>JARQOD010000003.1:78666871-78721579 GCA_033576555.1 Oophaga sylvatica | reverse complement strand
TTCTATGGTGGGGACTGAGTTATACCTTATGAGGGGGTTGCATTATATTTGGTGGGGTGCTGCATTATATTCTATGAGGGGGCTACGTTAGATTCTATGAGGGGCTACCCCTCTGTGATTTTATGATTCTACCCCAATCCCTGCTACATAATTAAGACGTGTATTACCTTATATTATACCCTGATATAGGTTTTACCACACAATGGTGGTCTTGTATTTATTTCTATGTAACTACATAGTGGGCCCCAGGAATGATTTTCTCTGGTGGGCCCAAGGTGCTCCAGTCTGACGCTGCTCCTGCCTATATACAGTATAATGTATAGCTACTTTTAGAGATATGGAGCACGCTGGAATAACCTGAGTATCACCTGTCTATAATTATGTATGTACAGCTGGTATAACCTGGGTATCTTCTGTATATAATTATATATGTACAGCTGGTATAACATGGGTATCTTCTGTATATAATTATATATATACATCTGGTATAACCTTGGTATTTTCTGTATAAAATTAAATATGTACAGCTGGAATAACCTGGGTATCTACTGTATATAATTATATATGTACATCTGGTATAACCTGGATATCCTTTGTATATAATTATATATGTACAGTTGGTATAACCTGGGCATTTTCCGTATATAATTATATATGTACAGCTGGTATAACCTGGGTATTTTCTGTATATATATATATATATATATATATATATATATATATATATATATACAGCTGTTATAACCTGGATATCCCATGTATATAATTATATATGTACAGCTGGTATAACCTGGGTATCATCTGTCTATAATTATATATGTACAGCTGGTATAACCTAGGTATCATCTATATATAATTATATATGTACAGCTAGTATAACTTGGGTATCATCTGTATATAAGTATATATATACAGCTGTTATAACCTGGGTATTTTCTGTATATAATTAAATATGTACAGCTGGTATAACCTGGGCACCTACTGTATATAATTATTTATGTACAGATGTTATAACCTAGGTATTTTCTGTATATAATTAAATATGTACAGCTGGTATAACCTGGATATCTACTGTATATAATTATATATGTACAGCTGGTATAACCTGGGTATTTCCTGTATATTTATATATGTACAGCTGGTATAACCTGGATATCTCATGTATATAATTATATATGTACAGCTGGTATAACCTGGGTATTTCCTGTATATAATTATTTATGTAGAGCTGGTATAGCCTGGGTATCCTCTGTATATAATTATATATGTACAGCTGGTATAACCTGGGTATTTCCTGTATATAATTATTTATGTAGAGATGGTATAACCAGGGTACCGTCTGTATATAATTATATATCTACAGCTGGTATAACCTGGGTATCCTCTGTTTATAATTATATATGTACACAGCGTCGGACTGGAGCACCTTGGGCCCACCAGAGAAAATCATTCTTGGGGCCCACTATGTAGCTACATAGAAATAAATACAAGACCGCCAATTGTGTGGTAAAACGCGCTATATCAGGGTATAATATAAGGTAGTACATGTCTTAATTATGTAGCAGGGTTTGGGGTAGAATCATAGAGGGGTAGCCCCTTCATAGAATATAATGTAGCCCCCCTCATAAAATATAATGCAGCCCTCTCTCATAGAATACAATGCAGCACCCCACAAAATATAATGCAACCCCCTCATAAGGTATACCGCAGTCCCCACCATAGAATATAATGTAGCACCCTCATAGGGTATATTGCAGCCTCCCCATAGAGTATACTGTAGCCCCCTCATAGGGCATAATGCTGCCCCCCTCATATAGTAGGATATAGCCCCCCCAGAATATAATGTAGTCCCCTGACGAATAATGCAGGCCCCCCATAGAGTATACTGTAGCCCCATCATATAGTAATATGTAGCCCCCCAGAAAATAATGTAGTCCCCTGAGAGAATAATGCCGCCCCTCCACAGAATATAATGCAGCCACCCCATAGAGTATACTGTAGCCCGCTCATATAGTATGATATAGCCCCAGAATATAATGTAGTCCCCTGAGAATAATGCAGTCCCCCCACAGAATATAATGTAGCCCCCTCAAAGTATAACACAGACCCTCTCCACCCCATCGTTGTCCTTATCACCACCTCCATCATTGCCTTTCCCCCACCACCCTTATCATTCTCCCCCACCACCTCCATCACTGCCCATTCCAACACCTCAATTATTGCCTCCTCCTCCACCACCATAATTGTCTATTTCATCACCTCTCATCATTGCCTCTCCCACCACCATCATTGCCTCCCCCATCATTTCCTATCGTCTCCATCATTGTCTCCCCCATCATTGCCTATCACCTCCATCATTGTCTCCCCACCATCATTGCCCATCACTTCCATCATTGCCTCCCCCCACTGTCATTGCCCATCACCTTCATCATTGCCTCCCCCACCTCCATCATTGTTCATCACCTCCATCATTGCCTCCCCCACCATCATTGCCTCCTCCCTCCGCTGCCATCATTGCCTCCCCCGCAACCATTGCCTATCACCTTCATCGTTACCTTCCCCACCACCATTGCCCATCATCTTTATCATTGCCTCACCCCACTGCCATCATTGCCCATCACCTCCATCATTGCCCATCACCTTCATCATTGCCTCCCCCACCATCATTGCCCATCACCTTCATCATTGCCCATCACCTCCATCGTTGCCCATCACCTTCACCATTGCCTCCCCCACCTCCATCATTGTCCATCACCTCCATCATTGCCTTCACACCATCATTGCCCATCACCTCCATCGTTGCCCATCACCTTCACCATTGCCCCCCCACCTCCATCATTGTCCATCACCTCTATCATTGCCTCCCCACTATCATTGCCCATCACCTTCATCATTGCCCATCACCTCCATTGTAGCCCATCACCTTCACCATTGCCTCCCCCACCTCCATTATTGTCCATCACCTCCATCATTGCCTCCCCACCATCATTGCCCATCACCTTCATCATTGTCCATCATTGCCCATCACCTTCACCATTGCCTCACCCACCTCCATCATTGTCTATCACCTCCATAATTGCCTCAACCACCATCATTGCCCATCACCTTCATCATTGCCCATCACCTCCATCGTTTCCCATCACCTTCACCATTGCCTTCCCATCCTCCATCATTGTCCATCACCTCCATCATTGCCTCCCCCACCATCATTGCCCATCACCTTCATCATTGCCCAGCACCTCCATTGTAGCCCATCACCTTCACCATTGCCTCCCCCCACCTCCATCATTATCCATCACCTCCATCATTGCCCCCACACTATCATTGCCCATCACCTTCATCGTTGCCCATCACCTTCACCATCGCCTCCCCCACCATCATCGCCCATCACCTCCACCATTGCCTCCCCCCACCTCCCCTCACACACACAAAGCACCACATCACTCTCACACTCAAACAAAAAGCACAGCACCACATACACACACCAGACACACAGCACAGCTCACCTCCCCGCAGCAGCAGCACATTCCGGCAGTCTTTTCCTCGCTGGCAGTGTTTCGACCCGCCACCACAATTGTGGATTACCAGGGCAATGGGGTACTCAGAGCCGAGCCCATGGAAGTCTATGGGGATTCTTGTCACAGGTAGCTGTGGCTCGGTCTGTGGCCCTGGCGGTCTGGCGTATGTTGGGGATATATTTACAGGGGATTGATGTATGTACAATTCGTGACGCCACCTGTAGTGTTCTGGTAATTTGTACCAGCGCTGCTGTAGATCTCTGAGGGATGGTGAGGCAGCTAGATGTCGGGTCCCCTACAGGTGGGACTGGTCCCTCAAAGTCTATGTGAGTTGTGAAGTCGAGTGCAGATAAAGAACACAGTCTCACACGGTCAGCGTCTTTCCATACCTTTACTTGCAAGATGATAAGGCAGGTCCCAGGGAGGCTGATCCAAGGAGAGTGTATCTTGAGACGGCAGCTGGACAAGTTAGGGGCCTCCTTTAACTCCAATAAAACGAGTACAACCAGCCTGAAGCGTAGTTCCCTCAAATCTCCAGCTAATCTTTAGCTGTACCTGCCCAGTCAGCTTAGTGTTAGGGGCCTTCCTGTGAAGGAGCTGAATTCTTATTTTGTCCTGCAGAACTCCAAAGTCTTCACTCCCCCTGACCCCAGTTACGTACTGACTATAAGGGGCTTGTCTGCCGCGACCTAGGGTCCGGTAGATTCCTGGTTTTCCTATCACCGTGCCTGAAACAACAGTGACCCTTCGGTCCCCAGTGACCGGTAGCAATGTGCTGGACTTCTGCAATCCTGAAGCACTAATTCTATAAATCCACTTGCCTTTCGCCTTGTCCACGCTGGTAACATAAGCACTCAAACTAGCCAAGGGTCGAGCAGTCACTTCTTTCCTTTTCCTTCCTATGAAGTTAGCCACAGATGCTCAGTTATCACAGGCAGGAGCACGTCTCTGAACCTGGTACCGTCCTCTAGACAGGGATGCTGAAGACTTTCCGTGCTAATACTTCTTCTTTCTTCAGTGTGTGCTGAGAAGGTGATACAGCTCTGACTAGACTAAGGTGTATTCCAAACACCTATACCAGACTCCACGATATGAACTGGTAATGAAGCAGGCTAGACTCCTTCCTCCCTCAGTAGTCCAGACAACCACTCCACACGTCCTCACTGTCCGAAGACAGGAACTAGACTGACTAAAATCACTCCAACACCTACTACCTTGACCACTCCCTCTAGAGTATACTCCACTACCCTAAGGGTGTGTCTAGTGTGTGTTGAGTGAATGAATATTGAGCATTAAACTGCCGTCTCGCCATACACTCTCCAGGGTACTGCGTGTGCCTACCACCAGGGCTACACATTCCCCCATGGTAAACGACAGCACTCCCGGGCTGTAAAATACAAAAGACATTTTGTTTATGCAATAAACATTTAACAATAACTTCTTCCCATCCGGGAGGTGAGGAAATCTTGAACGTTGCAAAACTTTATAGAAAAATACAAATATCAATTAGCATTCAATAAATATACAAGATACTTGTGAAGGACCCGCACCAAACCTTCAACGTAGGTCCTGGGTGGGCTGCAGGACGTCCGATTGCAGACCTCACTCAGTGCCACACCATACGGGTTTTGTTTTTCAGAGGTAGTTGTAGTGGTTTATGTAAAACCAAGATAGGGCACCGAAGCGCAACTATTTACAATTAAGTTCTGGGTTAGCATAGTCCTTAACCTCAAAAGTCCATTTGCAAAGGAAGACATATTATATTAAACCACATTATAAAGTGCAACTGTTTATCATTTATCATCTATCATTTACCAATTATCAATTACCCAGCCGGGCATTCTACAGTATATATATTCACTATATATAACCTGTGCAAACTTTTCAAAACATTTTAAACTTTTGTTTTTTTTACTTTTGGTAGATCCGATAGGGATCTCACCACATTTCTTACTATCTATTCATCTTCTAATAATACACCTTCCACTACATCTTTCACCCCGGGGGCTGGAATAATGCAATGAGCCCTAGATCCCAAGACCAGCAAATCATGTGCTGCGATCAGGGTCTGGGTTGCGACAGTTCTGGTGCGAACCTCTAGGGGCGCAACGGGTATACTCTCTCCGCGTGACACCGATTGCGTCTCCATCACAGTCAACGATATAGACCGCGTCAGGGTTTGCGATCTAGACTGGGTCGCATGTCGCGATGTGGAGGTGGCTTTAACTTGCGATGAACTCTGGGTCGCTAGTGGCGATGACTTTGAAGGGGGCGATGCTGGGGCACGGCCGGATGCTGCTGGAGCTGGAAACGGGGACGCTGCGGTAATGGTGACGGTACCTGCGTCTGGGACGGGGTCGCGGACGATGGTGACATTCAGGGCATACCACCCCTTCATTCCCCAATGCCGCGTATAGGTGACTATATCTCCGTTTGCTAAGTCCCTCCCGGGATGACCTTGCGGCAGGTGGGATTCTACGTCACGCCTGCTGACAAAGACCGCTGGGTAGAGGCCCGGTTCACGGATAAAGCCCCAGCCCTTCCGGAGCTGGAACTCAGTCACACACCCCTGCCGCCGCGGTTCCCTCAGAGTACCTTTATCTCGCCGGACGGTCTCTTTGTCCGCGATCAGCTCGGCAAATTGTCGCTGACGGTTCCTCTGAGTTTCCCGCTCTTCCTCCTGCTGACGCCTCTTCTTCTCCTCACGACTCTGCCATTCTTGTTCCCACTGGGCGGTATAGGCGACGTCATCCAGGCGCGCCATTTCGTCCCAGTCCACATCTGGTAGTGACGGACAGGACCCCTCCGGTGTCCCTGCCGGGGACCGATAATCTGCTGCGGCCTCTTGGCCGGGCGGGCGTTCCGGGATTGGCTGTACCTCCTCAACCTCCTCCGCCTCCACCGCTTCACCAGTGGGATCGGGAACGGTACTTTCGGGCGCCGCCTCCGGTTGCTCCTTCGCCTTGGGCAGCAGACTCTTCGGTATTTGGAATCGTGGGGGTTCGTTGAGGGGAGAGGACGCCGTGTTTGTTAGTTGCCACTTCAGCAGGTTACATCGGCGTCTCTCAATCTCCTCCAGTCCAGGTTGGAACATCTTCTTTAGGCGTGCGTTCTCCTCCTGGATCTCTAGCAACGCCTGTTGCAGGTGCAGGATCGCATAAGACTCCGATGCCGATGGCAGCTTGGCGGGGGCACGGGGCCTGCCTTCCTCCGCTGCTCCGCTCGGCTGCTCACGTCCTGCCTCCATCATGTTCCAGAAGATTCTTTTTTCTTTCTGCGGAGACATCCGGTCTCTTCCGTGGAGGTGGGGTTTGCGTCTCCTCCTCCTCGCAGGGAAGGTGAAGAGGAGGCGGACCTCCTTTGCTGTAGGGCAGGACCGCATGTTATAGTAGCACTTTGAGAGGGCAGGCATTTTCTTCGCGCCACAGGGGGGTAGACGCCCACGAAGGTACGCCCACCTTCTTCTCCAGCGCCTGAGGGCGCGAATATGGCGACAAAAATGGCGATTTTGGCGCCAAAAGTGCAAACAGTCCTTTTCACAAAAACAAGTCCTTAGGCACACAGGGCTCGCAATTTCGCGAGTTTCGCATCCTGTTCGTGACGCCAAGTTGTTTCGACCCGCCACCACAATTGTGGATTACCAGGGCAATGGGGTACTCAGAGCCGAGCCCATGGAAGTCTATGGGGATTCTTGTCACAGGTAGCTGTGGCTCGGTCTGTGGCCCTGGCGGTCTGGCGTATGTTGGGGATATATTTACAGGGGATTGATGTATGTACAATTCGTGACGCCACCTGTAGTGTTCTGGTAATTTGTACCAGCGCTGCTGTAGATCTCTGAGGGGATGGTGAGGCAGCTAGATGTCGGGTCCCCTACAGGTGGGACTGGTCCCTCAAAGTCTATGTGAGTTGTGAAGTCGAGTGCAGATAAAGAACACAGTCTCACACGGTCAGCGTCTTTCCATACCTTTACTTGCAAGATGATAAGGCAGGTCCCAGGGAGGCTGATCCAAGGAGAGTGTATCTTGAGACGGCAGCTGGACAAGTTAGGGGCCTCCTTTAACTCCAATAAAACGAGTACAACCAGCCTGAAGCGTAGTTCCCTCAAATCTCCAGCTAATCTTTAGCTGTACCTGCCCAGTCAGCTTAGTGTTAGGGGCCTTCCTGTGAAGGAGCTGAATTCTTATTTTGTCCTGCAGAACTCCAAAGTCTTCACTCCCCCTGACCCCAGTTACGTACTGACTATAAGGGGCTTGTCTGCCGCGACCTAGGGTCCGGTAGATTCCTGGTTTTCCTATCACCGTGCCTGAAACAACAGTGACCCTTCGGTCCCCAGTGACCGGTAGCAATGTGCTGGACTTCTGCAATCCTGAAGCACTAATTCTATAAATCCACTTGCCTTTCGCCTTGTCCACGCTGGTAACATAAGCACTCAAACTAGCCAAGGGTCGAGCAGTCACTTCTTTCCTTTTCCTTCCTATGAAGTTAGCCACAGATGCTCAGTTATCACAGGCAGGAGCACGTCTCTGAACCTGATACCGTCCTCTAGACAGGGATGCTGAAGACTTTCCGTGCTAATACTTCTTCTTTCTTCAGTGTGTGCTGAGAAGGTGATACAGCTCTGACTAGACTAAGGTGTATTCCAAACACCTATACCAGACTCCACGATATGAACTGGTAATGAAGCAGGCTAGACTCCTTCCTCCCTCAGTAGTCCAGACAACCACTCCACACGTCCTCACTGTCCGAAGACAGGAACTAGACTGACTAAAATCACTCCAACACCTACTACCTTGACCACTCCCTCTAGAGTATACTCCACTACCCTAAGGGTGTGTCTAGTGTGTGTTGAGTGAATGAATATTGAGCATTAAACTGCCGTCTCGCCATACACTCTCCAGGGTACTGCGTGTGCCTACCACCAGGGCTACACAGCAGCTTTCTGTCTGCGACCCCGTACCGGATGATGACGTCATCCAGCTGGGCTCTCAGACAGGAAGAGCCGTGCAGGAAGCCAGGTATGTGTGTGGTGTGGTGGTGGGGCTTTACATGCGGGCAGTGTTAGCTGCAGCCTGCGGCTAACGCTGCCCGCTATTATAGAGAAATGGTATTCACTCCTCTCCACGCCCATAGGGGCGTGGGGAAGCGTGAATATTCATTTACCTTTAGTAGCTGGGACAGTATCCTGTCTCCAGCTGCTGCTACGCTGGCACAGGGCGGGCCCCCTTGACCCAGGGCCCCCATAGCCACTGGCTGGGGCCCCTGGAGCAGTGTGGGCCCTTGGAGCAGTGGGGGCCCCAGGCAGCTGCTGGCCAGTATGCCAGCAGGTGTCAGTGCCTGGGCCCACCGGAGAATCCTCTGGTTCTCCGGGCCAGTCTGAGCCTGTATGTACAGCTGGTATAACCTGGGTATCCTCTGTGTATAATTATATTAGTACAGCTGGTATAACCTGGGCATCTCCTGTATATAATTATTTATGTACAGCTGGTATAACCTGGGTATCCTCTGTATTTAATTATATATGTACAGCTGGTATAACCTGGGTATTTCCTGTATATAATTATTTATGTAGAGCTGGTATAACCAGGGTACCGTCTGTATATAATTATATATCTACAGCTGGTATAACCTGGGTATCCTCTGTTTATAATTATATATGTACAGCTGGTAGAACCTGGGTATCCTCTGTGTATAATTATATATGTACAGCTGGTAGAACCTGGGCATCTCCTGTATATAATTATTTATGTAGATCTGGTATCACCTGGGCGTATTCTGTAAAAAATAAATCCATTTCTGGTCCAGTTACATTATTCTCTTGAGCCTAAGAATAGCACAGATGTCCGGGCCCTGCCCAGTGCTATGTGTCCTGCTGCTCCAGATGACTCTGTACTCGGTGCACATCAGACTCCATGACTCACTGATGTCTCTGTCCATCATGTGGAGTCCAGGACGGTGGAGTTATATCCTGTGTTGCCTAATAGTCGTATTGGAGCGAATTGTTTGGCTGAGCAAAAATCTCATCCAGTTGTTGTTGTGGCTACGAGATGTATCATGTCACCGGGGCAGAGAAGACATGTCAGGTATTACCAACCGGGTGAAGGGGAAGGTTGGACAACCGAAGACGCCCAGGGGACCCCAAATATACTGTGCCCACCCAGTGCAATTGTAATGCCCCAAAGTTGTAGTGTATGTGCCTTTAAGATGTAGCAGAGCTATCAGCTACCTCATTAAGGTTGCAGAATGTTCACATTTCCCTGTACAGATAATGTACCTTACAATTCAGTACATAGAAGTGGATTAAATATGTATAGAGTGATGGACTTATTATATTCTACTATCAGGTTAAGAGTTAACTGTGACCGGGTCTTGGGCTTAGCACTGAGAGAGGAGACATGGTGTGTGCACAGTGTGTTGCCTAGGAAAACCGAAGGAGCAGGTAGGAAACAAGCAAAACGCTAGTAAAAGAGAAACCAGGACCTCAGCTCTGACAGCTGTGTGATAAGGACTGTCCATATCAGCAGAAGTTGGGACTCAGGAATCACTGCACCATTGTTACAGTTGCTTCTCACAAAATTAGAATATCATCAAAAAGTTAATTTATTTCAGTTCTTCAATACAAAAAGTGAAACATATATTATATAGAGTCAATACAATCACAGTGATCTGAAATGTTGGCCTACTGAAATGTATGTTCAGTAAATGCACTCAATACTTGGTTGGGGCTCCTTTTACATCAATTACTGCATCAATGCGGCGTGGCATGTAGGGGATCAGCCTGTGTCACTGCTGAGGTGTTATGGAAGCCCAGGTTGCTTTGACAGCAGCCTTCAGCTCTTCTGCATTGTTGGGTCTGATGTCTCTCATCTTCCTCTTGACAATACCACATACATTCTCTATGGAGATAAGGTCAGGCGAGTTTGCTGGCCAATCAAGCACAGTGATACTGTTGTTTGTAAACCAGGTATTGGTACTTTTGGCAGTGTGGACAGGTGCCAAGTCCTGCTGGAGAATGAAATTTCCATCTCCAAAAAGCTTGTCGGCAGAGGGAAGCATGAAGTGCTCTAAAATTTCCTGGTAGACGGCTGCGCTGACTTTGGTCTTGATAAAACACAGTGGACCTACACCAGCAGATGACATGGCTCCCCAAACCATCACTGATTGTGAAAACTTCACACTAGACCTCAAGCAGCTTGGATTGTGGCCTCTCCACTCTTCCTCCAGACTCTGGAACCTTGATTTCACTTCATTTTCTGTGACTCAATTTCCTTGTGTGCTCCCTCTTCTCTGTACACCTACCGTAATTTTCTCTGGGTGCCCCTCTTTACTCTGTGTAATTTCTTTTCTGCGTGCACTTATCCTCTGTGCACCCCTTTATCTATGCCCCTCCTTTTTTCTGTGTACCCCTTTTCTCTTTACAACTCAGTTTCTCTGTGCCCCCTTTTCTTTATGTGCACTATTTCCTCTGTACAACTCCTTCTCTGTGTGCCTGTCACAGTTCCTAGATTGGACCCACTGGATCGCGGGACTGAACGATCCCGGGTGAGCTTACCAGGTGAAACCGACCCCTATACAGGGTGCATTAGGAGAAGGCCCAGGGAGGGTATACCGCAATAGCTAGTACCAGGGACCGACTTGTAGAAGACAGAGAGACCAAGATGGTGCAGATTGCCCACTGGGAAATGCACAGGGGCCCAGAAATGAGCAGGGAGCGCACTGGGAAATATACCGGAGGTCAGGGCAGAGCAGAGCGTGTACTGGGTAATGGACGGGAGACCAGGACAGAGCAAAGCGCACACAGGGTAATGTACGGGTGACCTGGGCAGAGCAGAGCACGCACAGTGTAATATACGGGAGACCCGGGCAGAGCAGAGCAAGCACAGGGTAATATATGGGAGACCTGGGCAGAGCAGAGCACGCACTGAGTAATATACGGGAGACCCGGGCAGAGCAGAGCGCGCACTTGGTAATATACAGGAGACCTGGGCAGAGCAGAGCACGCACTGGGTAATTACGGGAGACCGGGCAGAGCAGAGTGCGCCCTGGGTAATATAGGGGAGACCCGGGCAGAGCTGAGCGTGCACTGGGTAATATATGGGAGACCCGGGTAGAGCAGGGCACGCACTGGGTAATATATGGGAGACCTGGGCAGAGCAGGGCGTGAACTGGGTAATATACGGGAGACCCGGGCAGATCAGGGCGCGCACTGGCTAATATATGGGAGACCCGGGCAGAGCAGAGCACGCACTGGGTAATATTAGGGAGACCCGTACAGAGCAGAGCACGCACTGGGTAATATACGGGAGACCTGGACAGAGCAGAGCGCGCACAGGGTAAAATATATGAGATCCGAGGTGAGACAGAGTATGCACCCTGGGGAGAGCGCTGGGACCTGAGACCCACCAGTGCAGAGTATGCACCAGAGTGAATCACTAGGCGCCGATGTGAGGGAGAGAGCACCAGAAATACTGACGTCAGACACACAGGAGAAGGCCAATTCCGGGTCAGGACACCCGTAAACTGAATAAGGAATCCAGCAAGCACGAGCCTGCAGCCTAAGGTGACACACAGTGCAGGCGCGGACCACGGATGCCTCAAGAGGCACGCAAGCACGGGACATCTGGTGCGACCTCACACTGTCAGCACAGGAGGCTCAAGGAGCTGGGCAGAGCGGCCGGCCGCGGTGGTAACACTGCCCCAGTTGTGTACTTCCTATTCTCTGTGTGCACTCTATTCTCCCTGTGCCTACCTTTGTCACCGTTCCCCCTTTTATTTGTGTGCTCACATTGTTCCCCTTTTTCTTTGTGCCCCCTTATCTCTGTGTGCCTCATTTTCTAATGTATCTCCTTTAATCTGTGCACCTCTTTATCTGTGCAGCCATTTTCTCTGTATCCCCTTTTCTCTGTGTGCCACCTCTTTTCTATGCACCTACTTTTTTTGTATGCCCCATTTTCTTTGTGTGCTTCCTTTTCTCTCTGTGTGCCCTTTTCTTTGTGCCACATTTTCCTTTTGCTTCTCCTTTTATGTGTGCCCACTTTTTGCTGTGCATCACCTTTTTCTGTGTCCTTTTTTTCTCTGTGCACCTCATTTTCTGTGTACCCCTTTTTCTTTGTGTGCCTGTTTTTCTTTTTGTCCACTTTTTTTGAGTGCCCTTTTATCTCTGTGTCCCTTTTCTCTCTGTGCACCACCTATTTTATGTTCTTTCTTTTCTTGCAGTGTCCACTTTTCTTTCTGTGCCACCTTTTTTCTCTGCACCTCCTTCTTCTGTGTCCCCTTTTCTCTCTGTGCCTTCTTTTCTCTATGTAGCTCATTTTCCGTGTACCCCTTTGTCTTTGTGTGTTCACTTTTCTCTCTGTGCACCTTCATTCTTGTGTGTGCTGCTTTTCCCTGTATCCCTCCTTTTTTCTCTGTGCCCCTCCTTTTTCCATATGCCCCACCTTGTTCTCTGTGCATTTCCTTTTCTCTCTGTGTTCCCTTTTCCCTGTCGCTTCATTTTCTGTGTACCCCTTTTTTCTCTTTGTCACCTTTTCTCTGTGAACCTTTTTCTGTTGTAACATTTCCAGGGGATTTAGCTCTAGGATCGCTGTCTGGGTAGACAGAATGGCACGAAAACAGTTCATTCAGACTGCAGTTCTGGTGTAAAACTGGCCGCAACCAGCTTTATTAAAGTCCACAGCAAACAGATAAAAATAAATCATAAACAGAAAACCTGGGCTTGTTACACTATTACACATAGTGATTCGTCTATCGGCCCGCTCTACCAGCTGCCAACACACACATACTATTACCATATGGATTCACAGATACTCCTGTGTCTGAAGGCCCCTTCAGCGTCCAGACTTGAGAGAGATCCACTCCTATTCAGCTGCTATTCGCACGGATTCTCACTGAGACTACTCCTGTGTCCGGGGTACCTCCTGCACCCAGACTGAGATAGCTCATACTCCTGGAGACGCTTCTTGTGCCGGGACACCTTCCTGTGTCCAGGCCAAGCTAGCTCCCAATCCTGGAGACTGCTTCCTTGTGCCGGGACACCTCCCTGTGTCCAGACTAAAGACAGCTCCCAATCCTGGAGACTGCTTCCTTGTGCCGGGACACCTCCCTGTGTCCAGACTAAAGACAGCTCTCAGACTGTGTTTCCAGACACCTACTTCTGGTCTCCTAATTAAGACCTGAGTAGTTTCAGGCCTGAGCTGCAAGTGTGTAATGAATGCAAGGTGTAGTGACCTTTCTCTACCACTAGGTTTACAAAGCCACACATTTCCCTTATACCTAGGTGAAATGTACACCCCATTCAACACACATTCCTTCACTGTCTCACATATCCCCTCCCTCTTCTCCAGACCGGAGGGCTGGTCATCCAGACCGGAGGCTGGTCAACAATCCAACAGAGACAGTGAACTCTGGACCAGTCATGGCCCTCATCAGCTTCATCTTCACCACTGTCATTTGTATCGTCACCTGAGTCATAGCCAACATCAACTTTCTCTTCATCTGAAGCATCCGCACTACCCTGTACCCTCCCAGGCCTATGCTCTCTGCGGGCCTCGGGCATCCTGCACGGTTTCATCTTGACCTTAGGGCCGCTCAGTTTCGATATAGTGCCTGGCCAGTGAAGTACGACTCGGCACATCAGAACACTTCTGCTGACTCTTCCTCAGAAACTCACTACCTCCTGTCCCTGGTGCACTGACCATGTGTCACCAACTACCACAGGAGGTAAAGGGGGTTTTTCACCTTTCTCTAATTCCCCCTGAACTTTCTTTAGCACATCTACTTTCTCATTCTCATTCTCACTTTCAGGGGTATACAATTCATTCTCATTCACATCTTGCTCACTGTCAGGGTTATACAATTCATTTTCATTCATATCCTGCCCACTGTCAGGGTTATACAATTCATTTTCATTCACATCCTGATCTGGAACCTTAGTTAACATGTCATTCACAACATTAACTTCACCATCTGGTCCCTCAAGTATGTGACTATGTGACAACCCCAGCACTATACTTCTATATAGTTCAGGTACTAGGAGCTGGCTCACGACCTCTCCCTGGACTTCAGTGTTTATGGCAACATGAAGAAACCTCTCCTCAGAGCCAGGCTCTTGGGAAACCTCATTTAGAACATTTATATTTTCGTGGGCCGTTTTAAGAGAGGGTTCTCGCCACGGCTCACTCTCAAAACCGTCACAGGACACAGGCAAGTCAGGGACACTCGGTTCCCGAGAACCACATCCTCGTCTCCCCACATCACCTGCAAAGGAATTTCATCACTATCACAGTCATCATTATTATCAATATCATTATCATGATTATGATCAGTATCATCATCACTATCATGATCATCATCCATCTATCAGTATCAGCATCACTATCATGGTCATCATCATTATCATGGTCATCATCATTATCACATAAGTTTAACGTCCCACTAGCATTGTGTTCCGCCCCTCGGGACTGCGCACCCTCAGTAGGAGCTTCATCACACTGTCCATCAGAAACATTTCTCCCCCAGAGATCCTTAGATCGGGGAAAGTCATTACCCAATATGACGGGGTGCACCAGGCTCTTCACTACCCCGACTTCATATGAAACCTCCCCGAGTTTAGGGACCAAGTCCACGGCAGTCTCTGGGTAGACTTTGGTGTCTCCATGGATGCACACCACACTCAGGTGCTTATCAGGGATAAAGTCTCTATCAATCAGGCTGTCACATACGGAAGTCACTGGACTCTCTGAGTCCAAGAGGACCTGTGCTGGGCAGTCATTTACAACCACCGGGACACTTGTGGTTCAATCTCTTCGACTGCGGTGGTCACACACACAGGTTCTGCGCAGAGAGAGAGAGACCTGCCAACATCACGGTACATAGGCTCCCCCTCTAGTGAACAGCCGGCTGCAATTTCACAACATCTCCAACACTGTCCATCACAATCACCCTCCCATATGTCCCCTCGGGCCTGAACCCGCTTATCAGCATACCCCATGTCCCCAACAGCTGGAACGCTCTTACCGGGAGAGTTCGGCGTCCGGGAACTCTGAAGTAACGACCTCTCAGACGGCTGTACCTCAGGAGGACATGCTTGGGTGTAGTGGTCCACTATCACCTCTTCAACTCCATGACCAGGTTTGCTGACAGCAGACTCGCACTCCTTCTTTCCTGTAGGCAACGCAGGTGCCTTTACAACATTACTCGGGGACGAGGCGCTGAGAGGTTTTTCTAGTGCTGCAATCTCCTCAAGAAACAACCGGTTAGCCTCCTGCTGCTGGTGCCGCCAGCTCCGCATGCTCTGCCAGACCTGCTGCATGCTCTGCAGGTGTTTCTTAACAAGCTCCTCCATACTGCCGGATTTATTTGTCTTGACAACGGCAGTCTTATGTTGCACACCAACTTGCGCCATTTGTTCAAACCGCGACTCCATGCTGTCATCCATGCTGTTAGACTTCTCTGTCTTAACAATGGCAGTCTTCACTCAAGACATACACACTCTACAGTCTCTTCCATAGAAAATTTCAGCTCTGCTGTGCAGACCCTTTTTTTTTTTTTTCTTTGCAAAGTCTATTAGGGCTACTGTCTCTCCAAGACTGCTCCAAACAGACGTTTCTGCTGACACACTTTTTTTTTTTTTTTTTTTGCTGCTATTTCCACAGACTTCACCTTTATTGCTGTCTCTAAGCCTCTGTGCTGCATGCACACTCCAGCACTAACTGTATCAGCCACTGCGCTGCCCCAGCATTCTCCGCCACTTGTAACATTTCCAGGGGATTTAGCTCTAGGATCGCTGTCTGGGTAGACAGAATGGCATGAAAACAGTTCATTCAGACAGCAGTTCTGGTGTAAAACTGGCCGCAACCAGCTTTATTAAAGTCCACAGCAAACAGATAAAAATAAATCATAAACAGAAAACCTGGGCTTGTCTAGCCACTAATTACACATAGATTGATTTCCCTGTCTATCCGGGCCCCGGCTCTACCAGCCTGGCCCAACACAACACATATCATATATGTTACCAGTATGGAGTTTCACAGATACTCCTCCTTGTGTCTGAAGGCCCCTTCAGCGTCCAGACTTGAGAGAGATCCACTCCTATTCAGCTGCTATTCGCACGGATTCTCACTGAGACTACTCCTGTGTCCGGGGTACCTCCTGCACCCAGACTGAGATAGCTCATACTCCTGGAGACGCTTCTTGTGCCGGGACACCTTCCTGTGTCCAGGCTAAGCTAGCTCCCAATCCTGGAGACTGCTTCCTTGTGCCGGGACACCTCCCTGTGTCCAGACTAAAGACAGCTCCCAATCCTGGAGACTGCTTCCTTGTGCCGGGACACCTCCCTGTGTCCAGACTAAAGACAGCTCTCAGACTGTGTTTCCAGACACCTACTTCTGGTCTCCTAATTAAGACCTGAGTAGTTTCAGGCCTGAGCTGCAAGTGTGTAATGAATGCAAGGTGTAGTGACCTTTCTCTACCACTAGGTTTACAAAGCCACACATTTCCCTTATACCTAGGTGAAATGTACACCCCATTCAACACACATTCCTTCACTGTCTCACATATCCCCTCCTTCTTCTCCAGACCGGAGGGCTGGTCATCCAGACCGGAGGGCTGGTCAACAATCCAACAGAGACAGTGAACTCTGGACCAGTCATGGCCCTCATCAGCTTCATCTTCACCACTGTCATTTGTATCGTCACCTGAGTCATAGCCAGCATCAACTTTCTCTTCATCTGAAGCATCCGCACTACCCTGTACCCTCCCAGGCCTATGCTCTCTGCGGGCCTCGGGCATCCTGCACGGTTTCATCTTGACCTTAGGGCCGGGATCAGTTTCGATATAGTGCCTAGCCAGTGAAGTACGACTCGGCACATCAGAACACTTCTGCTGACTCTTCCTCAGAAACTCACATACCTCCTGTCCCTGGTGCACTGACCATGTGTCACCAACTACCACAGGAGGTAAAGGGGGTTTTTCACCTTTCTCTAATTCCCCCTGAACTTTCTTTAGCACATCTACTTTCTCATTCTCATTCTCACTTTCAGGGGTATACAATTCATTCTCATTCACATCTTGCTCACTGTCAGGGTTATACAATTCATTTTCATTCATATCCTGCCCACTGTCAGGGTTATACAATTCATTTTCATTCACATCCTGATCTGGAACCTTAGTTAACATGTCATTCACAACATTAACTTCACCATCTGGTCCCTCAAGTATGTGACTATGTGACAACCCCAGCACTATACTTCTATATAGTTCAGGTACTAGGAGCTGGCTCACGACCTCTCCCTGGACTTCAGTGTTTATGGCAACATGAAGAAACCTCTCCTCAGAGCCAGGCTCTTGGGAAACCTCATTTAGAACATTTATATTTTCGTGGGCCATTTTAAGAGAGGGTTCTCGCCACGGCTCACTCTCAAAACCGTCACAGGACACAGGCAAGTCAGGGACACTCGGTTCCCGAGAACCACTATCCTCGTCTCCCCACATCACCTGCAAAGGAATTTCATCACTATCACAGTCATCATTATTATCAATATCATTATCATGATTATGATCAGTATCATCATCACTATCATGATCATCATCACTATCATTATCAGCATCAGCATCACTATCATGGTCATCATCATTATCATGGTCATCATCATTATCACATAAATTTAACGTCCCACTAGCATTGTGTTCCGCCCCTCGGGACTGCGCACCCTCAGTAGGAGCTTCATCACACTGTCCATCAGAAACATTTCTCCCCCAGAGATCCAAATCGGGGAAAGTCATTACCCAATATGACGGGGTGCACCAGGCTCTTCACTACCCCGACTTCATATGAAACCTCCCCGAGTTTAGGGACCAAGTCCACGGCAGTCTCTGGGTAGACTTTGGTGTCTCCATGGATGCACACCACACTCAGGTGCTTATCAGGGATAAAGTCTCTATCAATCAGGCTGTCACATACGGAAGTCACTGGACTCTCTGAGTCCAAGAGGACCTGTGCTGGGCAGTCATTTACAACCACCGGGGACACTTGTGGTTCAATCTCTTCGACTGCGGTGGTCACACACACAGGTTCTGCGCAGAGAGAGAGAGACCTGCCAACATCACGGTACATAGGCTCCCCCTCTAGTGAACAGCCGGCTGCAATTTCACAACATCTCCAACACTGTCCATCACAATCACCCTCCCATATGTCCCCTCGGGCCTGAACCCGCTTATCAGCATACCCCATGTCCCCAACAGCTGGAACGCTCTTACCGGGAGAGTTCGGCGTCCGGGAACTCTGAAGTAACGACCTCTCAGACGGCTGTACCTCAGGAGGACATGCTTGGGTGTAGTGGTCCACTATCACCTCTTCAACTCCATGACCAGGTTTGCTGACAGCAGACTCGCACTCCTTCTTTCCTGTAGGCAACGCAGGTGCCTTTACAACATTACTCGGGGACGAGGCGCTGAGAGGTTTTTCTAGTGCTGCAATCTCCTCAAGAAACAACCGGTTAGCCTCCTGCTGCTGGTGCCGCCAGCTCCGCATGCTCTGCCAGACCTGCTGCATGCTCTGCAGGTGTTTCTTAACAAGCTCCTCCATACTGCCGGATTTATTTGTCTTGACAACGGCAGTCTTATGTTGCACACCAACTTGCGCCATTTGTTCAAACCGCGACTCCATGCTGTCATGCATGCTGTTAGACTTCTCTGTCTTAACAATGGCAGTCTTCACTCAAGACATACACACTCTACAGTCTCTTCCATAGAAAATTTCAGCTCTGCTGTGCAGACCCTTTTTTTTTTTTTTTTCTTTGCAAAGTCTATTAGGGCTACTGTCTCTCCAAGACTGCTCCAAACAGACGTTTCTGCTGACACACTTTTTTTTTTTTTTTTGCTGCTATTTCCACAGACTTCATCTTTATTGCTGTCTCTAAGCCACTGTGCTGCATGCACACTCCAGCACTAACTGTATCAGCCACTGCGCTGCCCCAGCATTCTCCGCCAATTGTAACATTTCCAGGGGATTTAGCTCTAGGATCGCTGTCTGGGTAGACAGAATGGCACGAAAACAGTTCATTCAGACAGCAGTTCTGGTGTAAAACTGGCCGCAACCAGCTTTATTAAAGTCCACAGCAAACAGATAAAAATAAATCATAAACAGAAAACCTGGGCTTGTCTAGCCACTAATTACACATAGATTGATTTCCCTGTCTATCCGGGCCCCGGCTCTACCAGCCTGGCCCAACACAACACATATCATATATGTTACCAGTATGGAGTTTCACAGATACTCCTCCTTGTGTCTGAAGGCCCCTTCAGCGTCCAGACTTGAGAGAGATCCACTCCTATTCAGCTGCTATTCGCACGGATTCTCACTGAGACTACTCCTGTGTCCGGGGTACCTCCTGCACCCAGACTGAGATAGCTCATACTCCTGGAGACGCTTCTTGTGCCGGGACACCTTCCTGTGTCCAGGCTAAGCTAGCTCCCAATCCTGGAGACTGCTTCCTTGTGCCGGGACACCTCCCTGTGTCCAGACTAAAGACAGCTCCCAATCCTGGAGACTGCTTCCTTGTGCCGGGACACCTCCCTGTGTCCAGACTAAAGACAGCTCTCAGACTGTGTTTCCAGACACCTACTTCTGGTCTCCTAATTAAGACCTGAGTAGTTTCAGGCCTGAGCTGCAAGTGTGTAATGAATGCAAGGTGTAGTGACCTTTCTCTACCACTAGGTTTACAAAGCCACACATTTCCCTTATACCTAGGTGAAATGTACACCCCATTCAACACACATTCCTTCACTGTCTCACACTGTGTACCCCTTTTCTCTCTGTGCACCCCATTTTCTCTGTGTTCCCTTTTCTCTCTGCATCTCATTTTCTGTGTACCCATTTTTCTTTGAGTGCCCCTTTTTCTCTGTTCACCTTTTTGTCCCTATGCCCCCTTCTTCCCTGCCTGCATTCGTGAATGATATAATCAGATCAGATACAACCGTATATGTTCCAACCCCATGGATAGAGATGAACACCTTGGTCGCCTCAGAAAGACTTTTTTGAACCAGGGCTACCATCCAAGAACAATTGAAAACCAAATTACAAGAGCCACCAGAATATCAAGGAATCACCTGCTACATTACAAAGCTAAAGAAGAAAATAACCGGGTGCCTCTAGTGGTCACCTACAATCCAAGCCTGGAGATGCTAAGGGGAGCTGCACGGAAACTACAACCTTTACTACAAAAAGATGCCCGATTACAATCCATATTTCCAGACCCCCCACTACTATGTTTTAGGCAGCCCCCAAATCTAAGAAGCATCATTGTCAGAAGCTCCCTGTCCTCCCCAACAGCTGCAGGAACCTTTCCTTGCAGACAAAAGAAATGCAAAACCTGTACATCTATAATGACCACGGACAGGATAAAGATCCCCAACTCCCATCAGGACTACAAGATACCAGGTACTTTCAGCTGCATCACATCTAATGTGGTGTACCTAATTATATGTACTAAATGTCCAACTGGGGGTCTGTATGTGGGGGAGACCGGGCAAAAACTGAGAACAAGGATGAATTCTCATCGCCACACGATAAGAGAAAAAAGAATGGATTTACCTGTGGCCAAACACTTTTGTATGCCCGGTCATAGCATGACAGATATGGAATTACTTGTATTAAAATCTAACTTCAAATCTGAGAAGGATAGAAAAGTCTGGGAATATAAACTTATGATGACCTTTGACACTCTTAGTGCTGGGATGAATATATCCCAGAGTTTTATGTCGTTCTACAACAATTAAGGAATCTGCCTCCCTGACCTTTTAGGGTCATCACAACACAATACCAGACCCCAATCAGAGGGTAATAAAACCTTCACTCCTTATCTATGAACTAGTCATATTTATGTTAATCCCTCTGCCATAATGACAGTTCTGCTTCATGTCACTTGTCCTACCTATTGCATTTTTTCTGTGCTATTTTGTGTATAAATATGTGATTCTTCAGATGTTGTATTAGTCTATGCCTGATGAAGAGACCTGAGTAGTCTCGAAAGCTTGCAATTTGTTACCATCTTTTCAGTTAGCCATTAAAAGGTATCAACCACTGAGGACTCTCAAGTCTAAATATTTTTCTATCTACTGGCTAACACGGTACGAAGATACACATCTTTCCTATAACATGATATAATTATGTAATTAATACCAGATTTGTGATCTGTCAGTGATGTTATCATCAATCGTCCTGTGTTTCTCGGTGATGGGGTGGAAGAGTACGTTTCAGAGTTATTTGCACTTCAGACTGGAGTTTATTGAACTTTAATTGTTAGCAGAAGGTTTGAAGATAAGTGGTGACATGGATGCTGCCAGGTCCGGGGGAGGGGGGGTTTGGGGGCTGATGAGGGGCGCACGGCTGCAGACTGATGTGCATAGGAAGCACTGATCAGACTGTATAATAACAGGCCCCTTTCATCGGTCGGTCGGTAATTGCACATTTTGTAGATAAAGCCACTGATTATCCTCGTTGTCTCGATAGATCCCAGTGGGATTTGTACAAATTTCTGTTGTAATTGCAGCTTTTAAATAAAGATTGCTGAGTTCAGATATCCATCATGATGAACTCTGGATAACTGGTTATTACAGGTTAACCTTAGCATGATGAGAGTTTTCTCAGTATTGAACCCAACGATGTAACTGTCCAATATTCTGCTATGTATAATTTCTTACTTCATCTTTACAGCAGTTGGAGTAGCAATTTCCTTATACAGAGTTTCAAATCCAGCATAAAGAGTTAAATGGTAAAATTCAATCTGCTTGCTACCACCACTAGGAGGAGCTTAGGAGTTGACTGCATACAGATTTATTACTGAGTTCAATAGGAGTTGTATGCATCTATGTGAAGTGAGCTCCCCCTAGTGGTGGCTGAACGCCGACTTCAATTCACCATTCTTTAGAAAGATTTGACGAATTGATGTCCTTTGGGCATTATACCAGGATGGGGCTCAAGATGGGGGGGCATTATACCAGAAAGGGACCCAGAATGGGGAACATTCTTAGTAAAAGGGACCAGAACAGGGGACATTCTTACTACAAGGGATCATTATGGGTCATTTTTGCTGGACATTGACCAGGATGGGGTACATTATTATAGGAAGGGGCCCATGATCGGGGATATTATTATATGATTGGGAACATTTTACCAGGAAGGAGCCCAGAGTGAGGGAAATTATACCAGGAAGGGGCCCAGGATGTGGGACATTGTTATAACATGAGGACCAGCAAGCGGAGCATTATTCCTTGAAAGGGCCTAGAATGGGGGACATTATTACAGGCTAGAGCCTGGATGGGAGTAATTATTACAGGAAACAGGATGGGGACATTATTACATGGGGCAAATACACACTTCTTTAAAGGATCTAGAATGCTTCAAGGACCCATACATCTCACCAACATGCAGATAGGGGCCCAGGTCCAAATTTTGCATCGGATCTCATTGGACTCTAGTTACGCCACTGCCAGGTGCCCTGAATTTCATAAATGTTCCACCTCCTTGCCTATGGGCCTAGGACATAAGGCCACTTAGGTCCCTACCATCGGCCAAGATCTTTCTTTCTCCTTCTACTGCTACCGATCCATCTTGTATATTTGACCACATATACTGTTCTGCTGCCCATCCTGACCTCTGCATGCCTACGGCTTGTCACCGTATTCTTCTAGCCCTGACCCAAGCTCTGTCTATGATTCCTGGCCTCTTCCTTGCTACTATAACTTAATATCTTCAGCCCATTTGATGCTAAAGGAGATTAATCTACAGCTAGCAACCTGAAATTCACACCTCTTTGGGTTGGTTAAGGTCTTCATTCCCTTAGACTCCTCTTCCTGGTTTAGCGGCAATCAAAATCTCGGTCCATGTGAACTTTTAGCCCTTGTACAAATGTCAATGGCTGCTAATCGGCTCCAGGGCGTTGATGCAACCACTGTAACCTCTATAGTGCCTGCCTTTATTGGAAGCAGGGCAGTTTGAGAGGGAAGAAGATTTCTGCTGCAGCAAGCTGCCTCTTATTCAAAAATGTTTGCAGGTGAAGTCACTCCCCAGTAATAAGCCTATTGATCATATGGTGTAAATACTGTACAGTTGCTTTACCTTTGTGCTGAGTGCAGGATATTGATTCCTTCTCCTTCATCTAAAAACATCCTGATAATTAATGAGCATGGGTGGAAAATGTTGCTTAATTAACAGTCATTATTCATGAGGTTCGAAGCCGTGTGATTAGATTTTACGGCTTCGGCTGTGTGATTATTTGGTCAGCTACTAAGCAGAGCTATAAAGTGGTAATCATTGATAGACAGGACTCTGTCATTACATTCCTCTGTTGAAGGTAACAAGGAGTTTATAGAGTCTTCATAATCTAACATATGCTTTACGTTTCGATCATTTCCACTAATTTGTATCCTTCAATCCCCCTTATGTGCCTTTCTATGGACTCTGATCTGCTAAAGACCCACTGTCTATGGTAAACGCATCTCGATTCTTAATTTAAGACTTCTCTTGTGCTACCTTTCTCGGTTGGATTACTCTTTCCTGTTAATCGAATCTACCCTCCATTATCGAAATGTTTAAAACAGCTCTAAATGCTTTGTGGCCTATAATCTCACCTTTCCTATACCTTTCCTTACACTCAGATATGCTAAGGACCCACATCTCAAATTTTCATCCAAGACTGTTGTGTTTCTCCTCTCAATTGGATTGCTCTTCCCCATTCCTCAAGAAGTCCCCTCAGTAGCCAAAGCTATGAAAAGGCTCTAAAAACTTTCTGGTCTCTAATCCTTTCTCTATGCTTTCCTCTGCTAAGGAGCTACTGTTTTCTATGGTAAACACATCTCGATTCTTCATCTAAAACTTCTCTTGTGCTGCCCTTCTCGACTGGATTGTTTTTTCCTCTTCCTTTAATGCACTCACCAGTATCGAAAGGTTTAAGATAGCTCTAAATGCTTTGTGGTCTAAAATCTCGCATTTTCTATGTCTTTTAATGCACTCTGGTATACTAAGGACCCACATCTTGATTCCTCGTCTGAGACTTCACATGCGCTGCCCCTCCAATTGGATTACTCTTCCCCATTGCTCAAGACTACCTACTACAGTCATGGCCAAAAGTTTTGAAATGACACAAATATTATATTTTCACATGATCTGCTGCCCTCTGGTTTTTATGTGTGTTTGACAGATGTTTTATCACAGACAGACATCTCTATGTTTTGTTCCCTGAGCCATTTAGTTGTCACCTTTGCATTATGGCAAGGTGCTCCATCATGCTGGAAAAGGCAGTTGATCGCCAAACTGCTCTTGGAGGGTTGGGAGAAGTTGCTCTTGGAGGACATTCTGGTACCTTTCTTTATTCATGGCTGTGTTTTTAGGCAAGACTGTGAGAGAGCTGATTCCCTTGGCTGAGAAGCAACCCCACACATGAATGGTTTCAGGATGCTTAACAGTTGGCATGAGACAAGACTGGCGGTAGCGCTCATCTTGTCTTCTCCGAATGAGGCGTTTTCCTGATGTCTCAAACAATCGAAAAGGGGATTCATCAGAGAAAATAACTTTACCCCAGTCCTCAGCAGTCCAGTGCCTGTACCTTTTGCAGAATATCAGTCTGTCCATGATGTTTTTTCTGGAGAGAAGTGGCTTTTTTGCTGCCCTCCTTGAGACCAGGCCTTGCTCCAAGAGTCTCTGCCTCACAGTGCGTGCAGATGCACTCACACCTGCCTGCTGCCATTCCTGAGCAAGCTCTGCACTGCTGGTAGCCCGATCCCGCAGCTGAAACACTTTTAAGAGACGGTCCTGGCGCTTGCTGGTCTTTCTTGGGCGCCCTGAAGCCTTTTTGGCAACAATGGAACCTCTCTCCTTGAAGTTCTTGATGATGCGATAGATTGTTGACTGAGGTGCAATCTTTCTAGCTGCGATACTCTTCCCTGTTAGGCCATTTTTGCGCATTGCAATGATGACTGCACGTGTTTCTTTAGAGATAACCATGGTTAACAGAAGAGAAACAATGATGCCAAGCACCAGCCTTCTTTTAAAGTGTCCAGTGGTGTCATTCTTACTTAATCATGACAGATTGATCTCCAGCCATGTCCTCATCAACACCCACACCTGTGTTAATGAAGCAATCACTGAAAAGAGGTTAGCTGGTCCTTTTAAGGCAGGGCTGCAATGATGTTGAAATGTGTTTTGGGGGATAAAGTTCATTTTCTAGCCAAATATTGACTTTGCAAGTAATTGCTGTTAAGCTGATCACTCTTTATAACATTCTGGAGAATATGCAAATTGCCATTAGAAAAAGTGAAGCAGTAGACTTTGTAAAAATTAATATTTGTGTCATTCTCAAAACTTTTGGCCATGACTGTAGTATCCAAATCTATTAGAAGGCTCTAAAGAAGCTTTGTGATCTCTAATCCTACGTTCTTTATGCCTTCCTCTGCTAAGGACCCATTTCTGTTTGTGGTAATCACATCTCAATTCCTAATCCAAGTCTTCTCTTGTGCTGCCTTTGTTTATTAGATTGCTCTTCTCCATTCCTCAACACTATCCATCAGTATGCAAAGCTTTGAGAAGACTCTAAAATATATATCATCCTCCTCACCTCGCCTCTCCACTCCTGTTTAATGAGATCCCCAAAATGAAACTGGTCCCCTCACAATGGGTCCAAATATACAAATGATGCTGACAGGTATGATACCCTTGTTCCTATTGTTTCATTTGTATTACTGGTAGATTGTAAGGCTTTGAGCCAGACCCTGTTGTAACATTGGCGTTTTGTACTGCAGAAATGCTGCTCCAGTACCTGACTGTGGAAGCATATCTGGCGCATCACACGGAGGAGCAAAGCCACTCAGAAGATGCAACAGAAACATTGGTGATCCGATAGCTACTGTACTATTGTGCAGGCGGCACCATCTTGGAGGAGGAATTTTTTTTCTCTAGCAAGATGGAGCTGCTGGCGCATACACAGTAGCAGCTATCCGATCACCGATAGCTGCTACTGTGCAGGAGAGGCCAGCACCATTTTCAAACTGATTTTTTTTTTAGGAATTTATGGATACCATTAAAGAAAAGAATTGAATACACATTATAGATGCGATCATGCATGCAGAATGGGATTTTTTTTGCAATATATACAGCTCTGGCAAAAATTAAGAGACCACTTTCAAATGTTCAGTTTGTCTGATTTTTCTCTTTATAGGTATATTTTTGAGTAACATGTAAATTGTTCTTTTAGTCTATAAACTTCTGACAACATGTCTCTGAATTTCCAAGCAATACATTTTGTATTTATTTTCAGAAAATGAGAAATGGTCAAAATAACAAAAAATGCAGTGCTTGCACACCTCAAATAATGCTAAGAAAACAAGTCCATAATCAGGAAGAGTTCTGAAATCAATATTTTGTGGAATAACCATGATTTTTAATCACAGCTTTCATGCGTCTTGGCATGCTTTCCACCGGTCTTTCACACTGCTTCTGGTGCAAAAATTTAAGCAGTTCTTCTTTGTTTGGTGGCTTGTGACTATCCATCATCTTTTTGATCACATTCCAGAGGTTTTCAATGGGGTTCAGGTATGGAGAATGGGCTGGCCATGACAGGGTTTTGATGTGGTGGTCTCTTAATTTTTGCCAGAGCTGTATATAATATTATATAAAATAGGGGGCAGGTCAGTGAGGGATCAGCTACCTGTCAGAAGCCATTCTGATGAATATTTAAACAGAGCACCACATGAAGCCCTGCCCCCAGGCCGCCCCGGGGCATGAGCATCTCATTAACTCAAAACTGAAAATAAAGATTAAACAACAACCACAAGACGGATTTCAGCAACCAAGGTATCATTTTAATCAGTATAATAGCACCGACCTGACACTGTCTGTAGGTTACTCAGCACAATCCTGCTGACAGGTTCCCTTTAAAGAAGCACACCTCTCATTATCCTTTTAATATATTGCAGTCATATTATATAACACTGTGTACTTACAAGTAAAAACTGGAAATCTCTTGTCCCTGTATTTATCATTCCCCTCTTCACCTCCTGACAACAGTTGTGACCTCCTCCTCCCCTCCTGCCATAGACATTTGCAGTGACTCATTAGTCATACAGGGAAAATTGACCTCCTGTTTCTACGTAGAGCTTAGAAGGATTCAGTTAGTCAGTTTTTCATTACGTGATGTCATAGACCTAATGAAAAAGAGAAGAATTAGCTTGATAGAAAGGCAAAATGAGCAAAATTAAGGCTGGTGTACGCAATGCCAATCTTAATGAATTGACTCCATAGAATCACATGGTAAAATAAATCCTGGTCGCCTGCAACCACCACTAGAGGGAGCTCAGGAGCTTACCGCATACAAGTTCTAAATTGAAATCAATAATAACTCAATAATTTATCAAAAACTCTGTACATAGTGAGTAGAGATGAGCGAATTTGTTCGGATTTGGTTCCGAATGCGATCGGACTCGAATATTGTTTTTGCAATATTCATCGAACATAGCCGAACGTCATTAGAGTAAATGGGAGTAAAAATTACTGAATATGTTCAGAACCGATCATAAGACATACATTCGGCACAAATTGTGTTAGAATATGGCCCGAATATATCAAAATCAGATTCGGGGCCAAAATCCGAACAAATTCGCTCATCTCTAATATTGATCTCAATCTAATGGTTTCTGCCAGCAGACATAATTTTGTAAAATAACTATGTCTCTGTAGAGAATTTGAAACTCTGCCTGTAACCAATGCCGCTACAATCCCTACTCTACACTGCCTTGATTTTGTGCCAGTCAGTACATTGCACAGTCACTGTACTGAAGCCAGAGCTGGTTTAAAAAAAATAAGTGGGGCCCTGGGAAAAAGTTTGTGTTTGGTGCCCCAAATGCTAACATATTGCACCATCACACAGAAACATTTCAGTTGTATTTACATGCACTGAATTCAGGCCGTGAAACGAGCATCATTGACAATATTGAAGTCATTCTGCTCCTTTCCCCCATATAGTAAAATGTGCCCCATAGTCCTCCATGTAGTATAATTCACCCCATAGTCTGCTATACAGTATAATGCACCTCATAGTCCTCCATATAGCATAATGTGCCTCATTGTCCTCCATATAGTATAATGCACCTATAGTCCTCTATAAGAGGGGTCCCCAACCGCCGGTCCGCGGCCCAGGACCGGGCCATTGCAGTTCTGTTGCCGGGCCGTGGAGACACGACACAGAATGCTGGACACACATGGAGCCGGCGGCTGTAGCACTGTAGTGACAGCTACAGCCGCCGGCTTCCAGAAGACATCGATACTCACCTTCCGTCGCTGCAATCCCTGTCCCGGCGCGGCAGCTTCATCCAGTGCTGAGCGGTGACATAGTACCGCTCATTAAGGTCATGAATATGGATGTGACGCCACTCCCATAGGCATGGCGTCCATATTCATGACCTTAATGAGCGGTACTATGTGACCGCACTGCAAAGGAGGAAGCTGCCGCGGCCGACAGGGATGCAGGGAAGTTTAGCGATGGTGTGAGGGTAAGTATGGGGGAGGACGGGGGAGCAGAGTCTTGTATACAAGGGAGGGAGCGGAGCCTTGTATACAAGGGTGGGAGCGGAGCTGTTGTGGATGTGCTAGAGATGGTTTCTGAGCAGAGGCTCCCTCTGGTGGTTACAGACAGTACTGAACCTTTCAGCGAGGAGTGGCAATCTGGGTTCACTGACTGGTCTGATATAAGGGAGGTTCCCTCCCATGATGGTTGCCGGTGATCAATTGTTCTTGTCTCAATTGTGGTTCCTGGTTCATTTGGAAGTCTGCTCGAGTCTTGCCTGCATCTCCTGCTTTCAGATAAGATATTTTTTGCTTTTCTTTTTGTGCTTGCTTTTTGCATTGTTTTCTGCACTTCTGTTGAGGTCAGCCAGGTCCCCTCCTGGGGCCTGAGCTCATCACAGTTTATCTGCAGCCACTGTTATTTGCTCATTTGCTTTTTCCTGTTCTTTCAGCGGCTGCGGCTTGGTTTTTGTTCACACTGAGATCTGATTTAATGGGTGGCGAGATCATGTGATCTCAGTATTTTTGTAATCAGAATTGTTGGATTTTTGTAGGGTTTTCTGGGTTGCAGAAAGTAATCTCTCCTGTCCTATCCTATTTAGTCAGCTTATGGCGCCAGCGTTTGCTCAGTCTATTTTCTGCCTATGTTTGTATTTTCATCTTGTCTAACTGCCATTATATGTTTGGGGGCTGTAGCAATATGTTATATGCTGAGCTGCCTCTAGGGGTCTCACTACCTGGATGTATTCAGAGGATAGAAAGGAGGGACTCGTTGGTAAGAGCATGAGACTGGAAGCATTCATGTAATGTGGCTGAGAGAACGTGCACACAATAAAAGTAACCCGTTACCACAATCGTGTCAGAGGCTTAAACGAGAAATAGAACATGGTGGCAGCAGGGCTGAACCTATAAAGAACAAGTGGACAGAGAATCCAGGCAGCTTGTGGTACAAAGCTCAACTGTAAGTACAGTGCCCACAGTACAGCATTATGGAGACCGCATTAAAACCTCCTCAGAGACTAGACATCATGTCCTCAAATCTATCGCAGACCTGGAGACATTGGAAGGAGGAGTTTACTCTGTATGTGGATCTTACAGTAGACACCAATGATCAGAAGCGTAAAGGGTATGCCACACTAAACAACATCGCTAACGGGATCGCTAAAAAACGTCACTATTTAGCGATCCCGTTAGCGATGTTGTTGTGTGCGGCATCTACCAGCGACGAGGCCCCTGCTGTGATCTCGTTCATCACAGCGATCGTTCCGGACCCTATTTTCGTCGCTGGCGCCCCGCTGGTAACTATCTAATCGCTGAGTGTGGCACCTTTTTTAGCGATTTAGCGGTACTTTTGTACCGCTAAAGTCGTTAAGGAGATTGCTAACCGCGATAGCGTCCTAACGACATCGCTAAAATAGGTAGCTACTAGCGATATAGAAACAATCCCGCTAGCGATCTCATTAGTATGCGACGCTAACGAGATCGCTAGCGGGATTGTGTAGTGTGGCAGTACCTTAAGGTGAAGCTCTTCTACTATCTGATTGGAGAAAAAGGTAGAGAACTTGCTCAGACCCTGATCCAGGACGGTAAGGACAGTCTGGCAGACATTGTACAGGCATTTGATAAGCACTGTGACCCCAAGAAGAATGAGACAGTGGAAAGATTTAAGTTTTTCACCAGAAATCAGGAGATGGGAGAGAATATAGACGCATATGTGACTGAGCTGAAAAGACTGGCAGCAACATGCAGCTTTGGAGATATCAGAGATTCTCTTATCAGAGATAGAATAGTGTGCGGCATCAGAGAGCCACAGCTAAGGCCTCTTTCACACATCAGGCTTTTTGAATGAGGCGCGATCCGGCGTGTTTCTAAAAAAACGGATCCGGTACCGGATGCGTTTTTTTTAGCATTGACTTACATTAGCGCCGGATCGCGCCTGATGTCACTGCGTTGCATCCGTTTTTGGCCGGATCCGTCGGAATTGTACATTCCGGCGGCCGGACAAGACGGTTTTTGTAACGTTTTTTTTTTTTTCCGGAGGCACCTGACAGTGCCTGAATCGGCACTTCAGGCGGCCGGAAACAATGCAAACCTATGGAGCCGGATCAGTTTTTGACAAATCCGTCAGAAAACTGATCCGGAGTCCAAGGTCTCTCTCTCTCTCTCTCTCTCTCTCTCTCTCTCTCTCTCTCTCGAGAGAGAGAGAGAGAGAGAGAGAGAGAGGGGGAGTTAACCCTAGAGAAATGCATGCAAATAAGCAGAGCTGCAGAGCTAACAAGAGACAGCCTGAAGATGATGGCAGACACCACTGAGGAGCCAGTACATGCAGTAACCATGAGAGGAAAAGCAGAGCACCAAGCGAGAACAGTCCAATGCAGATACTGTGGCAGAAGACATGAGAGAGACAAAGAGAAGTGTCCAGCATATGGACAAAGCTGCAGGACCTGTGGTAAGATGAATCATTTTGCAGCTCTCTGCAGACTTAAGCCCTTTAAAAAGCACAGAGAAATTCACAGTGTGACACAGGACAATGACACTGACAGTGCAGAAAATATTACATGGATACAGCTACAGTCTGCAACAGAGAATGTCAATACAGTCAGACAGCCAGAACCTAAAGATACAAGACAACTGTTTGCAACTCTTTTATTAAATGACAAACCCATTAGATTTCAGTTGGACTGTGGAGCAAGTTGCAATGTCATACCGGAGGATCTACTAAATGAACAGGTGTCCATTGAACCTACTGATAAGGTACTTATGATGTACAACAAAACGATACTGAAACCTCTTGGGACATGCAAACTGAAGGTTAGTAACCCATGCAACAGAAAGAGTTATAGAGCCCAATTTACAGTGCTGCAGGGTGGTGACCACATACCGTTACTAGGTATAAAAGCAGTTCAGGCAATGGACTTAATAAAGGTACAATTCCATAACATTATGTCTGTGGAAGTCAAACAGAGTATGAAGGATATCCCAAAAGCAGACAGCAATCTAGATTTACAGATTATAAAAACACAGTATGCGGATGTATTTGAGGGTGATGGATGTTTTGAAGGAAAACACAAACTGGAAATTGATAACACAGTACAACCTACCAGATTACCGACAAGAAAAGTGCCTGTAGCGCTACTTCAGCCATTGAAAGAAGAACTACAGGATTTAGAAAAGCGAGGCATGATAGAAGTCGTCCATCAGAGCACAGACTGGATAAGTAGTTTGGTCATAGTGCAGAAACCATCAGGAAAACTAAGAATTTGTATCGATCCCAAACCACTCAACAAAGCTCTCAAAAGGAATCACTATCCAATGCCTACAATAGAGGATGTGCTACCAGATTTATCAAAGGCAAAAATATTTTCAGTTTGTGACGTAAAAAATGGATTTTGGCATGTGGAACTGGATGAAGAATCCAGTTTATTGACAATGTTTTCTTCTCCATTTGGTCACCGTAAATGGCTGAGAATGCCCATGGGACTGACACCAGCTCCAGAAATATTTCAGCAGAAGTTGATGCAAGCTTTGGAAGGACTCCCAGGGGTAAAGATGATAGCAGATGATATATTAATAGTGGGAGAAGGTGACGATATGCAATCTGCAATAAAGAATCACGATACAAGGATGCTACGATTTTTAGATAGGTGTAGAGAAAAAAGGATAAAGTTGAACTTGGAAAAGTTGAAACTGAAAATGATGGAAGTGCCATATATAGGACATCTTCTAACCTCAAATGGAGTGAAAGTGGATCCAGAAAAGGTGAAGGCGATACAAGAGATGCCTACCCCAACAGATGTGTGTGGAGTACAACGATTTTTGGGCATGGTGAATTATCTGTCCAAGTTTTGCAAGAATCTATCAGACATGTGTGAGCCAATGAGACAGCTAACTCACAAAGATGTGTTGTGGGAATGGACAGAAGCACAGGAGACGGCTTTCCAAACAGTAAAGACAGCCATTGCAGACACAGCAACCTTAAAATATTTTGATCCACAATTAGAGGTGGTAGTCCAATGTGATGCGTCAGAAAAAGGCCTAGGTGCCACATTAATGCAAGAGCGGCAACCAATCACATTTGCAAGCAAAGCGCTAACACCGACAGAGCAGGGATATGCCCAAATCGAAAAGGAGTTACTAGTTGTGGTGTTTGGAATGGAAAGGTTTCATCAGTACACATACGGTCGACAGGTAACAGTACAGTCAGATCACAAACCGTTGGAGAGCATTACAAAAAAAACACTACTAAATGCACCAAAAAGACTGCAGCGCATGCTTCTGCGACTTCAAAAATATGATTATGAAATTGGATATTGTCCAGGAAAAGACTTGTTGATTGCAGATACTCTAAGCAGAGCGTACTTACCCAATTCAGAGGATAAAGGACAAGAAATGGACAACATCAATATGTGTGATTATCTTGCAGTATCTAAAGATAAACTGAAACAAATACAGACCTTCACAGAAAAAGATAAAACACTACAGATATTAAAAACTGTGATCCTGCAGGGCTGGCCAAAATATAAGCAGCATGCTCCAAAGGAAGTTGCTCCATTCTTCCATATACGAGATGAACTGTCAGAACACCAAGGAATCATCATAAAGGGAGAAAGGGCAGTGATACCGGAGACTCTGAGAAGAGACATACTACAGAAATTACACTCGTCCCACTTGGGCATTGAAGGATGTTTGCGGCGAGCAAGAGAATCAGTTTATTGGCCGGGTATGAATGATCACATAAAAAGTTACATAGCACAATGTGAGATATGTGCGTCCGGCGGGGATAAACAACCGAAAGAGCCATTGCAACCGCATGCCGTTCCAAAAGACCATGGTCAAAAATAGGAATAGATTTGTTCACATTGGAGGAAAGAGAATACCTGGTAACTGTGGACTATTTTTCTAATTTTTGGGAAGTGGACCATTTGAAGGATACAAGAGCAAGAACAGTTATTAAAAAACTCAAGGCTCATTTTGCCAGATATGGGATTCCAGAGATTGTTTTTACTGATAATGCCGCTCAATTTAGGTCAGAAGAGTTCAAGGAGTTCAGCAAGTTATGGGAATTTGAACACAATACATCATCTCCTGGATATCCTCAAAGCAATGGCAAAGCGGAATCAGCGGTGAAAACAGCAAAGAAGTTGATTAAGAGAGCGAAACAGGCAGGGACAGATGTATATCTATCTATACTGGACCACAGAAACACACCTTCCCAAGGTCTAGACAGCAGCCCAGCACAGAGGCTTCTGAGTAAACGGACAAGGACACTCATACCAACAGCTAGTCATCTTCTGAAGCCAAATCTGGTGAGGGGAATGAGGTCAAAACTAAAGAAAAATCAGGATAGACAAGCGTTCTATTATAATCAGTCGGCAAAAGATCTACCAGAACTGATACAAAATGACAACATCAGGATGCAGCCGAGCAAATATGACAAACAATGGAGAAAAGCAAAGGTGCTCCAGAAACTAGGACCTAGATCTTACGAGATTGTGACAGAGGAAGGAAGAAAACTAAGGAGAAATCGGAGACATCTGAGGAAAATGCAAGAAGGATCTGATACATGGTCATATGAACAGTATCCTCATATCCAAGATGAGGAAACAGCAAGTCTAAGCAGAGAGGCTACAGGGATGGCCCAGGTTAAGAGTGGAGATTCTGGTCGGAGACAGGCAATACCAGATGCCGTAACGCCCGAATCGAGAGAACCACCGAATAGTGGCAGTAACGCATCGTATGTTACTAGATCGGGCAGAATGATCACAAAGCCAGCACACCTCAAGGACTATATATACAACCAAGTATTTTAAAGTATCTTAATAGCATGATGCTTGCCAGTTATGTTTATGTCACCAATATCTTGAATATTGAAATGTTCACATGTATGTTAGTTATATTAGCTTAGTTATTTCTTCAGTTAAAAGACAAAGGATGTAGCAATATGTTATATGCTGAGCCGCCTCTAGGGGTCTCACTACCTGGATGTATTCAGAGGATAGAAAGGAGGGACTCGTTGGTAAGAGCATGAGACAGGAAGCATTCATGTAATGTGGCTGAGAGAACGTGCACACAATAAAAGTAACCCGTTACCACAATCGTGTCAGAGGCTTAAACGAGAAATAGAACAGGGGCTTCCTATTTTATTTGGGGATCTGCTCCGGGGCAGATAGCTTTCATCTTTATGCCTTTAGGTGTAGTTATCTCTCGGGCTGTGACGAGGCGTCTAGGATCAACGTTGTTACGCTCCACGGCTCCTCTAGTTGTGTCGTTAGTTTAAAAATCTGCAACCCATCAGTTACCAACATCTCAGGTGTTCGGCTGCCATGCTGTTGTTCCTGTCCTCCTCAGCTACCGAAACATAACACGGAGCCTTGTATACAAGGGTGGGAGCGGAGCCTTGTATACAATGGTGGGAGCGGAGCCATGCATACAAGGGTGGGAGCGGAGCCTTGTATACAAGGGTGGGAGCGGAGCAGTACTAATTGTAGCATGGCCCTGCAGCAATCAGCCAGGCATGAGGTATCGGGTTCTGGGACAGCATTTACAGCTTTCATTTGAACGTCACAGTAAGACGAGGTGGGTGAGGGATCGGTGTAAGCCTCCTGTGCTGGGAGCCCTGATAATAGCAACACCTCTACCTGCTTTCATGCTGAGCCACACTCAGGTGGCACAAATATCAGTTTTGTAGACTACCATTGTCAGAAAAATGTAAGAATAGTAACATGGGTGGTTGAGTTCAAGGAAGTAGAGGCCTGACGGTATTGAAGGCCTACTGCCACAGGCAACATGCATGAAGAAGACCCAACCAGGAGTCTACACATTTACAAAAATTAGTGTCCGACACCACCAAAGTGGCATCAATTGCAATAAAGTAGAATTAGTATAGCGGGGGCCGACACCTCTTCCACTACATCCAACCCAGCAGATGGAGACTATAATGGGCAAGGTGGTGAACTGTTTCGTATTCCTCTGAAAGCCTGGAAGGGGTGTAACTAGGTGGCCTACCAAATCCTACTCGGACAAGTGGCAGCAGGCGAAAACTGTGACTCAAGGAGGTACAAAGAGGTGGCACCAGGTGCTACTCCATGGCTGACCTACTGAAGGTGGCAGCTGACCCTCTACAGTGGGTAAGCTGCTACGGCCCAAAGGAGGGATGAAAAATGCAGGCAAGCACTGTAGGGACCCTGGAAACATGGGTGCAGATGGGACCGGCTGAGGAACAGAAAAGCACTGGCAGGTGCGGTCTGGACCAGCTGATGGACAGAAGAGCGCAGACAGGTACTGTCAAGGACACCGCACTGCACATGCTCACTGAGACAGTGCACGTGTCCTAAGTAAACCAACTGTGCCCCCAGATACCTGTAAGCAGAGCCGCAGCAGAGAAGACGTGTGTTTCTGTGTAACAGGACCTTCCGCAGCATGTGACAGCCAAGGGGCGGAGCTGGCCACACGTCTCTCAGAGGCAGCAGTAATGAATGATGTGTACTGCAGACTAACAGGACCTGCAGCACATGACTGCTGGGGGCGTGGCCTAAGCTCCAGAGATCTAGGAACTGCAGGAAAACTCCTAGCAGGGTAACTACGAGATAAAGTTACCAAGGGGCAATGTCATGGGTGCATCGCCACGAAGATCGTCACGATTGCACATTCTGACTTCTCACAGCTGAGCTGCTGTTTCTTTGTGTTTGGTAATGAGAGAGTTAATTTTACCTAGCTCTTTGCTAAGACTAGGTCCAGCCTCGCCCGGCTGCTTTTGATTATGTTCTAATTAGTTTCCTTTATATTCCTGCCAGTCTGGGTGTTAGACGCCGGTGAAAGCATTCATGTAGTCTAGCAGACTGGAGCGGTTCTGAGAATACTTAAGCTAAGAGCTCCTTAGTTGTTTTTACTCTTATAGCTTATAGTTTATCTCTGAGACCTTAGGTGTTCCTACTGTGTGTGAGTGTTGTATGTAAGACTTTATTTACTTTATTTCTTGTCTTTCTTGTATGTCTTTCTGTTCATTAACCGTTACCTGTTCATTCCCTTTGGTGGTAATCAGGGTCCTTCTTAGGACTAGATTACAGTTGGCAGGGATTGATAGGAGACAGGGTTTACGCTGGTGGCCTGGACCTCTGTACCTTTAACAGTACCTCCAGGTAGAGGGATTAGTCAGGACCCCAGTTTAGGGTCAGCATAGACCCCGGTCACCCTCTAGCCGGAGACAGCGTATAACGGATTCAGTATTGACCCACTGGACATTCTGTCAGGTAATTCTATGTTATCATATATCTATGCGCATGTTATATTGTATGTTGCCCTTTTGATATAGATTACTGTCTCATATATATATATCTGCTATACAGCGTGACATTTTCACCGGCCTTACTAAAGATTCTCCCCAGCTGTCATGGATCCAGTAGCCCAGCTGGCCCGGCAGTTGCAGGGGTTGTCCATGGAGTTTGCAGACATTAAGTCCAAGGTTTTGTCCCCCCGGAGCAAACCAGATCTGAACCTAAGGTTGCTCTCCCGGACAGGTTCACTGGTGGGCGGGACAAATTTTTTACCTTCCGGGAGGCATGTAAATTGTACTTTCGGCTGCGGCCTCGGTCATCTGGGAGTGAAGAGCAGAGGGTGGGAATTGTTATCTCGCTCTTACAAGGGGACCCTCAATCTTGGGCGTTCTCTATTCCTCCAGGCTCCCAGATCTCCAGTCAGTGGATCGATTTTTTACTGCCCTGGGTCTGGTATATGATGATCCGGATCGAGTCTCCCTTGCTGAAACAAAGTTACGTAAAATACGGCAAGGAAATCGTCCAGCGGAGGAATATTCTTCTGAGTTCCGTAGATGGGCAACAGATACTCAGTGGAATGACCCAGCTCTTAGGAGCCAGTTTTGTCAATGGTTGTCTGACAAATTAAAAGATGTGTTGGCTCAGTATGATTCTCCTCCATCACTGGAGGCTGCTATGGCCCTCGCTATTCGCATTGATAGACGACTTCGGGGAAGACGCGAGGTAACTCCGCCTCCCGTGATGACTCCACCTACTACTAAAGTCCCTTATACTGAGGTTCCCCTGGTCTGTTCTGAGGAGCCCATGCAGTTGGGAGGGACATCATTTTGTAGGAGGGAATCGGCGGTGCACCGCAAGACTAGAAGGTGTTTCTTTTGGGGAGAGAGGGACATTTTGTTGGGGGGTGTCCATCCCGGGCCTCTTTGAGCAAAGGAGTTAACCTGGGAGTGTGTATTTCGTCCCCAAATCCCTCTCAGTTTCTCGTGCCTGCGGAGGTGGTGATTGGTACTAGAACTGAGAGGATTTCTGTTTTTCTTGATAGTGGGTCCGGGGCTAATCTGGTGGACGCTCGGTTTGCCCAGGTGCATGGTATGCAACTGAGTGTATTGGCCAAACCAGTCCCTATAGTCTCTATTGATTCTAGACCTCTCGGTCAAGGTAGCTTGGTACAAGCTGTTCATAACATAGATCTTCGAGTAGGGGCAATACATAAAGAGCAATTGTCTTGTTATGTGTTGGAGGGTCTACCTACTCCTATTGTGTTGGGACTTCCTTGGTTGGCTAAACATAACCCAGTGATTGATTGGCAATCCAGAAAGATAAGCCAGTGGGGTGAATTTTGCAGGAATAACTGCATGAGCACAGTCATCGGTGCGGTTGTGCCTAGGACTTTGCCTCCTTTTCTGGAGGACTTTGGGGAGATGTTCTCAGAGGAGGGGTGTAAAGAGTTACCTCCTCATCGCGCATATGACTGCTCAATAAAGTTGCTTCCTGATGCCTTATCTCGTACTTTCCCAGGGGCCGGGAAGACGGATGATCCGGTTCCTATTCCTCAGGAGGGAGTTGTAGTGTCAGCTGTATGCTCTGAGCTTGAGGGGGAGGTATTGGGGGCTCAGGGGGACGCCCCTGTGGGACTTCCAGGGAGACTGATAGTTCCAGATCGCTTAAGACTGAAGGTTACGGGGAACCGTTACAAACGGATGGCTGATAGGAGGAGAGTTTCTGGTCTAGAACTGAAGGTGAACGATCTGGTTTGGTTGTCTACCAGGAATATAAAACTTAAAGTTTCCTCCTGGAGGTTGGGTCCCAGATTCATCGGGCCGTACAGGATCAGTTCCATAATTAATCCTGTGGCATTTCGTCTGGACCTCCCTCCTACGTTTAAAATTCATAATGTGTTTCACAAGTCATTACTTAAAAAGTATGTGGCACCAGTCATACCATCACCTCTACCTCCTCCTTCAGTGGTAGTCAATGATAACGTGGAATTTCATGGGTCGAAAATCATTGACTCACGTCTCAGTCGCCGATCCCCTCAGTACTTAGTTCATTGGAGGGGGTATGGTCCTGAGGAGAGGACGTGGGTCCCTGCGTCTGATGCTAAGCAGATCGATTGGTTCGGACCTTTCACACAACTTACCCGGACAGACCTGGTCATGAGGGTCCGGAGGCCCCTCGTAGAAGGGGGGGTACTGTCATGGGTGCATCGCCACGAAGATCGTCACGATTGCACATTCTGACTTCTCACAGCTGAGCTGCTGTTTCTTTGTGTTTGGTAATGAGAGAGTTAATTTTACCTAGCTCTTTGCTAAGACTAGGTCCAGCCTCGCCCGGCTGCTTTTGATTATGTTCTAATTAGTTTCCTTTATATTCCTGCCAGTCTGGGTGTTAGACGCCGGTGAAAGCATTCATGTAGTCTAGCAGACTGGAGCGGTTCTGAGAATACTTAAGCTAAGAGCTCCTTAGTTGTTTTTACTCTTATAGCTTATAGTTTATCTCTGAGACCTTAGGTGTTCCTACTGTGTGTGAGTGTTGTATGTAAGACTTTATTTACTTTATTTCTTGTCTTTCTTGTATGTCTTTCTGTTCATTAACCGTTACCTGTTCATTCCCTTTGGTGGTAATCAGGGTCCTTCTTAGGACTAGATTACAGTTGGCAGGGATTGATAGGAGACACGGTTTACGCTGGTGGCCTGGACCTCTGTACCTTTAACAGTACCTCCAGGTAGAGGGATTAGTCAGGACCCCAGTTTAGGGTCAGCATAGACCCGGTCACCCTCTAGCCGGAGACAGCGTATAACGGATTCAGTATTGACCCACTGGACATTCTGTCAGGTAATTCTATGTTATCATATATCTATGCGCATGTTATATTGTATGTTGCCCTTTTGATATAGATTACTGTCTCATTATATATATCTGCTATACAGCATGACAGGCAAAGACAGAGACGAAAACCAGGACAGACCGAGATCAGAGCACAAGATAGCACGACAGTACCAAAGGGTTAGACAGAACGGATAGTCAGGACGTAGCAATAGATCAGTAAACCAGAGCGGGCAATAGACAGTACAATAGGGACAAAACGGTAACAGAGTATCGATAGCCAAGCCAGGAGGTCAGAACCGGAGAAGACAATATAAGCAAAACGTGAGACAGAGAGCAGAGTGAGCAAACAGACCGGGTCATACACAGGAGTCAAACAAGCAGAGCAGTATACACGCAAACCAGGGGGGTCAAATACACAGTCACAACGAAAGTATAGCTGACAGAGAATCTCCCTCTGGACTGGGTATAAATACCCTCCCAGATCCAAAGGGAGGCCAGCAAAAGTTAACCCTGAGTGGACAGGACATTAACCATGTCCTATACCATGACAGTACCCCCCCCTTAATGGGGGCCACTGGACCCCCAGGCCTCTCAGGATATCTGGCATGAAAAGCCTGTACCAGTTGATCGGCATGTACCGAACTGGCCGGAACCCATGACCGATCTTCAATGGAGTATCCCTTCCAATGAATAAGGTACTGAAGTCTGCGGCGCACCCACCGTGAATCAATGATGCGCCCTACCTCGTACTCCAGTTGACCCTCTACCAATACTGGTGGAACCACGGATGAGGGATCTTCTCTAACCATCCCCACAGGTTTTAATAGGGACCTGTGGAAGACGTTAGATATTTTGAAGGAGGTGGGCAACTGAAGCCTGTACGCCACTGGATTGATCACCTCTACAATCTTGTATGGACCAATAAATTTGGGGCCCAGCTTCATAGAGGGTATCTTAAGTTTGATATTACGGGTGGACAACCAGACCTTTTCCCCCACTGTCAACGCAGGACCCAACCCCCTCCTCCTGTCCGAAAAATGTTTGTACTTCTTCTGGGCTTTGGAGATGTTCCCCTGCACCTCCCTCCAAAGGTTTTTTAACTGCTGAACCATCCCCTCGGCACCAGGACAACCAGAATCCATACTGGAAAATTCCCCAAACTGCGGAACAAACCCATAATTGACCTGAAAAGGAGACTTTCCGGTAGACTGATTGATACGACAGTTGAACGCAAATTCTGCCATGGGTAAAACCTCACACCAATCTTCCTGTCTGGAGGAGGTCAGGCATCTCAGAATCTGCTCCAACGACTGATTGGTGCGTTCAGTCTGTCCGTTGGATTCCGGGTGATAGGCAGAGGAGAATGATAATGTGACCCCCAACTTCTTACAGAACGCTCTCCAAAACCTGGCCACAAACTGCACACCCCTGTCTGACACCACATTCACAGGCACTCCATGCAACCGAACTATGTAACCAATAAAACCAATAAAACCAATAAAAATGAAAAAAAGCATATACAAAATGGGAGGAATAGGGCTAAGTAACAGCACATGTGAAAAAGACTTGGGTATACTAATTGATCACAGACTTAACATGAGTCAACAGTGTGATGCAGCAGCAAAAAAGGCAAATGCAATTCTAGGATGTATCAGCAGAAGCATACAGTCTAGATCACGTGAGGTCATTATTGCCCTCTACTCCTCTTTGGTCAGACCTCATCTGGAATACTGTGTCCAGTTTTGGGCACCACATTTTAAAAAAGACATCAACAAACTGGAGCAAGTTCAGAGAAGAGCCACCAGAATGGTGACCGGTCTGCAAACCATGTCCTATGAGGAACGGTTGCAGGATTTGGGAATGTTTAGCTTGCAAAAAAGAAGACTGAGAGGAGACTTAATAGCTGTCTACAAATATCTCAAGGGCTGTCACATTGTAGAAGGATCATCTTTATTCTCATTTGCGCAAGGAAAGACTAGAAGCAATGGGATGAAACTGAATGGGAGGAGACACAGATTAGATATTAGAAAAAACTTTTTGACAGTTAGGGTGATCAATGAGTGGAACAGGCTGCCACGAGAGGTGGTAAATTCTCCTTCAATGGAAGTCTTCAAACAGAGGCTGGATAGACATCTGTCTGGGATGATTTAGAGAATCCTGCTTTGAGCAGGGGGTTGGACCAGATGACCCAGGAGGTCCCTTCCAACTCTACCATTCTATGATTCTATGATTCTATGATTCTATGTGCTGTATAAACAAGCGGGCCAAGGTTTCAGCAGACGGCAACGCGGGTAACGGCACAAAGTGGGCTTGCTTAGAAAATCTATCAACCACTACCCTTACCACTGAATTGCCCTTGGATGAGGGAAGATTAGTGATAAAGTCCATGGACAGGTGTGTCCATGGTTTATCCGGAATTGGCAAAGGCACCAATTCCCCGGCCGGCCGGACCTAAGAGCTTTTAGAGCGAGCGCACACCCCACAAGTATTAACAAAATTTTTTATATCAGTACCCATAGAGGGCCACCAAAAACCTCTAGCCACTGCCCCCTGGGTAGCTGCAATACCAGGGTGTGCACTTAACACAGAATCATGAAATTCTTGCAGGAGTGTGAGACGGAGCTGTTCGGGTACGAACAATTTACCTGGGGGTTTATTCCTGGGAGCTTGTGCTTGTGCTTCCAGAATCTCTCTCTGTAACTCAGAGGAGACTTCGGCTACAACCACTCCCGGTTGAAGAATGGAGGAAGGAGGTTCTGGAGGGGACACAGAATCAAAACTTCGGGATAAGGCATCTGCCTTTACATTTTTAGACCCTGGTCGGAATGTGATGGTAAAATGAAAGCGAGAAAAAAAAAGTGCCCACCGAGCCTGTCTGGGGGTCAATCTCTTAGCAGACTCGATATAGGCCAGGTTCTTATGATCAGTGATGACAGTAATGGGATGAGCGACCCCCTCCAAAAAATGCCTCCATTCTTCAAAGGCCAGTTTGACCGCTAACAATTCCCTGTTGCCGACATAATAGTTTCTCTCTGCCGAAGAGAACTTTTTAGAGAAAAAGGCACAGGGTTTAAGATTAGTGAGGGTAGAGGGGCCCTGGGACAACACTGCCCCCACCCCCACTTCTGAAGCGTCGACCTCCACAATAAAAGGTCTTGACGAATCGGGTTGTACCAACACAGGGGCTGAAGTAAAGCATTTCTTCAATGTAAGGAAGGAATTTTTTGCGGCCACAGACCAATTTTTTACCTCTGCCCCCTTAAGAGTTAGGTCCGTCAAAGGTTTCACTACCTGTGAAAACCCTTTAATGAACTTCCTATAATAGTTAGCGAAGCTCAAAAATCGTTGCAACCCTTTCAGATCATGAGGCTGCACCCAATCTGTAATGGCCTGAACCTTTCCTAGATCCATGCGGAATCCCTCCCCGGATACAATTACACCCAGAAAAGACAGTTCTTGCATAAAAAATAAACACTTCTCCAGCTTAGCATACAAATGGTTCTCCCGGAGTCTCATAAGAACCGCACGTAAATGATGCAAGTGTGACTGACTGTCTTCTGAGTATATCAGAATGTCATCCAGGTAAATGACTACATAACGTCCAATTAAATCAGAAAAAACAACATTGATGAAGTTCTGAAAAACAGCAGGGGCATTAGTGAGACCGAAGGGCATAACCAGGTTTTCAAATAGCCCCTCAGTTGTCAGGAATGCTGTTTTCCATTCGTCCCCCTCCCGGATCCTTATAAGGTTATAAGCTCCTCGTAGATCGAGCTTAGAAAACCATTTGGCCCCCGTGAGTTGATTGCATAGATAGGGAATCAACGGGAGAGGGTACGTGTTCTTAACGGTAATTTTGTTCAGTTCCCGAAAGTCGAGACACGGTCGCAACCCACCATCTTTTTTCTTTACAAAGAAAAACCCCGCTGCCACGGGTGACTGTCACGCTGTCTAGCAGATATATATATAAATAATGTCAGTAATCTATAAAGTGGGACAACATTCTATATAACATATAAATAGGAAACATAAACATGTATATATAGCATAGTATTACCTGACATAATATCCTGTGGGTCAAATACTGAATCCTTTTCACGCTGTCTCTGGTTAGAGGTGGACCGGGGTCTATGCTGACCCTAAACTGGGGTCCTGACTAGTCCCTCTACCTGGAGGTACTGTTAATGGTACAGAGGTCCAGGCCGCCAGCGTAAACCCTGTCTCCTATAAATCCCTCACCACTGTAATCTAGTCCTAAGAAGGACCCTGATTACCACCTTAGGGAATGGACAGGTAAAGGTTAACAAACAGTATAGACAAACGAGACAGACAGGGGATAAAGTAAATACTGTCTTTCATACAACATATAAACACAGAGGGAACACCAAAGGTCTAGGAGATAAACTATAAGCAAGGAGAGGAGAAACAACAAAAGAGCTCTTAGCTTAAGTCTTCTCAGAACCGATCCTATCTGCAGTCTGTATGAATGCTTTCACCGGCATCTAACCAGCAGACTGGCAGCTATATAAAGGAAGCTAATTAGAACATAATCAAAAGCAGCCGGCGAGGCTGGACCTAGTCTTAGCAAAGAGCTAGGTAAAATTAACTCCCTCATTACCAAACACAAAGAAACAGCAACTCAGCTGCGAGAAGTCAGAATGTGCAATCGCGACAATCTTCGTGGCGATGCACCCATGACAGTACCCCCCCTTCTACGAGGGGCCTCCGGACCCTCAGGGCCAGGTCTGTCCGGGTAAGTCGTGTGGAAGGTCCGAACCAATCGATCTGCGTTAATCTCAGACGCAGAGACCCACGTCCTCTCCTCAGGACCATATCCCTTCCAATGAACCAAATACTGAAGGGACCGGCGATTCAGACGTGAGTCAATGATCTTCAACACTTGAAATTCTAAGTTACCATTGACCACCACTGGAGGAGGAGGTAGAAGTGACGGTATAACTGGCGCCACGTACCTCTTAAGCAACGATTTGTGGAATCATTATGGATTTTAAACGTAGGAGGGAGGTCCAGACGAAATGCCACAGGATTAATTATAGAACTGATCCTGTATGGACCGATGAACCTGGGACCCAGTTTCCAGGAGGGAACTTTGCGTTTTATATTCTTGGTAGACAACCACACCAGATCGTTCACACCTAGGTCCGGACCAGACACTCTCCTCCTATCAGACCTCCGCTTGAAACAGTTCCCCATAGCACTCAGACCATTCAGCACTCCTCTCCAAACTGAAGCAAGTGACGGCGAGAATCGTTCCTCCTCAGGAACCCCAGATGGACGGATATGTGGGGTCTTAGAGCGAGCACAAACTCCACAGGACGCGACAAAAGTTATTACCTCTTTATTTAAGTTAGGCCACCAAAACCGGCGAGAAAGGAGATCCACAGTTGCTTTACTCCCTGGATGTCCTGCTAAAGCAGAACTATGATGTGCCTCGATAACTTTTTGTCTTAACTGATTAGGAACAAACAGTTTCCCTGGAGGTCCTACAGGGGCGTCCCCCTGAGCCTCCAACACCTCCTCCTCAAGCTCAGAGCACACAGCCGACACCACCACTCCTTCCTGAAGGATAGGAACCGGGTCATCCGTCTTTCCGGCCCCTGGGAAACTACGAGATAAGGCATCATGAAGCAATTTTATTGAGCAGTCATACGTGCGATGAGGAGGTAACTTTTGACACCCCTCCTCTGAGAACATCTCCCCAAAGTCCTCCAGAAAAGGAGGCAAAGTCCTAGGCACGACCGCACCGATGACCGTGTTCATGCAGTTATTCTTGCAAAATTCACCCCACTGGCTTATCTTTCTGGATTGCCAATCAATCACTGGGTTATGTTTAGCCAACTAGGGAAGTCCCAACACAATAGGAGTAGGAAGACCCTCCAACACATAACAAGACAACTGTTCTTTATGTATTGCCCCTACTCGAAGGTCTATGTTATGAACAGCTTGTACAAAGCTACCTTGACCGAGAGGTCTGGCGTCAATAGAAAGTATAGGGATCGTTTTGGCCAATACACTCAGTTGCATACCTTGCACCTGGGCAAACCGAGCGTCCACCATATTAGCCCCAGACCCACTATCAAGAAGAACAGAAATCCTCTCAACTCTCGCACCAACCACCACCTCCGCAGGCACGAGAAATTGAGACGGACCTGGGGACGAAATACCTACTCCCAGGTTGTCGTCCACCACACAACCTGGGATTAACAGTTTTTCGGTGACTTTTTTGCTCAATGAGGCACGGGAGGGACACCCCCCAACAAAATGTCCCTCTCTACCGCAGAAGAAACACCTTCTTGTCTTGCGGCGCACCGCCGATTCCCTCCTACAAAATGATGTCCCACCCAACTGCATAGGTTCCTCAGAACAGACCAGGGGAACCTCCATATAAGGACTTTAGTAGAGGGTGGAGTCATAACAGGGGGCGGAGTTACCTCGCACCTCCCCCGAAGCCGTCTATCAATACGAATAGCAAGGGCCATAGCAGCCTCCAGTGACGGAGGAGAATCATACTGAGCCAAAACATCTTTTAATTTGTCAGATAACCCTTGACAAAACTGGCTCCTAAGAGCTGGGTCATTCCACTGAGTATCTGTGGCCCATCTACGGAACTCAGAAGAAAATTCCTCCGCCGGACGATCTCCCTGCTGTATCCTACGTAACTTCGTTTCAGCAAGGGAGACCCGATCCGGGTCATCATACACCAGCCCCAGGGCAGCAAAAAATCGATCTACTGACTGGAGGGCCGGGGAGCCCGGAGGAAGAGAGAACGCCCAGGATTGAGGGTCCCCTTGTAAGAGCGAGATGACAATTCCCACCCTCTGCTCCTCACTCCCCGATGACCGAGGCCGTAGCCGAAAGTACAATTTACATGCCTCCCGGAAGGTAAAAAATTTGTCCCGCCCACCAGTGAACCTGTTCGGGAGAGCAACCTTAGGTTCAGATCTGGTTTGCTCCGGGGGGGACAAGACCTTGGACTTAATGTCCGTAAGCTCCATGGACAACTTCTGCAACTGCAGGGCAAGCTGGGCTACTGGATCCATGGTAGCTGGGGAGAATCTTTAGTTTGGCCGGTGAAAATGTCACGATGTCTAGCAGATATATATATAAATAATGTCAGTAATCTATAAAGTGGGACAACATTCTATATAACATATAGATAGGAAACATAAACATGTATATATAGCATAGTATTACCTGACATAATATCCTGTGGGTCAAATACTGAATCCTTTTCACGCTGTCTCTGGTTAGAGGTGGACCGGGGTCTATGCTGACCCTAAACTGGGGTCCTGACTAGTCCCTCTACCTGGAGGTACTGTTAATGGTACAGAGGTCCAGGCCACCAGCGTAAACCCTGTCTCCTATAAATCCCTCACCACTGTAATCTAGTCCTAAGAAGGACCCTGATTACCACCTTAGGGAATGGACAGGTAAAGGTTAACAAACAGTATAGACAAACGAGACAGACAGGGGATAAAGTAAATACTGTCTTTCATACAACATATAAACACAGAGGGAACACCAAAGGTCTAGGAGATAAACTATAAGCAAGGAGAGGAGAAACAACAAAAGAGCTCTTAGCTTAAGTCTTCTCAGAACCGATCCTATCTGCAGTCTGTATGAATGCTTTCACCGGCATCTAACCAGCAGACTGGCAGCTATATAAAGGAAGCTAATTAGAACATAATCAAAAGCAGCCGGGCGAGGCTGGACCTAGTCTTAGCAAAGAGCTAGGTAAAATTAACTCCCTCATTACCAAACACAAAGAAACAGCAACTCAGCTGCGAGAAGTCAGAATGTGCAATCGCGACAATCTTCGTGGCGATGCACCCATGACAGTGACACCGAGGGCCGAATATGCCTTTGCGAAGGCTTTCTTTGATGTACTCTTTCATGGCTTGGCGCTCAGGCCCGGACAAATTAAACAAACGAGCCTTGGGTAATTTGGCTCCAGGTAACAAATCAATGGCGCAATCATAGGGTCTATGTGGTGGGAGCGCCTCAGCCTCACTTTCGGAAAATACGTCTTCAAAGTCTTTCAGGTACTCCGGAATACCCTCCAGACTGACAGACGACACAGATACAGATTTTATCGGTTTGACAAGAGAAACGGAGTTACAACAAAGACCATTATTATTACATCCCCATCGGGTGATCTCCCCTTTTGCCCAATCAATGAGAGGATTGTGGCGTTGCAGCCAGGGCATCCCCAATACCAGTCCTGCAGGCAGATTATTCAGAATAAAGCAACTTAATTTTTCCACGTGAGTGGAACCCACTTTCATAGAAAAAACTTCAGACATAAAACAAATTCCATCCCGGGCAAGAGGGGATGAATCCACCGCCACAATTTTAACAGGATCTTTCAACCTGACTGTCCCTATCTTATTAAGAGTCACAAATTGGGCATCAATCAGATTAATGGAGGAACCACAGTCAACAAAGGCGGTGGTCATAACAGAACCGCCAGCAAGTTCCAATTCAACCTGGAGCACCATTTTAGCAAGCGAAAAAAAATGTACCTGGGAGTCTGGGCAACCTCCACGATTGTTGCCCAGACTCAGTAGTTTTCCTGATGATTTCACAGAAGAAGGGCAAGAAGGACAGTCCCTTTTCCAATGTCCAGAGGCTCCACAGTAAAAGCATAGACGGTTGTCTTTACGGTGTCTTCTCTCTCGTTTCTTTCCTGAGACAGCCTCCATCTCCATGGGCTCAGATGCGGGTGCGGTGTAACACAATTTGGAGTACAAAGGAGTCTCATTCCCCTAGTCTCTGGTCCATACGGACCGCCTGCATCATGGCGTCCTCCAGAGTATCGGGAGGAGGATGTAATGCCAGAGCGTCCTGCAGACGGTCAGATAGGCCCCTGCGGAACAACCCCCTCAGGGCGGCATCATTCCAGGATACTTCCGCGGTCCAACGTCTGAACTCTGAGCAGAACCATTCAGCAGAGTTCCTCCCCTGTGTCACACTCATCACCATATCCTCAGCCAGACGCACTCTATCAGGCTCGTCATAAATGTGCCCCAGAGCCTCAAAGAACAGGTTAACAGACATACGTTCAGGAGCAGAGGAAGAGAGAGAGAAAGCCCATGCTTGCGGAGCCCCCCTTAATAAGGACATTACGATCCCCACCCTCTGCCTTTCATTTCCAGAGGTCCGGGGACGAAATTCAAAGAACAACTTGCATCCCTCCGTAAAAACCCTAAACAATTTTTTATCTCCAGAAAAATTGTCGGGTAATTTTACAGGGAGGTCGGGGTCCGCAAGAGATACATCAGTGGGGCCCCCCTCCTGGAACCCCGACGGAACAGACCCCATTAGAGCGTCTGCCACATCTCTCTGTACCTGCTGATGCGACTGAACCAGATTTTGCTGCTCCATAGACAGCTTCTGCATAAGCTGGGAGAGCTCATTAACCTGTTCAGTGAGAGCCCGTACCGGATCCATAATGTGCTAACACCCCACCACCAGGGAAAGACTGTAATGGTCAGCTATAATGTCAAGGACACGCACTGCACATGCTCACTGAGCCAGTGCACGTGTCCTAAGTAAACCAACTGTGCCCCCAGATACCTGTAAGCAGAGCCGCAGCAGAGAAGACGTGTGTTTCTGTGTAACAGGACCTTCCGCAGCATGTGACAGCCAAGGGGCGGAGCTGGCCACACGTCTCTCAGAAGCAGCAGTAATGAATGATGTGTACTGCAGACTAACAGGACCTGCAGCACATGACTGCTGGGGGCGTGGCCTAAGCTCCAGAGATCTAGGAACTGCAGGAAAACTCTTAGCAGGGTAACTACGAGATAAAGTTACCAAGGGGCAAAGACAGAGACGAAAACCAGAACAGACCGAGATCAGAGCACAAGATAGCACGACAGTACAAAGGATTAGACAGAACGGATAGTCAGGACGTAGCAATAGATCAGTAAACCAGAGCGGGCAATAGACAGTACAATAGGGACAAAACGGTAACAGAGTATCGATAGCCAAGCCAGGAGGTCAGAACCGGAGAAGACAATATAAGCAAAACGTGAGACAGAGAGCAGAGTGAGCAAACAGACCGGGTCATACACAGGAGTCAAACAAGCAGAGCAGTATACACGCAAACCAGGGGGGTCAAATACACAGTCACAACGAAAGTATAGCTGACAGAGAATCTCCCTCTGGATGGGTATAAATACCCTCCCAGATCCAAAGGGAGGCCAGCAAAAGTTAACCCTGAGTGGACAGGACATTAACCATGTCCTATACCATGACAGGTACGAGCAGACGAGCACAGACAGGTAAGAGCAGATGGGTACAGGGTAGACAAGCAGACAGGTGGACACCTGACAGCTAGCAAGCATTCAAGGCAAACTAACAGCGTAGCTCAGGCACCTCTATATTGGAGGAGAAGCCTTAAATAGAAGGTGTCGCCCAGCTATAGGTTGGGAACACCTTAGGTTGATGTAGGCGGTCCCTTTAAGAGGGAGGGAGCTCACGCGTGCGCCCTCTAAGCATAGTTCCCGGTCCTACAACTGAACGTTGGTGAACACCAACACTTAGGGGGCGAGATGAGGAGGTGGTGTGTGAGTGGGAGACAATGCATGTCCTGTCTGTTAGATACGAGGAGATCCAACAAAGGGCCAAGTCTGTAATGTCAACAGATAAGAAAGTCTGTAGTAAGATGGAATGGTCCACTGTGTCAAAGACAGATGCCAGGTCCAGGAGAAGGAGGAGGACAAACTTGCGTCGCTTTCATTTGGCAGTTAGTAGGTCGATGGTGACTTTAGTCAGGGCAGTTTCAGTGGAATGGTGTGGTCTGGTCAGATTGTAAGCGGTCAAAGAGAGAGCAAGAGAGGGAGGTGGGAGGACAGTTCAAAATGGACATGTTATTCCAGTAGTTTGGAGGCATAGGGGAGAATTGATATGAGGTGATAGGTAGACACAGAGGATGGGTCAAGGGGGGCTTTTTGAGGATGGGTGTCATTGAAGTATGTTTCAATCATGGTGGACAGTTGGTTATCTTGGGTCTTTTCTTCAGACCGTCAAAAATCTGAAAAAATCATGTTATCTGTCAACTTTTTTAAAAACTACCTAGTAGAGTAAAAAAATGAAGTAATTTCAGTACTACATGCATGACCTGGCACATGCGTGATCAACATGCGTTAATCTGGGAATGTCACTGTGCTAAAATGCAGACTAGTGGGTCCCGTCAACCACTGTCCACCCTATCAATCGCATCTTCTGATTCTTCCTCCTCCTTCACCGTGGCAGGTCTCCGGCCAAAGAACCTCCACTTCTTTACCCCCTACACTTGAGGTGATTGAGAGCCTGTTAGCTGATACGGAATTGGACATGCCTGCAGTTTATGACTGATCTTACATACCAAGCACACCACATATTTCTCAATCCACTGCAACATCTCCCCCTTTCTCTCACAGTCCAGCTGTCAGGAATCGAACCCAGTGTCTCTTGTCCACCGGCCAGCAGCTCTACCATCTGAGCTATTCTGCTGGCTACAAAGTTCCTTGCTGAACCCAGATACCATTGACCGTTCTTCCTGATCAGCTTCACCCAGTGCTCTCTCGTTTGGCCTCTGATTGCCAATTACACGCCCTATATAAACCTGGCCCTGTGGGTGTGTCTTTGTGAGATTATTGTGCTTCCAGCCTTTAGTCAAGCTCTTTCTCCTGCTGTTCCTGCTGCTACAAACACTGCTGTCCTGTGAACTGACCTCGGCCTGCCCTTCTGACTACGCTCTCCGCCTGATCCATTGCTACAAACACTGCTCTCCTGTGAACTGACCTCCGGCTGCCACCTGACTACGCTACCTGCCTCTGCTTCCCCTAGTGTTTGCAGTAACATCGGCTCCAACCCAGACGGGATCCTGACAGAATAATCTCGCGCCAAAATGGAGTCCGCTGTGAACACCCTGAGGCGGCAAGTTACGGAACTTCAAAGTTTTTGTACTGATTCTCAAGGAAAATATTCCAAGTTACAAACTGATTTCACGGTGATACAACAGGAAGTAATTGAGCTACAAAAACAACTTCTGGCTGTGCGCAATTCAGGGTCCGAGTCAAACGCGCGGCTGCCGCTGCCTGCAAAGTTCAGTGGGGATCGCCAGCAGTACCGAGGATTCCTCAATCAATGCCGCATATACTTCCAGATGCAACCTGCTCCCTTTACCAGTGAGAGGAAGAAAGTTTTTTTCATGATAAATCTCCTGACGGATGAAGCTCTTGCTTGGGCTTCACCTTATGTAGAAAAGGACTATGCCCTCCTTAATGACCTGGAAGCTTTCATCGCAGCTATGAATCAAGTTTTTGATGACCCAAACCGCTGTGCCACAGCAGAAACCAAATTACATAATTTGCGCCAAGGACGTCGCTCTGTTGCGGAATATACATCGGAGTTCCGTCGCTGGGTGGCCGACACTACCTGGAATCCAGCGGCCCAGAGAAGTCAATTTCGACGAGGGTTATCAGAACCAGTGAAAGACGAGCTTGCCAGGGTTGAGACCCCTGATCAGTTGGAGGACTTTATTCAACTATGTATCCGGATTGACCAAAGACTTACTGAAAGGAGAAAGGAGAGACTGCGAGCACTTGGGAATAGCCCTGGCTTCTCATTTCCAGCATCAGACCACCAAGAAAAGACGCAAGGCGTGTCTGAACCGATGCAGATCGACGTCATCCGAAGGCCACTCTCTGCACAGGAGAAGGAGAGGCGACGTGCAGAACATCTCTGCCTCTATTGTGGGGACCCTGGACACTATGCCATCAACTGTCCTAACAAAAGGACTATAGCCTTTACCAACAACAGGTCTGCCAGCAATATGGACCTTTCTCAGCAGTCGGATTCCATCTTGCAGACTATCTCATCAGTAACGCCAGAAATAGACAAAATACATACTACATCATCTCATTTTGTAATCCCCATTCAGGTTGTAATGGGCACCCAAAAAATACAATGCTCTGCCCTGTTGGATTCGGGAGCAGGAGGAAATTTTATGGACTTAAAATTTACACGTGATAATAATATTTCCAGTAGGACCAAATCCATACCAATTGAAATGGAGACTCTGGATGGATCACCTTTGTCTTCTGGACCTGTCACGCATGAGACAATCGAACTGGAGATTTGTATTGAACCGGATCATCATGAAGCTGTCAGTTTCCACCTTATTTCATCTCCGAAATTTCCGGTTATTCTAGGGATCCCCTGGTTTTCAGTCCATAACCCTTCTATCAACTGGGCATCAAGGACTATCACTTTCCATCTGACTACTGTAAGAATAATTGTCATAAGGAACCCCCTGTTCTCCAACAAGTCCAAATCTCTGAGATTTCGCATGAGAAGGAAGAGAAACTACCACCTCAATATCAGCAGTTCTCTGATGTCTGCAGTAAGAAGAAAGCAGATCAATTACCTCCTCACCGTCCTTACGACTGTCCCATTGAATTGCTGCCAGGAGCAACCATTCCATTTGGACGGATTTACAATCTTTCCGAACCTGAATTGAAGGTATTAAGAAAGTTCCTGGATGAAAATTTAGAGAAAGGCTTTATTCGACCTTCCACATCTCCAGATGGGCAACCCTGTTCTTTGTTGAAAAGAAAGACTCCACTCTGCGGCCATGTATTGACTACAGAGAGATGAATAATATCACTGTCAAGAATCGCTACCCGCTACCCTTGATTCCTGAACTATTTGAGAGACTCCGTTCTGCGAAAATCTTTACGAAGCTGGATCTTAGAGGGGCTTACAACCTCATACGGATTCGCCCAGGAGATGAGTGGAAGACCGCCTTCAGAACAAGATATGGACATTTTGAATCTCTGGTTATGACCTTTGGCCTTAGCAATGCCCCAGCCACCTTTCAACATTTTATTAATGATGTATTTCGAGATTTCTTGGACCAATTCGTTGTGGCTTATCTCGATGACATTCTTATATTTTCAGACACCTTGGAAGAGCATCGCAGGCACGTCCAGTTAGTCTTGGAACGACTACAGGAGAACCATCTTTACATTAAACTTGAAAAATGTGAGTTTGAACAGACCAGTATCCAATTTCTGGGATATATCATCTCCCCAGAAGGTCTGAGCATGGATCCCGGCAAAATCAATGCTGTAGTGGACTGGCCTGTTCCAAGAAATTTAAAAGACGTCCAGCGTTTCATAGGATTTGCAAATTTTTACCGAAAATTTATAAAGAACTTTTCACGGATCATACTACCAATTACTACACTAACAAAAAAGACCAAAGGATTTTTTTGGTCTCCGGAGGCACAGGAGGCCTTTGACAAGTTGAAAACTCTTTTTACGTCTGCTCCATTGTTAGTACACCCAAATCCTGAATTGCCATTTACTGTCGAAGTGGACGCCTCGGACTCTGCAGTGGGAGCCATTCTGTCTCAGCGAGTTGGGGACAAGATGCAACTTCACCCATGTGCGTTTCTTTCCCACACCATGTCATCTGCAGAAAAGAACTACGACATCGGTAATAAAGAACTGTTAGCCATTAAAGTTGC
>JARQOD010000003.1:78489736-78666771 GCA_033576555.1 Oophaga sylvatica | reverse complement strand
CATACTCCAGTAGTGGATTGACGACAACTAAAAGAATTTTTAGTTACCGCCTCACACGAGCACAAAGAATGGTGGAGTGCGCTTTTGGTATTCTGACAGTCGAATGGAGTGTTCTATTGACCGCTATCAACCTGATGACTGAAACTGTGGACGAGGTGGTGAAAGCTTGTGTGTCGACCCGCCACCACAATTGTGAGTTACCAGGGCAATGGGGTACTCAGAGCCGAGCCCGTAGAAGTCTATGGGGATTGTCACAGGTAGCGGTGGCTCGGTCTGTGGCCCTGGCGGTCTGGCGTATGTTGGGGGAATATTTACAGGGGATAGATTTATATACAGTTCGTGACGCCACCTGTAGTATTCTGGTAATTAGTACCAGCGCTGCTGTAGATCTCTGAGGGGATGGTGAGGCAGCTAGATGTCGGGTCCCCTACAGGTGGGACTCTTCCCTCAGGTCGGTAGTTAGGTAGGGATTGTGCAGGCATGCAATAATAACTCAGTCTCACACGGTCAGCGTCTTTCCATACCTTTACTTGTAGAATATTCAAGCAGGTCCCAGGGAGGCTGATGGGGTTGGTGGAGGATGAGCTTTGAGGCAACAGCTAAGCAACTTAGGGGCCTCCTTTACTTTCAATACAATGATGAGTACGACCAGCCTGAAGCGTAGTCCCCTCTATGATTCCAGCTAATCCAAAGCTGTACTTCCCAGTCAGGTTTGTGGTGGAGCCTTTCTGTGAGGGAGCTGAATTCTTATTTTGTCCTGCAGAGACTCAAAGTCTTCACTTCCCCTGACCCCAGTTACGTACTGACTATAAGGGGCTTGTTTGCCGCGACCTAGGGTCCGGTAAATCTCTGGTTTTCTCTTCACTATGCTTGTAGCTAATAGTGATCCTTCGGTCCCCAGTGACCGGTAGCAATGTGCAGGACTCTTCCAAGCCAAATGCACTTTTCCAATAATCTTCCTTCCACTTTGCCCTTCGATTTGCTCGACTCTTAATAGATAGTTCAGTCTTTCTTCCAGTGGGGCACAGCTCTGACTAGGCTAAGGTGAATTAAACCACCTGTACCAGCCTCCACGTTCTGAACTGATGACAGGCTCAAACTGGACACGTCTACTCTGTCCAAGGACAGGAACTGACTGACTAAAATCACTCCCTTCCACACCCCTGCTGGGTGTGTCAGAAGTGTACATGATGTCATGAAGAGACCTTAACTGTTACCTCTCCACTCATCCTCCTGGTATTGTGTACCAGGGCTACACATTCCCCCATGGTAAACGACAGCACTCCCGGGCTGTAAAATATAAAGAGACATTTTGTTTATGCATGAAAACATTAACAATAACATTGGTTCGTCCCATCCGGGAGGTGAGGATATCTTGAACGTTGCAAACAATAACATTATATATAGAAATACAAAAGTATTAAATAGCATTCAATAAATATACAATATACTTGTGAAGGACCCGCACCAAACCTTCAACGTGGGTCCTGGGTGGGCTGCAGGACATCCGAATGCAGACCTCACTCAGTGCCACACCACACGGGTTTTTGGTTCAGAGGTAAGTCAAGGTTTCATGTGAAACCATTAAAAAGGCACTTTAGTGCAACTATTTACAGGATACAGTTTTTGGGCTGGCTCAGTCCTCAGCCTCTGAGTCCATTGTTAAACGAAGACATAATAGGGAAAACACATATATATATATATAGACTTTTACAATGTTCATATCAATTCGTTATAATCACTGCTGATATCTAATGGGTAACTTCCCTTTGGTGGTTCTCTCTGATCTACGTGGTGTAGCTTCAGGTATATCAAGTTGCGATCTGTCTGCACTGCGTAACGGCAAACTATAGAACTGCCTTAATCTTTCTATGGATCTGGCAAGCGTACTGATGGCTGGGGCGTGTGGAGTCAGCTTCACCAGGGGATCCCATAGTATGGGGCGCTGCTTCAGATGATCCATCTTGAGGTTCCACAGGTTGAGGTGTTGCTGGGATGGGTAACTCCTGAGCGGGCTCAACTGGCACCACAGGCACAACTGGAGGTAGAACTTCCTCTTGTGGCTGATAAAACTGCAACACTGGAATTATCACAGCATCTCCCAGTCGGGGCCAATCCGCAGGAAAATCTCCCAGATCTGTGTGTAGGACCTCTTCCTTTCTTTCTCCTTGATTGAGGACAGGGTTCTTTTCACAACGCTTTAAGTGTTCTGGACACAATTTCAAATGATCTCTGGACACAGTGATTGTTGTTCTTCCTCCGTCTTTACTGACGACACAAACTTTTCTGTTGTCATATTTAGAATCTTGTATGACGTAGGGTTCTTGCTCCCACTGATTATCCAATTTGTGCATCTTCCTCTTTCTTTTTAAGACTACCTCTCCAGGCATCAAAGGCTTGGCAGGAGCATTTCGGTTGTAAACATCTTCCTGTTTCTCCCGCGCCTTATTGAGACTTTCCTCTACACAGATTTGTACTCTTCTGTATTGCTCTTGCCGATTGACGTCCCAGTTTTCCACGGCGTCGTCCGCCTCCGGTTCTACCACTCCAAGTTCTAGATCCATTGGTAGTTTTCCGGGCCTTGCTCGCATAAGATAAGCTGGAGTGCAGTTAGTTGAGCTTACAGGTATATGATTATACAAATCAACCAAATCAGGTAGTAAATCCGGCCATCGATTCCTGTCTTCCAACGGTATGGATCTCAACAAGTCAAGGACAATATGGTTCATTTTCTCGCAAAGACCGTTGGTTTGAGGGTGATATGGTGTTGTTCTTATTTTCTTGCACCCATACATGTGGCAGAATTCCTTGAATAGATCAGCTTCAAAAGCAGGTCCCTGATCGGTTAAGACTTGCTCAGGATACCCATGCGGTCTGCAGAAACTTGCTTGAAAGGTTTTCGCTGCCGTCACTGCGGTCTGGTCCTTAACTGGAACAACCACCAGAAATCTGGAGTAATGGTCCACCATGGTCAAGGCGTATGAGTACCCAGATCTACTTGGCGACAATTTGACGTGGTCCAGGGCCACAATCTCCAGGGGACGAGTCGTCCGGATAGGTTGTAGGGGTGCCTTCTGACTACCGTAGTCCTTTCTTCTGAGACCACAGGGTCCACAGTTCCGACACCACCTCTCGACGGAGCTGCGCATCCCTACCCAGTAGAACCGGCATCTCAACAGGGTCTCCAGCTTCCTCCAGCCAAAGTGTCCTGCTTGATCGTGGTACGCTTCCAACACCATTGGGACGTCTGCCTTGGGAACCACGATTTGCCAGACCATTTCATGGGTTCTGGGGTTGACGTATCTTCTGCACAACTTCTCACGGTATAGGAACAACCTGCTTTTCTCGTTCCACAGGAGCTTGGCTGACATAGGTGCATCCTTTTCCAAGGAGGAACCTTCCTGTTTTAACAACTCCTTGATGCGGCTGACCACTGGATCACTGTCCTGAGTCTCTTTCCAGCTGTGATGGGGTAAAGGATTTAATGTTGCACCATACTGCTTTCTGTGGACTCGATGCTCGTGGACTACCCCATTTCGATGGAACGCAGGTAGCTCAATTTCTTCCAGGTCGTCCGATTCTTCTTCCGTATCAGAGTCATGCGGCATTCGGGACAACGCATCAGCATTAGCATTCTTTCGACCTGCCCGGTACTTGATAGTAAACTGATAATTGGACAACCGAGCCATCCATCGCTGCTCCATGGCACCCAGCTTGGCGGTTTCCAGGTGCGTTAACGGATTGTTGTCTGTGTACGCCGTGAACTTATTGGAGGCCAGATAGTGCTTAAATCTTTCAGTAATGGCCCAGACCAGCGCCAGAAACTCCAGCTTGAAGCTGCTATAATTTTCCGGATTCCTTTCAGTTGGCCTGAGTTTTCTGCTGGCATATGCGATGACTTTTTCTTGTCCATTCTGCTTCTGACTGAGAACTGCTCCCAACCCTTCATTACTGGCGTCGGTGTACAACAGGAACGGATTGGCTGTAATCAGGATAGGTTAAGATCTCATCACCTGTAAGGATCTCTTTCATCTTTTGGAATGCTTCAGCCTGTTCTTTCCCCCAGTTAAAGGGAGGGTTTCTGCTCTTTAAGGATTGTCCTACCAGGAGGTCCTGTAAAGGAGCTGCCTTCTTCGTGTAATCTTTCACGAACCTTCTGTAGTAACCCGTTAGTCCCAGGAACTGTCGCACTTCCTTAAGGTTCTTCGGCTCCGGCCACTTCTGGATGGCAGTGACTTTCTCTGGGTCCGGCGCTACTCCTTCCGAACTGACGATGTGCCCCAAGTATTGTACCTTCTGTTTGAGTAGATGGCATTTTGAGGGTTTCAACTTCATCCCGTACCTGGACAGGGACTCGAATACTTCTGCCAGGTGCTTCAGATGGTCCTCATATGTCTTGGAATACACGATAACGTCGTCTAGGTATAGCAGCACGGTTTCAAAATTGAGATGTCCCAGACAGTTTTCCATCACTCTCTGAAATGTTCCTGGGGCACTACTGAGCCCAAACGGCATTCTGTCGAACTCACAGAGCCCCATTGGGGTGGTGAAAGCCGTTTTCTCACGATCCTCCTCAGCCACAGCCACTTGCCAGTAACCACTAGTCAGATCGAGGGTAGAAAAGTAGTTAGCCGTTTTCAGAGCAGCTAATGATTCCTCTATACGTGGTAACGGGTATGCATCCTTGTGTGTTATGCGGTTCACCTGCCTGTAATCCACACACATTCTCATACTACCATCTTTCTTTTTAACCAGAACTAGAGGGGCTGCCCAGGGACTACAACTATCCCTTATCACCCCAGCTTTCTTCATATCATTCAACATTTCTTTAGCCTTCTGATAATGAGCTGGAGGTATGGGCCTATACCGCTCTTTGATGGGAGGATGACTGCCTGTAGGGATATGATGTTGTACTCCCTTAATTGTCCCAAAATCAAGTGGATTTTTGCTAAACACTTGAGCGTACTCTTGTACCACCCGTAATACCCCTTGCTTCTGGTGAGCGGGAGTGGTGTCCGTCCCAACATGGAGTTGCTGACACCATTCCGCCACCTGAGTTGCTGGGTCATTGTCCTCCTCTATTTGACAGGAGTCTAAGGACTCAGCCGGGAGAATAGAATTATTATCAACAGCATGAAGTTTAGCAAGGGTTGCATAACGGGGTAAATTTACCTCATCATCTCCCCAATTGAGAAGCCGTACCGGTACTCTTCCATTCACCACTTCTACTACTCCTCTAGCAGTCATAAGTGTAGGTCTATGTTCTGAATGGTGGGGTTCTACTACAGCTTGGTAATTCTGTCCTCTCAGACCTATGGCTGCCCTGCACCAAATGATCATTTCACTCATTGGGGGTATCACAATAGGATCCGAGTCAGTGACCCGTACATTACCAATTTCGCCGTCGGTAAGCTTCGCTTGCTGCTGACACACCAGGGCCCGGATCTCTCTTTGGATTACTCCTTTCTGCCTTGGTCGGGCAATCTCAGCGAGCTGTTGGAGCAAGAACACAACTTCTCCCAAACAATTACCGATAATGTTAGTACCCAAAATGATATTTAAACCGTTCTCCTCATTTACAGTCTTTACTACCAGAAGCCCTTGGTCTTTCAACTCCTCTCTGCCCACCTTTACATCTACACATTTTGTTCCGAGTACTTCTACAGGAAGACCATTAGAAGCATACACAGTAAAGTCAAGGCTCGGAGGTTTAAGACTGTCCATTGACCAGTACTTGGTATATAGAGCATCAGGTATTAGGGTCACCTGGGACCCAGTGTCTAACAATGCTGGAACAGCAATACCATCTAGAATAATAGACAGGTAGGGTCGCCCGCCCACATACTGCGGTTCCAGTCTAGGGGGCCTGACGGGTATTCTCCTGGGTGTTGGCCCTTGGACCCAGGTTCTGCCCGTTTAAAGGACACTGTGTAGACAGATGACCTTTCCGGTTGCAGCGGTAACAGATGATCTCTCGACGAGGAGGGTGTTGATCAGAGGTTGCTCCTGGGGGTGGCGTTGTCCTCCTCCGGGGGGGCGACGTCTTCTTTCTTCTCCGGTGCATCCACGGAACGTCCTCTGGGCAGTCAGCTAACAAGATCTTTCCTTCCTCCTCTTTCCGCAGCTGCAGGGCACTCATTACAGCAGCCAGATTTTTAGTCAGCTGGCGCACCTCTGAGCGCAGACAGTCCAATTCACTAGGAGGTGTCACCTGCGCTTTGGCTTCAGCCACTAGCGGGGAAAAGGGGGTTACTGCCGGTTCTGGAGTGACTTCAGCCTGATGATGTTGGGTTGCCACCTCGGGTTTGCCCAGGGGCCGCAGCCCTTTTATTGCCATGTCCTTTAGGGCATCAAAGGTAGCATCCGGATGATCTAAGGACCACCAATTTACAGTTCTGCATTCCTCTGGGGATCTCAATCCCTGTATAAATTGTTCTTTCAGCATTCTATTCTCGTCGATAGCATTTAAATTGTTAATTTGCTTGAGGGCTCTCAGGGCTCCCTGTAGTCGGCAAGCGTAGTCCCGGATGCTGTCACCTGGCTGTTGTGAACAGTGGTAGAAGGCCATCCGGAGATCCGTTTCTGTGCGGTCTTCAAATATGGCATGTAGCTTCAGGAAGATCGCAGGTACCGACTCCTGATCAACGGTATCCCAAGTCTCCACTTCCCTCTCAGCAGCGCCAGTTAGCTGCCCTATTAGCACAGCAGCTTTTTGTCTCTCAGGCATGGAGTACATTTCTAGGATGCTGCATAACTTCCGCTTGAAGCCTGCTAATGTGCCTGGCTCACCGCTGTATTGGGGAAGCCATTTCGCCCCAGGCATATATGGGAGCGTTAGTGGCATGATCGGGACTACCGGACTGGGTGCAGGGCCTGCGCCCCCATCTGGCGCTACAATACCAGACGGTGCGGGATTGGGGCCTCCGGCCGGGGCCGCACTGTCAGCCGGTTGTTGTGACATCTTAGCGCCCCCTTGGTTAAACGGAGCCTACCGGTTTCAGATGCTGCTACTTCACAGGCACCGCAGTGGGAACAGGACCTTCGTCGCAGGCGCTCTGATGTCAGAGCGTTCACTTCCTGTTGCAGGACCTGCCGATGAGTCAGAGCCGGGGGCGTGTCCAAGACTTTGCGCGCTCTTTCAGGTACGCCCACCTTCTTCTCCAGCGCCTGAGGGCGCGAATATGGCGACAAAAATGGCGATTTTGGCGCCGAAAGTGCAAACAGTCCTTTTTCACCAAAACACTCCACAGGCACACAGGGCTCGCAATGCTGCAAGTCTCGCATCCTGTTCGCGACGCCAAAGTTTTTGTGTCGACCCGCCACCACAATTGTGGGTTACCAGGGCAATGGGGTACTCAGAGCCGAGCCCATAGAAGTCTATGGGGATTGTCACAGGTAGCGGTGGCTCGGTCTGTGGCCCTGGCGGTCTGGCGTATGTTGGGGGAATATTTACAGGGGATAGATTTATATACAGTTCGTGACGCCACCTGTAGTATTCTGGTAATTAGTACCAGCGCTGCTGTAGATCTCTGAGGGGATGGTGAGGCAGCTAGATGTCGGGTCCCCTACAGGTGGGACTCTTCCCTCAGGTCGGTAGTTAGGTAGGGATTGTGCAGGCATGCAATAATAACTCAGTCTCACACGGTCAGCGTCTTTCCATACCTTTACTTGTAGAATATTCAAGCAGGTCCCAGGGAGGCTGATGGGGTTGGTGGAGGATGAGCTTTGAGGCAACAGCTAAGCAACTTAGGGGCCTCCTTTACTTTCAATACAATGATGAGTACGACCAGCCTGAAGCGTAGTCCCCTCTATGATTCCAGCTAATCCAAAGCTGTACTTCCCAGTCAGGTTTGTGGTGGAGCCTTTCTGTGAGGGAGCTGAATTCTTATTTTGTCCTGCAGAGACTCAAAGTCTTCACTTCCCTGACCCCAGTTACGTACTGACTATAAGGGGCTTGTTTGCCGCGACCTAGGGTCCGGTAAATCTCTGGTTTTCTCTTCACTATGCTTGTAGCTAATAGTGATCCTTCGGTCCCCAGTGACCGGTAGCAATGTGCAGGACTCTTCCAAGCCAAATGCACTTTTCCAATAATCTTCCTTCCACTTTGCCCTTCGATTTGCTCGACTCTTAATAGATAGTTCAGTCTTTCTTCCAGTGGGGCACAGCTCTGACTAGGCTAAGGTGAATTAAACCACCTGTACCAGCCTCCACGTTCTGAACTGATGACAGGCTCAAACTGGACACGTCTACTCTGTCCAAGGACAGGAACTGACTGACTAAAATCACTCCCTTCCACACCCCTGCTGGGTGTGTCAGAAGTGTACATGATGTCATGAAGAGACCTTAACTGTTACCTCTCCACTCATCCTCCTGGTATTGTGTACCAGGGCTACACACTTGCGTGGTCCTGCACAATGTGCTATATGCAAGGAACAGATTTCCATTGATGACCACTCTGAAGAAACCATTAATTACGTATAGAAGTTCTGTGTCAGTTTCCAGAATGATGGACAAATTTGCTGAATACTTTATTTCACCTGAAGGAAGAATAGACTGGCAGGATGAGAGAGTTTGAAACATTTCTCTGGGGTCTTGTAACCAAAAGTCATTGACCTTCTTTACCCAAAGTATTTTACCTTTTTTACCCAAAGTTGTGTACCAGGTTGTGTATTACCCAACTTTTAAACCCAAAGTTGTGTACCTTGTTGTGTATGACCCAAAGTATTTTTCACCTTTTATACCCACAGTTGTGTACCTTGTTGTGTATGACCCAAAGTATTTTACCTTTTATACCCACAGTTGTGTACCTTGTTGTGTATGACCCAAAAGTATTTTACCTTTTATACCCACAGTTGTGTACCTGGTTGTGTATTACCCAAACTATTTTACCTTCATTACCCACAGTAGTTGACCTTGTTTTAACCAATGTATTTAACCTTATAAACCTTATAAATAAATGAAAGACAAAATTTTGAACCAATAAAATGTTTTTTTTCTAACAAATATTTAATTTTTTTTTATAAATTAACATAGTGTGGGGTGGAGATAATGCTGGAGGGGCTGTCAGTTTGGGACACTTTGACATTGGTGTGTGGAGAGCGGAATGTGATGGTGGTGGGGAAGGATCAGTAGTTAAAACAGGTGAAGGGTGGAGAAAGAAAGAGAAGGGGTGGACATGAAACCGTGAGAAGTATTTGGAATTTGGAAGGTTTGAGGGGTGGAGTCGATGGATTGGGAGGCAGAAGAGGTGGTGGGTGGAGAGGAGGGTTGGGCAGGGAGTGGAGGCACGGATGATGTGGTTGGGAAGTGGTACGGGGCGGTACGTTGGTATGGGAAGATTGTTGGTATAGGGCAGGCTGCTGGTATGGGGAACGTTGCTGGTATTGCATAGGAGGGGGAGAAGGGACAGTGGCTGGAGGGGGGCAGGTGTGGGAGGAACTACCAGGGTGGGTGGAGGGGCTTGGAAGCTAACATGCGCTAGAGCAGAGTGGCACGATTGCATTACATGCATCTGCTGGTCAGGAAATAGCTTATCCATGCGCTCGAGTACTGACTGGAAAAATGTGTGGTTTGGAGATTTACTTGCATCTGAATGCATCCTAACCAGAAGTGTGCGCAACTCAAGAATACTGTTGTTGATCAAATTAAATCCTGCGGTCATTTGTACAGACAACAGTTTCAGACAGTTCTGGAAGGATGCATACTGATGCAAGAATTCAGGCACATAGCTCTTTTCCTGACCCCTCTGGTGCTGCCGCCCAGAACCCACAGGTGTACTAGAGGTGGCAGCAGCAGAGGGGTGGGGTAAAGGAAAAGCTATATCCTCACCAACAGATTCATGCAACTCAGTCGGCCACGATGTTCCAGCGCTGGTGGATGGGACCAAGGGATCAGATGTGAGGGAAGGCTGGGAAGGTGCAGATGGGCCGGGATTGTCGAAGTGTCCCTCGGTGGCGGACTCTTGAGGGATCGCCCCAGAAGTGTTCAACTGTGCAGGCTCCCGAGTACTGCTGATGGTGCTGTGAAATAAAGAGAAAAAAATATAATTAGTATATTGATATTGCATGGCCCTGGCTGAAACCCCCCAAAAAATGTTAGACATGTAAACATTTTTTATTAAATGAGGTGGGTAATATTTACCTTCTGGTCACCATCGTTGCCCAGAGAAACAACAGAGCGTGCCCATACTTATACTTGCTCCTGCGTCCTCCAGATCCACTCGGGGCCCGCATCTATTTGTTGAACTCCTTCTTGAAGCAATCCCTGATAGACCGCCACCGCTTGACAATTCTCTCACCTGAAAAGTGAAAGCACAAATTGGTTAGTATACAACACTTTACATCCAGCAACATAACTGAACTGTGTGTACTTACGCGCTTGAATCTGGGCCCGAACATCGAGGTCTTCCCAGTTGTCCACAAGTTGTTGGCATATTTGCTTCCAGAGCTGACAGGTCACAATAATATTGGCATGGCGGCGGTCCCCCATTTTCCACAGCGGCTCCCGCTCTCGGATCGGATCGATGAGGAGGTCTATATCCAGCCTGGCCTCCTCACCCTCCGAGTCAGGAGCACGCTGTGAAGCCTGTTAAAAAAGACAAAAAACAAAAACATTAGACTCAAAACAACAACATAAAGTAGAATAAAAAAAAAAGGTACTTACCCGATAGCGACCGCCCTGCCGCTGATGCCGACGACCCTGGGAGATGCTTCGAGGCCCTCTGGGCCGAGCACCAGAATCAGAAGACTATAATAACAAAAAAAAATTTATGTGCTTGGATGTAGGCATATGTGTTGGGTGCAGTGTGATGTCTGTAATCTGTTTTTTATGTGTTGTGTGTAGTGTGATGATGTGGTTCTGCGATGCATGCAAGACACTTACCAATTGCGAGCCCACTCCGGGTATCTCTCCACCCCTTCGGTCTTCTTCTGGAAGCTCCTCTTCAGCTGCTGCAGCTTCCTGGTATACAAAAATGATAGAAATAGAGATATAGAGATGATAGAGATAAAGATATAGAGATGATAGAGATAGAGATGATGATACAGATAGAAATTATACAGATAGAGATGATAGAGATATAGAGATAGAGATGATAGAGGTAGAGATGATAGAGATAGAGAGCTATATAGTAAACATGGAAAAAAAAAGGGAACATCATTACATCATTATTGACCTCACAGCGCTGCCGACGAGTGGGAGGGCTCCCAGAAGAAGACATGTCTGTCGCTGGCTGGCTGTAGCTGTCTGGCAGGTTTCTGTGTCCGCTCTGTGTCCACTCTGTGGCTGCTCTGTGGCCGTTGTGTCCGCTCTGTGGCTGCTCTGTGGCCGTTGTGTCCGCTCTGTGGCTACTCTGTGGCTGCTGTGTCCGCTCTGTGGCTGCTCTGTGGCCGGTGTCCACTCTGTGGCTGCTCTGTGGCCGCTGTGTCCACTCTGTGTCCGCTCTGTGGCTGCTCTGTGGCTGCTGTGTCCGCTCTGTGGCTGCTCTGTGGCCGGTGTCCACTCTGTGGCTGCTCTGTTGCCGCTGAGTCCGCTCTGTGGCTGAGGGCCCCACTGGCATTCTTTATATACAGTGACTTGCGAAAGTATTCGGCCCCCTGGAACTTTTCAATCTTTTCCCACATATCATGCTTCAAACATAAAGATACCAAATGTAAATTTTTGGTGAAGAATCAACAACAAGTGGGACACAATTGTGAAGTTGACCGAAATTTATTGGTTATTTTACATTTTTGGGAAATACAAAAACTGAAAAGTGGGGCGTGCAATATTATTCGGCCCCTTTAACTTAATACTTTGTTGCGCCACCTTTTGCTGCGATTACAGCTGCAAGTTGCTTGGGGTATGTCTCTATCAGAGAGACTGAAATTCTTGCCCATTCTTCCTTGGCAAACAGCTCGAGCTCAGTGAGGTTGGATGGAGATCGTTTGTGAACAGCAGTTTTCAGCTCTTTCCACAGATTCTCGATTGGATTCAGGTCTGGACTTTGACTTGGCCATTCTAACACCTGGATACATTTATTTGTGAACCATTCCATTGTAGATTTTGCTTTATGTTTGGGATCATTGTCTTGTTGGAAGACAAATCTCCGTCCCAGTCTCAGGTCTTTTGCAGACTCCAACAGGTTTTCTTCAAGAATGGTCCTGTATTTGGCTCCATCCATCTTCCCATCAATTTTAACCATCTTCCCTGTCCCTGCTGAAGAAAAGCAGGCCCAAACCATGATGCTGCCACCACCATGTTTGACAGTGGGAATGGTGTGTTCAGGGTGATGAGCTGTGTTGCCTTTACGCCAAACATATTGTTTGGCATTGTTGCCAAAAAGTTTGATTTTGGTTTCATCTGACCAGAGCACCTTCTTCCACATGTTTGGTGTGTCTCCCAGGTGGCTTGTTGCAAACTTTAAATGACACTTTTTATGGATATCTTTGAGAAATGGCTTTCTTCTTGCCACTCCTCCATAAAGGCCAGATTTGTGCAGTATACAACTGAGATTCTCTCTGTGCTTCAAACAGAACCCTGAGACTATCACAGAGAAGGTGCATTTATACGGAGACTTGATTACACACAGGTGGATTATATTTATCATCAGTAGTCATTTAGGACAACATTGGATCATTCAGAGATCCACAATGAACTTCTGGAGTGAGTTTGCTGCACTGAAAGTAAAGGGGCCGAATAATATTGCACGCCCCACTTTTCAGTTTTTGTATTTCCACAAAAATTTAAAATAACCAATAAATTTCAATGAATATAAATAATACACTGGCGCAACTAGTAGAATGGAGCATAAACAGTGCATACAAGGCTGTACAAAATGAAGAGTAACACTCATATATGGTTGTATGTTTCAATTGTAAACTGGACACCTACCTAAATATGCTCTGGATGGGGGCTGCTGGAGATCGGTCAGCTTCTGTGCAAATGCTGACTGAAAACAAAAACTAAGTAAATATAAACAAGTAGACCCCTGGCCTCCAAAAACTGCTCAAAAGCGATAGTGAAGACAAGCTTCTAGGTCAACCAGGTGAGAATAAGTGAGGTAACTAAAACGCTGGTTGAAAAAAGGGACCATATATAATGTACAATACAATGAGAAACTTACTTAAATCCAATAGATGGCGACACGTGTTGAAAACATGATAACCCGACTCCTCATGAGATGACAAGGGACGCGGGGCGCGTGTTGGCGTTCACAGAAACCGGGCAGGCGATCAAACAGGGGAGCGTCCTCCCTAGAGATCTAGATGCCTCCTGGACTGTCGCGTGTAGCAGCGTCAGAATAGAGCGGCGTTCTGCGGCCTGAGAACGCCGTGAGTGAGGACAGGATAGAATGGAGGTGGAGATGGAAGGGCGGGTGACGTCAACCACAGGATAGGGCCGAGGAGGATCAAAACTATCCAATGCGTTTCAAAGGCATTCAACCAGCGTTTTAGTTACCTCACTTATTCTCACCTGGTTGACCTAGAAGCTTGTCTTCACTATCGCTTTTGAGCAGTTTTTGGAGGCGCAGGGGTATACTTGTTTATATTAACCAATAAATTTCGTTCATCTTCACAATTGTGTCCCATTTGTTGTTGATTCTTCACCAAACATTTACATTTGGTATCTTTATGTTTGAAGCATGATATGTGGGAAAAGGTTAAAAAGGTCCAGGGGCCAAATACTTTCGCAAAGCACTGTATGTTTCCTGGGGGCTGGCCAATTGGTTCTGAGCATGCTCAGACGTAAAAACCGGATCCGGCCACCGGATCCATCTTTTTCCGGATCCGGCGCATTCCGGCGCCCATAGACTTCCATTATTACAAAAAGCTGGAAGCGCCGTATCCGGCGCTGTCCGTTTTTTTCCAGACGCCGGAATTAAAATTTTCGCCAACGCCGCCATCAGAAGAGAACGATTCCAGCGGTAGATTTAGCCGGATCCAGTTTTTCTAAAAATAGCCGGATCATGCCTGACGGAAAAAACCTGATGTGTGAAAGTAGCCTTACACTTATACTGCACGGGTATTACACACTTATACTGCACTGGTATCAAACCCTTATACTGCACAGGTGTTATATACTTATACTGCACGGGTATCATACAGCCATACTGCACGGGTGTCATATACTAATAATGCACAGGTATTATACACTTATACTGCATGGGTATCTTACAATCATGCTGCATATATATTTCATGGGTATACTCACATACTGTACGGATATCATACACCCTTACTTGCACAGGTATCATACACCCAAACTGCACGAGTATCATACACCCATGCACTCACAGCCATGTTACACAGGTTTCATACCCCCATACTGCACTGGTATCATACACATAATGCACAGGTATCATATACACATAATGCACGGGTATCATTCCTCCATACTGCACAGTTATCATCCACCCATACTGCACGGTTTTCATACACCGATACTGCACGAGTATCATACACCCATACTGCACAGTTATCATACAGCCATGTTACACAGGTTTCATACTCCCATACTGCACGGGTATCATACACATAATGCACAGGTATCATATACACATAATGCACGGGTATCATTCCTCCACACTGCACAGTTATCATACACCCATACTGCACGGTTTTCATACACCGATACTGCACGAGTATCATACACCCATACTGCACAGTTATCATACAGCCATGTTACACAGGTTTCATACTCCCATACTGCACGGTATCATACACATAATGCACAGGTATCATATACACATAATGCACGGGTATCATTCCTCCATACTGCACAGTTATCATCCACCCATACGCACGTTTTCATACACCGATACTGCACGAGTATCATACACCCATACTGCACAGTTATCATACACCATGTTGCACAGGTTTCATACTCCCATACTGCACGGGTATCATACACATAATGCACAGTATCATATACACATAATGCACGGGTATCATCCTCCACACTGCACCGTTATCATACACCCATACTGCACGGTTTTCATACACTGATACTGCACGGGTATCATACACCCATACTGCACGGGTTTCGTACACACATACTACACGGGTTTCATACACTGCAGGGGCGGACACACCGCAGGGCAGCTAATAATGAGGGCAATCTGGCCTGTTTATCTGGCCCCTATGCTCTGGGGGGCCACTGGCCAGATTGCCCTCATGTGCGGCAGGCAGGGAGAAATTCCTGCAGCTCCACTACCTACAAGAGAAAATGGCAGCGGAGCTGCAGCGATCCGTCCTGCTTCCTGCCTGCGCTTCCTCTCTCACAGCAGTCAGTGACGCAGCTGGATGACATCATCATTCAGCACCGCGGCTGTACCAGCGATGAATTTTGGTCAGGGCTGTCTCAGTGGAGTGATGGGGGGCGGAAACCAGATTGTAGATTGCCAAAGAGCAAGTTAGATGAGAGGTGGTAGGAAAGTTCAGCATGGACGTGCAGCTCCAGGAGTTTGGAAGCGAATGGGAGCAGCGATATTGGGCGATAGCTGGACATAGCGGTTGGGTCGAGGGTTGGCTTTTTAAGGATAGGGGTGATTGTGGCATGTTTGAAAGCAGAAGGGAAGGTACCGGTAGTTAGTGAAAGGTTGAAGAGGTGAGTTAGGGATGGGATAATAGTGGTGGTGAGGTTGGGGAGGAGGTGGGATGGGATGGGGTCAAGTGCACAGGTTGTGAGGTGGGATTTGGAGAGGAGACAATTAAGCTCCCCTTCGGAGATGTTGGAAAGGGAGGTTATGTGGCAAAGTCCTTTGTTGAGTAGACATGTAGTTATCATAGAAGGAGATGGATGAGTAGACCTTGAGTTATTAGAGAAGAAGGGGGATGAATAACCTGTGAGTTATGAGAGAAGAAAAAGAATAGTAGACCTGCAGTTATCAGGGAAGGAAAAGGAGGGGTAGCTCTGGAGTTATCATGGAAGAAGGAATAGTAGACCTGGAGTTATCAGGAAAGGAGAAGGAAGAGTGGACCTGGGGTTATAAGGGAAGGAGAAGGAAGAATAAACATGGAGTCATCTGAGATGAAGAGGGAACATTAGACTGGGCGTTATGAGGGAAGGAAAAGAAGTGCTGAACTGGAGTTCTCAGAGAAGAAGAAAAAGTAAAGACTTCATGTAGCCCTCTATTTTACTAAAATTAGCAGACAAAGGTCTGTGTGAGGGGAGGAAGAGCCAACCATGAATAAGGAGGATCATGATTTAAGGTGGAAGTGAGAAGAGATCTGTTTACAATCTCTCACAAAGGATGAGGATGTCTGGAGTCACTCATGTGTATTTCCAGTCAATGAGTTGTCCTCCTCCAGCCTAAGACATTGGTAGAAATTATCAAAGAAAGCTTTAAAAGTGGAGTGTAATGTGGGCCATAAATACCAATCATGGATTAATACCTGTCCACCTTTAAGGTTTAATGATCCTGAAAGTGGTTGACTGGTGTTATGGTCTACAAGAATGGAAATGTCTGGCAGTTTCTATATTGGGGGGAAGGTTTGGGGGAGGATGGGGTGGTTGGAGTGAAGATATTTACGTTTTGTCTCTCCTGATATCCAGTTATGAACTTGGCTACTAGTGTTCAGCTCCCCTGTAGTGCCCCCAAAGGGTAAATAAACCATTAAGCAATATACATTCTTTCCTATGGATTCTTTGTGCAATGAAGGAGTGGCAAGGTTGTCCATCTTTTGGCCAAAAGTGACAATTCTGACAAGAGGACCATCCAAATCTGTGTTCGATTGTACGATCATTGGAATGCCACCGGCAAGCCATCTGCTTGCAGGTGTGACATGACCCAGCTATTTCTTACAACGTAAAGGGCGTTCTAAATAATAAAAGCAACATCCCATATTTTTCATGCTTGAGTTGACCTGAAGCCAAATCCAAAAGTAAAACTGTGGGTTTACTCCCTGTCCTCAGGTTAGTTTGTGATGCTAAGGACACGTGTCTCCTAACTGTTTGACTTGATAGTTCTTTAAGAACTCTCCTACTAACTTGTAATCTGTCTTGTAAGATCATAAAAAGTACCATTCGAGGGACCCAAAGAAAGTTCTTGGTCGGAGAGGTACAATGTAAGATGACCCACCAAAAAATATTTTTGACATCTGTTGGAAATGTCCATGAAGAATCCCCATCAATGATCACAGACTGTTCTCTCTGTCTCGAGGTATGCAGTAAGCAGTCACCTAACCCCTTGTATAGTCAATAACTGGATTTCCTTCTCTGCTAAATCCTGGTCTAGTCTTCCTTTTCTTTCCCTGATAACTCCATGTCTACTCTAACTTCTCAATATCTGATAACTCCAGATCTATTCCTCCTTCTCTTTCACTGATAACTTCAGGTCTATTCTTCATTCTCTTTCCCTGATAATTCCAGGTCTACTCTTCCTTCTCCTAATAACTCCAGGTCTACTCTTCCATCTCCATCTCTGATAATTCCAGGTTCACTCTTCCTTCTCCATTTCTGATACCTCCATATGGTCATGCTTTCAATTTTCAGGACTGGAATCTAGTTTCTCATAGTCTTTATCAACCCATACAAATCTGTGTATGTCGGTATTACACAAATATCCACTGTTGTGTTAAGTATGTTACTACAACAAGACCCAACTAATGTACAAGAGGAGGATGGCACATAGAGGATCTTGAAGTGGATGCAGTGGATGGGTTTATTTGAAACTTTTTGGAATCTGGATTAATATAAGGAAATTATATGTTGTCATTGGTTATCTAATGGCTGCTTGTCTTCCTGACTTTCAGAAGATCTAACTGGACACTTGAGTTATAATTCTTCCTGACCTCTGTCTCCTGGGTTATTTATGGTCACAGTTTTGTTGGGGCAGTGTGTCAGCTGGGTTTATCCTGGGATATGCACTTGGGTCCGGGCTCTAAGAATTCTGGGATCACCTCTGGCACAAGGAGCAGGGGTTTCTCATGACCTTTAGAGGTCACAAGGCTTAGGAGACTGAAATCCTCAGAGCTGGCAACCACCAATTCTCAAAATATCCAGGAAAACGCCCATCATAATGGTGCCCTGCACTCCCCCAACAGCGGGTTGTCTACATGTTATCTACCAAGCAGCTGCAGGAACTAAATTTGCAGACTTGTAGTAGAGTCAGGATAATGAGACCAAAGTACTGCATATACAGTCTCTCATACTATCTAATCTATCTATCTATCTATCTATCTATCTATCTATCTATCTATCTATCTATCTTATTTATCCATCCATCCCATATCTATCTATTATCTATCTATTCCATATCTATGTATCTATCTATTTATTCATCCATCTATCCCCTATCTATCTATTATCTATCTATCTATCCCATATCTATGCATATATGCTATAAACATCGGCCCCCAGTTGCTGGCTTTCCCTCTCTGGACTTGAAAATTGCGCGGGAGCCCACGCAATTTTTTTTCCATATTTTTAAATTAAACAGATATTGCGTTTAAGGCCAGGATCACACTTTACGATAAATTCACACGAGTCTCTCATCTCAGTACTCGCACTGCCGCCGGCACTCTGGACTGGAGTGTGTGGCTGCATGTATTCGCCGGCACTCTGGACCAGAGTGTGTGGCTGCATGTATTTCTATGCAGCTGAACACTCCGGTCCGAGTACCGATGGCAGTGTGAGTATTGAGGTGCGAGACTCGTGAGAGTTTCTCGCAAGTGTGACCCCGGCCTAACGCAAATTTTTTTCTATCTATAGATAGATCTATCTATCTAGCGATAGATATATCTATCGATAGACAGATATATCTATCGATAGACAGATATATCTATAGATCGATCGATCTATCTATCCCATATCTATCGATCTGCAGATCGATAGATATGGGATAGATCTATAGATAGATAGATATGGGATAGATCTATAGTTAGATCTATCTATCTATCCCATATCTAACTATCTATCTATCTAATTCAAAAAAGGTTTATTGGCACTGGCAGGACTAAATACACATTAGTTTTCCAAGAGCAAGTGTACATTAGAGAATAGGCATTGTAGAAACAATGGATAGGGCACATAATTGGTTCATAACATATAACAGTTCTCTTTCTCATAGCCTATGGCAAGTGCTTACATACTTGTTCTCTTCCCCACACTCACATACAGCTCTGCTCTCTCCCCTCGCTCACATGCTGCGCTGCTGTTTTCTCTGCGCTCATATACAGCACTGCTCTCTCCCCACGCTCACAAACTGCGCTGCTCTTTCTTCTGGGCTCACACAATACACTGCTCTCTCCCGCAAGCTCACATATTGCACTGCTCTTTCCTCTGCGCTGTGCTGTTCACTTCTCCACGCTCACATACTACGTTGCTTTTTCCCCCGCGCTCACATACTGTACTGCTCTCTCCCCCAGGCCCACACACTGTGCTGCTGTCTCCCCTGGGTTCACATACTGCGCTGCTCTCTCCCTGAGCTCACATACTGCACTGCTCTCTCCTCCGTGCTCAAATTGTTCTGTCCCCACATGAGGCGAATGGAGGTGAAGTTGAATGGGGCTGGAGAGTTATTCTATCTTCCGCTTCCTCATGCAGAGCAGACAGGACCAGTGCTGTTCAGTGTCCGGAGAGATGATGCACACCAGGGATTGTGAAGTCCAGACTTGTTTATTTGGAAATCTGGACATACAGCTTATGACTGGTATACAGTAACTTCTCCAGAAATGCAGGTGAAACGAGGTGCAGCAAGACGTAGCACCAAGTGTGGCTGCAAGTGTGACCAGCAGGAGTGAGTGGTCGAAAACTGATGCCTTTCACAGCTCGGTGCAAAGCGTGTCTCTCCCATAAAGAACTAACAAGCAAATGGATGCTAACAGGAAGAAGAAGCAGTGACCTCAGCACAGGAAGTGAAAGGCATGTACCAGAATTAATTAGTTACAGGCTGCCACACAGAAAGGGCCACCAGGTGACAGCAGAGAGCATGAAAGAATAGATTATACACAGCATGGAAATAATACAATACATTAACAAAACAGACGGAACAGCACACTCCCCGTCTGAAATTCCGTAAGGGATTTCACTATACCAGTGCTTTTGAAATGAAGTCCAACAACCTAGAAAAAACAAACACATAAACATGCATGAAATGCAATAATAACTTCGAAATGAGGTAAATGAATGTCTTTAAGTCAGTTCCTAAGGTAATCCAAAGGAAACCCATCTTCGGATCAGAGAAGTCGCACTAGGCCAAACTATCTCCAACCTAGGGTAGTCCAATAGACGAAGTACTGGGGCAGCGTTCTGCTTGTCTTTCATCCTACCGGAATGTCTTCGATCGGTAATATCAATACGAGCTCATGGATTGGCCTCTGAAATGTCTTAGGCTTCCCTTTCCTAAGGACCTTCAGCTCCACCTTCCGGACCTTACTGTCTTTGACTAGGGAAAGTCTTTGTAATGATTCCCATAGGCCAGTCAATCCTCTGAACTTTTTGCTCCTTCATTAACACTATGTCGCCCTCTTTCAAGTTCGGTTTACTTTGTTGCCATTTCCTTCTTCCTTGCAGAACCACGAGATACTCCTTTCTCCACTGGTTCCAGAAGTAATCGGCGAGGTATTGTACGCGTTTCCACTGCTTTTGGCAATAGTTTGCGTGAGTAAACTCTCCACTAACTGTTAGCGGATACCCTGTCTTTTGGGTAAGCAGAGTGACTGGCGTAAGAATGGTCGGCATTTCGGGGTCCATTGACACTGGGACAAGAGGTCTTGAGTTGATTATGGCAGAAACTTCAGCTAGAAGAGTAACCAAGGTCTCATGCGTAAGTCTTGAAGTTTGCATCCATAAGCATGGAGTTCAAGATGTTGCGTGAGATCCCGATCATCCTTTCCCAGGAACCTCCCTTGTGAGAACTATGCGGAGGATTGAAGATCCAGGTGCAACCTCTTTCTGCCAGTTGATCCTGAATTGGCTTGATGTCAATATCCAGCTCTCGACATGCACCGATGAAGTTGCTTCCGCGGTCGGACCTCAACTGTTTCACTGGTCCTCTGATCGCAAGAAACCGTCGAAGAGCGTTGATCAGGCTGGATGTGTCCATAGATTCTATCACTTCAATGTGAACGGCACGGACACTCATGCAAGTGAATAGTACAGCCCATCGTTTGCTGTTGGCGTGGCCACCTCGAGTTCTGCGTGCAGATACCATCCATGGCCCAAAGACGTCTAGGCCAACGCAAGGGAAAGGCGGTTCAGCGCTCAGTCTGTCAAAGGGCAGGTCGACCATTTGTTGATGTACCTGTTTGCCTCTGGTTTTGCGACATTGCACACAGCGATGTAGTAATACCGCTACACGTCTTTTCATACCTATAATCCAAAACCCTGCAGACTGTAACATGCCCTCTGTGATCTGCCTGCTTTGGTGTTCGGTCTTTTCGTGAAAATGCCGGATCAGTAGATCGGTGATATGATGTTTACTGGGAATGATGCAATGATGTTGCTCTGAAACCCCTAGCTCGGCTTGATCTAATCGACCACCAACTCTCAGCAAACCGAAGCTGTCCATTATTGGATTTAAATGAGCAATGGGGCTTTTTGGAGGGATCTGTTGTTTGTGGTTTAAGCATTCCCATTCAGTATTGAATATGCTCTGATGGACATAACGTATTATGAGACTCACAGTGAGAAATGTCCTCAGCAGAGAGTGGTGTATGGCAGATGTGCCAACCATGACAGTATTTGTCTCCATTTGAGTCGTGATAAGATCTCGCAATGTGGACTAACCTTGCAATGGTCTTGACGAGTTTCATCCAGTTGGAGAAGCGTTTGAAGCGCTGGCAACCGAGGCTGGAGGTTGGTTTAGTGTTCGTGGCCAGAGCACTGACCTCGGAGCGGACTTCTGGATCGCCATCCGGATCCTGGATGCTGAAGACTTCCTGGACACATTCACTTCCCTTCTGTTCCAGCAGAAACTTCGGACCTGAAAGCAAAGAAGAGTTAGCAAAAGAACTTATAGACATAGGTCTAGTGGCATGGTCCGCTGGATTAAGCTCAGATGGGATATAGTGCCACTGCTCAGGCTTGGAAGACCTCCTTATTCTCTCAATGCTGTTACTGATGTACACGTAGAAGTGCCTTGTTTGGTTGTGGATGTAACCTAAGACAACCTTACTGTCAGTGTAGTATTGTACGTCATCTATGTTGGTGTCCAGCTCATGCTGTATAAAGTCTGCGAGTTCTACCGCAAGCATAGTCCCACAGAGTTCGAGCCTGGAATAGTGTGGTCAGGCTTGGGAGCCAACTTAGGCTTGCCGAAGACGAACCCAACGTGATCTTGATTGTCGGATCCCATCACCTTCAGATAGGCAATGGCTGCAATGGCCTCCGTGGATGCATCCGAGAACACATGGAGTTCTGTCCTAGTGCTAGCGGCAAGTGAGGTTGTGGCGTAGCATCTCGGTATGTGGATCTCATCCAAGGCACACAAGGACTGCTTCCAGGTTCCCATTTTGGTTCCTTATCAGTAGGGAGTGGGGCATCCCAGTCTTTGACGGTTTCGGAAAGCTGTCTCAGAAGGAATTTACCTTGTATGGTAATTGGTGCTACGAATCCCAGTGGATCGTATAAGCTGTTCATCACTGACAGGACACCACGTTTAGTGAATGGTTTGTCTGCACAGTTGCTTTGAAACCCGAGGTGTCGGCTGACAGGTTCCACCTCAGGCCTAAGCTTCTCTGCACAGGTGGACGGTCTGGTCCCAGGTCTATGTCCTTGAATCCTGGTGCGTGATCACTTGACTCAAAGGCTCTCATGACAGCTGGGCTGTTTGAAGCAATTTTGTGAAGTCTAAGCTTGGTTTGGTACAGCATACCTTGGGTCCTCTTAAGCAGGTCAATCGCTGCTTCTTCTGTAGGTAGAGATTTCAGTCCATCATCTACATAGAAGTCTTTCTCTACAAAGTCTCTGGCGTCTGTTCCATATTCGGACTCTCCTTCCAGTGCAGTTCTCCGCAGGCCATAGGTTGCCACAGCGGGAGAAGGGCTGTTTCCGAATACGTGCACCCTCATGCGATACTCCACCATCTCTTTGCTGGGGTCGTTGTCCTTGTGCCACAAGAACCTGAGGAAATTCCTGTGATCCTCTCTGACTATGAAACAGTGGAACATCTGTTCAATGTCGGCAGTGATGGCGATGGGCTCTTTCCTGACTCTCATCAACATTCCTACTAGGTTGTTTGTTAGATTAGGGCCCGTGAGTAGGACGTCATTGAGAGATATGCCTTGATGTTTGGCGCTTGAATCAAAGACAACTCTAATTTGCTTAGGCTTTCGTGGGTGATATACTCTGAATGAGGGTAGGTACCAGCACTCCTTGTTTTCCTTTAAGGGAGGAGCTGGCTCGGCATGGTTATTATGGAATATTTTGCCCATAAAGGTGACAATGTGCTCTTTCATCTCCGGTTTGTTGCTTAGTGTGCGCTGGAGAGAGTTGAATCTGGACAACGCTTGTTCACGGTTGTTCGGGAGCCTTACTCCGGTAGCTCTGAAGGGTAGGGGAAAAATCCAGTGGTTAGTCTCGTCCTTAAGGAACTCATTGTCCATTATCTTGATGAATTCCTTGTCTTCCATTGACAGGGTCACTTTGTTGTCATCCTTAGTGGTACGAAACACTGATCTTCTCAAGTCGTCTGCATATGGAGAAGGGATGACATCGGTCAGCTGTACGTGATCTGGAGGCTTCTCTTTCACCTCGTAGTGAAGAGGGCATGGTTTGCAGAAAGTAGTGCGTCCTTCCCGGCGTACGTAGGTATTAAAAGAATTGACTCCTGTTCGGTCCAAGCATACATTTCCAATGACTACCCACCCCAAGTTGAGTTCCTGGGCATAGGGGGCGTAGTCAGGACCATTACACTGTTGGCGGACCTTATGTATCCTTAAATTGTCTCTGCCGAGCAGAAGTAAGATTTCAGCATCTGTCCATAGGTGGGATAACGCTGGTTAAGTGCCTTAAATGTGGTTGGTGGAACGCAGCTTCTGGGGTAGGGATCTCATCCCTTTGGTTGGGTATTTGATCGCATTCGATTAATGTAGGTAGTGGTATTTCTACGCCTCCGTTGATAGGGGAAGCAATAAAACCTTGTGCCCTTCTACCGCTAGTCTGTATGCGACCCGAGCAGGTGTTGGATGCCTCTTCTGGATAAACTCTGTTTAGGCATATCCTGGCACAGCATTTAGCACTTTGGTTCTCCCCACATACCTCTGAGCATGAGCAGGAGACGGCCGTGGTAGACTTGTCGTGGTTCTGTGGCTCCCCGTCATGGCTTGCTGCTGGACTAGGGGTCACTGCGACTGCTGGATTGCTGGTGGCTGAGGTTGGATGCAAGGCTGATGGGTGTTTGTCGCTATGACACTCTTCACACTTAATGGAAGAATTACAGTCCTTGGCCATTTGTTCTAATGAGGCGCAGCACTTGAAACATACCCCAAGTTCGCTGAGGATTTTCTTGCGCTCCTGCATGGTTTTGGACCTGAAGCCTCTACATTTGTTCAATGAGTGTGGCTTTTTGTGAATGGGACACTCACGACTGAAAGATTTATCCCTCGACGGAATAGTGTACTGCTTATCAGCGGGTTCTGCAGGTGGTGGCAGGTTAGTCTTCCTGACACTTATACTGTTCCTCATGTCCTTGCGTCTGTGTGTGATGCTTTGATACCTTGATGAGGATGTTGCTGGAGCTGCAGTGTTGGACTCCAGGAAGTCTAGACTAGGTTCATTCCTCTTTTGGGCCTGTTCATCGACAAACTTGCAGAACTGAATGAACGGAGGAAAGGTGACATCATGTGACCTTTTGTACCTGGAGACGCACACTGCCCACTTCTCTTGCAGACTATGTGGCAACTTTGAGACGATTGGGTTCACCCCATGGGCAGTGTCCAGGTAGCACAGTCCAGACAGACGTGGGTCTCTTTTTGCAAGTTCCAGCTCCATAAGCAGATCACTTAAGTCTAGAAGTTTGTGGGCTTCCTTAAGATTGATCCTTGGAACATTCTGCAGTCTCTTATATAGGGACTTTTCTATGGCTTCAGCGCTGCCGTAGGTTCTTTCGAGTCTCTGCCAGGCAGCAGCCAGACCTGCTTCAGCTTGTCCCACATAGACGGTCCTAAGACTCTTGATATGGTTTGTGGATTCTGGACCCAACCATTTGACCATGAGGTCGAGCTCCTGCTCCGCGGATAGGTTGAGGTCAGCAATGGCGGCCTTGAAGGTTGCTTTCCAAGCTCTGTAGTTCTCTGCACGGTCGTAGAATTTTGAGAGACTGGTGTTGATTAGCTCTCTGCTCACCATGAACCTGGCAAACTCAGATATTTCTGATCCTTCACTCCTTGTTACCGTGTTAGCTTGTGGTGCCCCTTGGGCGTAAAGGCTGTGTGGCGTGGAAGGGAGAATTGTTCCCGAGTAAAATGATGTTGCTGCAGGGTTGAGCTGTGGTGGCTTAATCTCTGGATATTCTGATGACTGCTGCTTGAACTGTGGAGTCGGGTTGGAGTGCGCCTTGTGGTCGTCTTGCGGTGATGACTGCTCCTGAGGGGACTCATCATGACATTGGTCTTGGATTTCTGGGGAGGCTGTTGGTGCCACTGGCACCGTAAGTTGGGCCGACTTGGACGTTTCCACAATGTTGGATTGAACGTTGCTGGAGAAGGTGTGCGCTGCATATATCTGTTTCTGCACGTAGTCGCTGGTACGAACAGCTGGGTCGTCTTCTTCCTGTGGTGGTAGGCAAATCGGTTCAATGTTTTGCTTCAATGCTTCCTCGAGTATTTTTACTTCAGCTAGCGCGATTTCTTCCTCCATTAGTGTCATGTATAGTGTACAGTTCCTATAGCGTCTTGTGCTTGGGTGCGAGGAAAACACAGGAGACATAGGTTGAAATGAAATGACTTGTATTACTTCATACAAGCATGCTGAAAAGTTCACACAGTTTGCAGGAACAGCGACAGGAGACACAATAGGCCAGAGTAACTTCAAGCACTACAATAAATCTCCAAAGCAGGTTCAGGATCTCTTCTCTGTACCATAATTCCTCTGCAAACATGGATTCACCAAACAGCAGGTTTCCAGAGTCCAAAAGTGTTCCAAGGTTCCTCAGTAGGGAATAGCTGGAGTACAAGTCCAAGGCTTCCAGGAGTCAGGTCACAGACTGACTGAGGCTTGATTCAGGAGCACTGATTGCTCAGCTGAGGCTGCTTAAGAAGCAAGAGGGAAGAATCAGGGCGGGAACATGAAAACTGGAAACTCCATATTAACTGAGGGCAAGAGCTGCAGAAAGACAGAAAGCAAAATGGCCGACGGAAAACTGAGTTTCAAGGAACATGTCAACAGAGACAAAGAACCTTACATTACTCCCCCCTTAGGGACAACCTCCGGATGACCTCAGACCAGGCTTGTCAGGGTACCTCTGATGAAACTGGCGGAGCAGGCGAGGAGCATTTACATTATTGACTGGTTCCCATGAGTTGTCCTCCACTGGGTAGCCATGCCATTTAATCAAATATTGCAACTGATTTCTGTACAACCTGGAATCTAGAATTCTTTCCACCATAAATTCTTCCTGACCATCGACCAGCACTGGGTCAGGGCAAGGAGAAGAACGTCCAGGAAACGTATTGGGTGTTGCAGCCTTTAGTAGGGATACATGAAAGACAGGGTGGATTCTCATAGTTCTGGGCAGTTGAAGACGACAAGCAACAGCACTTATAATCTTATTGATCTTATAAGGTCCAATGTACTTATGTCCCAATTTAGACGATGGAATCTTTAATTTAAGATTTCTGGTTGACAGCCAGACCAAATCTCCTACCTTGAAAGCTGGTGCAGGTTTACGAAATTTATCTGCTGCTTTCTTGTACCTTTCCTGAGCCAATTCTAGATTTTCCTTTAGAAGATCCATATTCTTTTGTAAAGAAGTGATTCTTTCAGCCACTGCCGGCAAGGGCGTATCTATGGGAAATCGAGGAAGAATGTTAGGATGATAACCTAGATTGGAGTAAAAAAGAGACTGCTTAGTGGAGGCGCTCTGAGAGTTGTTATAAGAGAACTCAGCCAGTGGAAGTAGATCCACCCAATCATCCTGTAGGTGGCAGATAAAACAGCTCCAGGGTCTGATTGGTTTGTTCTGTCTGTCCATTAGTCTGGGATGAAAAGCAGAAGAAAGGTTTACTTTAATGTCCAATGCTGCACAGAAATTTTGCCAAAACCTTGAAGTGAATTGCACCCCTCGATCCGAAATGACCTCATCCGGTACTCCAAGTAAGCGAAACACATTCTTAATCATCAAGTCTGATGTCTGTTTTGCAGTGGGTAAGCCGACACAAGGGATAAAATGAGCTGCCTTTGTTAGACGGTCAACCACCACTAGAATGGTGTTCTTCCCTTGAGAGGTTGGTAACTCCACAATGAAGTCCATAGAAATGGATCCCCACGGGCGGGACGGGGTGGGAAGAGGTTGCAACAGACCAGTTGGTGAGGAGCGAGGTGTTTTGCATCTTGCACAGACTTCACATGAAGTGACATAGTTTAAGACATCTTTCCTGTAAGTGGGCCACCAAAAGAAACGAGAAAGAAATTCTTGTGTCTTTAGAATTCCCCTATGCCCGGCTATCTTGGAATCGTGGATGAGTTGCAATACTCTCAATCTGACTGTTTCAGGTATATACAGACGTTGTCCCTGAATCCACACACCATTCTTAAAGACAAGACTTACGTCCCTTGGGGGTTGAGCCAACAAAGAATCCGCATGGTATGCTTCCTTGATGTCCTTAAGTAGGTCTTGATTATGAATCACTCCCAGGAATCTAGAGTCAGGAAGAATAGTCTTAGGAGGAGTAAGTGGACGTGTCTCTGCTGAATGAATCCTAGAGAGTGCATCAGCCTTTCCATTGCGCGATCCTGGTCTATAAGAAATGACAAAATTAAATTGGTTTAGGAAAAGATTCCAGCGAGCCTGCGAGGAGTCAGGCACTTAGCCGACCTGATAAATTCAAGGTTACGATGGTCTGTCAGGACGACTATTTGCTGTGCAGCATCCTGAAGAAGGTGTCTCCATTCCTTGAAGGCGGCAATAATGGCCAACAATTCTCTATTGCCCACATCGTAGTTCCTCTCAGCCGAAGACAACTGCTGGGAAAAGAAGGCAAGGGATGCAAGACATTCTTCTCACCTGTTCTCTGAGAGAGTATAGCTCCAACGGTACAGTCTGAAGCATCCACCTCTATTATGAAGGCAAGCTCGGGGTTGGGATGTACTAAGATAGGTGCGGTGGTAAATTTATCCTTTAAACAGGAAAATGCTTCCTGAGCTTGCAGGGTCCAGGAGAACCTAGACTGTTTCCGGGTAAGTTGGGTGATAGGTGACACTACCTCAGAAAAATTCTTAATGAAACGTCTATAGAAGTTGGCAAACCCGATGAAACGCTGCACCTCCTTCACATTTCTAGGAATTGGCCAATCCTTGATGGCTTGGGTCTTGCTTCCATCCATACTAATCCCTTGCGTAGATAGTACATACCCCAGAAATTGAATTTCGGTCCTATGGAATTCACATTTTTCAAGTTTGATGTAGAGATGGTTTTGTCTTAGGCGTTCTAAGACCATTCTCACATGTCCATGATGTTCCTCTGTGGAGTTAGAAAAAATTAGAATATCATCCAGATAAATCACCACAAATGTATCTAGGAGATCCCTGAAGATATCATTCACGAAGTGTTGGAAAGTGGCTGGGGCGGTACTCAGACCAAAAGGCATAACTAGATATTCAAAGTGTCCATAGCGTGACCTGAAAGCAGTCTTCCATTCATCCCCAGGTCTAATACGGACCAAGTTATAGGCCCCACGGAGATCCAGTTTAGAGAAAATTTTGGCATGCCGCACTCTCTCCAACAACTCAGGGATTAAAGGCAATGGATAACGGTTTCTAATAGTAACCTTATTGAGTTCCCTATAGTCTATGCAGGGTCTCAGAGATCCATCTTTCTTCTTCACAAAGAAGATGGGTGCACCTGCGGGAGATGAAGAGGGGCGTATGAAGCCCTTGGCTAAATTTTCGTCTATATAATCCTTCAAAGCTTTTAGCTCGGGCCCCGCTAGGGGGTTGATCTTACCAAAAGGTATCTCGGCTCCAGGCAATAATTCAATTGGACAATCATATGGACGGTGAGGAGGAAGCTGATCAGCGTTCTTCTTGTCACATAAATCCACATAGTCCTGGTATACAGCTGGTAGTTCAGGGACTGACATGGTTCCTTTAGGAACAGAGCAAGCTGAAACTCCTTGACTCATCTGTTTCTCCGGAAGTGTAATTCTTGGTCTCCCAGTTAATCGTAGGATTCTGAGCCTGCAGCCATGGTAGCCCTAGAATAATGGGAAAGTGGGGAGAAGAGATAAGCAAAAAATACATTTTCTCCTGATGATCTTTACCCATAAGGACCCTCAAAGGCTCTGTTTCTTGATCCACTGGTCCAGAAGTCAGTAGAGAGCCATCCACAGTCTCCATCTGTACTGGAGTAGCCTTCTTCACTGAACGTATCCCCTGTTTCAGAGCAATGGAGATATCCATAAAATTTCCACTTGCTCCTGAGTCGATCATAGCAGAGCTAGACACCCAGACTGAGTCAACCCAGAGTTTGATGGAAAGGAAGCAATGAGAATTGTTTCTTTTACAACTCAGCTGAGACACCGCTGAGGAAACTTGAAAAATTGCAGCGTTTATACCGTCATCGTCCCCAGAACTAACAGAGTTTAAGTCCGAGAAATCAAGATCTCTTGCAGCAGATCTCTCTGGAGCCTGAGGCTCGGACATGACAGAGCTCCTCTCGCAACACTCACAGTGAATGACTGCTGCAGTAGTCTTACGAGAACGGCTGGGGCAGTTTATAATGAAGTGCCCTGACTTACCACAGTAGAAACATAGATTTTCCTTTATACGATGTTCTTTGCGTGCATCACTAACCCGTCTTTCTAAGGAGTCCACCTGCATGGGTTCAGGTTCTGGTTCCCTTGTGATCCTATTCAAAGGTTCCTTAGCTGAGGAGGGAGGTAGTAAAAGGTTAGTGCGATTATTTTCGAACCATCTCTCTTGTCTGCGTTCAGTCAGACGAGCATCAATACAGATACAATAGTTAATAAAGTCACCTAACGCAGTGGGAGGGTCGGCACGAGCAAGTTCATCCTTAATCAGTGGAGACAACCCTTTCCGAAAAATAGATTTTTTAGCGGAAGTGTCCCAAGTGGTATCAAGAGCCCATCTCCTGAAATCCAGGGCATATTCGGCTACTGAACGCTTACCTTGGCGCAAAGTTAACATGGCTGCTTCAGCTGTTGCACCTCGATTGGGGTCATCAAACACCTGCCCCATGGCTGAAATAAAAGCATCAAGGTGATTCAAACAATAATCCTCAGTCTCAATCAGAGGGTTTGCCCACATCAAAGCCTTATTGGTAAGCAACATGATTATAGTAAGCACTTTGGATCGTTCAGTGGGAAATTGTGAAGCATGTGCAGAGAAAAATAAATTGCATTGATTAATAAATCCCCTGAATTTCTCACGTTCACCGCCAAAACGAAAAGGAGGTAATTTGGGATCCGAACTCGGGTTATGGCAGGAGCCTGGGCTCGTTCCTCTAGAGCCTCAATCCTGGCTCGCAATTCCTGGGTAGTCTGTCCAAACACTTGCAAATTATGATTAGTGAGGTCCTGTAGGCTTGCAAAACGGGTTTTTAAAGTCTGTACATCTGAAAGGATTGTATCAGTCACTCCACAAAGTTCCTTTATGCGGGCCTCCATCTTCCAGATCTTTTAAGGCAGAAGTGCTGGAAGAGGAAAGGAAAAAAAAAACAAACAATAGTGTTTACCTGTGGTAACACTCCAGAGTAAAATTTTAAGGGAATGCGCTCACCTGGAATGGTTGTGAGAAGTCACAACCACTGTCATCACATAAGGTATTAAACGGACATCTGATATCCACAGTCACAGCAGACACGGCTTTCCCAGACCCAGCAGACACTAAACATTGGCTCCTGAATCTTGTCATATATAGTGTACAGTTCCTATAGCGTCTTGTGCTTGGGTGCGAGGAAAACACAGGAGACATAGGTTGAAATGAAATGACTTGTATTACTTCATACAAGCATGCTGAAAAGTTCACACAGTTTGCAGTAACAGCGACAGGAGACACAGCAGGCCAGAGTAACTTCAAGCACTACAATAAATCTCCAAAGCAGGTTCAGGATCTCTTCTCTGTACCGTAATTCCTCTGCAAACATGGATTCACCAAACAGCAGGTTTCCAGAGTCCAAAAGTGTTCCAAGGTTCCTCAGTAGGGAATAGCTGGAGTACAAGTCCAAGGCTTCCAGGAGTCAGGTCACAGACTGACTGAGGCTTGATTCAGGAGCACTGATTGTTCAGCTGAGGCTGCTTAAGAAGCAAGAGGGAAGAATCAGGGTGGGAACATGAAAACTGGAAACTCCATATTAACTGAGGGCAAGAGCTGCAGAAAGACAGAAAGCAAAATGGCAGACGGAAAACTGAGTTTCAAGGAACATGTCAACAGAGACAAAGAACCTTACATTTTGTGTTTGAAGAATCTTTGCTTGAGTCTCTGCTTCTGCCTCTGCTTTCTTGGCTTCTGCCTCTGCTTCTGTTGCTGCTTTCTTGGCTACTGTCTCTGCTTCTGCTTTCTTTTCTGTAAAGGAACGTCTTAGTTTGGATCGCTCAGCATTTAAACGGGCCTCTAGAACCCTGTCGCTGAGGGCTGAAGTTCTTGAGTAGGATGATTTGTATGACCGAGAAGAGCGTCTGGATGAACCTGACTTGTAGGATTTTGATTCTTGCAGATGAGCAATACGGAGCTCCTCTTTATCTTTGGCGTCTTGCACAGCGGCATTCCTTTCTCTGTCTGTGGAATCTACCTTGCATAATTCTGATGAGGCTTCGTCAATATTAGAGTCTTTTAGGAAGGCGGCATACCTTGCGAACAGTCTCTTGTATCTACCATGGGCCGTTTCTAGCCATCTTATAGTATCTTGTAAACTCACTGCATCATCTTTGTGGCGTTGGACGCTTGACATGAGGGAGGTGACTCGTTCCCATAGGTCGTCCAGGTTGTCATTGTACTCATCCTTCGTATTGTAATAATTTTCGACAGCTTTTATGGTTGGTTTGACAGAGCGTTTTTGTCGAACGACTTGGTCTTCTGGAAGCGTGGGTTCTGCTTCCTGGTCTTCATGATGGGCAGTGTCAGGTTGTATTTGCTCCGGGAGACTGTGCAGGGTCTATTTCGGCCATTTTGATTTAAGGTGCGCTGTCTCTTTAAGAAACTGAATTTTTGAATTGGGGGCTGGAAATCGCAGTGCAGCTTAGTTAAGACGTCCTAATAAGATTCCCAAGGTGTTTTTAGAGAATTGTGGGGTTTTACAGTCCAACAATCTGCAGCGATGTAGTATAATATATAGGGAGTCTCTATGCACAATGCGGTGTGTGGTGAAACTGCAGACAATTTCTTAGCAGAGCAGGGCTGCAGTATGTGAGCAGGCAAGAGGATAGGGATATAAGGTAATTCTGGCCGGGCTTCAAGGCAGTTTTCAACTGTTCTGTCCCCACATGAGGCAAATGGAGGTGAAGTTGAATGGGGCTGGGAGAGTTATCCTACCTTCCGCTTCCTCATGCAGAGCAGACAGGACCGGAGAGTTCTGTCCAGAGAGATGATGCACACCAGGGATTGTGAAGTCCAGACTTGTTTATTTGGAAATCTGGACATACAGCTTATGATTGGTATACAGTAACTTCTCCAGAAATGCAGGTGAAACGAGGTGCAGCAAGACATAGCACCAAGTATGGCTGCAAGTGTGACCAGCAGGAGTGAGTGGTCGAAAACTGATGCCTTTCACAGCTCGGTGCAAAGCGTGTCTCTCCCATAAAGAACTAACAAGCAAATGGATGCTAACAGGAAGAAGAAGCAGTGACCTCAGCACAGGAAGTGAAAGGCATGTACCAGAATTAATTAGTTACAGGCTGCCACACAGAAAGGGCCACCAGGTGACAGCAGAGAGCATGAAAGAATAGATTATACACAGCATGGAAATAATACAATACATTAACAAAACAGACGGAACAGCACACAAATACAGAACTGCTCTCTACCTCCATGCTCACATATTGCACTGCGCTCTCTCCTGGCTCACATACTGCACTTCTCACTCCTCCATGCTCATTATACTGCACTTCTTTCCCCTTCGTACTTACATATAGCATACCTCCCAACTTTTGAAGACAGGAAAGAGGGACAAAGGCTACGTCGCGCTATGCGTGCCGTGGCAAATTTTAGGCCATGACCCAACCACACCCATTTCACAACTAATCACACCCATGTCCACGCCCCAACCACACCCAGAGAGAAAAAAAAAGAAAGAGGGGAAAGAAAGAACAGAGAGAGAGAGTAAGAAAGATAGGAAAGAAAGAACAGAGAGAGAAAGAGGCGAAAGAAAGATGGGAAAGAAAGAACAGAGAGAGAAAGAAAGATGGGAAAGAAAGAACAGAGAGAGAAAGAAATAAAGAAAGAAACAGAGAGAGAGAAAGAAAGAAAGAAACAGAGAGAGAAAGAGGGACAGAACAAAAGAACAGAGATAGAGAAAAAAAGAAAGAGGGTAAAGAAAGAAAGAACAGAGAGAGAAAGAAAGAAAGAAAGAGGGGAAAGAATAGAGAGAGAAAGAAAGATGGGAAAGAAAAAACAGAGAGAGAGAAAGAACAGAGAGAGAGAAAGAAAGAGGGAAAAAAAGAGAACAGAGAGAGAAATAAAGAGGGGAAAGAAAGAACGAACAGAGAGAAAAAGGAAGAACAGAGAGAAAAAAGAACAGAGAGAGAAATAAAGATTAGAGAGAAAGAAAGGGGTAAAAAGAGAAAGAGTGAGGAGAAATAAAGAACAGAGAGAGAAAGAAAGAAAACAGAGAGAGAAAGAGTGGACAGAAAAAAGAACAGAGAGAGAAAAAAGAGGGGAAAGAAATAAAAGAGGGAGAAAGAAAGATGGGAAAGAAAAAAGGGGAAAGGAAGAACAGAGAGAGAAAGCAAGAACAGAGAGAGAAAGAAAGAACAGAAAGAGAGAAAGAAACAGAGGGGAAAAGAAAGAAAGATTCTATAAAGATACTATAGCAGCTCGGCTCCCATTGTAGTGCCCACCTGAGCCTCCTGATGCAGGACATATCATGATCTGCTCACATGGCCGACATCCACGAGTCCAAGGCGATCCCGCTGTCCGCGCTGTCAGAGGAGGACACAGTGATGGATCTGAAGCATTCCCTGAAGTGATTCCATGGTTCTGTCACAATCTCCTCCCGAAATTACCTCATTTCCGGTCAGCTTCTAGCACGTCACTTCCGGTGGAACGTCACGTGCAAATTTTAAAGTGCTCCTCGGGGCTCTGCCGTGTACTTCTGTGTCCATGGGAAAAGTAAGCTCCCGGCTGGGACAGTGGGGCAGACTCTCAAAATCGGGACTGTCTCGCTGGATCTGGGATGGTTGGGAGGTATGAATGCTCCCACCATACACCTTGTACACGCACGACTCTGCACACCTCATACACACATGGTACCATTTTGTATGCCTCGTACACACACGCTTCCACTCCGTACACCTCGCGCACACACGGCTCCACTCAGTACACACACGGCTTCACTCTTAAACTTCGTACACATGTGGCTCCGCTCTGTACACCTCGCGCATACACTGCTCCACTCCGTAAACGTTGTACACATGCAGCCACGCTCTGTACACCTTGTACACATACGGTTCTGCTCCGTAAACCTTGTACACATGCGGCTTTGCACTATTTACACGCGTTTCCACTACGTACATCCCGTACACACATGGCTCTGCTACACTCCGTACACACACGGCTCAAGCATGGAGCCCTGTGTGTACGAAGTGTATGTGTAGCCCTGGTATGTCAGACACACAGTACCCTGGAGGATGTGCGGAGAGGTAACGGTTAAGAGCTCGACAATACTCACATACACTTCAGACACACCCAGCAGGGGTGTATAGGGGAGTGTCCTGTAGCACAGTGCAGTCTGAGAGTTCTCCTGTGAGCGTGCGGACAGGGGAGTCTGAAGCTTCTCCTGAGTGTGGAGGGAGTCAGGACTAGTGCCTGTTGGAGAAATGAGATTTCTGTCAATACAGAGAGACAGTGCAAAAGTGGAGGCTAGTACGGATAACCGAATTTTATCCTAGCCTAGTCAGTGCTGATATTAAGAGTTGAGCAGGGCGAAGGGCGCAGAGGAAAGAATTATAAAAGTGCCTTCAGGATTGGACTATCCGGCATTGTTCTCCGGTCACTGGAGACCGAAGTTCACTACAGCTTCAGGCGTAGTGGTAGAAAAACCAGAGTCTTACTGGACCTTAGGTCGCAGAAAGCAGCCTTGGAGTGTCAGTACTAACAGGGGTCAGGTGGAGTAGGGACTTTGAGTCAGTGCACGACAAAAGCAAGAACCTAGTTCCATCACCGGAAGACTCCGACCACAAAAACTGACCGGGCAGTACAGCTTTGGAGAAGCTGGAGTATTCGGAGTGAACTAAGCTTTATGCTAGTTGGACTTATAATATTGGAAGTAAAGGAGGCCCCCAACCTGCTCTGCCGTTACCTCAAAACACATCCTCCACCCGACCAGCCTCCCTGGGACCTGCCTTATCATCTGACAAGTAAAAGGTATGGAAAGACGCTGGATGGTGTGAGACTGATTTATTTATCTGCACCCGATATCATTAATTCCATAGACTTTGAGGGACCAGTCCCACCTGTAGGGGACCCGACATCTAGCTGCCACACCATCCCCTCAGAGATCTACAGCAGCGCTGGTCTTAGTGATCAGAGAACTACAGGTGGCGTCACGAACTGTTATACACCTATCCCCTGTAAATATACCCCCCAACATACGCCTGACCGCCAGGGCCACAGACCGAGCCACCGCTACCTGTGACAACCCCATAGACTTCCACGGGCTCAGCTCTGAGTACCCCATTGCTCTGGTAACCCACAATTGTGGTGCGGGTCACAACAAAAACTTGGCGTCACGAACAGGATCCGAAACTTGCAGCATTGCGAGCCCTGTGTGCCTGTGGAGTGTTTTGGTGAAAAAGACTGTTGCTGTTGTTTGGCGCCAAATACCGCCATATTTGCCGCCATATTCGCGCCCTAAGGCGCTGGAGAAGAAGGTGGGCTACCTGAAAGAGCGCGCAAAGTCTTGGACACGCCCCCGGCTCTGACTCAGCGGCAGGTCCTGCGACAGGAAGTGGACGCTCTGACATCAGAGCGCCTGCGACGAAGGTCCTGTTCCCACTGCTGTGCCTGTGAAATAGCAGCTTCTGAAACCGGTAGGCTCCGTTTAACCAAGGGGGCGCTAAGATGTCACAACAACCGGCCGACAGTGCAGCCCCAGCCAGAGGCCCCGATCCCAACCTCCTGGCATTGTAGCGCCAGATGGGGGCGCAGGCCCAGCACCCAGTCCGGTAGTCCCGATCATGCCACTAACGCTCCCATATATGCCTGGGGCGAAATGGCTTCCCCAGTACAGCGGTGAGCCAGTCACTTTAGCAGGCTTCAAGCGGAAGTTATGCAGCATCCTAGAAATGTACTCCATGCCTGAGAGACAAAAAGCTGCTGTGCTGATAGGGCAGCTAACTGGCGCTGCTGAGAGGGAAGTGGAGACTTGGGATACCGTTGATCAGGAGTCGGTACCTGCGATCTTCCTTAAGCTACATGCCATATTTGAAGACCGCACAGAAACGGATCTCCGGATGGCCTTCTACCACTGTTCACAGCAGCCAGGTGACAGCATCAGGGACTACGCTTGCCGACTACGAGGAGCCCTGAGAGCCCTTAAGCAGATTAATAATATAAATGCTATCGACGAAAATAAGATGCTGAAAGAGCAATTTATACAGGGATTGAGATCCCAAGAGGAGCGCAGAACTGTAAACTGGTGGTCCTTAGATCATCCTGATGCTACCTTTGATGCCCTAAAGGACATGGCAATAAAAGGGCTGCGACCCCTGGGCAAACCTGAGGTGTCAACCCAACATCACCAGGGTGAAGTCACTCTGGAACCGGCGGCACCCCCCTTTTCCTCGCTAGTGGCAGAAACAAAAACGCAGGTGACACCCCCTAGTGAATTGGACTGTCTGCGCTCAGAGGTGCGCCAGCTGACTAAAAATCTGGCTGCTGTGATGAGTGCCCTGCAGCTGCGGAGAGAGGAAGAAGGGAAGATCTTATTAGCTGACTGCCCAGAAGACGTCCCGTGGATGAACCGGAGAAGAAGGAAGACGTCGCCCCTCGGAGGAGGACAACGCCACCCCCAGGAGCGACCTCTGATCAACACCCTCCTCGTCGGGAGATCACCTGTTACCGATGCAACCGGAAAGGTCATATGTCTCCACAGTGTCCTTTAAACGGGCAGAACCTGGGTCCGAGGGCCAACACCCAGGAGGAGACCCGTCAGGCCCCCTAGACTGGAACCGCAGGTATGTGGGTGGGCGACCCTACCTGTCTATCATTCTAGATGGTATTGCAGTTCCGGCATTGTTAGACACTGGGTCTCAGGTGACCCTAATACCTGATGCCCTATATACTAAGTTCTGGTCAATGGACAGTCTTAAACCTCCGAAGCCCTGACTTTACCGTGTACGCTTCTAATGGTCTTCCTGTAGAAGTACTCGGGACCAAATGTGTGGATGTGAAAGTGGGCAGAGAGGAATTGAAGGACCAGGGGCTTCTAGTAGTAAAGACTGTAAATGAGGAGAACGGTTTAAATATAATTTTGGGTACTAACATTATCAGTAACTGTCTGGGAGAAGTTGTGTTTTTACTCCAACAGCTCGCTGAGATTGCCCGACCAAGGCAGAAGGGAGTAATCCAAAGAGAGATCCGGGCCCTGGTGTGTCAGCAGCAAGCGAAGCTTACAGACGGCGAAATTGGTAATGTACGGGTCACTGACTCGAATCCCATTGTGATACCCCCAATGAGTGAAATGATAATCTGGTGCAGGGCAGCCATAGGTCTGAGAGGACAGAACTACCAAGCTGTAGTAGAACCCCACCATTCAGAACATAGACCTACACTTATGACTGCTAGGGGAGTAGTGGAAGTGGTGAATGGAAGAGTACCGGTACGGCTTCTCAATTGGGGAGATGATGAGGTAAACTTACCCCGTTATGCAACCATTGCTAAACTACATGCTGTCGACAATAATTCTATTCTCCCGGCTGAGTCCTTAGACTCCTGCAGATAGCGGAGGACAATGACCCGGCAACCCAGGTGGCGGAATGGTGTCAGCAGCTCCATGTTGGGACGGACACCACTCCCGCTCACCAGAAGCAAGGGGTATTACGGGTGGTACAAGAGTATGCTCAAGTGTTTAGCAAGCATCCACTTGATTTTGGGGTAATTAAGGGAGTACAACATCATATCCCTACAGGCAGTCATCCTCCCATCAAAGAGCGGTACAGGCCTATACCCCCAGCCCATTATCAGAAGGCTAAAGAAATGTTGCGAGATATGAAAGAAGCCGGAGTAATCAGGGATAGTTGTAGTCCCTGGGCAGCACCTCTAGTCCTGGTTAGAAAAAAAGATGGTAGCTTGAGAATGTGTGTGGATTACAGGCAGGTGAATCGCATAACACATAAGGACGCATACCCGTTACCACGTATAGAGGAATCATTAGCTGCTCTGAAAACGGCTAACTACTTTTCTACCCTCGATCTGACTAGTGGGTACTGGCAAGTGGCTGTGGCTGAGGAGGATCGTGAGAAAACGGCTTTCACCACCCCAATGGGGCTCTGTGAGTTCGACAGAATGCCGTTTGGGCTCAGTAGTGCCCCAGGAACATTTCAGAGAGTGATGGAGAACTGCCTGGGACATCTCAATTTTGAAACCGTGCTGCTATACCTAGACGACGTCATCGTGTATTCCAAGACATATGAGGACCATCTGAAGCACCTGGCAGAAGTATTTGAGTCCCTGTCCAGGTACGGGATGAAGTTGAAACCCTCAAAATGCCATCTACTCAAACAGAAGGTACAATACTTGGGGCACATCGTCAGTTCGGAAGGAGTAGCGCCGGACCCAGAGAAAGTCACTGCCATCCAGAAGTGGCCGGAGCCGAAGAACCTCAAGGAAGTGCGACAGTTCCTGGGACTCACGGGTTACTACAGAAGGTTCGTGAAAGATTACACGAAGAAGGCAGGCCCCTTTACAGGACCTCCTAGTAGGACAATCCCTAAAGAGCAGAAACCCTCCCTTTAATTGGGGTAAAGAACAGGCTGAAGCATTCCAAAAGATGAAAGAGATCCTTACAGGTGATGAGATCTTAACCTATCCTGATTACAGCCAACCGTTCCTGCTGTACACCGACGCCAGTAATGAAGGTTTGGGAGCAGTTCTCAGTCAGAAGCAGAATGGCCAGGAAAAAGTCATCGCATATGCCAGCAGAAAACTCAGGCCAACTGAGAGGAATCCGGAAAATTATAGCAGCTTCAAGCTGGAGTTTCTGGCGCTGGTCTGGGCCATTACTGAAAGATTTAAGCATTATCTGGCCTCCAATCAGTTCACTGCGTTTACAGATAACAACCCCTTAACGCATCTGGAAACCGCCAAGCTGGGCGCCATGGAGCAGCGTTGGATGGCTCGGTTGTCCAATTACCAGTTTACCATCAAGTACCGGGCAGGCCGAAAGAATGCTAATGCTGACGCATTGTCCCGAATGCCGCATGAATCTGACACGGAAGAAGAATCGGACGACCTGGAAGAAATTGAGCTACCTGCGTTCCATCGAAATGGGGTAGTCCACGAGCATCGAGTCTACAGAAAGCAGTATGGTGCAACGTTAAATCCCTTACCCCATCACAGCTGGAAAGAGACTCAGGACAGCGATCCAGTGGTCAGCCGTATCAAGGAGTTGTTAAGACAGGAAGGTTCCTCCTTGGAAAAAGATGCACCTATGTCAGCAAAGCTCCTGTGGAACGAGAGAAGCCGGTTGTTCCTATACCGTGAGAAGTTGTGCAGGAGATACGTCAACCCCAGGACCCACGAGATGGTCTGGCAGATAGTGGTCCCCAAGGCAGACGTCCAGATGGTGTTGGAAGCATACCACGATCAAGCAGGACACTTTGGCTGGAGAAAGCTGGAGACCCTGTTGAGGTGCCGGTTCTACTGGGTAGGGATGCGCAGCTCCATCGAGAGGTGGTGTCGGAACTGTGGACCCTGTGGTCTCAGAAGAAAGGACAACGGTAGTCAGAGGGCACCCCTGCAGCCTATCCGGACGACTCGTCCCTTAGAGATTGTGGCCTTGGACCACGTTAAATTGTCGCCAAGTAGATCTGGATACTCATCCGCCCTGACCATGGTGGACCATTACTCTAGATTTCTGGTGGTTGTTCCAGTAAAGGATCAACAGCAGTGACGGCAGCAAGAACCTTTCAAGCAAGCTTCTGCAGACCGCATGGGTATCCGGAGCAAGTATTAACTGATCAAGGACCTGCTTTCGAGGCTGACCTATTCAAGGAATTCTGTCACATGTATGGGTGTAAGAAAATTAGAACAACGCCATACCATCCTCAAACCAACGGCCTTTGCGAGAAAATGAACCACATTGTCCTTGATTTGCTGAAATCCATACCGTTGGAAGACAGAAATCGGTGGCCGGACTTACTACCTGATTTGGTTGACTTGTATAACCATATACCTGTAAGTTCCACTAACTGCACTCCAGCCTATCTTATGAGAGCAAGGCCCGGAAGACTACCAATGGATTTAGAACTTGGAGTGGTAGAACCGGAGGCAGACGACGCCGTTGAAAACTGGGACATCAATCGGCAAGAGCAGTACAGACGAGTGCAAGTCTGTGTAGAAGAAAGTCTCAACAAGGCACGGGAAAAACAGGAAGATATTTACAACAGGAATGCTCCTGCCAAGCCTTTGATGCCTGGAGAAGTGGTATTGAAAAGAAAAAGGAAGATGCACAAATTGGATAACCAGTGGGAACAAGAACCCTACGTCGTACAAGATTCCAAATATGACAACAGAAAAGTTTGTATCATCAGTAAGGACGGAGGAAGAACAATATCCACTGTGTCCAGAGACCATTTGAAATTGTGTCCAGAACCCTTAAAGCTTCGTGAAAAGAACCCTGTCATCAATCAAGAAGAAAGGAAAAGAAGAGGTCATACACACGGATCTGGGAGATTTCCCTGCGGATTGGCCCAGACTGGGAGATGCTGTAATCATTCCGGTGTTGCAGTTTTATCAGCCACAAGAGGAAGTTCTACCTCCAGTTGTGCCCATGGTGCCAGTTGAGCCAGTTCAGGAGTTACCTATTCCAGTAACACCCCAGCCTACAGAATCTCAAGAAGGACTATCAGAAGCAGCGCCCCATGCTATGGGATCCCCTGGTGAAGCTGACTCACACCGCCCAGCCATCAGTACGCTTGCCAGATCCATAGAAAGATTGAGACAGTTCTATAGTTTGCCATTACGCAGAGCAGATAGATCACAGATTAATATACCTGAAGCTACTCCACGTAGATCAGAGCGAACCACGAAAGGGAAAATACCCATTCGATATCAACAGTAGTTCAAGTAAAATAATGAAAATTAACCCAGAAAAAGGTTACCTTATGTGAATATTGTAAAAAGTATTGTTATAGTATTGTGCATTACTAAATATGTGGAAAAATGGACTTTGAGGCTGTGGACTATGCCGGCCCAGAACTGATAATGTATATAGTTGCATTTCATGCATTTTCGTGGTTCTATATCAAACTGTAACAATCACCTCTGAACATAAAACCCGTGTGGTGTGGCACTGAGCGAGGTCTGCAGTCAGATGTCCTGCAGCCCACCCAGGACCCACGTAGAAGGTTTGGTGCGGGTCCTTCACAAGAATACGGTGTATTTATTGAATGTTTTGATGCTTTAATACTTTTTGTATTTTCCTACTGTACATAATGCAACGTTTAAGAAATTCTTACCTCCCGGATGGGAAGAGTTTAATGTTTATTGTTAATGAAAAACAAAATGTCTTCTTGTATTTCACAGCCCGGGAGTGCTGTATTTTACCATGGGGGAATGTGTAGCCCTGGTATGTCAGACACACAGTACCCTGGAGGATGTGCGGAGAGGTAACGGTTAAGAGCTCGACAATACTCACATACACTTCAGACACACCCAGCAGGGGTGTATAGGGGAGTGTCCTGTAGCACAGTGCAGTCTGAGAGTTCTCCTGTGAGCGTGCGGACAGGGGAGTCTGAAGCTTCTCCTGAGTGTGGAGGGAGTCAGGACTAGTGCCTGTTGGAGAAACGAGATTTCTGTCAATACAGAGAGACAGTGCAAAAGTGGAGGCTAGTACGGATAACCGAATTTTATCCTAGCCTAGTCAGTGCTGATATTAAGAGTTGAGCAGGGCGAAGGGCGCAGAGGAAAGAATTATAAAAGTGCCTTCAGGATTGGACTATCCGGCATTGTTCTCCGGTCACTGGAGACCGAAGTTCACTACAGCTTCAGGCGTAGTGGTAGAAAAACCAGAGTCTTACTGGACCTTAGGTCGCAGAAAGCAGCCTTGGAGTGTCAGTACGTAACAGGGGTCAGGTGGAGTAGGGACTTTGAGTCAGTGCACGACAAAAGCAAGAACCTAGTTCCATCACCGGAAGACTCCGACCACAAAAACTGACCGGCAGTACAGCTTTGGAGAAGCTGGAGTATTCGGAGTGAACTAAGCTTTATGCTAGTTGGACTTATAATATTGGAAGTAAAGGAGGCCCCCAACCTGCTCTGCCGTTACCTCAAAACACATCCTCCACCCGACCAGCCTCCCTGGGACCTGCCTTATCATCTGACAAGTAAAAGGTATGGAAAGACGCTGGATGTGTGAGACTGATTTATTTATCTGCACCCGATATCATTAATTCCATAGACTTTGAGGGACCAGTCCCACCTGTAGGGGACCCGACATCTAGCTGCCACACCATCCCCTCAGAGATCTACAGCAGCGCTGGTCTTAGTGATCAGAGAACTACAGGTGGCGTCACGAACTGTTATACACCTATCCCCTGTAAATATACCCCCCAACATACGCCTGACCGCCAGGGCCACAGACTGAGCCACCGCTACCTGTGACAACCCCATAGACTTCCACGGGCTCGGCTCTGAGTACCCCATTGCTCTGGTAACCCACAATTGTGGTGCGGGTCACAACATGTACGGAGCGAGCGGCTCAGCTCCGTACACTTCGTACACACAGGCCCCATTTCGTACGCCCCGTACACACAGCACTGCTACATCCACCTCGTACACACATGGCTCCGCTCAGTACACCTCATATACACACGGCTCCGCTTCATACACCTCGCACACACATGGCTCCACTTCGTACACCTCATACACACATGGCTCTGCTCCGCTCTGTACACCTCGTACACACACGGCTCCGCTCCGTACACCTCGTACACACACGGCTCCGCTCCGTACACCTCATACACACAAGGCTCCGCTCCGTACACCTCGTACACACACGGCTCCGCTCCGTACACCTCGCACACACATGGCTCCACTCCGTACACCTCGTACACACACGGCTCCGCTCTGTACACCTCGTATACACATGGCTCCACTTCATACACCTCGCACACACGGCTCCGCTCCGTACACCTCATACACACATGGCTCAGCTCCGCTCCGTCCACCTCGTACACACACGGCTCTGCTCCATCCACCTCGTACACACACGGCTCCACTCCGTACACATCTTACACACACGGCTCTGCTCCGTACGCCTCGCACACACATGTCTCCACTCCGTACACCTCGTACACACACGGCTTCGCTCCGTACACCTCGTACACACATGGCTCCGCTCCGTACACCTCGCACAAACAGCTCTGCTCCGTACACCTTGCACAGACACAGCTCTGCTACATCCACACTGTAAACCCCTCCTCAACCTGCACACATAAACTTACCCTCATCCAGCACCATCACAACCAGCACAGCAGAGACCTGAATACACTGACGAGCCTGACCATGTGACACCTAACTTCTCCCCTCATGTGATCTCATCACAGGTCCTGCTCGCACATAAGAGGACAGCACAGCAATGTAATTGCTCTGCTGTAAGATGCTGAAGTGGAGAGCTGGGAGGGCGATGACAGGGTGCATGGGGGGCGTGGCGGCTTCTCACTGCGGGACATATAGTGTCCCGACCGGGACAGCGGGTGGGAGGGTTAGAATCGGGACTGTTCCGCTCAATTCGGGATGGTTGGGAGGTATGCATATAGTCAGGGCCGGCGTCAGCACCCGGCACACCCGGGCAAGTGCCGGGGCCCTGAGCAGGCGGGGGGGCCCACTCGCCGTCTGGCACCCCCACGCCCGTTAGCGGAGGAGAACGGTGTCAGCGCCGCCACTGGGCCCCCCCCCGCTTGCTCAGGGCCCCGGCATCAGCAGGCACAATACTTACCTCTCCCGTGCCTCCGCTGCCGCAGCTCCGGGCTCCAGGGGGCGCCGGCGCTTCCTCTCACAGCAGCGTCGCTGAATGATGTCATCATTCAGCGGCCGGCTGTGGCAGAGAGCGCGGACGCTGGACAGGTGAGACGTGTGTGTGTGTGTCTCTGTGTGTGTCTGTGTGTATGTAGTGCGGTGCTTTGTGTGTGTGTTATGAGTGTATGTGTGTGTGTGTGTGTATGTATGTGAGAGAGTGCTTGTGTGCTGTGGTGCTGTCTGTGTGTGATGATGGGCAGGCATTGCTGATAATGGGGAGGCACTGATGATAATGGGCAGGCATTGATGATGGGGAGAAGATGATGATAATGGGCAGGCATTGATGATAATGGGCAGGCATTGATGATGGGGAGAAGATGATGATGGGCAGGCATTGATGATGATGGGAAGGCGATAATGATGATGGGGAGGCCATGATGATAATGGGCAGGCATTGATGATGGGGAGAAGATGATGATAATGGGCAGGCATTGATGATAATGGGCAGGCATTGATGATGGGGAGAAGATGATGATGGGCAGGCATTGATGATGATGGGAAGGCGATAATGATGATGGGGAGGCCATGATGATAATGGGCAGGCATTGATGATGGGGAGGAGATGATGATGATGGGCAGGCATTGATGATGATGGGGAGGAGATGATGATGATGGGCAGGCATTGATGATAATGGGGAGGCCATGATGATGATGGGGAGGCAATGATGATGATAAGGACTCAATGATGATGATGGGAGGAAATCATGGTGATAATGGGGAGTCTTTCCACAGCGCCCTTTCCTGAGCCGTAACAGTGCAGAACACAGTACAGCGCAGAGGAGAGCTCCATATTTTGTATGGAGCATTATATGGGGACCAGTATCCTGAATGGAGCATTATATGGGGACCAGTATCCTGTATGGAGCATTATATTGGGTCCAGTATTCTGTATGGAGCATTATTTTGGGTCCAGTATTCTGTATGGAGCATTATATGGGGGGGTGACATCCTGCATGGGGTATTATATGGGTGATGAGGGGGAGACTGTGGTGCCCATAATATTGTATGGAGGACTGTACTGTCCAGTCTGTACTGTGCGCTGTGAGGATTTGGCGGTTTTTGAGCTATTGTACAATTTACAATAGATATCACTCATGTAATGGAAGAAGTGAAGTGTTTGGCATTGTACTATACCTATATTTCTCTGGCGTATCTGTGCATCATGAATCGTGGTCTGTGTTAAAGGGGCCCACTGAGACTCTTTCGCCCGGGGCCCATAAAAACCTGGAGCCGGCCCTGCATATAGTGCTGCTCTCTCGCTTGCGCTGCTCTCTCCTCCTCGGTCACATACAGCACTGCACTCTCCTCTGTGCTCACATACTGCGCTGCTCTCTCTCTCCCCCCGTGCTTCATTCTGCGCTGCTCTCTCCCCCGGGCTCACATACAGCACTGCTCTCTCTGCCGGGCACACATAATGCGCTGCTTTCTTCCCCGTGCTCACATACTGCGCTGCTCTCTCCCTGGGCTCACATGCTGCACTGCTCTCTCCTCCATGCTCATATACTGCACTGCTTTCCCCTCCGTGCTCACATATAGTGCTGCTCTCTCCCCTGCGCTGCTATCTCCTCCTCGGTCACATACAGCATTGCTCTCTCCCCCGTGCTCACACACTGCGCTGCTCTGTCCTCAGTGCAAATTGCATTGCTATTTCCCCTGGGCTCACATACTGCATGCTCTTTCCTCTGCATTGCGCTGCTCTCTTCTCCACGCTCACATATTGCGCTGCTCTCTCCCCCGTGCTCACATTCTGCTGCTGCACTTTCCCCCACGCTCACATATTGCACTGCTTTCTCTCCTGGGCTCACATACTGTGTTGCTCTCTCCACCAGGATCACATACTGCGCTGCTCTCTCCCCCGGGCTCACATACTGCGCTGCTCTCTCCTACAGGCTCACATACAATGCTGCTCTCTCCTCCATGCTTACATATTGCGCACATCTCTCCCTCGGCTCACATACAGTGCTGCTCTCTCCTCTTTGCTGCTCTCTGCTCCAGGATCACATACTGTGCTGCTCTCTCCTACGGGCTCACATACAGTGCTGCTCTCTCGTCCATGCTCACACATTGCGCAGCTTTCTCCCCCCGGGGTTCACATACTGCACTGCTCTCTCCTCTGTGCTGCTCTCTTCTCCATGGTTACATACAGTGCTGCTCTCTCCCTCGGGCTCACATACTGTGCTGCTCTCTCCCCCAGGCTCACATACCACGCTGCTCCCACAGGTTCACACACTGCGCTGCTCTCTCCCCGTGCTCACATACCGCACTGCTCTCTTCCCCGGGGCCCACATACTGCGCTGCTATTTTTTCATATTTTCTCTTCATCCTTCATGGATCTGAAATCCGGGAATAGATTGGAGAGTCTTTTGAAGCGAGTGTCCCTCACTGCTGAGCATTTGGTGCTGTGTAGCAGGAACTGAGTCTCATCCTCCAGGGTCTCCAGGTCACAGTTCGGCCACAGTCTGTCCTACCTGGACTTGTAGCTCTGTCTGTGTTGATGGTTAGATTGTGAGCACTAAGTCTATGCAAGGAGGTGACGGAGTCCGTCATGTGTCTCCCCCTCTTTGGACACTATTCACATGTATCACGTGCGGTACCTTGTCGTTTACCAGTGTTAATGTGTTCCTGTAATATTGCTGTGTTGTGTATGCACTTGATATGTACTGCAATGTGAATGTATTTAATATGTGTTATGTGCAGAGTTAGTGATAGAATAGTATGTAGTATAGGACAATAGGGGGATTAGAATAGAGGGGGTGTTCTAGAAATAGGGAATAGGAGTATTGGCTTAGATTTAGGGCACCGTCTCACATAGCGACACACCAGCAATCCCAACAACGATCAGGATCGCTGGTGTGTCACTACATGATCGCTGCTGAGCTGCCAAACAGGCAGCTCAGGCAGCGATCAGGACAGCGACAATGCGGGTAACAAGCGACGTACTCGCCTAGTTACCTGCAGTGTACGTTGGATACCAGCGCACTGATGCAGGGAGCTGGTAACCAAGCTACACGTTGGGTTTCCAGGCACAGCCCCGCGCCTGGAAACCCGATGTTTACCTTGGTTACCAGGAGATCGCTGGTCTCCTGCCTGTCACACGCAGCGATGCATGCCTGCCAGCGGGAGACCAGCGATCAAAAAAAAGTCCAGGCATTTCTGACACGACCAGCGATTCACAGCAGGGGCCTGATCGCTGGTACGTGTCAGACATAGCGAGATCGCTGCTGAGATCGCTGTTAAGCAGCGATCTCGCTATGTGAGATGGGGCCTTTAGTCAGCATAAGGGTTTTCCAGATGGGGAGGAGCTACAGAGTAGTGCAGTATAGAGCAATGGGATATAGTGCAGACACTTCTTGGTTAGACAGCAGAGCCCGGACAGCCTTGCCCAGGGCAAGGAGTGAAGAGCAGATGCAGCAGTGAGTTGAGACAGTCTGAAAGCCGTGGGGATAAGGTTGCTTTGGCAAGAAGGGGCCCCCAGCTGAGTGTCATACAGGCAGTCACCAGCTTAGACAGAACCATTCTGAGGAGGATTCGAAGCTTACGGCAATTACTAGAGGGAAGCTGAGACTGCAAGCCAGTTACCCTATAACTCGAAGCCGGACCAGGGGAATATCAGAAAGCTGGTGGGCCTAAAGGCACGGACGGGACAGGGATTGTCCAGAAAAGCAGTGATTGCTGGAAAGGGACAGGGATTGTCCAGAAGTGCAGTGATTGCTGGAAAGGGACATGGATTGTCCAGAAGATCAGTGATTGCCAGAAGCGAGGCAGGGATTTCCAGAAGCAAGGCAGGGATTGCCAGAAGCGAGGTAAGGATAGCTAGAAGGAACAGAGGTGGCCAGGAATGCAGGGAAAATTTAAGAAACGTCACTCTCTATACACTGTGCCGCATTTGTAATGGATACTCTACTGCTAAGTAAAGTTGAACTGTTGAGAAATTACCTTGTCTCTGGAATGGTTTGTGGAGCTCAAGGATACAGAGCTGGAGTGACAGAAGCCGAGGTGACTCTGACAGTAAATGTGGGTGTACTGTCGCACACGCTGCTCATGCAGCAGAAGAGACATTATATTTCATCTGTGGGCGCCAGGGTGTGGGAACACTACAACTCGTTGCCACGACTACCACCCTGGCACCTTACATCTATACCTGCTCAAGATCTGGCTGTTTCTGGGATCAGGAGTTTCTCCAGATGTAGGGCCAGTCTGTAATCTCTCTGTAGAATCTGGTACATGATCAGTTTTTGTGAGGTGATGATATTGTTCCTTCAGTCATTGACATAGCTCTCCAAGCTCTCGTCTACCATCTTCCTGATTCTGGCTTTTGTCAGGCTGCTGTGATTCGTGTTTTGGTCCGGTTGGGTTTGGGTGAGCTGTTCCAAGGGTCCTGGTTTGGGTGGACCACCTACATGTAGCAGGGCTTTAAGATGATGGTATCTTGGAGTGATGCTATTGAGGAATTACTGCGCCCTCTTCAGAACTACTAGGTGTAGAGGAAATCTGCCCAGCTAGACCCGGCAGGCACTGTTGGTGGTCTAATGGAGAAGGGGCTTACAGAATTCCAGGTAGAATATTTCTGTTGGTCTGGAATCCCACCTTAACCTGTATGAGTATGTGTGTGCGCCCCAGACTTCGCTGCCATTCAGGAGGATTGGGATGATGATGGCATCATAGATTTTTTAGCCAGAACTTCACTGGTGGCTTCAGATGGTAGATATGCTATTGAAGAAAAAATGAATAGTGGCACTCACCAGATTCTGCAGTTAACCCCTTCACGACATGTGCCATACATGTACGGCGCATGTCGTGTCCCTCCCTTTGATGTGGGCTCCAACGCTGAGCCCACATCTTTCCTGGCACATGTCAGCTGTTTTGCACAATGACCAATTCTTTTTAACCTCTTTATTAATGACCTTGTGGATGGGATTGAGAGTAAAGTGTCAGTTTTTGCTGATGACACCAAACTATGTAGGATACTAAAATCTGACCTTGACATTACAATATTGCAAAACGATCTGGATAAGATGTCTGAATGGGCAAACGCTTGGCAAATGAGGTTTAATATAGATAAATGTAGAGTAATGCACCTGGGATTGAGTAATCTATAGTTGTATAAAATTAAATGGGAGTATACTCGGGACTACAGAACAGGAGAAGGACTTGGGTGTTCTGGTTACAAGTAAGCTGAGCAGCAGTATTCAATGTCAAGCAGCAGCCACAAAAGCAAACAAGATTTTAGCATGTATAAAAAGAGAAAGAAAATTCTGTGATCCCAATATATTATTACCCCTTTATAAATCACTGGTAAGGCCACATCTAGAACATGAGATTCAGTTTTGGGCTCCACATTTTAAAAAGGATATTCAGTACTGTACTTAGAATCAGTTCAACGACGGCCAACTAGATTATTACAAGGGATGGAAGGCCTCTCAGACGAGGAGAGGTTGGAAAAGTTGGGTTTGTTTAGCTTAGAAAAAAGATGCCTCAGCTGAGATCTCATTTACATGTATAAATATATGTGTGGTCAGTACATAGGACTGGTACATGTCTTATTCCTTCCAAAGACCATACTGAGGACTAGAGGGCACACTCTACGGGTGGAAGAAAGGCGATTCTGGCAGCTAAACAGCAAAGGGTTCTTTACAGTTAAGGTGGTCAGATTGTGGAATGCCCGATCGCGAGGTAGTAATGGCAGACACTATAACTGCTTTTATACAAGGGCTGGATGATTTCCTCCATACGCATAACATTGCGGGTTATAGTTAAATTAGTGACTAAATGTAATTAGTGGAGAAAGGTTGAAATTGATGGATCCTGGTCTTTTTTCAACCTATGCAACTATGTAACTTTTTTAAGGTTGAACAATTTGGCCATGGTGTAGAATATATCACTGAGGGCTTTTGCAGCTTGACTCACTCCTTCTGGGTTAGACATGTACTCGTAGTTCTAGAAATGGTGGCGCATCCTCCTGTATTTTGGGTCTGCTTGGAACCTCATTATATTTTAATGCCGACGTGTTGGACCGTCTATAGGATGGAGGTTGAAGAAGCTTTTCTGTGGACGGTTTCTTTGTAGATTTCATGTACAGGAGAAATTGACTGTGATTTGACTGGTGCATTTGCGGGGTGACTATGAAGGCGCCAATAATTGCTGGGTCCATATCTGTAAAGGCATAGTCTACTAACTGTCCACCCATGTGTTTCTCCTGCTGACACTTTTATGGCTTCTCCCCTGTAAATCATGCACAATATGGTGTAATAAATCTGGATCTGGGAGTCAGCTGTGGTCTGGTGCTGACAGGCTCTATTGACCAGTGTTGGAGGGAGCTGATGTCTTTATACTGGGGCTATAATCTGGTAATACTGGTGCAGGGCTTTTTATTATGGTTGATAATGACTTGTGTGATTGGGATCCTTCTAGATAAGTCATCACACGTAGGCCGCAGTGGTTAGATGGATCCAGGACACAGGTGGAGCAGAGCTGAGGGCACAGACACGATGGGTGGGCAGCGGCAGGAGGCTAGTATTACAGCCCTAGTCACCCAGCTGCTCGCTGCAGTTGGTGGTAACGATTTCAGTAAAAAGTTCACTGCTTTCCCTTGGCCAGAATAGAAGACGCTGTCATTGCAATAACTTCACTGAGACATCTAATAATACCCCGCCGTGTCCTCAGTGACAGGGGCTGATGAGGAGGGGGTGAAACATGTCTCCTGAGCCCATAAACATTGTACCACCTTGTGTAATTATTTTGGACGTCTGTCGTCGGGGCCGATACTGGAGATGAGACATCACAAAACATCACATCGAGGGCAAAACTGATGGTTTCCACCGATTTCTGAATTTAATTTGTGCCTGGTGTAATCTTACAGCCAAGAAAAAAATGCTGAAAAACAGGAAAATCAAAAAGATAAAGGACAAAGAAATAATGAAAGATTAAAATAAGTGAAAGTTGGAGGAAATTATCAATCTCATAGGACCTTCATCAAAGGGATCTATGTACTGAAAAGTGCAGATGTCTGTCTCTGTGATAGATCATTGAATGTCCAGGAGAAATGGTGGGTGCGAGAGGTATGCACGATCCTCCTCACAGGATCTGGAAAGAAAGAAAGAAAGAAGGAAGGAAGGATAGAAGGAAAGAGGAAAAGAAAGGGAAGGAAGGAAGAAAAGAAAGAAAAGGAACAAAGAATAATAGAAAAAGAATGAAAGAAAAAAAAAGATGAAACAAAGAATAGAATGAAAGAAGAAAGAAAAAAAGATAGAAAGAGCGAAGGAAAATAAAGAAAAAGAAAAAATAAAGATGACGAGAGGAAAAAAATAAAGAAGGTAGAAGGAAGGTAGAAAAAAAGAATGAAAGAAAGATGGAAATGAAAAGAAGGCAGGAAAACAAAGAAAGAAAGAGAAAAAGAAAGAAAAAGAAAGAAAGAAAGAAAGGTGTATAGATTAGAAACTCCATTTTTAAATATCCTATTAGGGTACTTTACAGAGGGGAGTGACCTCTCTACAGAGGGGCTGCAAACAGTCCTAGGATGTCCCAAAACTCCTATTCTTTCCATTGAGAACCTGGATATATCAATGTGATTTGTGTAATACCTTTTTTGTAAAGTATTGGCACTGCATGGAAATTCAACACTTGCTGCAGGGATCATTACAGTCAATCAAGGTGGATTTCGGCAGTCAGACACCGTGTGATCAGTTTACCATCAGGAGACCCTTCTAGAACTCAAGGGACTGTTCAAAAGATTGAAGAACATTACTTAAGCAACTGAAAAAGGTTCTAGAATAGTGATTGTACTTGTCACTGTGACTCCTCTACCTGTGGGCAGCAGAGGGACTTCTGTATGAGGGTGTGATCTCCTCAGTAGTATATGGTTCATGTTAAGACAAATCACTCAGAAATCGCTGGTGCATACATGGACCTTGCTCTGTTTACTCTGTCACTTCCCTCTGTCGTTCCACATGTGGCAATCTGCTTGCCAAGAGCTCAGACATGTTCTGTCTTGAAAGGACTCTAAGTCTTCACCTGTGCCTTCTTTGGAGTGTACAACTCAATAAACCCTCAACTTTACATATATGAATAGGTCGAGAAAATGAGAAAGCTCTTGATATATGGTAGTTTGTGGCATAGTCTAGCACTTTAGTCTTAGTTTCTAGCACCCTGTGATATAGTGCTCTAATGCCCTGGTGTCTTGTGGTTCAATATAAAGTTTCTGCTGTTCATTAAAATTGAGCCTGCATCTCTGTTGCTGGTGTGTTCTGGTTAGACATTACTGTGTTTGGTGTCTCATCCGTGGTATCCACTGGATTGATGCCCCATGTCTGGAGTCCACTGGTTTTGTACACCGTACCTACTGGGTAATGGTTAAGTGTTGGGGTTAGTACCTGAGACAACAGTATTAACTGAATGTCTCTGGTGTCCAGTTGTTTTGTGTCTTATACCTGGTGTCTAGGGATTTAGGACTTGATAATTAAACAACCATGATCCTAATTCCATGTGGTGTTCAGTGGTTAAGCATTTCTAATCCAGTGTCTGGTGGTTAAGTGCCCTATCCCTGTTGTCTATAGGATGAGGCCTTTATCTTTAAACATCCCTGTACCTATTGCCCTGTGATTTGACATCCTATTGTCACGGGTGTGTCGCCACGAAGATCGTCGCGATTACACAACCTGACTTCGCACAGCTGAGTTTTTGGTGCTAGGTGTTTTTCGGCAGTGAGGGAGTTAATTCTCCCTCTCTCTGTGCTAGACGAAGCCCAGCCTCGCCCAGCTGCAGTTAATACTGCAGTAATGGGATTCCTTCAAATACCTGCCAGTCTGCTAGGGAAGTGTCGGTGAAAGCATTCATGCAGACCAGCAGAGCGGATCGTGGTATTGTGAAGTCTGAAGTGAAGAGTACCTGGTGTGGTTTTCTCCCCTCCTCGCTTTATTATTTATCTCCTTACCGTTGGTGTTCCCTCTGTAGTTGTAGAGTGAGTTTTGTATGCAAGGTGGTCTTTTGTTTTACCCCTTGTACTGTCTCGTTCGTCTTATACTGTTTGTAGGAATTTACCTTCCTGTCCCCTGTGGTTGTGATCAGGGTCCTTCTCAGGACTAGATTACTGAGGGTCAGGGATTCACAGGAGATAGGGTTACACTGGCGGCCTGGACCTCTGTACCATCAACAGTACCTCCAGGTAGAGGGATTAGTCAGGTCCCCAGCTTAGGGTCAGCATAGACCCCGGACCTCCTGTATACAGTGACAGCGTGACATTTTCACCGACCATACTAAAGATTCTCTCCAGCCACCATGGATCCAGTAGCCAGTCTAGCTCGGCAGTTGCAGAGTTTGTCCATGGAGCTGGCGGACGTTAAGTCCAAGGTTTTGTACCCCCTGGAGCAAGCCGGACCTGAACCTAAAGTAGCTCTCCCTGACAGGTTCATTGGAGGGCGGGACAAGTTTTTTGCTTTCCGGGAGGCATGTAAATTGTACTTTCGGCTGCGACCTCGGTCATCGGGGAGTGAAGATCAGAGGGTGGGAATTGTCATCTCGCTCCTACAAGGGGACCCCAATCATGGGCGTTCTCGCTTCCCCGGGCTCCCCGGCTCTCCAGTCAGTGGATAGGTTTTTCGCAGCTCTGGGTCTTGTATATGATGACCCGGATCGGGTCTCCCTTGCTGAATCTAAGTTACGTAAGATACAGCAGGGAAATCGTCCGGCGGAGGAATTCTGTTCGGAGTTCCGTTCCAGTGGAATGACCCGGCTCTTAGGAGCTAGTTTTGTCAAGGTTTATCTGACAAATTAAAGGATGTGCTGGCACAGTATGACCCTCCCACGTCACTGGAAGCCGCTATGGCCCTTGCTATTCGCATCGACAGACGACTTCGGGAGAGGTGCGGGGTAACTCCGCCCCCTGTGATGACTCCACCTTCTACTAGGTCCCCTTATATGGAGGTTCCCCTGGTCAGTCCAGAGGAGCCTATGCAGTTAGGAGGGACATCATTCCGAGGGAGGGGATCGTCAGTTCGCTGCAAGACAGGAAGGTGTTTCTTCTGCGGGAGAAGGGGACATTTTATTGGGGGGTGTCCATCCCGTCCTTTGCAGAGTGAGAAGTCGCCGGAAAACTATTGATCCCAGGTTGTGTGGTGGACGACAATCTGGGAGTAAGCATTTCGTCCCCAGGTCCGTCTCAATTTCTCGTATCGGCGGAGGTGGTGGTGGGTACGAGAACTGAGAGGATATCTGTTCTTCTGGATAGTGGGGCCGGGGCTAATCTGGTGGACGCTCGGTTTGCCGGGTTCAAGGTATGCGACTGAGTGTATTGGCTAAACCTATCCCCATATTCTCGATCGACGCCAGGCCTCTCGGTCAAGGTAGTTTTTTGCAAGCCGTGCATAACATAGATCTTCAAGTGGGGGCGATACATAAAGAACTGTTGTCTTGTTACGTGTTGGAGGGTCTTCCCACTCCTATAGTGTGGGCCTTCCCTGGTTAACTAAGCATAACCCGGTTATTAATTGGCAATCCAGAGAGATAAGCCAGTGGAGTGAATTCTGCAATAAAAACTGCATGAACACGGTCATCGGTGCGGTCGCACCTAGGGCCTTACCTCCATTTCTGGTGGACTTTGAGGATGTATTTTCGGAGAAAGGGTGTCAAGAACTACCTCCTCATCGCGCGTATGACTGTTCTGTAAAATTGCTCCCTGAGGCCAGGTTACCGAAATCTAGGTTGTATAACCTTTCTGGTCCTAGAGGCAGGCCATGAAGGATTATATTTCGGAGAGTCTGGCTAAGGGGCATATTAGACCTTCATCTTCCCCGGTGGCCGCGGGGTTCTTCTTTGTGAAGAAGAAAGATGGAGGCCTACGCCCTTGCCTGGATTTCCGTGAGCTTAATCGGATTACGGTCCGAGATCCGTATCCGCTCCCACTTATTCCCGATCTCTTCAATCAGATCGTGGGTGCCAAATGGTTCTCTAAGTTGGATCTCAGGGGGGCGTATAATCTGATTAGGATGAAGGAGGGGGATGAGTGGAAGACGGCGTTTAACACTCCGGAGGGGCATTATGAGAACCTTGTCATGCTATTTGGTCTGACTAATGCCCGGCGGTGTTTCAACATTTTGTTAATGACATCTTTCGCCGCCTGGTGGGACAGTTTGTGGTCATATATCTGGATGACATCTTAATTTACTCGCCGGATCTTGTGTCTCATCAGGAGCATGTTAGGCAGGTGTTGCAAATCTTGCGGGATAATAAACTGTACGCCAAATGGGAAAAGTGTGTGTTCGCCGTACAGGAACTTCAGTTTTTAGGATTTCTGGTGTCAGCACCCGGTTTCCGTATGGACCCTGGGAAAGTGCGGGCAGTTCTTGAGTGGGATCTGCCAGAGGATCTTAAGGCATTACAACGTTTCCTGGGGTTTGCTAACTACTACCGGAAATTTATTCGTAATTTCTCATCCATAGTTAAACCTCTCACAGACATGACTAAAAAATGGACGGATTTTTCAAGGTGGTCTGACAAGGCTTGTCAAGCGTTTTCCTCCTTGAAAAAATGTTTTGCTTCAGCACCCATACTCATTCAACCAGATGCAACACAGCCGTTCATTGTGGAGGTAGACGCTTCTGAGATAGGGGTGGGAGCGGTATTATCTCAAGGTCCGTCCCCTGGTAAGTGGCATCCGTGCGCCTTCTTCTCTAAAAAATTGTCGTCTGCTGAGAGGAATTACGATGTCGGCAATAGGGAACTCTTGGCCATTAAGTTAGCTTTTGAGAAGTGGCGTCATTTTTTGGAGGGGGCAGTACACCCGGTCACCGTCATTACCGATCACAAGAACCTGCTATATTTAGAGTCCGCAAAACGTCTGAATCCCAGACAAGCTAGGTGGTCGTTGTTTTTTACCACGTTTAATTTAGTCGTCACATATCGTCCTGGGTCAAAAAATGTAAAGGCGGATGCCTTATCTCGCAGTTTCCCTGGGGCCGGGAAGACAGATGACCCGGTTCCTATCCTTCAGGAGGAGGTGGTGGTGTCGGCAGTATGCTCTGAGCTTGAGGAGGAGGTATTGGAGGCTCAGGGGGACGCCTCTGTTGGACCTCCAGGGAGACTGTTTGTTCCTGATCAGTTGCGACAAAAGGTAATCGAGGCACACAATAATTCAGCTTTGGCAGGACACCCAGGGAGTAAAGCAACTGTGGATCTCCTCTCGCGCCGGTTTTGGTGGCCTAACTTACATAGGGAGGTGGTAACTTTTGTCGCGTCCTGTGAGGTTTGTGCGCGCTCTAAGACCCCACATACCCGTCCGTCTGGGGCCCTCTTACCTTTGAAGATCCCGGAGCGTCCGTGGACTCATCTGTCTATGGACTTTATTACGGACCTCCCGCCGTCTTCTGGTAAATCAGTCATACTCGTTGTGGTGGACAGGTTCAGCAAGATGGCACATTTTATCGCTCTTCCTACTCTTCCTAATGCTAAAACTCTTGCGCAGGTGTTCATTGGGGAGATTGTGAGACTTCACGGGGTACCCTCCGATGTGGTGTCGGATCGGGGGTCTCAGTTTGTGTCCAAATTTTGGAAGGCATTTTGTACACGGCGGGGGATGCAGTTGTCATTTTCATCGGCTTTTCATCCGCAGACCAATGGTCAGACAGAGCGTCTGAACCAGAGCTTGGAGACATATCTCCGGTGTTTTGTGTCAGAGAACCAGGAGGACTGGGCTTCTTTCTTGCCTCTGGCAGAATTCGCTCTTAACAATAGGCGGAGCGAGTCCACTGGTAAGTCCCCGTTTTTTGGGGCATATGGTTTTAACCCCCAGTTTTGTACTTTCAATAGGGGGGGCTCTTCTGGGGTTCCTGAGGAGGAACGATTTTCGTCGTCACTTGCTTCTGTGTGGAGAGGAGTGCTGAATAATCTGAGTACTATGGCGAACCGATACAAACGTATGGCTGATAGGAGGAGAGTGTCTGGTCCGGACCTAAGTGTGAACGATCGGGTATGGTTGTCTACCAAGAATATAAAACTTAAGGTTCCCTCCTGGAAACTTGGTCCCAGGTTCATCGGGCCATACAGGATCAGTTCTATAATTAATCTGGTGGCATTCCGTCTTGACCTCCCCCCTACGTTTAAAATTCACAATGTGTTTCACAGATCATTGCTTAAGAGGTATGTGGCGCCGGTGATACCATCACCTTTACCTCCTCCTCCTATGGTGGTCAATGGTAACTTGGAGTTTCAGGTGTCGAAAATCATTGATTCATGTCTGAATTGCCGGTCCCTTCAGTATCTGGTTCATTGGAAGGGGCATGGTCCTGAGGAGAGGACGTGGGTTCCTGCGTCGGATATTAACACAGACCGATTAATTCGGGCCTTCCACACAACTCACCCAGATAAACCTGGCCCTGAGGGTCCGGAGGCCCCTCGTAGAAGGGGGGATACTGTCATGGGTGTGTCGCCACGAAGATCGTCGCGATTACACAACCTGACTTCGCACAGCTGAGTTTTTGGTGCTAGGTGTTTTTCGGCAGTGAGGGAGTTAATTCTCCCTCTCTCTGTGCTAGACGAAGCCCAGCCTCGCCCAGCTGCAGTTAATACTGCAGTAATGGGATTCCTTCAAATACCTGCCAGTCTGCTAGGGAAGTGTCGGTGAAAGCATTCATGCAGACCAGCAGAGCGGATCGTGGTATTGTGAAGTCTGAAGTGAAGAGTACCTGGTGTGGTTTTCTCCCCTCCTCGCTTTATTATTTATCTCCTTACCCATTGGTGTTCCCTCTATAGTTGTAGAGTGAGTTTTGTATGCAAGGTGGTCTTTTGTTTTACCCCTTGTACTGTCTCGTTCGTCTTATACTGTTTGTAGGAATTTACCTTCCTGTCCCCTGTGGTTGTGATCAGGGTCCTTCTCAGACTAGATTACTGAGGGTCAGGGATTCACAGGAGATAGGGTTACGCTGGCGGCCTGGACCTCTGTACCATCAACAGTACCTCCAGGTAGAGGGATTAGTCAGGTCCCCAGCTTAGGGTCAGCATAGACCCCGGACCTCCTGTATACAGTGACACCTATTCATGGTTTCCAATGTTTAAGCAGGTCTAATCCTGGTGTCTGGTGGTTTGGTGCCCTATCCTTTATGTTTAACATTTAAGGATTATATAATTAAACTTCTCTGTTACTGGTGACCTGTGGCTTGTTTTCCCATTTACAATGTTCACTGGTTCGGCCTCCTATGCCTGGAGTCTAGCGGAGAAATAGGTTTATATGATTAAACATCTCTGTCTCTGATGCCTTGTGGTTTGGCATTCTATTCCTGGTGTGCAGTGATTAAGCATCTCTATCCCTGGTAACTATTTTTTGCTGCTCTATCCCTGATTTATAGAGACTGGCAACTATTCCATTATTAAGATTGTGAGCTCCATCGGGGACAGCGACGATAACGTGTGCAAACTGTAAAGGGTTGCGGAATATGTTAACACTATATAAAAATAAAGATATTATTATTATTATTATTATTATTATTAATTATCCTTGACCGTGCTGCTTTATGATTTTGTGTCTCTTTCCTGGTGTCTATCAGTTAAGGAAATCTTTCCTTTGTGTCTTCTAATTTGCTGTCCCCCCTTGGTGTCTGCTGGTGCTACTCACCTCTCTTCTCCCGCCGGTCGGCTCCCCCGTTGCGTCTTCCGGCACGTCCGGGTCCTCAGCCGCACTGGGGATTTCGGGCTTTGCACATGCGCGGCCGCCCTCTTAGGTCGCGGGCACGTGCTCTCCCGACAATTTAGTACTGTCGGGTTGTTTCTCTTCCTGGAAGCACTGCCCAATTAGGGCAGTGGCTACCGGGAATATCAGGCCGCTTCCTATTAGAGGAAGCGTCTGATTATTGCTAGTGCCTACTACGTGCCTTCCATAGGGTCCGTCCTAGCACTGCTCTCTCAGGTCCCTTGTCCTCTCTCACCTATATTCTTTCCCCTTTTTGCCTAAGGTTACAGTCAAGAACAAATACCCGCTTATTCCGGGGCTTTTTGATCTCCTGAAAGGGGCACGAATCTTCACCAGGCTTGATCTCCGTGGGGCCTACAACTTGATCCGTATCCGCGCCGGGGACAAATGGAAAACTGCCTTTAACACCCGGGATGGGCACTACAAATATTTGGCCTCTGTAATGCTCCCACGGTGTTCCAGGAATTAATTAATGACGTCTTCTGGGATCTTTTGTATTTCCTGTGTGGTGGTGTACCTTGACAACATTCTCGTCTTTTCCCCGGATCTGCCTTCTCATAGACGAAACGTTTGTCAGTTGTTAATACGTCTGAGATAGAACCGTTAATAGCCAAGTTTGAGAAGTGTATCTTCAATCAAACTTCCTTGCCATTTTGGAGCTCATTATCTCTGATTCCGGTCTCAACATGGACCCCGAGAAGGTTTCCGCGGTCCTCAAATGTCCGCAGCCCCTCGGGGTAAGGGCTATCCAGCGATTCCTCGGTTTCGCAAACTATTACAGTCAGTGTATATCCCACTTCTCGCTAACCACACACATCTCGTCTCTCATCCGCAAGGGGGCCAATCCCCATGTCTGGTCTGCAGAAGCAAAGAATGCCTTTTTGACCTTAAAGCAAGCTTTTGCAAGTGCTCCGGTACTACATCGTCCAGACGCCAGCAGACTATTCATTCTCGAGGTAGATGCCTCCTCCACCGGGGCTGGGTCAATCCTTTCTCAAAGATCTTCGTCTGGTCGTCTGGTCACTTGTGGATACTTCGCTAAAGCATTTTCTACTTCTGAACGAAATTACTCCATCGGAGATCGAGAGTTACTTGCTATAAAACTGGCGTTGGAAGAGTGGAAGAGCAGTACATCCCTTCACAGTTTTCACCGATCATAAGAATCTGGCCTACATTCAGTCTGCACAGAGGCTCAACCCCTGGCAAGCCATGTGGTCTCTGTTCTTTGCCCGTTTCGACTTCGAGCTGCACTTCCGGCCAGGTGAGAAGAACGTCAAGGCTGATGTTTTGTCAAGATCCATCCAGGCTATCGATATGGAGGAGGTCCCATCCCATATTATCGATCCTTCCAGGGTCATCACCATGGCTCCCCTGAATCTTGCTACCCTTCAGCTGGGTAAAACATTAGTTTTAGAGAAGGACAGAGAGAGGGTATTGCTCTGTGATCATTCCTCTAAAATTGCCAGCCATGCAGGAACCAAGAAGACCTATCTTCTTATCTCCCGTCATTATTGGTGGCCTTCCCTTCATCGGGACGTTGAGGATTTTACCGGGTCCTGTCCTTCCTGTGCCAGAAACAAGACTCAGAGACAACTACCCTCCGGGGCCCTGCATCCTCTGCCCGTACCTTCGGTCCCTTGGCAGCATATAGCCATGGACTTTATCACTGAGCCAAGGGTTGCATGGTTATCCTGGTGGTTGTGAACCGTTTCTCTAAAATGGCCCACTTCGTCCTGCTCCCGGGCTTGCCCTCAGCTCCTGATTTGGCAAAGACTTTCATAGAACATGTCTTCAGGATCCATGGATTTCCGCAACACATCATGTCGGACAGGGGAGTCCAATTTACATCCCGGTTCTGGAGAGCTCTCTGTAAGCTCATAAACGTGACCCTAGACTTCTTCTCTGCCTATCATCCACAATCCAACAGTCAGGTGGAACGGACTAACCAAATCTTGACCACTTATCTCCGACATTTTACTAATGCCCACCAGGACGATTGGGTCCATCTTCTTCCTTGGGCGGAGTTTGCACACAACAATCATACCAGTGAACTCGTTGTTCATGGAATTTTCCAAGATTTGGAAAGAGTCCAAGGAGACTCTCGAGAAGTCGCGTATTCAGATGAAGAGGCATGATGACAAAAGGCAATTGGATGTTCCTCCTTTTCAACCCGGTGATAAAGTCTGGCTCTCCTCCAAGTATGTTCCACTCAAGATTCTCTCTTTCAAATTGGGACCCCGTTGCATCAGTCCTTTTGTGATCCTGAAACGAATTAATGACGTTACCTATAAATTGAGGTTGCCTGCCTCGCTCCGTATTTCCAACACCTTCCATGTTTCTCTCTTCAAACCTGTGGTACTCAACCATTTTCATTCTTCCTCTGGTTCCTCTCCTCTTCCTGTCTGTTCAGATAACATATTTGAAGTGAGAGATATACTAGACAGGAAGAGAATTAGAGGGAAAACTTTCTTCTTGTTGATTGGAAGGGGTACGGTCCTGAGGATAGGTCATGATGGGAACCACTGGAGAACATTAGGGCACCCCGGATCCTGAAGAGGTTTTTTGCTAGCCTTGAGAAGGAGTGATGAAAGGGAGGGGGTACTGTTACTCACCTCTCTTCACCCGTTCGCTGGGCCCCTCGCCGTCTCTCTTCTCCCGCCGGTCGGCTCCCCCGTCGCGTCTTCCAGGCACTTCTGGGTCCTCAGCCGCACTGGGCATGCGCGGCTGCCTGCTTAGGTCACGGGCACGCGTTCTCCCGACAGTTTAGTACTATCTGGTTGTTTCTCTTCCTGGAAGCACTTCCCAATTAGGGCAGCGGCTACCAGGTATATCAGGCCGCTTCCTGTTAGAGGAAGCGCCTGATTATTGCTAGTGCCTACTACGTGCCTTCCATAGGGTCCATCCTAGCGCTGCTCTCTCAGGTCCCTTGTCCTCTCTCACCTATATTCTTTCCCCTTTTTGCCTTGCAGGACCCGGCTTCCTGGCTTCTCCCTGTGTCATCGCCCTGCTCTGTGGCCTCGGCTCCCAGCCCACGGATCCCATTCCTGTCCGTTGTCCTTCCTCCAGTTTGCTCTGTCTCCCTGTCCGCACCTCGCCTCCCTATACCATCTTCTGTTGTTCCCTCCGTCACCCCGTAGAGTCTTCATTCTCTTCCTGCCCCTTGGTACTGGAAGTCATGGTATTCGGACCCCCCGGGCTTGCCCCTGACGCTTCCTGTATAGGGGGTGGGTATACTTGGCCAGCTCGCTCGGGTGGGTTCGGGTACCTCGATCCCGAGGGTCCACTCTTTGAGCGTAATAGCTAGTATGGGACTTTATCATTAGACATCCCAGAATCTGAGGTCTTGGAGTTTGGCATCCCATCCCTGGTATCCAGTGGTTTGATTCTCCATGTCTGGTGTATAGAAGTTTAAGCCAATATCATTAAATATCCCTGTCCCTGGTGCCCTGTGGTTGGGTGTCCTCTTCCTGATTATGACCAGTGGGAGAGCTCTGTCTTGACCCGCACCACAATTGTGGTTTACCAGAGCAATGGGGTACTCAGAGCCGAGCCCATGGAAGTCTATGGGGTTGTCACAGGTAGCGCTGGCTCGGTCTGTGGCCCTGGCGGTCAGGCGTATGTTGGGGGGAATATTTACAGGGGATAGGTATATATACAGTTCGTGACGCCACCTGTAGTTCTCTGATCACTAAGACCAGCGCTGCTGTAGATCTCTGAGGGGATGGTGAGGCAGCTAGATGTCGGGTCCCCTACAGGTGGGACTCTTCCCTCAGGTCGATAGTTATGGTGGGGTTGTGCAGGGATGCAATCAAATAACTCAGTCTCACACATAGAAGCTTCTTTCCATACCTTTTACTTCAAGTTGTTCAGGCAGGTCCCAGGGAGGCTGTTCGGGGTGGATGAATGCACGTAGCGGTAACAGTTGAGCAGGTTACAGGCCTCCTTCTCTTTCCAAATGATGAGTGAGTCCAAGCTTGCCTGTAGCTAAGTTAACTCTATAGTTTTCAGCTTTTCCCACTAGCTGTACTGCCCGGCCGGTTTTGTGATAGAGCCTTATAAGTGGTGAACTAAGTACTTTCTTTTGCCGCGCGCCGGACTCAGAAGTCTTGTTCTCCTGACTCGGTTACGTACTGGCACTCTAAGGGCGGCTTTCTGCAACCTAAGGTCCAGTAAGACTCTGGCTTTTCTATCACTATGCCTGGAGCTATAGTGACGCTTCGGTCCCCAGTGACCGGTGACAATGTGCAGGATAATCCGATCCTTAAGGCACTTCTGAATCCTTCCCACTATGCCCTTTGCCCTGCTTCTGCTTTCAATGTAGCACTGAAGCGTGAAGATAGAAAGTCAGTTTTCTTCCTTGGTCTCACTGAGTAACTCTCAGTTTCCTCAAAGTTCAGACTGAGTAAAAGGTAACTCTGACTAGACTCGGGATGATAACTAGTCATCCGTTACTAGACTCCACTTCGTTGAATTGGCAGGAACTAATCTTCTGCTCACCCAGAGCTCTGACAGGAATCCTCACTGTCTGAGAAGAACTAGCCCTGACTGCTCTGTACGATGACAGGAAGCTAGACCGACTCTCTCCTGTGCTACACGTCACTCCCCTATACACCCCTGTGGGTGTGTCTGAAGTGTAAGTGAGTGTCAAGCTTTAACTGTTACCTTACTGTGCATTCTCCAGATCCTGTGTGCCTTACATACCAGGGCTACACATTCCCCCTTGGTAAAATACAGCACTCCCGGGCTGTGAAATATAAGAAGAAAGACATTTTGTTTTCCATTTAAACAAGTAACATTTTAAACTCTTCCCATCAGGGAGGTACGGATTTCTTGAACGTTGCATTATAACAATAGGCATAGAAAAATACAAAATACTAAATAGACATTTTCATATAAATAGATGACAATATTCTTGTGAAGGACCCGCACCAAACCTTCAACGTGGGTCCTGGGTGGGCTGCAGGACATCTGAATGCAGACCTCACTCAGTGCCTCACCATACGGGTTTTATGTTCAGAGGTAGGTGTGCTGGTAGAGAATGCACAAAGTGCAACTATATACAAGATCAGTTCTTGGGCTGGCTCAGTCCTCAGCCTCAGAGTCCATCATGAAACATTTTCAAGTAATTTACATATCATAACAATACTTTATACAATTATCCATACTTAGTAAACTAGTTTGCTAGGACTACTTTTGATAACGAATAGGTATCTTCCCTTTCGTTGTACGTTCTGATCTACGTGGAGTAGCTTCAAGTATATTAATCTCTAACCCAACTGTTCTACGTAACGGCAAACTATAGAACTGCCTCAATCTTTCTATGGATCTGGCAAGCGTACTGATGGCTGGGCGGTGTGAGTCAGCTTCACCAGGGGTTCCCATAGCATGGGGCGCTGCTTCCGATGATTCTTCCTCTTGAGGTTCCGCAGGTTGGGGTGCTGCTGGAGTAGGTAACTCCTGAACTGGCTCAACTGGCACCATGGGCACAACTGGAGGTAGAACTTCCTCTTGTGGCTGATAAAATTGCAACACCGGAATTATTACAGCATCTCCCAGTCTCGGCCAATCTGCAGGGAAATCTCCCAGATCCGTGTGTATGACCTCTTCTTTTCTTTCTTCTTGATTGATGACAGAGTTCTCTTCACGAAACTTTAAGGGTTCTGGACACAATTTCAAATGGTCTCTGGACACAGTGGATATTGTTCTTCCTCCGTCCTTACTGATGATACAAACTTTTCTATTGTCATATTTGGAATCTTGTACGACGTAGGGTTCTTGCTCCCACTGGTTATCCAATTTGTGCATCTTCCTTTTCCTTTTCAATACCACTTCTCCAGGCATCAAAGGCTTGGCAGGAGCATTCCTGTTGTAAATATCTTCCTGTTTTTTCCGTACCTTGTTGAGACTTTCTTCTACACAGACTTGCACTCTTCTGTATTGCTCTTGCCGATTGATGTCCCAGTTTTCAATAGCGTCATCTGCCTCTGGTTCTACCACTCCAAGTTCTAAATCCATTGGTAGTCTTCCGGGCCTTGCTCTCATAAGATAGGCTGGAGTGCAGTTAGTGGAACTTACAGGTATATGGTTATACAAGTCAACCAAATCAGTAGTAAGTCGGCCATCGATTTCTGTCTTCCAACGGTATGGATTTCAACAAATCAAGGACAATGTGGTTCATTTTCTCTCGCAAAGACCGTTGGTTTGAGGATGGTATGGTGTTGTTCTAATTTTCTTACACCCATACATGTGACAGAATTCCTTGAATAGATCAGCTTCGAAAGCAGGTCCTTGATCGGTTAATACTTGCTCCGGATACCCATGCGGTCTGCAGAAGCTTGCTTGAAAGGTTTTTGCTGCCGTCACTGCTGTCTGATCCTTAACTGGTACAACCACCAGAAATCTAGAGTAATGGTCCACCATGGTCAAGGCGTATGAGTATCCAGATCTACTTGGCGACAGTTTGACGTGGTCCAGGGCCACAATCTCCAAGGGACGAGTCGTCCGGATAGGCTGCAGGGGTGCCCTCTGACTACCGTAGTCCTTTCTTCTGAGACCACAGGGTCCACAGTTCCGACACCACCTCTCAATGGAGCTGCGCATCCCTACCCAGTAGAACCGGCACCTCAACAGGGTCTCCAGCTTTCTCCAGCCAAAGTGTCCTGCTTGATCATGGTATGCTTCCAACACCATTTGGACGTCTGCCTTGGGGACCACTATTTGCCAGACCATCTCGTGGGTCCTGGGATTGACGTATCTCCTGCACAACTTCTCACGGTATAGGAATAACCTGCTTCTCTCGTTCCACAGGAGCTTTGCTGACATAGGTGCATCTTTTTCCAAGGAGGAACCTTCCTGTCTTAACAACTCCTTGATACGGCTGACCACTGGATCGCTGTCCTGAGTCTCTTTCCAGCTGTGATGGGGTAAAGGATTTAACGTTGCACCATACTGCTTTCTGTAGACTCGATGCTCGTGGACTACCCCATTTCGATGGAACGCAGGTAGCTCAATTTCTTCCAGGTCGTCCGATTCTTCCTCCGTGTCAGAGTCATGCGGCATTCGGGACAATGCGTCAGCATTAGCATTCTTTCGGCCTGCCCGGTACTTGATAGTAAACTGGTAATTAGACAACCGAGCCATCCAACGCTGCTCCATGGCGCCCAACTTGGCCGTTTCCAGGTGCGTTAGCGGGTTGTTGTCTGTGTACGCCGTGAACTTGTTGGAGGCCAGATAGTGCTTAAATCTTTCAGTAATGGCCCAGACCAGCGCCAGAAACTCCAGCTTGAAGCTGCTATAATTTTCCGGATTCCTCTCAGTTGGCCTGAGTTTTCTGCTGGCATAAGCGATGACTTTTTCTTGGCCATTCTGCTTCTGACTGAGAACTGCTCCTAAACCTTCATTACTAGCATCGGTGTACAGCAGGAACGGTTGGCTGTAATCAGGATACGTCAAGATCTCATCGCCTGTAAGGATCTCTTTCATCTTTTGGAATGCTTCAGCCTGTTCCTTACCCCAATTGAAGGGAGGATTTCTGCTCTTTAGGGATTGGCCTACTAGGAGGTCCTGTAGAGGCGCTGCCTTCTTCGTGTAATCTTTCACGAACCTTCTGTAGTAACCCGTTAGTCCCAGGAACTGTCGCACTTCCTTGAGGTTCTTCGGCTCCGGTCACTTCTGGATGGCAGTGACTTTCTCTGGGTCCGGCGCTACTCCTTCCGAACTGACGATGTGCCCCAAATATTGTACCTTCTGTTTGAGTAGATGGCATTTTGAGGGTTTCAACTTCATCCCGTACCTGGACAGGGACTCAAATACTTCTGCCAGGTGCTTCAGATGGTCCTCATATGTCTTGGAGTACACGATGACGTCGTCTAAGTATAGCAGCACGGTTTCAAAATTGAGATGTCCCAGGCAGTTCTCCATCACTCTCTGAAATGTTCCTGGGGCACTGCTGAGCCCAAACGGCATTCTGTCGAACTCACAGAGCCCCATTGGGGTGGTGAAAGCCGTTTTCTCACGATCCTTCTCAGCCACAGCCACTTGCCAGTATCCACTAGTCAGATCAAGGGTAGAAAAGTAGTTAGCCGTTTTCAGAGCAGCTAATGACTCCTCTATACGTGGTAACGGGTATGCATCCTTGTGTGTTATGCGGTTCACCTGCCTGTAATCCACACACATTCTCAAGCTACCATCTTTCTTTCTAACCAGGACTAGAGGTGCTGCCCAGGGACTACAACTATCCCTGATTACTCCGGCTTCTTTCATATCTCGCAACATTTCCTTAGCCTTCTGATAATGGGCTGGGGGTATAGGCCTATACCGCTCTTTGATGGGAGGATGACTGCCTGTAGGGATATGATGTTGTACTCCCTTAATTATCCCAAAATCAAGTGGATTCTTGCTAAATACTTGGGCGTACTCTTGCACCACCCGTAATACCCCTTGCTTCTGGTGAGCGGGAGTGGTGTCCGTCCCAACATGGAGTTGCTGACACCATTCCGCCACCTGGGTTGCCGGGTCATTGTCCTCCGCTATTTGGCGGGAGTCTAAGGACTCAGCCGGGAGAATAGAATTATTGTCAACAGCATGTAGTTTAGCAATGGTTGCATAACGGGGTAAGTTTACCTCATCATCTCCCCAGTTGAGAAGCCGTACCGGTACTCTTCCATTCACCACTTCCACTACTCCCCTAGCAGTCATAAGTGTAGGTCTATGTTCTGAATGGTGGGGTTCTACTACAGCTTGGTAATTCTGTCCTCTCAGACCTATGGCTGCCCTGCACCAGATTATCATTTCACTCATTGGGGGTATCACAATGGGATTCGAGTCAGTGACCCGTACATTACCAATTTCGCCGTCTGTAAGCTTCGCTTGCTGCTGACACACCAGGGCCCGGATCTCTCTTTGGATTACTCCTTTCTGCCTTGGTCAGGCAATCTCAGCGAGCTGTTGGAGTAAGAACACAACTTCTCCCAAACAATTACTGATAATGTTAGTACCCAAAATTATATTTAAACCGTTCTCCTCATTTACAGTCTTTACTACCAGAAGCCCCTGGTCTTTCAACTCCTCTCTGCCCACTTTCACATCTACACATTTTGTCCCGAGTACTTCTACAGGAAGACCATTAGAAGCATACACGGTAAAGTCAGGGCTCGGGGGTTTAAGACTGTCCATTGACCAGAACTTAGTATATAGGGCATCAGGTATTAGGGTCACCTGAGACCCAGTGTCTAACAATGCCGGAACAGCAATACCATCTAGAATGATAGACAGGTAGGTCGTCCACCCACATACCTGCGGTTCCAGTCTAGGGGGCCTGACGGGTCTCCTCCTGGGTGTTGGCCCTCGGACCCAGGTTCTGCCCGTTTAAAGGACACTGTGGAGACATATGACCTTTCCGGTTGCATCGGTAACAGGTGATCTCCCGACGAGGAGGTGTTTGATCAGAGGTCGCTCCTGGGGGTGGCGTTGTCCTCCTCCGAGGGGCGACGTCTTCCTTCTTCTCCGGTTCATCCACGGGACGTCTTCTGGGCAATCAGCTAATAAGATCTTCCCTTCTTCCTCTTTTCCGCAGCTGCAGGGCACTTTATCACAGCAGCCAGATTTTTAGTCAGCTGGCGCACCTCTGAGCGCAGACAGTCCAATTCACTAGGGGGTGTCACCTGCGTTTTGGTTTCGGCCACTAGCGAGGAAAAGGGGGTTGCCGCCGGCTCCAGAGTGACTTCACCCTGACGATGTTGGGTTGCCACCTCAGGTTTGCCCAGGGGCCGCAGCCCTTTTATTGCCATGTCCTTTAGGGCATCAAAGGTAGCATCAGGGTGATCTAAAGACCACCAATTCACAGTTCTGCGTTCCGCTTGGGACCTCAGTCCCTGCACAAATTGTTCTTTCAGCATCTTATTTTCATCAATGACACTTATGGTATTAACCTGCTTGAGGGCTCTCAGGGCCCCTTGTAGTCGGCAGGCATAGTCCCTTATGCTGTCACTTGGTTCTGTGAACAGTTATAGAATGCCATCCGGAGATCTGTTTCGGTGCGATCTTCAAAAATGGCCTGTAACTTTAAGAGGATTGCAGGCACCAACTCCTGGTCCGTGGTAGCCCAAGTCTCCACTTCTCTCTCAGCAGCGCCAGTTAGCTGCCCTATTAATACTGCAGCTTTTTGCCTCTCAGACATAGAGTACATTTCCAGGACACTGCATATCTTCCGTTTGAATCCTGCTAAAGTGCCTGGCTCGCCGCTGTACTGGGGAAGCCATTTCGCCCCAGGCATATATGGAAGCGTTAGTGGCATTGAGCGGGACCACCGGACTGAGTGCTGGGCCTGCGCCCCCATCTGGCGCTACAACGCCACGCGGTGCGGAGTCGGGTCCTCCGGCTGGGGCCGCACTGTCGGCCGGTTGTTGCAACATATTAGCGCCCCCTTGGTTAAACGGAGCCTACCGGTTTCAGAAGCTGCTATTTCCCAGGCACAGCAGTAGGAACAGGACCTTCGTCGCAGGCGCTCTGATGTCAGAGCGTCCACTTCCTGTCGCAGGACCTGCCGCTGAGTCAGAGCCGGGGGCGTGTCAAGACTTTGCGCGCTCCTTCAGGTACGCCCACCTTCTTCTCCAGCGCCTCAGGGCGCGAATATGGCGGCAAATATGGCGGTATTTGGCGCCAAACAATAGCAACAGTCTTTTTCACCAAAACACTCCGCAGGCACACAGGGCTCGCAATTCTGCAAGTTTCGGATCCTGTTCGTGACGCCAAGTCTGTCTTGACCCGCACCACAATTGTGGTTTACCAGAGCAATTGGGTACTCAGAGCCGAGCCCATGGAAGTCTATGGGGTTGTCACAGGTAGCGCTGGCTCGGTCTGTGGCCTGGCGTTCAGGCGTATGTTGGGGGGAATATTTACAGGGATAGGTATATATACAGTTCGTGACGCCACCTGTAGTTCTCTGATCACTAAGACCAGCGCTGCTGTAGATCTCTGAGGGGATGGTGAGGCAGCTAGATGTCGGGTCCCCTACAGGTGGGACTCTTCCCTCAGGTCGATAGTTATGGTGGGGTTGTGCAGGGATGCAATCAAATAACTCAGTCTCACACATAGAAGCTTCTTTCCATACCTTTTACTTCAAGTTGTTCAGGCAGGTCCCAGGGAGGCTGTTCGGGGTGGATGAATGCACGTAGCGGTAACAGTTGAGCAGGTTACAGGCCTCCTTCTCTTTCCAAATGATGAGTGAGTCCAAGCTTGCCTGTAGCTAAGTTAACTCTATAGTTTTCAGCTTTTCCCACTAGCTGTACTGCCCGCCGGTTTTGTGATAGAGCCTTATAAGTGGTGAACTAAGTACTTTCTTTTGCCGCGCGCCGGACTCAGAAGTCTTGTTCTCCTGACTCGGTTACGTACTGGCACTCTAAGGGCGGCTTTCTGCAACCTAAGGTCCAGTAAGACTCTGGCTTTTCTATCACTATGCCTGGAGCTATAGTGACGCTTCGGTCCCCAGTGACCGGTGACAATGTGCAGGATAATCCGATCCTTAAGGCACTTCTGAATCCTTCCCACTATGCCCTTCGCCCTGCTTCTGCTTTCAATGTAGCACTGAAGCGTGAAGATAGAAAGTCAGTTTTCTTCCTTGGTCTCACTGAGTAACTCTCAGTTTCCTCAAAGTTCAGACTGAGTAAAAGGTAACTCTGACTAGACTCGGGATGATAACTAGTCATCCGTTACTAGACTCCACTTCGTTGAATTGGCAGGAACTAATCTTCTGCTCACCCAGAGCTCTGACAGGAATCCTCACTGTCTGAGAAGAACTAGCCCTGACTGCTCTGTACGATGACAGGAAGCTAGACCGACTCTCTCCTGTGCTACACGTCACTCCCCTATACACCCCTGTGGGTGTGTCTGAAGTGTAAGTGAGTGTCAAGCTTTAACTGTTACCTTACTGTGCATTCTCCAGATCCTGTGTGCCTTACATACCAGGGCTACACAGCTCTATTTCTAATGTCTAGTTATTACTCTGTCCCTGGTCTGCACTTATTTAGGCCTAAATCATTAATCATGATTGTACGTGACACCAGTGGCTTGCTGTCCCATCTCATTCCTGGTATCTAACCCTCACGCCCTGTGATTTGGTGCTCCATCCCTTGAGGTTTGTGTCGAGTGGTTCAGGAGACTTTTTCCTGGTGACTAGCATTAATTTTTCTTTCTAAGTTTTCACTTCTCTACTACCAGGTCCTCTTTGACTGGAGCTCTTTAATTTCAATTCTAGTGGTATTTTTCTACATCTGTCCCTGCTGTCCAAGTGGTTCAAAATAAATATTCCTGTTGATTAATGGGTTTGTGGACATCTTGCAAGTTTCTAGTGTTAGGGCTTACTGTACCTGTATTTTTGGCTTACTTCCCTTACAATCGTATTGACACATCTGTTGCTTCTTATCAACCTATTTTGGCATGACTTCTCCATTTCTACAAAGTTTGACTTCTACACTTTTCCTTCACACTTGATCAACTTTCCCAATTGAATCCAATCTACTGAAACCAAATACTCCCTTATTTTTAGAGTGGAATCATTTATCAAATGGCATTTATTTGTGGAACACGACATGGAACTCCGAGTTATGCCATCTATTTAATCTACGCCTGGGAAACGTCCTACAAGGAGCCTTTGCCCCCTAGAAGCATTTGCCCTCGTCGAGTGCTTCAAGAAGTATTTCGGTCTTCTCCTTCTCTTCTTGTGCTCCAAAATGTTTCAGCTGTTGCTCGAGGATCTGGAAGGAATGCACTCTTTGTTTAAATTCAATCTAATTATCACTAGTTAGCTTATGAGAGTTATGTCAGGGACTTCATTCTCCAAAACTTGTTCTCAGTGTTCTGAAGACCTGGTAAGGTGTCCTGCTATCCTGTGGAGAGAGATGGAATTTCAAAGATGGTTTCCATCTCTTGTCTGAGCTGCAGTCCCATCGAACTAGTTGAGTTGAGTCTCTACATTGGCTACTAACGCCAACAGTTGATAATCATTTTGTAAGCACAGGTGTTGTAGGACACGCGATACCTCCAACAGTGAAAAAGAATGTCTTTTTGGTTAAAACAATACCGTTATTATGGTCCCTGAATGCAGCTAAATGAGCTCTGACATCTTTGCTCCTTGCGGTACTAAGTCAAGGATCACTCTGTCTCATGTTATGCTTGTCTTGTGTACATTTTTCTCTCAATACAGGGTACTCTCTAAGGGATGGTAAATTCCGATGATGTGTCTTGTCACCATTCTGTAGACAACCAAGGCTATGAACTACTTAAAGGCGAGTGCAAGAATAGAAAAACGTGACTATTTTTTTTCAAAAACAGTGCCACCACTGATCACAGATTATTTGTGGTTATTGCAGTTAAGACTCACTGACCTCAATTCATGAAAGCAATTTCTCCAGAAAATTGTTTTGAAAAGTTGCAAAATTTGGCGATTTTTGGCATTTTCGCATCCATTTCTCCAATCTCCATCAAAATGAGTGGAACTAATTCATGACGAGCTGTGTCATTCCTTAGATATCTTGCTTGCAGTGCTCCTCATAACGAATCAGCATCGTCTGACTCCTACATTGCTAGTCTTGATAAATTAGAGCCAATGACTAAGATGAAGTTTAGCTGCAATATCAGACACAATCTGTGGGAAGATGGGAGCGCCATAAAAAAGCAGCCATGTTTTTTCTAATTCTGTACAACCCCTTAAAAAGTCAAAAAGTCAAAGGCTCTAGATAGACATGGTGTATGCTTGTCAAAATCAGAATGGTAACGCCTCCAATACACATTAGAGCAATGTGGGCCAAACCCACCGATATCCACTGGTTTAGCCAGCGATCAAATGTATATGGTGGCCTCTGACAATTAATTTTTGGGGTTGTTAAGGATCTGGCATGTCTGATTTTGGTCCTTTTGTTCTCCAAACATAAGTCATTTCTGGGGGCTGCTCTCTCCTACAGAACACAGGAGCACCTCCCAACTCCCCAACTCCAGTCCTCAAGGCCCACCAACAGGTCATGTTTTCAGGATTTCTTTAGTATTGCCAAAGTGATAATTGCATCACTTGTGCAATACAAAGGAAATCCTGAAAACATGACCTGTTGGTGGGCCTTGAGGACTGGAGTTGGGGAACCCTGAGTTAAGGGACATGAATCATTGTTTCCTCTGAGACTGTCCATTGACCTTTGTTGTTTTTAATTTGTGGAATGCCTGCTGATTATGTATCCCATCACCTCACACAACCTCAGGTAATAATATGATGAAAAGAAGGTAAAATTTGCAAGTTTTAAGATTTAAAATTAAATCTTTATTATGATTATAACATTCTAAAATGAAATAATTTCTTTAAAAATTCAAGCTATGGAACATCGAGAGGCACGGTAGCTCAGAATAAAATGCATAGTTATAACTTTAACGCTTATTCAAAGCAGAGATGTAGAAAAATTTTCAAACTATAATCAGAGTATTTTTGGGAATATGTTGTATTTTTGCTGAGTAATCTCATAAATTTATTGCATTAGGATCCACAGTATAAATTTAAAATGCAAAGTGCATGATAAATTAGATCAATGTGGTACTATATAAGTGTCCCAGCAAGTACAGTACAGACCTAAAGTTTGGACACACCTTCTCATTACAAAGATTTTTCTGTAGTTTCATGACTATGAAAATTGTAGAATCACACTGAAGGCATCAAAAACTATGAATTAACACATGTGGAATTAGACAATACACTTTACAAAAAGTGTGAAACAACTGAAAATATGTCTTATATTCTAGTTCTTCAAGTAGCCACCTTTTGCTTTGATTACTGCTTTGCACGCAAAAGGTGAACGGAGGACTTTTACATGCCAGTTCCCCCCCCCTGAAGCATGGAGGAGGTGGGGTGATGTGTGGGGGGCGCTTTGCTGGTGACACTGTTGGGGATTTATTCAAAATTGAAAGGCATAGTGAACCACATGGCTACCCAGCATCTCGCAGCAGCATGCTTTCCATCCGGTTTGGGATTTTTTGTTGGACCATCATTTATTTTTCAACAGACAATGACCCCAAACACACCTCCAGGTGCGTAAGGCTATTTACCAAGAAGGAGATTGTTGGAGGGCGTAAACCCCAAAGACCTGCCTCCACAGTCACCAACCTGAAAACCCCAAACGAGATTGTTTGGGTGAGCTGGACCGGTCCCCCCGCTTCAATTTTGAATAAATCCCCAACAGTGTCCCCCACAAAGCACCCCCACACCATACACCCACCTCCCCATGCTTCATGGGTGGGACCAGGCATATAAGTCCATCCGTTTCACATTTTCTGCGTGCAAAGCATAATCAAAGCAAAAGGTGGCTACTTTGAAGAACCAAAAAAATAAAACAATTTTAGTTGTTTCCATTTTTTTGAAAGTGTAATTAAATTCCACATTTTTTAATTCTTTTTTTTTGACCTTCAGTGTGTTCAAAAAATTTTTCATACATAAAATACGAAAAATCTTTGAAAAAAAAAGGTGTGTCCAAACTTTTTGCTGTACGTATACAAATTTTTTGTTTTTGAAGGGGGCTAGTGAATCTTAAAAAAATTTGGGGGAAAAAGGAATAAATTTTCCTTATTTTTCAAGTAGGTTTAAAGGGTGACATTTGTTTTAGGTCAAGGGCCCCTGCGTGCTCCCCCCCACAGCGCCTTCACATATAACGTTTCCCCAAAGGGGCTTAGAACTTTTTTTTTTAAAATCAAGGGGAAACTTCTTTTTTTTTCCCAAATATCCCCCATGTTTTCCTTCCCCAAAATTCTTATTTAATGTTTAAGGTAGCCCCCTTTCAAAAAAAAGTTTTTAAAAATTGGGGCGGGACATTTTTTACTAGTACCATAGTTTTTCTACTTTATAAGCACTTTAATTTTAAAATTTGGACCCTAATGAAATTTAAAATTTATAATTTAAAACTCAGAAAAATACAAAAAATTCCACCAAACAATTCAAAATTATAGTTTGAATTTTTTTTTCTACATTTTCCCCCTTTAAATGGCCCATTAGAGTTAAAAATTTTTGCTAAAATCATGGGTCCAAAAAAATTTATTCCGTGTTTCTGCCTCCCCCATTTTCCCATACTTGAATTTTTAAAAAAATCATTTTTTTTTAAATTTAAAAAAATAAAAATAAAAATAAAAAAAAGATTTAAATTTTAAATCTTGAATCTTGAAAATTTAGGGTTTTTCCCAATTTTAGAAAAGGTGGGGTGATAAAAATTTTGAAAATTAGATCCTTTTGCTTAATTTTAACTGTGTTAAAAAAAATTTGGAAAATTTTTTGTTGAAAATCAAACAATAGGGTTACCTCACCCCCCGACCTAAATTTTTGAAATGAAGCTGGGGATAAAAAAAGGGCCCTGCTCCCTCACTGGTGTGATTTTAAAGACTTTAACCCAGGAACCACCGCTCCGCTGGTGGAATACATCTGTTTCCCCTCCCATCACCAAACCCACAGAGTCTTTTCCCCCCAACCTTTGGTTCCCCCCAATGAGTTAAAACCCGGCCATTAAACCCCGCTTGCCTCATTTCCAACTTCCAAAAGCCTCTTCTTTGGGGGCCCCAAAAAAAGCAGGGTCTACTATTTAAAATTGGCCCTGATTCCCCGAAGTCAAGGTTTTTTTTAATCCCCGGGGCCAAGGGAAAGGGGAACTCTGTCATTTCCCTCTTGTGTCTTTTTGGGGGAATTAACTTTGTTTTGATTGTTGGTGTTTTCCCAAAAAGTCTTCCAATTTTGGTACCCTCACTCTTATTTCTAGAAAGTTTTGTCCCCGGGAATGAGTACGGAATTCAGTTTGGGTGACCTTGGCCTGGGGGGTCTTTCAAAGACAGCCGGGGGGCCCAAAGAGAGCCCCACGCCCGGTTCCAACCCGCTTGTCGATTAGTCAGAATATAATGCTTGGAAAATAAAAAGCTTTTACGGGGCATTTCGACTGTAAGGAAACCCCCCCGCCCCCCCATGTCCCAATAAAATAACCCACGGGGGCACTCTCCCCCCCCCCTTTGCTCCAGGTCGAAAGGGAATGCACCTCAGCAAAGGGGGCCCCGGGGGGTTTCCTTTACCCATTTTGGGCCTTCAAGTTCGTGTCGATAAAAGCATCGCCCAAGTTTAATTTTTTTTGGGTTTTTAAATTTCCTTAAGGGCACTAAAAATTTTCAAAAATTCGAAGCTTAAAAGGAAATTAAATGGATTTGCAGTCAAGAAAATACAATAAAAAGGGTAAAAAGGTTTTAAGGGGATTTGCTAGAGGTCAATATTCCCGTTTAGGGGGATGGGAACAGGGAGCTCGCGATCCAAGGTAAAGTTTTAGTTGCTGGCACCCCCCCAAAAAAGTGAAACCGCTGCTCCGTTGGCAAAATCTGTCCTTGGGTCCTTAGTTTTTCATTGTCTTGCGCTTTTGAGAATGGTTTAAAGTCGGGCCCATAGCCCCCACAGTTTTTTTAAAACCGCTGGGCCCCCACCCCTCGGTTTGCCCGAGGGGGGGAAGGGAAAATTTTTCCCCCCTTAGCCCCCCTGCAGAATTTATTCCCAATACCTAAAAAAGGGGTTTTTCTTTCCCCCAGGAATGGGATCAGGACACGAGGGGTGGGCCGGGGATGCAGTATTTTTTGGGCCTGTCGAAATGGAAAACAAAACCTGGCCCGATTGGGTCTTTTTGGGGGAAGACCCCAATCTCTAAAATCCCCGGGCCCCCCAAGCCATAAACCGACTCGGGAGTTGCCCATAAAATCCCCCGAGGTCCCGCGGGTTTCACGAAAGATATTTTTTATGAGTTTGTACCTAGAAAGATGTGCCATAATTCATAATCCTAAAAACGGAGCCGTCTTTGGCTGGGGGGACAAAATAGATGTGTTTTCTGTGACAAAGGGGGCAGGTAAAAACTAATTGAAGCCCCCCAGCTTTAAAGTATTGTTTGGTTTTACCCTCATTTTCATACTAAAATTTTTCCCCCCAAAAAATTTTTAAATTTTAAAAAAATTTTTTTCCCCAAAAAAAAAACCCTTTTTTAAAAACCCCCCGGGGGGGGGGGGCCCCCCGGGGGGGAAAAAAAAGGGGGGTTTAACCCCCCCTTTTTTTTTTTTTTTCCCAAAAAAATTTTTTTTTTTTTTTTTTTTGGGGAAAAAAAAAAAAACCCCCCAATTTTTCCTTTTTTTTTTATTTTGGGGGGGGGGGGAGGCCGGGCCCCCCCAAAAAGGGGGGGGAATTTTTTTTAATTTTTAAAAAAAACCCTTTTCCCCCCTTTTTTTTTTTTAAAATTTTAAAATTTTTTGGGGGGTTTTTTTTAAAAAAAAAATTTAAAATTTAAAAAAGGGGGGAAAAAAAAAACCCCCCCTTTTTTTTTTTTTTAAAAAAAAAACCCCAATTTAAAAGGGTTTTTTAGGAAAAAATTTTCAAAATTTAAAAACCTTTAAAAAAAAACCCCCCCTTTGGGGGGCCCCCCCCCAAAAAAAAAAAATTTTTTAAAAAAAAATTTTTTAAAAAAGGGGTTTTTTCCCAAATTTTTTTTTTTTTTTTGGGGGGGCAAAAGGGAAAAAAAAAATTTTTTTTTTTTTTAAAAAAAAAAAATTTTTTTTTTTTTTTTTTTTTTTTCCCAAAAAAAGGGGTTTTTTTAAAAAAAGGGGGCCTTTCCCCTTTTTAAAAAAAAATTTTTTTAAAAAAAACCCCTTTTTTTTTTTTTTATTTTTCCTTTTTAAAAAAAAAATTTTTAAAAAAAAAAAAGGGGGGGTTTTTTTTTTTAAAAAAAGGGGAAAAAGCTAAAAAAGGGGGGTTTCCAAAATTTAAAAGGCCCCCTTTTTTTTTTTTTTTTTTTTTTTTTTTTTTTCTTTTTTCCCCTTTTTAAAACCAAAAAATTAAATTAATTTTTTTTAAAAAAAGGGGTTTTTTTAAAAAAAAAAAAAGGGGGGCCCGGGGGCCCCCCCCCCCCCTTTTTTTTTTTTTCCCAAAAAAAAATCCTTTTTTTAATTTTAAAAAAGGTTTTTTTTAAAAAAAAAAAAAAAAAATTTTTTTTTTTTTTTTTTGGGGTTTTTCCCCCAAATGGTTTCCCCTTTTTTGGTTTTTTTTAAATTTTTTTTTTTTCCTGGGAAAAAATTTTTTTTTTTAAAACAAAAAAATTTTTTTTTTTTGGGTTGGGGTTTTTTTTTTTAAAAGGGGAAAAAAAGGGGGGGGGAAATTTTAAAAGGGAAAAATTTGGGGGTTTAAAAAGGGGGCCAAAAAAAAAAAAAAGGAAAGGGCTTTTTTTTCCCCCGGAAAGGGGGGGGTTTTTTAAAAAAATTTTTTTTTAAAAATTTTTAAAATTTTTTTTGGCCAAAAAAAGGAATTTAAAAAAATTTTATTTAAAATTTTTTTTTTAAAAAAAAAAAAAAAAAAAAGGGGAAAAAAAAAACATTAAAATTTTTTTGGGACCTTTTTTTTGGGTTAAAAAAATTTTAAAAAAGGGGGTTTTTAAAAAAAAAAAACCCCTTTTTTTAATTTTTTTCCCCGGGGGGTTTTTTAAAGGGGGTTTTTTTCCTTTATGGGGGGTTTTTTTTTCCCCCTTTTTTTTTTTTTTTTTTGGGGGGAAAAATTTTTAATTTTTGGGAAAAAATTTTTTTTTCCCTTTTTTTTTAAAATTTTTTTCCCCTTTTTGGGGTTTTTTTAAAAAAATTTTTTTTTTTTCCCGGTTTCCCCCCCAAAGGGGGCCCCGGGGGGGGGGGGTTTTTTTGGGGGGAAAAGGGGGAAAAACCCCTTTTCCCGGGGTTTTGGGAAAAAAACCAAAAAGGGGGGAAAACCCTTTTTAAACCCCCCTTTTTTTTGGGGGGGAAAAAAAAAAAAGGGTTTTTTTTTTTTTTTTCCCCAATTTTTTTTCCTTAAAAGGGGGGGAAAAAGGGGTTTTTTTTTAAAATATTTTTTTTTTTTTGGGTTTTTTTTTTAAAAAACCCCAACCCCCGGAAAAAAAAAAATTCCCCTTTTTGGGGGGTTTTTGGGGGGGTTTTTTTTTTTTTCCCTAATGGGGCCTTTGGAAAAAAATTTTTTTTTTAAAAGGGTTTTGGGTTTTCCCCCCTTTAAAAAAAAGGGGGTTTTTTTTTTGGGGGCCCCCCAAAACCGGGAAAAAAAAAATTTTAAAAAATTTTTTTTTTTTGGGGGTTTAAAAAACCCCCCCCTTTTTTCCCCCCCGGGGTTTTGGGGGGTTTTTTAAATTAAAAAGGGGCCATTGGGCCCCCGGGCCCCCCCCAAAAAACCCCCTTTTTTTTTTCCTTTCCCTTTTAGGGGTTTTGGGTTTCCCCAAAACCCCCAAAGGGGGTTTTGGCCCCAAAAAAAAAAAAAGGGTTTTTTTTTTTTAAAAATGTGGGACCCCAAAAAAAGGGGGGGGGGGGTTTTTTGGGGGAAACCCAAAAAAAGGCCCAAAAAAAAAATAAAAAAATTTTTTTTTCCCCCAAAATTTTTTTTGGGAGGGGGAACCCAAAAAAATTCCCAACCCCCCTTTTTTTTTTTTTTAAAAAATTTTTTTTTTTTTTCCCTTTTTTCCCCAAAAATTTTTTAAAAAAACCCAAAATTTTTTTTTTAAAAAAAAAAATTTGGGGAAAAAAAATTTTTTAAAAAAACCCTTTTTGGGTTTTTGGGAAAAAAAAACCCCAAAAAAAATTTTTTTTAAAAAAAAAAATTTTTAAAAAAATTTTTTAAAAAAAAAAAACCTTTTTTGGGGGAAAAAAAAAAAAAAAAATTTTTTAAAAAAAAAAAAATTTTTAAAAAAAAAAAAAATTTTTTGGGGGGGGGGGGGCAAGGTAAAGGGGGTTTTTTTTGGTTTGGGGGGCCCCCGGGGGTTTTTTTTGCCCAAAAAAAAACCCCCCCCCCGGGGGGCCCCTTTTTTTTAAAAAGGGGGGTTCCCCGGAAAAAAGGGGGGGCCCCCCCCCCCCTTTTTGGGGTTTTTTTTTTGGGAATTTTTGGGGGAACCCGGGGGGTTTTTGGGGGTTAAATTTTTTTTTTTTGGGGGGGGAAAACCCCGGGTTTGGGTTTTGGGGGGGGGAAAAAAAAAGGGGTTTTTTTTTTTAAAAAGGGGGGGTTTTAATTTTTTTTTTCCCCCTTGCCAATTTTAAATAAAAAATTTTTTTTAAAGGTTTTTGGGGGGGGCCCTTTTTTTAAAGGGTTTTTTTGGGGGCCCCCTTTTTTTTTTGGGGGCCCTTTTTTGGGGGTTTTTTTTTTTTTTGGGGGGGGGAAAAAAAAAAGGGGGGGGGGGGGGGGGGGGTTTTTTTTTTTTCCCCCCCCCCCCCGGGGGGTTTTTTCCCCTTTGGGGGGGGGTTTTTGGGGGGGCCCCCCTTTTTTTTTCCCCCCCCCCCCCCCCCCCGGAAAAAAATTTGTTGGGGGTTTTTTTTTAAAATTTTTGGGGTTCCATTTTTTTTGGGGGGGGTTTGGGGGGGAAAAAACCTTTCCCCTTTTTTTGGGTTTTTTTCCCGGAAAAAAAATTAAAAAAAAGGGGGGGTTAAAATTTCAAAAAGGAATTAATTCCAAAATTTTTTGGGCCCAAAAAAAGGGAAAAAAAATTTTTTTTTTTTGGGGGGGAAAAATTTTTTTTTTTTTTTCCCCCCCCCCAACCTTGGGAAAAAAAAAGGGGAAAAAAATTTTTTTTGGGGGCCCCAAAAACCCCCCTTTTTTTTGGGCCCCTTTTTCCCCGGGGGGGGTTTTTTTTTAAAATTTTTTTAAAAAGGGGTTTTTAACCTTTTTTTTCCCCCCTTTTTGGGGGGGGGCCCCCCAATTTTTTTTTAAAAACCCCGGGGGGCCCCCCTTTTTAAACCCCCCTTTTTTTTGGTTTTTTTTTTTTTGGGGGGCCCGGGTTTTCCCCCCCTTTTTTTTTTTCCCCCCCTTTTAATTTTTTAAAAACCCCCCCCTTTTTAAAACCCCCAAAAACCCTTTTTGGGCCCCCCTTTTTTGGGGAAATTTTAAAAAAAGGGGCCCCCCGGAAGGGGGGGGGGGGGCCCCGGGAAAAATTTTTTTTTTGGGGGGGGCATTTTTTGGGGGCACCCCCTTTTTCCCAAAAAAACCCAAAAAAAAATTGGTTTTGGGGCCCCCAAAAAAAAATTTTTTTTTTTTGGCCCCCGGGGGGGGGGGAAAAGGGGGGGGTTTTTTAAAATTTTTTTGGGGCCTTTTTGGGAAAAATTTAAAAACCTTCCTTGGTTTTTGGTTTTTTTTTTTTCCAAACCCCCCGGGGGGGGCCCCCAAAAAAAATTTTTTTTTTTAAAAATTTTTTTTTAAAAAGGTTCCTTTTTTTTTCCCCTTTGGGTTTTTAAAAAATTTTTTGGGGGAAAAAAACCAAAAAATTTTTTTTAAAAAAATTTTTTTTAAAAAGGGGGGTTTTTAAAAAAAATTTTTTTTAAAAAAAAAAAAAAAAAAAAAAATTTAAAAATTTTAAAAAAAATTTTTTTTTTTAAAAAAAAAATTTTTTTTTTTTAAAAAAGGTTTTTTCCCGGTTTTAAAAAAAAAAAAAAAGGGGGGAAAAAAAAAAAAAAAAAACCCAAAGGGAAAAAAAATTTTAAAATTTTGGGGGGTTTTTTTTTTAAAAAAAAAAAAAAACCCCCCCCTTTTTTTTTAATTAAAATTTTCCCCGGGGGGAAAAACCCCCCCCGGAAATTTTTCCCCCCCTTAAAAAATTTTTTGGGGGGTTTTTTTTTTAAAAAAAGGGGGGGGGGGGAAAACCAAAAGGGAAAATTTTTAAATTTTTTTTTTTGGGGGGGGCCCCCCGTTTTTCCCCCCCCAAAAAAAAAAGGGGGGGGGGTTTTTTTTTTTTTTTTTTTTCCCAAATTTTTTAAAAGGGGGGGGAAAAGGGTTTTAAAAAACCCAAAAAAAAAAGGCCCCTTTAAAAGGGGGGTTTTTTTAAAAACCCCCTTTTTTTTTTTTCCCCTTTTTTAAAAAAAAAAAAAAATTTAAAAAAAAAAAAATTTAAAAAATTTTTTTTTTTTTAAAAAATTTTTTTAAAAATTTTTTTTTAAAAAAAAAAAAAAAAAAAAAAAGGGGGTTTTTTAAAGGCCCGGGAAAACCCCCCCCTTTTTTTTTAAAAAAGTTTTTAAAATTTTTTAAAAAAAAATTTTTTTGGGGGGGGGAATTGGGGGGGGGAAAAAAAATTTTTTGTCCCCCCGGGGGGCCTTTTTCCCAAAAAGGGGGGAAAAAAATTTTTTCCCAAAAACCTTTCCCTTTTTATTTTTTGGGGTTTTTTTTTGGGGGGGGGCCAAAATTTTTCCCCAAAAAATTTTTTTCCCCCTAAGGTTAACCCCCGAGGGGGGGTTTTTTTTTTTTTTTTTTTTTTTTTTTTTTTTAAAAAAATTTTTGGGGAAAAAAGGGGCCCCCGGGGGGTTTTTTTTTCCCCTTTTTTTTTTTGGGGGGTTTTTTTTAAAAAATTTTTTTTTTGGGGGGGGGTTTTGGGGGGCCCCCCTTTTTTTTTTTTTTAAAAAAAAAAAGGGGAAAAAGGGGGGAAAAAAGGGAAAGGGGGCCCCCTTTTTTTTTTGGGGGGGGCCCCTTTTTTGGGGGGGGGGGTTTTTTTTTTTAAACCCCCCAATTTTTTTCCCCCCCCCTTTTTTTTGGGGGGGAAAAAATTTTTCCCGGTTTTTAAAAATTTTTCCCCCAAAAACCCCTTTTGGGTTTTTTTGGGGGGGGAAAACCCCCATTTTTTTTTTTCCCCCCCCAAAAAAAAAAAAAGGGGGTTTCGGGGGAAAAAATTTTTTCCTTTTTGTTTTTAAAAAAGGGGGGTTTTTTCCCGGGGGTTTTTTTTTTTTAAAAAAAAATTTTTTTTTTCATTTTAAAAAGGGGGGGGGTTTTTTTTTTTTGGTTTTGGGCTTTTTTTTTTTTCTGGGGAAAAAGGGGGGGGGGGGAAATTTTTAAAAAAAGGGGGGGAGTCCCTTTTAAAAATTTTTTTGGGGAATTTTTTTTAAAATTTTAAAATTTTTCCCCCCGGGGTTTTTTTCCCCTTTTTGTTTTAAAAAAAAAAGGGGGGGGGAAAAAAAAAGGGGGGGGGGGTTTTAAAAAAATTTTTTTTTTTTTTGGCCCAAAAATTTAACCCTTTGGTTTGGGTTTTTTCCGGTTTAAAAATTTTTTTGGGAATTTGGGGGAAATTTTTTTTTAAAAAAAAAGGGGGGGGGGGGAAAAAAAACCCCTTTTCCCGGGGGTTCCAAAACCCCCCTTTTTTCCCCCCCCCCGGGGTTTAATTTTACGGGGTTTTTTTTGGGGGGGTTTTTACCAAACCCCCCGGCCCCCCGGGGGGGGGGGGGGGGAAAAAGGGGGGGTTTTTTTTGGAATTTTCCTTTTCCCCCCCGGAAACCCCCCCGGGGGGCCCCCAAAAGGGGGGCCTTTTTTTTGGGGGGTCGGGGTTTTAATTTCTTCCAAAACCAAAAATTTTTTTTTTCCCCCTTAAAAGGGTTTTTTTTTCCCCCTTTTTTTCCCCCCTTTTTGGGGGGGAAAAAATTTTTTTTTTCCATTAAACCCCCCCGGGGGGGGGGGAAAAAAAAAAGAAACCCAAAATTTTTTCCCCCCGGTTAAAAAAAAATTTTTTTCCCCCCCCCTTTTTTTTAAAAAAACCTTTTTTTTTCCTTTTTGGGAAAAAATTTTTTGGTTTTTTTATTTTTTTTTTTAAAAAAAATTTTTTTTTTTGGGGGTTTTGTTTTTTTGGGGTTTTTTTGGGTTAAAATTTTGGGGGGGGGGTTTTAAAATTAAACCCCTTTTCCCCCGGGGGGGAAAATTTTTTTTTTTTCCCCCCCTTTTTTTTTTCGTTTAAACCCCCCCCCCTTTTTTTTTTGGGGGAAAACTTTAAATTTTTTTTCCCCCCAAAAAAAATTTTTTTTTTTTTTAAAAAAAAATTTTTAAAAAACCCCCCCGGGGGAAAAACCCCCCCCTTTTTTAAATTTTGGGGGAAAAAATTTTTTTTTACGGGGGCCCTTTTTTTTTTTTAAAAAAAGGGGGGGGTTTTTTGGGGGGGGTTTTTTTGGGCCGGGGGCCCCTTTTAAAAAAACCCCCGGGAAAAGGAAAAAGGGGTTTTTGGGGGGGGGAAACCTTTTTTAAAAAATGGGCCCGCCCCCCCCTTTTTTTGGGGGTTCAAACCAAAACCCCCCCCCTTTCCCCTTTTGCGGGCTGAATTTAAAAAAAAACCCGGGGGGGGTTTTTTTCCCCCCCTTTCCCCCCCGGGGGGGAAAGGGGGGGAAAAAAATTTTTTTTTCCCCCCTTTAAAAATTTTTAAAAAAAAAAAAAAAAAAACCCCCCCCCCGGGGGGGGGGGGGGGTTTTTTAAAAAAAAAAACCCCTAAAGGGCCCCCCCCCCCGGGGCCCCCAAAAAAAAAATTTAAAACCCCCCCCAAAAAAAAAAAAAACCTTGGGGGAAATTAAAATTTTTTTTTGGGGGCCCGATTTAAGGGCCAAAGGAAAGGAAAAAAAAAATTTTTTTTTGGGGCCCCCCAAAGGGGGGGGGGGGGGCCCCCGGGGGGAAAAACCCCAAAAAAAAAAAAAATAAACAAAATTTTCCCGGGGGTTTTTAAAAAAAAATTTTTTTTTTTTTTTTTAAAAAAAACCCCCCGGGGCCCCCGGTTTGAAAATTTTTTTTAAAATGGGGAATTTTTAATCCTTTTAATTTCCCGGGGAATTGGGTTTTTTTAAAATTTTTTAAAATTTTCCCCCCGGGGTTTTTTTCCCTTTAAAAATTTTTTTTTAAACCCCCCGGGGGTTTTTTGGAAAAAAAAAATTTTTTTTTTTTTTTTTTTTTGGGGGGAAAAGGGGTTTTTTTTTTTTTCCAAGGTTTCTTTTTAAAAACCCCCAATTTAAAAAATTTAAAAACCCCCACCCCCAAAAGGGTTTTTCCCCCCCAAAAAAGGTTTGGGAATCCTTTTTTTTTGGTTTTTTTTTAAACCCCCCTTTTTTTTTGGGGGGCCCCCCCCTGCCCCCCCTTTTTTTTTTTAAAAAAAATTTTTGGGGCCCCCCTTTTTTAAAAAAAACCCTTTTTTTTGTTGGTTTTGGGGGTTTTTTTTTTAAAAGGAAAAAAAATTTTTAAATTTTTAATTAAAAACCCCCTTTTTTTTTTTTTTGGGGGGGGAAAAAAAAAAAAAAAATTTTTTTCCCTTTGGTTAAAAAAAACCCCCAAAAAAATTTTTTCCGGTTTTAAAAAAAAAATTTTTAAAAATTTTTTTCCCCGGTTTTTTGGGGGGGCCCCCTTTTTTTGGGGAAAGGGTTTTTTTTAAAAAAAAAAGGGGTTTAAAAAAAAAAAATTTTTTTAAAAAAAAAAAAAAAATTTTTTTAATTTTAAAAAAATTTTTTTAAAAAAAAAATAACCCAATTTTTAAAAAAAAACCCCGGGGAAAAAAACAAAGGAAAAAAAAAAAAAAACCCCCCCCCAAAAAAAAAATTTTTTTTAAAAAAGGGGGCAAAAAAAAAAATTTTTTTTAAAAAAATTAAAAAAGGAAAATTTTGGGGGTTAAAAACCCCCAAAAAAAAATTTTTCCCGTTCCTGAAAAAAAGGGGGTTTGGGGTTTTTTTTTTTTTAAAAAGGGGTTTTGGGGAAAAAAAAAATTTTAAAAAAATTTTGGGGCCCCTTTTTTCCCCCCAAAACCCCCCGGGGGGGCCCCAAAAACCCAAAAATTTTTGGGGTTTTCCCCAAAAACCAAGGGAAGGGGGGAATTGGGGGGGCCCCTTTTTTTTTTGGGCCCTTTTTTTTTAAAGAAATTTTTTAAATTTTTTAAAAATTTAAAAAAAAAAAATTTTAAAATTAAATTTTAAAGGGGGGGGAAAAAAAAAAAAAAAAACCCCGGGGTTTTTTTAAAAAAAAAAAAAAAAAAAAAAAAAAAAATTTCCCTTTTTGGCCCCTTTAAAACCCCGGGAAAAATTTTTTCCTTTTTTTTTTTGGGGGGGAAAAACCCGGGGGTTTTTTTTTTTGGGGGGTTGGGAAAAAAATTTTTTTTTGTTGGGGTTTTTTTTTTCCCCCCTTTTTCCCCCAAAAAAAAAAATTTTTTTAAAATTAAAATTTTTTTTTTCCCCCCGAAAAATTTTTTTTTGGGGAAAAAAAAATTTTTTTAAAAATTTTTTTTTTTCCCCCCAAAAAAAGGGGGGGTGGTTTTGGGGTTGGAAAAATTTTTTTTTTTTTTTTTTTAAAAACCCAAAATTTTTTTTGGGGGAAAAAAAAAGGGGGGGGTTTTTTTTTTTTTTTAAAGGGGGGGTTTTAAAAAAAATTTTTTAATTTTTAACCCAAAAAATTTTTTTAAAACCGGTTAAACAACCCCCCGGGGGCCCCCGGCCCTTGCCAAAAACCCCCCCAAAAAAAAAAATTTTTCCGGGGGGGAAAAAAAAATTTTTTTTTTTTTTTTTCCCCCGGGGGGGGGCCCAAAAAAAATTTCCCCCCCCAAAAAAACCCCCAAAACCCCCCCCGGGGGGGGGGAAAGAAATTAAAAACCCCGGGGGGGTTTTTTTTTTTTTAAAACCCCTTAAGGTTTAAAATTTTAAAAACCCCCCCGGGGGGAAAAAAAAAAAAAAATTTTTTTTAAAAAATTTTGGGTTTAATGGTTTTTTTCTTTTCCCCGGGGAAAAAAGGGTTTTTAAACCCCCCAAAAAAAAAAAAAATTTTTTAAAAAAAAAAAAGGCCCAAGGAAAAATTTTTTTTTTAATTTTTTTTATTAATTTTTTGGGTTTTTTTAAAAAAATTTTTGGGGGGATTTTTTTTCCCCCCGGGGAAAAATTTAAAAAAATTTTTGGGGGGGGCCCCCCATTTTTATAAAAAAAAAATTTTAAAAAAGTTTAAAGGGGGGGGGGTTTTTTTTTTTTACCCAAAAAAAGGGAAAAAAAAGGGGGGGTTTTTTAAAAAAAGGGGGCCCTTTTTTTTTTTGGGGGAAAAAAAAACCCCCCCCTTTCCCCCCCTTTTTTAAAAGGGAAAAACCCCCGGGGGGGGGAAATTTTTTTTTTAAAAAAAAGGGGGTTTTTTTTAAAAAAAAAAACCCCGGGGGCCCCCCCTTTTTTTAAAAAACCCCTTTTTTTTTTTTTTGGGGGAAATTGGGGGGGTTCCAAAAAAATTTTTGGGGGGGCCAAATTTTTTCCCAAAAGGGGGAAACCCCCAATTTTGGGGTTTTTTTTAAATTTTTTTTTTTCCCCCCCTTTTTTTTTTCACCAAAAACCCCAAAAATTTTTTTTTTTTGGGGTTTTTTTAGTTTTTAAAAAAAATTTTTTTAAAAAAACCTTTAAAAATTTTTTTTTAAAAAAAAAAAAATTTAAAAAAAAATTTTTTTTTTTGGGTGTTAAAAAAGGTTTTAAAAACCCCCCCGGGGAAAAAAAAAAAAAAAACCCCCCCAAAAAAAACGGGGAAACCCGGGGGGGGGGTTTTTCCCCCCCCCAAATTTTCCCCCGGGGGCCCCCCCGGGGTTTTGGGGTTTTTTTCCCCTTTTCCCCCAAAAAAAAACCCGGGGGTTTTTTTTTTTTTTTAAAAACCTTTTTTTTTTTTACAGGGCACCTTAGCCGACCGAAAACTCAAGGTTACGATGGTCTGTCAGGACGACTATTGCTGGCATCCCCTGAAAAAGGGTGTCTCCATTTTGAAGGCGGCAATAATGGCCAACAACTCTCTATTGCCCACATCGTAGTTCCTCTCAGCCGAAGACAACTGCTGGGAAAGAAGGCACAGGATGCAAGACATTCTTCTCACCTGTTCTCTGAGAGAGTATAGCTCCAACGGCACAGTCTGAAGCATCCACCTCTATTATAAGGCAAGCTCGGGGTTGGGATGTACTAGGATAGGTGCAGTGGTAAATTTATCTTTTAGACGGGAAAATGCTTCCTGGGCTTGGGGAGTCCAGGAGAACCTAGACTCTTTCCGGGTAAGTTGGGTGATAGGTGACACTACCTCAGCGAAATTTCTAATGAAACGTCTATAGAAGTTGGCAAACCCGATGAAGCGCTGTACCTCCTTCACATTTCTAGGACTTGGCCAATCCTTGATGGCTTGGGTTTTGCTTCCATCCATACTAATTCCTTGTGTAGACAGTACATACCCCAGAAATTGAATTTCGGTCCTATGGAATTCACACTTTTCAAGTTTGATGTAAAGATGATTTTGTCTTAGACGTTCCAAGACCATTCTCACATGTCCATGATGTTCCTCTGTGGAGTTAGAAAAAATTAGAATATCATCCAAATAAATTACCACGAATGTATCTAGGAGATCCCTGAAGATGTCATTCACCAAGTGTTGGAAAGTGGCTGGGGCGGTACTCAGACCAAAAGGCATAACTAGATATTCAAAGTGTCCATAGCGTGACCTGAATGCAGTCTTCCATTCATCCCCAGGTCTAATACGGACTAAGTTATAGGCCCCACGAAGATCTAGTTTAGAGAAAATTTTGGCATGTCGCACTCTCTCCAATAACTCAGGGATTAAAGGCAATGGATAACGGTTTCTAATAGTAACCTTATTGAGTTCCCTATAGTCTACGCAAGGTCTCAGAGATCCATCTTTCTTCTTTACAAAGAAGATGGGTGCACCTGCAGGAGATGAAGAGGGGCGTATGAAGCCCTTGGCTAGATTTTCGTCTATGTAACCCTTTAAAGCCTTTAGTTCGGGCCCCGCCAGGGGTAGATCTTACCAAAAGGTATCTCTGCTCCAGGCAATAATTCAATTGGACAATCATATGGACGGTGAGGAGGAAGCTGGTCAGCGTTCTTCTTGTCACATAAATCCACATAGTCCTGGTATACAGCTGGTAGTTCAGGGACTGACATGGTTCCTTTAGGAACAGAGCAAGCTGAAACTTTTGGACTCATCTGTTTCTCTGGAAAGTGTAATTCCTTGGTCTCCCAGTTAATGGTAGGATTCTGAGCCTGCAGCCATGGTAGCCCTAGAATAATGGGAAAGTGGGGAGAAGAGATAAGCATAAAGGACAGTTTCTCTTGATGATCTTTACCAATAAGAACCCTCAAAGGCTCTGTTTCCTGATCCACTGGTCCAGAGGTCAGCAGGGAGCCATCCACAGTTTCCATCTGTACTGGAGTAGCCTTCTTCACTGAACGTATCCCCTGTTTCAGAGCAAAGGAGACATCCATAAAATTTCCACTTGCCCCTGAGTCGATCATAGCAGAGCTAGACACCCAAGCTGAGTCAACCCAGAGTTTGATGGAAAGAAAGCAATGAGAATTGTTTTTCTTACAACTCAGCTGGGACACCGCTGAGGAAACTTGAAAAATGGCAGCGTTTACACAGTCAACGTCCTCAGAGGTAACGGAGTTTAAGTCCGAGAAATCAAGATCTGTTGCTGCAGATCTCTCTGGAGCCTGAGGCTCGGACCTGACAGATCCCCTCTCGCAACACTCACAATGAATGAGTGCTGCAGTAGTCTTACGAGAACGGCTGGGGCAGTTTATAATGAAGTGCCCTGACTTACCACAATAGAAACATAGATTCTCCTTAAAACGATGTTCCTTGCGTGCATCACTAACCCGTCGTTGTAAAGAGTCTACCTGCATGGGTTCAGGTTCAGGTTCCCGTGTAATCCTACTCAAAGGTTCCTTAGCTGGAGAGGAAGGTAGGAAAAGGTTAGTGCGATTGCTTTCGAACCATCTCTCTTGCCTGCGTTCAGTCAGACGAGTATCAATACGGATGCAGTAGTTAATAAAGTCACCTAACGCAGTGGGAGAGTCGGCACGAGCAAGTTCATCCTTAATCAGTGGAGATAACCCCTTTCGAAAAATAGATTTTTTGGCGGAACTGTCCCAGGTGGTATCAAGGGCCCATCTCCTGAAATCCAAGGCATATTCAGCTACCGAGTGCTTACCTTGGCGCAAAGCTAACATGGCTGCTTCAGCTGTTGCACCTCGATTGGGGTCATCAAACACCTGCCCCATGGCTGAAATAAAAGCATCAAGGTGATTCAAACAATCATCCTCAGTCTCAATCAGAGGGTTTGCCCACATCAAAGCCTTGTTGGTAAGCAACATAATTATAGTAAGCACCTTAGATCGTTCAGTGGGAAATTGTGAAGCATGTGCAGAAAAAAAAAGATTGCATTGATTAATAAATCCCCTGAATTTCTCAGTTCACCGCCAAAACGAAAAGGGGGCAACTTGGGAATCCCAGAACTCGGGGCTACGGCAGGAGCCTGGACTCGCTCTTCTAGAACCTCAATCCTGGCTCGCAAATCCTGGGCAGTCTGTCCAAACACTTGCAAATTGTGATTAGTGAGGTCCTGTAGGCTTGAAAAACGGGTCTTTATATTCTGCAAATCTGCAAGGATATTATCAGTCACTCCGCAAAGTTCCTTTATGCGGGCCTCCATTTTCCAGATCTTTTAAACAGGAGTACTGGAATGGTTGTGAGAAGTCACAACCACTGTCATCACAGAAAGTACAACCGGACATCCGATATCCACAGTTACAGCAGACACAGCCTTTCCAGACCCAGCAGACACTAACGTTTTGGCTTCAGAATCTTGTAATGTATGTAGTACAGTTCATATAGCGTCTTGTGCTTGGGTGCATGAAAATACATGAGACACAGGTTTGATATAGAAAGTCTTGTATTACTTCATACAAGTTGGCAAAAATAGTCACACAGTTTGCAGACACAGAAGCAGGAGACACAGCAGGCCAGAGTAATCTAAGCTCAGCAATCACTCTCCACAACAGGTTCAGGATCTTCTTCTCTGTTACCGTAAGTCCATGCAAACGTGGGTCTTTCAAAGAGCAGGGTTCAGAGTCCACAAGTGCTTCAGAGTTCCTCAGTAGGAATAGCTGGAGTACAAGGTCCAAGGCTTTAGGAGTCAGGTCACAGGTTCACTGCAGGCTAGATTCTGAAGCACTGATTGCTCAGCTGTGGCTGCTTAAGAAGCAAAAGGAGAGAATCAGGGCGGGAACATGCAAGCTGGAAACTCCATTTTGACTGAGCGCAAGATAGCTGCAGCAAGACAGAAAGTAAAATGGCTGACGAACAAACTGAGTTTCAGGAACATGTACACAGAACCTTACACTGGGTAGCTCCATGGGTATTACCTCCTACCCAGGCTATAAACATCTTCCCCAAACTGTCCGCTTTCCCTCTGCTGGTTAATAAAATTTCAAGGGATCCCACGCCATTTTATACACACAGTAAACTACCCAAGCACTGTACTAATTATATATGTGACCGACATCTTTATATCTATGTATTCTATGTGTATATATCTATTCTATTCTGTCAGGTCATGCTGCGATTTTACTGTACGCAGCTGATAAAATGTCGGGTTTTCAATTACATGATTATGTAAAAATCGGACGACACTCGCTCTTTTCCTGGTGTCTGCCCCTAACTTGAGCTGTTTTGGCACTTTTGGGCCCCCCTGAAGGTGTTGTCTATGCATTTGGTTTTGCCTCCAATTGAATTCAATGGGGTTCGGATAAGTTCGGCGAACATCGGGAAGTTCGGTGATTTCAGCCAAACCGAACCTTAAAAGGTTCGCCCATCTCTAGTAACAAGTCCATCAACTCAATATGGGCTGCTGTGGTCATACTTGGCGCAAAACATATACATCGACGAGGCACTTGGAAAAGGGGCCTCTGGGTTGCTTTCATGAACTAGCTCCTGACCGGGAGGCTGAGTTGGCAGCAGAGAGGCAGTGACAAGAACACAAATCGAATCTAAATGTGTAGTCAAGGTTAGTCAGGTCAATCAGAGTATCGGCAAAAGAGGTGTGAAGCTAGTTAAAGCAACAAGGGGTTAATCAGAAAAATAGTTAGAAATTGAGCTGGGTCAAAGCATAGAATGTCAGCCCAGAAAGCTCACTATGGTAAATAGGGTTTGTAGAATCCACTGCTAATTTGTCCCCTGACTGTCTCTTGTAATTTCCTGGGCAGACCACCTAATTGGCCAAAACAATTTTCCATACTGCAGGGTGGGCTTTGGTTGCCCATAGTATCACTGCAAGGAATGAAGACTGCAAGGAATGAAGACTGCAAGGAATGTGACACTCAGTAGGTTCTAATAGGATGATTGGTGCAGGATCACACTTACGGTAGGTCAGTACTCTATGGGACACTCAGTGATTCTAATAGGATTATTGGTTCAGGAGCAGGCTCAGGTAGGTGCTGGATGAGACCCTCTGAGGGTTCTAATGGAACGATTGGTGCAGGAGAAAGTACAGGTAAGTTCTGTATGGGACACTAAGTAGTTTCTAATAGGATGATTGGTGCAGGAGCAGGCTCCGGTAAGTGCTCTATGGGACACTCAGTAGGTTCTAATTGGATGATTGCTGCACTAGCAGACTCAGGTAAGTGCTGTATGGGACACTCAGTAGGTTCTAATAGGATGATTGGTGCAGGATCAGGTAAGTACTGGATGATACACTCAGTAGGTTCTAATAGGATGATTGGTGTATGAGCAGACTCAGGTAAGTACTGTATGGGACACTCAGTAGGTTCTAATTGGATGATCGATGCAGGATCAGGCTCAGGTAAGTACTGATGATACACTCAGTAGGTTTTATTAGGATGATTGGTGTATAGCAGGTCAGGTAAGTACTGTATGGACACTCAGTAAGTTCTATGATGATTGTGCAGGTCAGACACAGGTAAGTACTGGATGGGAACACAGTAGTTCTATAGATGATGGTGCAGGAGCAGGTCAGGTAAGTACTGTATGAGACACTCAGTAGGTTCTAATTGGATGATTGCTGCACTAACAGACTCAGGTAAGTACTGTATGGACGCCTCGTAGGTTCTAATTTGGATGATCGGTGCAGGATCAGGCTCAGGTAAGTACTGGTATGTGACACTCAGTAGGTTCTAATAGGATGATTGGTGTAGGAGCAGGCTCAGGTAAGTACTGGATGGACACTCAGAAGGTTCTAATAGGATGATTGGTGCAGGAGCAGGCTCAGGTAATGTTTGGATGAACACTCAGTGGTTTCTAATAGGATGATTGGTGCAGAAGCAGGCTCCCGGTAAGTAGTACTGGATGATACACTCAGTGGTTCTAATAGGATGATTGGTGCAGGAGCAGGCTCAGGTAAGTGCTGTATGTGACACTCAGTAGGTTCTAATAGGATGATTGGTGCAGAGCAGGCTCAGGTTAGTACTATGGGACACTCAGTGATCTAATAGGATGATTGGTGCAGGAGCAGGCTCAGGTAAGTACTGGATAATACACTCAGTGGTTTTCTAATAGGATAATTGGTGCAGGAGCAGGCTCAGGTAAGTACTGGATGGGACGCTCAGTAGGTTTTAATGGGAGATTGGTGCAGGAGCAGGCTCAGGTAAGTACTGGATGGGACACTCAGAAGCTCTAATAGGATGATTGGTGCAGGAGCAGGCTCAGGTAAGTACTATAGGGACACTCAGTGGTTCTAATAGAATAATTTGGGGCATGAGCAGGCTCAGGTCAGTACTCTATGGGACACTCAGTGATTGTAATAGGATGATTGGTGCAGGAGCAGGCTCAGGTAAGTACTCTATGGGACACTCAGTGATTCTAATAGGATGATTGGTGAGGTGCAGGCTCAGGTAAGTTTTGGATGATACACTCAGTGGTTCTGATAGGATGATTGGTGAGGAGCAGGCTCAGGTAAGTACTGAATGGGACACTCAATAAGATGTAATAGGATGATTGGTCCAGGAGCAGGCTCGGGTAAGCACTGTATGGGACACTTAGTGATTCTTATAGGATGATTGGTGCAGGAGCAGGCTCAGGTAAGTACTATATGGGACACTCAGAAGGTTCTTATTGCTGAAAGGCTTGGCCTGGTATATAATATAGGCCCTTGAGTTACAGAGTCACGGTGGGTTACATACAATAGGGTCGACAGCCCCATAGGCCCTTGCAGAAGTCACAGTCTGCTGATCCGGGCCCTCATCGCTTGATGTCAGAATTGCTTTGTGTATTCTTTGTGAAGTTCTGTAGTAAGCACCTTTTTAGTCTGACGTCTGCATATGGTGTTAGTGCGCAGTCCTGTGATTATTTTCCTCCTTCATCCCCTGCTCCGTACATGTCACTAACACTTCTTCCCAGCAGATTTATCTTGGCTGAAGTACTTGTGATAATGAAACAGCCGCATATTTCTGTGCTGTTACATCTGGGCCCCAGACAGAAGTTTCCATTACCTATAATTGACCTGTAGAGCGGTTGAGCACTTTCCGCAGTCCGTGACACGTTTCTATGATCCTTGTTTTTTAAATTATTCCTTGTAATTAGTTTATGAGCTTAATTAAAGGGATTGTTAAATAAAAACTAACAAATAAATATCTGCAGCTCACCGCTTCAATCCCTCCTCACCGTTGGAGTAATACCAACAGCTGCAGGCTTATGTTGGCGGGACTGTGTTGAGCCGACAGCAGATGGCTCTATGTCAAATTTTATAGCTTGTAAATTCTGTACTGTATGACCTCTACTTATGTGTCTCAGTTGTTACCTGTGTCCTCCATGTTGAAGATAATGGTTGCTCTATGTCTCAGGTGAAACATTTTATTGTTCCAAAATGTGTTAGGGCTGAAAGATTTTGCATAAAGCTTAAATCTTCAATAGTCACTCCAGAACCGCTGTTCCAGCGCAATGACGTCTTGTTCTGCAGTCATCTGATCGATGAAGTCACTGATTGGCTGCTGGGACATTACTGCTTCTTTACTATTTAGTAGAGGAATTTAGTAAAAGAGCATATTGACTCCCCAGTCATTGCCTGGAACATTAAGACTGATGCTGTTTTTCTGGTAGCTCTCAGGATGCAAGTTTTCACGTTCTGTAACTGTTCCGTTTCTCCGTCAGTGGAATAGGTACCCTGCTGTATTACAATGTGGAAGACTACAGTTGCTTCTAGGGCTGGACTGGGACCAAAAAGCAGCCCTGGCACAATAAAAATTCACCAGCCCACATACAATGAATGTCCTCACCCAAATCATAGAACACTGGCAGGTTGTGCGAACTTTTGCTTTCCTTGTTACACCGATCAACTTGAAACATGTAAACCTGCAGCGGCCATAGAGTGACTAGACAACAGTTCAATACAGACAGCCAGCAGACTATTATCACACTGCAGACTATACTAAAAAATACAACACTGATCAGAAAAAACCTTTTGTATCCACATAATAGGGATTGTTCACTAGAAGACAACCCCTTTTGAATCCTCTTAGTCTGATGACTCCTCCACTCCGAGCGCTGTGTCCCCCAGCAATCTCATGACATTGTTTATGGACATAAGCGCTGCAGACTATCATAGGACATTGATGGTCTGCAGCCTTCATAGTACAGTCATGGCCAAAAGTTTTGAGAATGACACAAATATTATATTTTCACATGATCTGCTGCCCTCTGGTTTTTATGTGTGTTTGACAGATGTTTTTATCACAGACAGAAATATAATAATTGCAAACATATGAGTAACAAAAGCTTTTATTGACAGTTAGAATGAGTTAATGCAGCAAGTCAATATTTGCAGTGTTGACCCTTCTTCTTCAGGACCTCTGCAATTCTCCCTGGCATGCTCTCAATCAACTTCTGGACCAAATCCTGACTGATAGCAGTCCATTCTTGCACAATCAATGCTTTCATTTTGTCAGAATTTTTAGGTTTTTGTTTGTTCACCCATCTCTTGATGATTGACCACAAGTTCTCAATGGGATTAAGATCTGGGGAGTTTCCAGGCCATGGACCCAAAATCTCTATGTTTTGTTCCCTGAGCCATTTAGTTATCACCTTTGCTTTATGGCAAGGTGCTCCATCATGCTGGAAAAGGCATTGTTGATCGCCGAGCCGCTCTTGGAGGGCTGGGAGAAGTTGCTCTTGGAGGACATTCTGGTACCATTCTTTATTCATGGCTGTGTTTTTAGGCAAGACTGTGAGAGAGCCGATTCCCTTGGCTGAGAAGCAACCCCACACATGAATGGTTTCAGGATGCTTAACAGTTGGCATGAGACAAGACTGGTGGTAGCGCTCACCTTGTCTTCTCCAAATGAGGCGTTTTCCTGATGTTCCAAACAATCGAAAAGGGGATTCATCAGAGAAAATAACTTTACCCCAGTCCTCAGCAGTCCACTGCCTGTACCTTTTGCAGAATATCAGTCTGTCCATGATGTTTTTTCTGGAGAGAAGTGGCTTCTTTGCTGCCCTCCTTGAGACCAGGCCTTGCTCCAAGAGTCTCCGCCTCACAGTGCGTGCAGATGCACTCACACCTGCCTGCTGCCATTCCTGAGCAAGCTCTGCACTGCTGGTAGCCCGATCCCGCAGCTGAAAAACTTTTAAGAGACGGTCCTGGCGCTTGCTGGTCTTTCTTGGGCGCCCTGAAGCCTTTTTGGCAACAATGGAACCCCTCTCCTTGAAGTTCTTGATGATGCGATAGATTGTTGACTGAGGTGCAATCTTTCTAGCTGCGATACTCTTCCCTGTTAGGCCATTTTTGTGCATTGCAATGATGACTGCACGTGTTTCTTTAGAGATAACCATGGTTAACAGAAGAGAAACAATGATGCCAAGCACCAGCCTCCTTTTAAAGTGTCCAGTGGTGTCATTCTTACTTAATCATGACAGATTGATCTCCAGCCATGTCCTCATCAACACCCACACCTGTGTTAATGGAGCAATCACTGAAAAGAGGTTAGCTGGTCCTTTTAAGGCAAGGCTGTAATGATGTTGAAATGTGTTTTGGGGGATAAAGTTCATTTTCTAGCCAAATATTGACTTTGCAAGTAATTGCTGTTAAGCTGATCACTCTTTATAACATTCTGGAGAATATGCAAATTGCCATTAGAAAAAGTGAAGCAGTAGACTTTGTAAAAATTAATATTTATGTCATTCTCAAAACTTTTGGCCATGACTGTACAGTTTGATGATAACAAGCTGCTCTTATGCTATAAACAATGTCATGACATCTGCGCTGGTCTTAAAGTAACTATACTTGTATTTTAGTCGACAAATTTGGGGCACAACCACTTTAAAGCGAACCGGTCACAGACTAATCTGACAGATATGGGGTTAATTTAAACTTTATTCATCCCAGAGGCCTCCAGTTTTCAGTTATACAGGAGCAGCCAGTGCGGCTTCAGTCACCACTCAATACATAGCCCCGGAACTGACTGACCACCGTCTCAGCAGTGCATCAGAACAGAGCCGGCTATCAGTCAGTGATGGTGCACGGTTACAGCCGCCGCTCACTATGTACTGAGCCAGCTATCAGTCAGTGATGGTGCACGAACGGTTAACAGCCACCGCTCACTATGTACTGAGCCGGCTATCAGTCAGTGATGGTCCACGGTTACAGCTGCCACTCACTATGTACTGAGCCGGCTATCAGTCAGTGATGGTGCACGGTTACAGCTACCGTTCACTATGTACTGAGCCAGCTATCAGTCAGTGATGGTGCACGGTTACAGCCGCCACTCACTATGTACTGAGCCAGCTATCAGTCCATGATGGTGCACGGTTACAGCTGCCGCTCACTATGTACTGAGCCAGCTATCAGTCAGTGATGGTGCACAGACGGTTAACAGCTGCCGCTTACTATGTACTGAGCTGGCTATCAGTCAATGATGGTGCACGGTTACAGCTGCCACTCACTATGTACTGAGCCGGCTATCAGTCAGTGATGGTGCACGGTTACAGCTGCCACTCACTATGTACTGAGCCGGCTATCAGTCAGTGATGGTGCACGGTTACAGCTGCCACTCACTATGTACTGAGTCGGCTATCAGTCAGTGATGGTGCACGGTTACAGCTACCGTTCACTATGTACTGAGCCAGCTATCAGTCAGTGATGGTGCACGGTTACAGCCGCCACTCACTATGTACTGAGCCAGCTATCAGTCCATGATGGTGCACGGTTACAGCTGCCGCTCACTATGTACTGAGCCAGCTATCAGTCAGTGATGGTGCACAGACGGTTAACAGCTGCAGCTTACTATGTACTGAGCTGGCTATCAGTCAGTGATGGTGCACGGACGGTTACAGCCGCCACTCACTATGTACTGAGCCGTCTATCAGTCAGTGATGGTGCATGGTTACAGCCACCATTCACTATGTACTGAACCGGCTATCAGTCAGTGATGGTGTATGGTTACAGCCACCCCTTACTATGTACTGAGCCAGCTATCAGTCAGTGATGGTGCATGGTTACAGCCACCACTCACCATGTACTAAGCGGTGACTGAAGGTGCGTCTCTATAATTGAAAATGGGAGAAATAAAGTTAATTTCCTCCAGGCGGCAGGACACCTTTACAATGCTATTAACCTGTAGATTACACCCATATCTTCAAGTTAATAGCATTTTTGTCATGACAAATTCTCTTTAAAGGTGTAATTCCTTCTGAATCCTTATGTTTCCCCCAGTATAATAATAAATCATATCACCGCTTGTCACCTCCAATGCCGCGCCATTTCAGCGGTGTTGGTACTGGATCTCCCAGGAATCACGTGACATTGTTATGTTACGTAAACCCTGCAGACAATCAGCGCTGGGTGTGCTCTTCTCTCAGGTGGATAAATCAGACATCCAGAGGAAGTAATAGCTGTAGCTGCCCTTTAACTTCCTCCAGATGTTAATTATATCCGTAGGAGAGGAAAGCAACGTCAGTGCTGATTGTCTGCAGGGATCTCATGACATATTAATGTCAAGTGATACCTGGGAGATCCAGTACTGACACTACTGGAACGGTGCAGCATTGGAGGTGACTATAGGTAATATTATTGTACTGGGGAAACAGGAATTCAGAAGGGGTTGTCCGAATAATGGACAACCTCTTTAAGGCCACACAGCAGCTAAATTTTTCGACTTTTCAAAGTGTTTTAAGCCAGATTTCTACATTACATACAATTTACAATACTGCATAAAGTATAAATAGAGAAACTTACACACATTATATACAAGCACAAAGCACACATGCTGAACAACATAGGCTCATTACATACACCTGATATAGTCACACAGGCACACACATCATGCATGTACATAGTACACACGTGCTGTATAAGAAATGCTCAGCAGGTACACATCATATACACAGCACATGCATGCTGAATAAGTATTACACACACACTACAGATACCTCACACACAAGTATTACACACACACACACTACAGATATCTCACACACAAGTATTATACACACACACAGTACAGATACCTCACATACAAGTATTACACACAAACACACAGTACAGATACCTCACATACAAGTATTACACACAAACACACAGTACAGATACCTCACACACAAGTATTACACACACACACTACAGATACCTCACACATAAGTATTACACACACACTACAGATACCTCACACACGAGTATTACATACACTACAGATACCTCACACGCAAGTATTACACACACACTACAGATACCTCACACACAAGTATTACACACACACACACTGCAGATACGAGTCCCATACAAGTATTACACACACTACAGATACCTCACACACACACACACACACACTACAGATACCTCTGAGTCGCACAACACCAGGGTTATGGGGTACTCGGCACCGAGCCCGTTGATGTCTATGGGAAACGTCACGGGTAGCACAGCTCGGTCCGTGCCCTGGGCGCTCACTTTAATGGGGATATTTACGGGTGACTTGAATAATGATATGGGGATTCGTGACGCCACTTGTGGTGCCTGGTCAGGATGACCAGCGCTGCTATGCAGATCCACTGGAGGGTTGATATTGTGCAGCTAGATGTTAAGCCTTCCACAAGTAAGGCTGATTCCTCCAAGGCAGATAGATGTATAAGAAGTGCAGGACAGATGAGGACCCGGCAGTCAGGAATAATAAGGGAGACATACACATAAGTCAGTTTGGTACCTTTACTGTAGATGTTGCAGGCACTTCCCGGAGTACTGTAGGGTGAAGGTTGCGCATCGAGATTCCTCCACTGGTAGGTGTTTGGCCTCCTGTCCTCTGCCTTTTAGTAATAAAGTCCTGACCTGCTTGTAGCTAGGTCTAACTTGGTCTCCGTCTTGCACCTGGCTGATCTTGTGATTGGACCTTCTCTCTGAAAGTACACAGTCTCTGCTCACAGCGTCCTGCTTGCCAGACTCTGTCCTCCTGATCCTGCTACGTATCAGCTCTGTGGTACTCCTGGGACTTGTAGTCCTCCAGGAACTCCGGTGTTCTCCTAATGGGTCGTGGAGATCCCTATAGGCTCGGACCCCGTTGTCCGGTATTTCTTGCTGAGATGAGCTATTAAGGCTCCTCTGTCTCATTAACTTCCACTCGCCTTCGGCTACCTGGATCCTTACACGATCACACACGCTGGCAGTTGGTGGGCTGCCTCTTCGCCGCTCTTTAAGCGTCGGCACGCTTTCTACAGAGCTACACTTCTAAATTCAGCTCTGACTAGGCTGGAGTGATTTCTCTTTCACTCTTACTAGACTCCACTTACTTGGAACCGAATAGCTCTGCAGCCTCACTATCCTCAGCTCTGCACGTCACTTTCTGCAGACTGACTGAGCTCTCTGAGATGGCTGCTCAGAACTCAGACTCAGAGACGACTCCCTGAGATGACTGACTAGAAACTGAAACTAAACTTCTTTTTATATGCCTAACACAGCTCCCTCTGGTGGTCTTTAAGGTAGCTGTACGTGTGTGTATGTGTATAATGACCTCTAGTGGTATCCTCTTTCAGTGCACCCTTCTGGGAGATATGGATTCAGTCACAGCTGGGCTCCACACCTCACACACAGGTATTACACACATACTACAGATAACTCACACACAAGTTTCACACACACAACAGATACCTCACACACATCACACACTCTCTTCTGTGGTTCTCCTGCTCACAGCAGCTCTGTCCTGGAACATCCCCTGTCTCTCCTCTGCTGGGAAGCAGATTAGAGCAGGAGAAGCTGTCACCCTGCTGACTGGAATCTTCCCTATCTCTCTCTGGGAGCACACACTGGCAGGTATGCAGGGTGCTGGCCTTTCATCTTGATTGCTGCTGGCTCTCTCCCTCAGAGTGGCGCCGCAGAGGATGACAGGAGTACTGGCCAATCAGCGACATCCTGGGCAAAACGCTCTGGGCTAGAGCCCCGGGGATCTTTCACGCTAGCTACGCCCCTGGAGGAGCGCAAACTGTTACTGGCCAGCTACTGACTGGACCCTGTGTGCGCACTGGCTCCTGCTTGCCTGCACTGACGCGGACCGCTGCAGCACTTGTCAGCACATGCAACTAGAGAGAGCACACACACAGGGCCTAGTCAGAAGTTTTAAAGGGCTGGCTGCCCATTTTGTAGTTCACAGCCGCCGGCCCACCCAGCATCTGCACGCCTTGACAGATTGCCAATCCGGGCCTGGTTGCGTCCATGTGTGTCTCTCTTCCAGCAAAGTGCTGTGTACAGCATGCACAATGTAGTTAGGCGGGTAACATTCTTTGGCATTCACCAAACCCAGACTCATCCATCAGATACCAGATAGTGAAGTGTGATCCGTCACTGCACAGAACACGTTTCTAGAGTACAGCAGTGGTGACTTTACACCACTCCATCTGACGCTAGGCATTGTGCTTGGTGATGTAAGGCTGCATGCACCTGCTTGGCCATGAAGCTCCTTCTGGCAGGGGAACAGTGTTTGTACTGATGGTAATACCACAGGAGGTTTGGTCTCAGCAGTTATGGAATGAGTAGAGCATTGGTGACTTTATTGTGCTTTGTTCCTCAGCACTTGGTGACACCGCTCTATAATGTTACGTGGTCTCCCAGTAGCATAGCCATGGGGACAGAGTGACCACCACTCTTAAGTGCATCAGCGTGAGCAGCACATATAACTCTCTGTTCTGTGGGCCACTTTAGGCCTGCAGCCTGCAGAATGCCAGGGTGTCACACTGTACATGTCCCGGGCGGAGAAACATGATGACATCATCACACATCACCGCGTTGGTCTGCCCACACTTTGCCGCTGTCTGCCGGCAGACTCAAAATGACCCAGCGTTAGACGAGTATATGATTTTTAAAAATTTTAATAGTACTTGTAGGGAGACTAAGGCTAAGTTCACACGTTGCGGAATTGCCGCGGAAATTTCCGCGGCAATCCCGCACTTCTCCCGCAGGAAATACGCACGTTTTTGTGTGCTGATTCCCGCCAGAATAATAGCGTTTTGCAAGCGTAATTAGCTTGCAGAATGCTAGCGTTTTCCTAGCGATCTGTAGCATCGCTTGGAAAACTGATTGACAGGTGGTCACACGAGTCACACATAGTGTTTGACAAGTGTGACCAACTTTTTACTATTGATGCCCTATGCCGCATCAATAGTAAAAAGATCTAATGTAAAAATAATAAATAATGATATTCTCACCTTCCGGCGGCCCCGCAGCCTTCCCGCCTTCAGCGACGCTCCGGCAACTCCGGTCCCAAGGATGCTTTGCGGCAAATCACACCGATGACGTGGCATCTCGCGAGACCGCTATGCCATCTGGGTGATTCTTGCAAAGGACTCTTGGGACCGGAAGTTGCCGGAGCGTCGCTGAAGGCGGGAAGGCTGCGGGGCCGCGGGAAGGTGAGAAATATCATTATTTTTTATTTTAATTATTGTTTTACCAGGGATATGGTACCCAGGGCCTGGAGGAGAGTCTCCTCTCCTCCAGACCCTGGGTACCACCGCACATGAACCGCTTACATCCGCAAAATTAATGAACATGTTGCTATTTTTTCCGCAAAGCGTTTTTTTCGCGGAAAAAAACGCAACATGTGGCCAAAACATGCGGAATCAATTAACATGTATAGGATGCTTAATGCTTGCGTTTTTATCGCGTTTTTACCGCGGAAAACCGCGGAAAAACCGCGAAAAAAACGCAATTATTCCTGATCGTGTGCACTTAGCCTAAGGGCCATCATACAGTGTGCAGACTATCGTGGGGCATCATACTTCCTGTGCTTCCCCTGCCAGTATTCTGGCTCGTTTTCTAGCTCAGATAGAATGTGACTGCCGCAGCAAATTAATGGACGTTGATTGCAGCCATTTATTGGACGTTGATTGGCTGCAGTAGTCACCTGACTCCTTTCTGCTGGAAGAGGACACAAGGAGGCTCCGAGCAGGACAAAAAGTGGTGTGAGGGTCCAGTTAGTAAGTTTTTTGTTTTATTTTTAATCTTAGCACCACCATGAGCAGCTGTCCACTAGTTAAAGAAGATTTAAAGGAGCACTAAACAAAGCTTTTTTATTCACACAGTTATCATCACTCATATACAGTATGATTAGTTAGTTTGGACTTTCCCAGCCTGAACTGGTCAGTAACAGTGGACAAAAATGACCTTCACCTTCACAAGCTGCAGTATTGTTTCCCTTTAAGAAATACTTTCCCCCTTCCCATGGGTGACATAAGCTTGTGAGACTCATACTTTGTCTTCTAAGGAGACAAAAAACAATGTTATAGCCAATAATAGAAGTATGGATGCCAAGAAAAAGCCAGAGTGATTCATGGGTTGAAATACCTGGTGCCTTGTCGGCAACAGCTAAGCACAGTCCACTGGCACCGGCGTCCGATGTCCCAAGCCAATGCAGACACTAAGAAAATTAAGTGAAACCCATAATTCTGCAGAATCCCTGTGCCTGGGGTGATTTCAGGTCAGCGCTCTCAATGCACTAGAACCCTATAAAATTTAGAAAGACAACAGAACGCTCGAGACAAAAAATGCTTTGCTCTTTTTCGGGGAAGCAGCCTGTGGTTTCCTTTCAGTGCTCTCCCCCCATGGATGCATTTGGCATAGGTAATGAGAATCTTGCTTAGAAGCACTGAGCCCTGGAAACGTCGGATCCCTAAGATGCAAATTTGGATTAAATTGTTTTCTCTTAATGGGCTCCAAGAAGAGATGTGCAAATCTATTTACAGGACCCTACATCAGTAGCCAGTGGCCACCAGAAAGGAATCTGATAGGTAGGAGACAGTTTGTTGGGCTCCTTTTTGACACGCCATATGGCTGCTGGAAGACGGTCCTATGAATAGATTGCTCATCTCTAGCTCCAAGACTTTCCTTTGCCGCAGATATCATGGTGACTTCTAGGTTGGGCACCACATAGCCGTGCCATGGCCCATTTTATCAGACCACAACACTTTCCTGTGCCCATCCCATGAATGTGTAAGGGGAGCCATGGCCGTAGTCGTGGCTGACAACGGTTGCTCAATCACGCCCTGGTCTCCCACCACATATACACAATGTCCCCTTTGATCTGTACCTTTCGTCCCACTCTCAGGCTCCATCAGGGTTCCTTCTGAGCTGCTGAGAGCTGCTTTCTGACGGTTTCAAACAAAGGGAGACAGAGTCCAGTTCCAACTTAACATAAACGACTTTACTTGGTTCCATTCTCAGTACGTCCAGTTCAGACACAGTTACATCACAGGGATCATCACAGAGGACATTCCTTTCTTGCCCTGCACTTTCCCTCACTTCTTCCAGAATGTCCCAGGGTTGCACCGTTTTTTCCGGTACCGTAGCGTTCCTTCTGGCCAGCCTAACTATCTTCAGGAGTTCCCCTGTCCGTTTCACCCCAGACAAAAGGGCATCAGCCCATGTAGTTAGCTGCCACATACTGGAGCTGCCCTGCATCCTGCTACTGCTGTGACCTTCACCACCGGCTCTGGACGACTGGGCTCCTTGCTGAATGTTACGGGGTCCACCTGCCCTGTCCTGGCTCTCAGGCCCTACTAACTAGAATACAGGAAATCCTACAGCTTCCCCGCAGTTGGCCCCTCATAATTTAACTAGTTGCTATTCTTTGCTTCTACTCCTATCCTACAATGCACCCCTCTAGTGGTTAACCCTATAACTGCACTTTCCCTATCTACACAATATATATATACATAGCAGCATCAGGTACATTACAATATATATATATATATATATATATATATATATATATATATATATATACAGTACTGACCAAAAGTTTGGACACACCTTCTCATTCAAAGATTTTTCTGTATTTTCATGACTATGAAAATTGTAGAATCACACTGAAGGCATCAAAACTATGAATTAACACATGTGGAATTATACATTACACTTTACAAAAAAGTGTGAAACAACTGAAAATATGTCTTATATTCTAGGTTCTTCAAAGTAGCCACCTTTTGCTTTGATTACTGCTTTGCACACAGAAAAGGTGAACGGATGGACTCTACATGCCTAGTTCCCACCGTGAAGCATGGAGGAGGTGGTGTGATGGTGTGGGGGTGTTTTGCTGGTGAAACTGTTGGGGATTTATTCAAAATTGAAGCGGTGAGCGGTCCAGCTCATCCCAAACCATCTTGATTGGGTTCAGGTCTGGTGACTGTGGAGGCCAGGTCATCTGGCATAGCACCCCAACACTCTCCTTCTTGGTCAAATAGCCCTTACACAGTCTGGAGGTGTGTTTGGGGTCATTGTCCTGTAGAAAAATAAATGATGGTCCAACTAAACGCAAACCGGATGGAATAGCATGCTTCTGCAAGATGCTGTGGTAGCCATTCTAGTTCACTATGCCTTCAATTTTGAATAAATCCCCAACAGTGTCACCAGCAAAGCACCCCCACACCATCACACCACCTCCTCCATGCTTCACGGTGGGAACCAGGCATGTAGAATCCATCCGTTCACCTTTTCTGCGTGCAAAGCAGTAATCAAAGCAAAAGGTGGCCACTTTGAAGAACCTAGAATATAAGACACATTTTCTGTTGTTTCACACTTTTTTGTAAAGTGTAATGTATAATTCCACATGTGTTAATTCATAGTTTTGATGCCTTCAGTGTGATTCTACAATTTTCATAGCCATGAAAATACAGAAAAATCTTTGAATGAGGTGTGTCCAAACTTTTGATCTGTACTGTATATATATATATATATATATATATATATATATACAGATTAACCGGGACATGTTTGGGGGCATAGGTCAGTCTCTGTAACCTCTTACAAATGTTCGTGCTAAGTCTGATAACACAACGCCCCAACGATATGGCAATGGAAATATTTGGGGGACTTGCCATATCTTCCAGGAGTTGGAGTCCACGAAGTCTCCCCTTTTTTCAAGTGCCTCTCAGACAATCCATAGTTGTTGTCAAGTTTGTCCTGAATCACATACTCCACTGTTGTGAACACTTTTGATCTGGCTTCTGAGTTTGGTCTCCCTTTGGTGGTTGCTGCGGGTAATGGAGCTGGTCTGGCTGACAGAGGTCGATCACCTGAAGAGGATGATTGGAGATCAGGTGTTACAGACTGGAGGGATTAAAGTGAGCAGCCTTCCCTTAGTTGTTGCCGGTGATTTGGTTTTCTTCCTGAGCCTTTTGGAAGTCTGCTTGCTCACTGCTTTGTCATGCATCTTTCAGATAAGTTTTGTCTGTTTTAATGTGTTTTTTTTTTTTTATTCTTTCCTTCTTTAAAGTACTCTAGAATCAACAGTTAGGCCGGTGATTCTGTTATGATTCGGTAACCGAGGAGGATAATAAAGAAATAGGCTAGGCAACCAGACACCAGAGAGGTTGGTAACTTAGCGGATTGCAGACCCCTAAACTGACAACACAGCTAAAATTAGCCGTGGGACGTACCTACGATGCCCTAGACGCCTCGACACAGCCAAAGTGTTAACTAAGCCTAAAGAGAGAAAGGAGAAAGGTAAACTGCCCCGGAGCAGAGTCCCAAAGGAATAGATAACCCCCAAACATATATTGGTGGTGAGACAGATGAAGCACAAACACAGGCAGAAAATAGAGCAAGCAAATGCTGGGGCCCAGACTGTCTGGATAGAACAGGACAGGAAAGGATACTGTCTGCAATCCCGGAAAAAAAACCCTAAGAAAAATTCCAACACATCTGATATGCAAAAAACCTGAGGTCACACGACCTCTCCCCCACTAAATCAGAACTCTGGTGTGAACTGGACACAAAACAGATACTGAAATAACAGGGGACCAGAAATAAAGGAAAACAGAGTCCACCGCAGGTCCCAGCAGGGGACCCGGCTGAACTAACACCAGCAAAGCAGAAAACAGAGAAAAGCAAACAGGGGAAAAAAAACAGATTAAAACAGACAAAACTTATATGAAAGATGCAGGACAAAGCAGGGAGCAAGCAGACTTCCAAAATGCTCAGGAACAAAACCAAATCACCGGCAACAACTAAGGGAAAGCTGCTCACTTTAATCCCTCCAGTCTGTAACACCTGATCTCCAATCATCCTCTTCAGGTGTTCGACCTCTGTCAGCCAGACCAGCTCCATTACCCGCAGAGGGAGCCCAACCACCAGATGGAGCCCAAACTCAGAAGCCAGATCAAAAGTGTTAACAACACTCCACCATTATTTCTCTTGGCTTTTTATGTCATATATAAAAAAACAGAGACATTTAGCAGTGGAGAATGAGGGATATAAGTAGGGGCGTAACTACAATAAGTCAGGGGTTGCAATTGCCTCCAGGCCCTGGAGCCGATGGGGCATAAGCATTCACTTTACCCTATATGACCAATACTATTAAAGACTTAATAATTGGGCAATAATTGGGGCCCCCATTGGAGCTTTTGCATTGGGACCCAGAAGCTTCAAGTTACACCACTGGACATACTATAAATCTCCTATTTTGGCGATAATTGGTTTCCAAAACTAATATAACTCATCACCTGGATAGATGATAATTTTTGAGGGATTTTTGGAATATGTCTTTAAAGGGTTGTTCAGTTTGGAAACCTTCTGATCACTTTGGGTTAATGATGGGGGAATCTCCTCTGTTCAGGATCCCCATCTTCTTGGCAGTGAAGAATAGTTACAAAGATTGTCCGTCTCTGGAGGATCTGTCCTGTGTAATATTTCTTTATCCTGAGGTGGGGCTATAAGGAAACTGAACACTTACTTTCCATAGATCACAGCTGATTACTTTGTGATCAGTTAATTACCAAGGCTGAGATCTCCTTTTTCTGAACTTTTTTCTTAAAAATACCCCCATAAAAAATCCAATGAAGCAAATGTATGATAACTATGATAACCTATGTCTCTCTCTAATCATGAGAGTCTCTAGGAAAAGTTAGTTTGCAAATCCCCCACCTCCTCCTTCCTTCAGTCTGTGCTCACTTTCCCAAGAGAGAAATGAGACAAAACCCGAGCAATTTCACAGCAGTTGTTAGGATTTTGCAGTCAACCTAAAGTAATAACCGGTTGACCTCCTCGAAGACCCTTCACTTGACCATGGGAGACGTCAAATCCTCTGGACAACGTCCTGCTAACAATGCTCTAACTGCCTCATTCGTCTTTCTGTAAAGTCACTTTTTCTTAGGTTACGTGCCATGCTTTAATGCCCGAAGAAGGTCTTTTTTTAATTTATCGGCCATTGTTCTTCTGTGTCCATACGACGCATACTAAGAACGTTATTTACTTATTTAAATGCACGTCGAAGCCGGGGTGAAAGACGGAGGCTGTCTCCAGGGTGACGCTGCAACAGCTGATGTCATAACCCTTTGTGCGTCTCCAGCCCCATTCAGCCGCATGGCTTGGACATGATGGGCTCCCGAAAAAAAAAGAAATCCAAAGAAGTTGGCCAATTCAGTTCTGCTTCCAGTATCTGACAAAAGCCTTGGAGCTGTGAATCAGATGGCACCGCGAGGCTACTGTTGGACAGACGGAATAAACTAGCAAGGGCATGTCTGCACCAAGCAGGCTCCAGGGGTATTGTGGGTAAACAATGGCAGCAGTGATAGAAGCCGCAGAGATTGAAATCAACGAGGAAGCCAATTTACGCCAATGAATGGACGGAGAAGAATAAGGTAGTCAGGATCTGCACAAAAGTGCGGCCAACGGAATCAAAAAGTTGCCTTCATTGAGGCTTTTGTAGCTGGATTACAAGGTAGGAGGCGCTGAGTGAAAAATGACTTCAGCTACTTATGTAACATGCTATAGAGGTGGGAATCCAGCGGATGCACTAAAATAAAAAGCAAAAAAAAACAAGTATTAACAGAAAAACATTGAACTCCTAAGTTTGGCCCATTAATAGGTCCTTTACCTTCTCTACGAAAATAAATCTTTTGTCTTTAAATACCAAGTCTCAAGGAAGGAGAAGATTTCTGTCCAGGCAAGAAGCCTCCCAGACCCTCTTATAATTTTTTTTACAGAATCTTTGTTACTTCGGAAAATGTATTGAAAATTTGTCACTGTGTTTTCAGCTCAGTACGAATGGAGTATGAAAATACATGGTGGGTTACCACAATCAACATGATATATGTTATTTACTCTTGTTAAAATGGCGATATGTCCAATTTACGAATATTCTTTTATTAAGAAAAGCCCTATAATCTCAAGATATCAACGGCAGACCTGTGTCTTTGCATTTCCGCTCCTGGGTTGGTAAGATGAGGGATTCATCATCTGTAATATATGTGAAGGAGAATGGCTGATTAGCTCATTTCAGTAGCAGAGATAGTTCCCTACTCCTTCATCACCAATACATAAATAGAGAAGGAGGATGGCTTTTATTATTGAAATCAGCCATTTAGCCAGCCCCCTTCATACACATTATGTAGTGCGGACACAGAAGTGGAGCAGCCGGGACCCTGGACTGGTACTGCCAGCCCCATTCTCTGACTGTGACAGAGAAGTAGACAGCCACTGAAATGAGCCTGACCCCTTCATACATAGACTGGTGACAAAGCTTTCTTCAGGATCAAACTCAAGCTGGAAGTGGAGATGCTTCAATCAAGGACCTGTCTGGATATCAGAGCATGATTTCCTATTTTAGGATAACAATTTAAAATCCTGAATCACCAGGGACCTTACTTATAGTATAATCACTACAGCAGCACTTCTTAACAATCCCCATAGCTATATAGCAGTATAGCAGGGGTTATTGTGGCTCCTGGTCCCTGCTAGTCAGGTTTCCTCGGAGGGTCTCCTATGCAGCTTTGATCCTCATCTACAAAGAATTAATGCAGAAGTGCCATCTGTTTCCTATGCACATACTTTATCCTGGTTAAGACTAAATATTTGGTGTAGTATGCGGGCACAATGCTATACAATCTTCTCAACAATATCACTTAGACAGGGCTGGATTTGGACTGACATTCAGCTCTTGTATTTGAAAGCACACAGGTCCATGCTGCCCCCAACCACAGATAAGATAGTGGTCTGTATTAACAAATATGACCCTGACTGATTAGGAGGAAATAAAAATTTACAGCAAAGCCAATATTACTAATAATAATGCTATATAATGGTAAATAATACCATCACATTATGAACAAATAATACTACCACATAGTGATGGAATAATACCACCAAACTGATGATTATCAAACATGACTTTACCAAGACTAAAATTACCATCAACACTGCAATAGACGAGATAAATAATAACCAGACAATAGACACATATTTACGACATATACAGTAGTAAAGAAGTAATATTACCGCCTTAGTGATCATTAACCAAAACTACTGTACTAAGACTGAAATTACCACCCACCATACAATGACTATATATTGGCAGATATCAATTCTACACCAGTCCTCTGGTGTACATCTTACATCCACGACTCATCTTTTCAGACTATATCATACAGATATCTTTGGCTTACAGCTCCTCCTCAGATTCCCCCTCTTCCACACAAACTACATACTGCTGTAACCAATGCCATAGACAGTAATAATGACCTCTCTGTTCCTAGCACAGTAACAGTGCCCCCCTTTCTGCCCCACACTGTAAAAATGCCCCTTTGTGTCTCAACACATTAATATTGGCTGTGCCTCCTTATAGTAATAGTGCCCTCTTATTCCTCATTATAATAATAATACCCGCTTATTCCTCCTTATAGTAATAATGCCCACTTATTCCTCCTAATCGTAATAATACCCCCTTATTCCTCCTTATAGTAATAATGCCCCCTAATTCCTCCATATAGTAATAATGCCCCCTTATTCCTCCTTATAGTACTAATGCCCCCTTATTCCTCCATATAGTACTAATGCCCCCTTATAGTACTAATGCCCCCTTATTCCTCCTTATAGTACTAATGCCCCCTTATTCCTCCTTATAGTAATACTGCCCCCTTATTCCTCCATATAGTAATAATGCCCCCTTATTCCTCCATATAGTAATAATGCACCCTTATTCCTCCTTATAGTAATAATGCACCCTTATTCCTCCTTATAGTAATAATGCCCCCTTATTCCTCCTTATAGTAATAATGCCCCCTTATTCCTCCATATAGTACTAATGCCCCCTTATTCCTCCATATAGTACTAATGCCCTCTTATTCCTCCTTATAGTAATAATGCCCCCTTATTCCTCCTTATAGTAATAATGCCCCCTTATTCCTCCTTATAATAATAATGCCCCCGTATTCCTCCTTATAATAATAATTCCCCCTTATTCCTCCTTATAATAATAACATCCCCTTATTCCTCCTTATAATATTAATACCCCCTTATTCCTCCTTATAATAATGCCCCCGTATTCCTCTTTATAACAATAATGCCCCTTTATTCCTCCTTATAATAATGCCGGCTTATTCCTCCTTATAATAATAATGCCGCGCTTATTCCTCCTTATAGTAATAATGTCCCCTTATAATAACAATGCCCCCTTATTCCTCCTTATAATAATGATGCCCCCGTATTCCTCCTTATATTAATAATGCCCCCTTATTCCTCCTTATAATAATAATGCCCCCTTATTCCTCATTATAATAATAATGCCCGCTTATTCCTCCTTATAGTAATAATGCCCCCTTATTCCTCCTTATAGTAATAATGTAATATAGTAATAGCCAACAACCCCAAGAAACTTTTTGACACTTTTCACTTCCTCCTCAGGCCAAAAGCACAAGCCCCTATCACAGACATTTGTGCTGATGACCTGGGCTCCCACTTTATAGAAAAAATAGATACTATCCGTCAGGAAATCTGCTCTCAACCACCAAGTGCTGTGACTCCCATCCCTCCCTGCATTTCCCCTGGCTCACTTTCCACATTTGATCCCATCACAGAAGAAGAAGTCTCCAGACTCCTCTCTTCCTCTCATCCGACTACATGCACTACCGACCCCATTCCCTCACATCTTCTCCAGTCTCTCTCTCCAGTTGTCACAACTCAAATAACTACAATCTTTAATCTCTCACTCTCTGGCATTTTCCCATCCTCCTTCAAACACTCCATCATCACTCCATTACTAAAGAAACCCACTCTCGACCCTTCCTGCACAAACAACTACAGACCAGTCCCCAATCTCCCCTTTATCTCTAAACTTTTGGAACGCCTAGTCTACTCCCGCCTTACCCGTTACTTCTCCACTCACTCCCTTCTAGACCCTTCACAGTCCGGCTTCCGCTCCCTACATTCGACTGAAACTGCACTCATCAAAGTGACCAATGACCTTCTGACAGCAAAACGTAACGGTGACCACTCTCTACTCATTCTTCTCGACCTTTCTGCAGCTTTCGACACAGTTGACCACCGTCTCCTAATGTCTAGGCTCCAGTCACTAGGTATTAAGGACACTGTTCTCTCCTGGTTCTCTTCCTATCTTTCTGACCGCTCCTTCAGTGTTTCGTTCTCTGGCTCCACGTCATCTCCTCTTCCTCTCACTGTTGGTGTACCCCAGGGCTCAGTCCTTGGCCCCCTTCTCTTCTCTCTCTACACGGCCCCAATTGGACAGACCATCAGCAGATTTGGCTTTCAGTACCATCTTTATGCTGATGACACACAACTATACACGTCATCATCCGACCTTACCCCCGCTGTACTACAGAACGCCACCGACTGTCTCTCCGCAGTCTCCAACATCATGTCCGCTCTCTATCTGAAACTCAACCTCGTCAAAACTGAACTTCTTCTGCTCCCGCCGTCTACTAACCTCCCCAAATTTGACATTTCTCTCTCTCTGTGGGCGGCACCATAATAACACCCCGGCAGCAGGCTCGCTGTCTGGGTGTTATGTTTGATACCAATCTCTTCTTCGCCTCCCATATACAATCTCTTGCCCGCTCTTGCCGCCTACACCTAAAGAACATCTCTAGAATCCGCTTTTTTTCTCACCATGGAAACAACAAAAACCCTCACTGTAGCATTGATCCACTCCCGCCTGGACTACTGTAACGCTCTATTACTTGGCCTCCCCATTACTCGACTATCCCCTCTCCAGTCCATCCTTAATGCAGCAGCCAGCGTCATCCATCTGGCTAATCGTACTCGGACGCGTCCGCTCTTCGCCAGTCCTTACACTGGCTTCCCATTCATTATAGGATCCAATTAAAAGTACTTGTTCTCACCCACAAAGCTCTCCACAGTGCAGCACCCCCTACATCTCCTCCCTCATTTCTATCTATCGGCCTAACCGACTGCTGCGCTCTGGAAACAACTTTCGACTAACCTCTGCACTAATCCGTACCTACCACTCCCGACTCCAAGACTTCTCACGCGCTGCGCCAATCCTCTGGAATGCTCTACCCCAAGAAATTAGGACTATCCACAATTTGCATGGTTTCAGGCGCTCCCTCAAAACACATTTGTTTAGAGCGGCCTATCACGTTCACTAATCAAAGTCATTCTAGGTGTAAGTGTGTGTGTGTGTAGCCCATTCACTATCTCCATCCATCCCTCACTCCCTCAAGATGGCTGGACCATCATTGTAAATGCACCATTGTATATACACACCTGTACTTTGTACCTCCCCCACCTCATTGTAGATTGTAAGCTCTCACAAGCAGGGTCATCTTATTTTGCTTTAATTATTGTATTGTTAACATTGTTACTTATGACTTGTGTTTTGAAACTGTTAAACTGTAAAGCGCTGCGGAATATGTTGGCGCTATATAAATAAAGATTATTATTATTATTAATGCCGCTTTATTCCTCCATCTAGTAATAATGCCCCCTTATTCCTCCATATAGTACTAATGCCCCCTTATTCCTCCATATAGTACTAATGCCCCCTTATTCCTTCTTTTAGTAATAATGCCCCCTTATTCCTCCATCTAGTAATAATGCCCCCTTATTCCTCAATCTAGTAATAATGCCCCCTTATTCCTCCATATAGTACTAATGCCCCCTTATTCCTCCTTATAGTAATAATGTCCCCTTATTCCTCCATCTAGTAATAATGCCCCTTATTCCTCCATATAGTACTAATGCCCCCTTATTCCTCCTTATAATAATAACGCACCCGTATTCCTCCTTATAATAATAATGCCCCCGTATTCCTCCTTATAATAATAATGCCCCCTTATTCCTCCTTATAATAACAATGCCCCCTTATTCTTCCTTATAATAATAATACCCCCTTATTTCTCCTTATAGTAATAATGCCCCCTGTGCCTCCATTTAGCTATAATGTTACCCTGTGCCTCCATACAGTTATACAGTCCACCTATAATAATAATATCCCCTATAATAATATGCCTCACTATGCCTGGCAATGAATGCAAATAATCTAATACCTCACCCGATCCAACGTCACATGGAGATACGCTTGCTACTCCACTGCACTGACAGACCCAGGCGGTCCAGTGAAGTGATGTAGTCGCGATGTCTGAAGTCCCTTGCATGGTATGATCCTTTGGCAGCCCGCAGGACAGAAGCAACCCATGTCCCACCTGAGTACGGTAACAGCTGGAGCATGGAGCCAATGGCTCTCTGCTCCGTCACAATTGTTAACAGTGTACCCAGTTTGACGACACAGATACTGTTAAAATATTCTGGGCTAATGACTCACTGCTGCACCGGCTCATCTGAATTTGCCAGAATTGTCAGATAACCAGTCTGACCCTGTACCTAGACATCCAGGGATGAAGTTATGAATCCCCAAACCAGCTGGAATAATATTACCCCCCCAGCCATGAACTAATCAAAAATAGGATGGTCATTGAGAAACTAAGAGATAATGTAGACTTTTTCTACCTATGAAAAATACACGAGCCTAGGTACAAGGTGCTACGTGATTGAGTAACCAAAGACTAAAAAAAAATTTCTTGAACTTTTAATATTTCTCCCAGTATAAGAATCATTGAAGCCTTACAGTAAAATCTCTGGAAACTTCACAAAAATAGAAGTTCACTTTAAGACTTTACAAAGTCAGTCTTTTCCCTTGACCTCAGGTGGTCGGCAAACTGTAGTCCATTTCCCAGCAGTTCCCTCTTTATTGCTTTCTCATTGTTCTACATCGACGGGAGATATCTGTAAGTTGATTTTCCATGTAGAGAATATACAGTAACCATTGACTACTGCCGGACACAAAGGCAACAAATTGATGTCTTCGAGCAGCAGATGGAGCCGACGTGAGGTTACTATTGGCAATGGAAGTGGAATGCAAGATCTGTTTTTTCCAGAGAATATGACTGACATTTATAAATCAGTTCGTCTCACCGTTCTTATGATGTGGTTGAGCTTCGAGGAAACATTATAAATTTATTCTGAATCACGAGAAAAGGGATCAAAGTAGGTAAAAAAAAAACAACGTAAAGAGTTCAACTAAAAACTTTTCACTGAAAAGTATTAAAACGAATTAATAACCAGGGACTCGTTGAATCTCCTAATGTTTAATGTCTCGGATCAAAATTTTCCAAGTCGACCGTCTCCGTAGGATTGAGGTTGTGTATTTTATGACACATTCGGACTGCGTGCCAAGGAATATAAAAAATTCACTTCATTTCAGGCAAATGTAAAATATTTTGTATGGCTACCATCCCGAAACATAAAGACAGAAGAGCTCAAGGAGCCAAGAGAAAGACAAGCATGTGCCGAACTTCTCTCGAGCTGCCCCATCACTCCGAAATGCTCTACCTCCACTTGCTGTTAATCACTCGATTTTCACAGAAGCTTTTATAAACCTGGCCATTTATGTAATGTTTTTAGTAGGTGTTTCCCCCCCCTAGATGTTCCATAAATATTCAGCATGGTCAAACATTATTGCGAAAGGAGAGCTACCATAACAACGGGTCCTATATTGTGCATGAAGTATGTGAAAACTCCTTTACTTCTTATGGCTGAAAATTGTGTAATCGAAAATATAGGACATATGCCACTGGTGTGAATATTTCCATGTGATACAGGAGTAAAATGGATTTTTACACAGAAATAATTAGATTTGGGCACGACAAGAAATCCAACACATCTTAAATTTGTACAACGGGTTGAGCATTCAAGTTGATCACTTGGAAATGGCTCTCCTTAACCTTTTATTACCTAAAGAAGTCAACGAGCCATTCATTAAATTTTATTTCTTTAATTATAAACCACCAAAATCTTCCCGATATTGCGCCGCTCTGTATGCAATCACTACAGTAAGGGTATGTGCATGTTGAGTATTTAGTGCAGAAATTTCTGCATCTCTTGGCAGGAAATATGCACCAGCAAAAAAAAAGTGTTTTTGCTGCCTTTTTTATTTGCGTTTATTGTGCAGATTTTTCCCCACTCATTAGTATCGGTGAAATCTGCAGCAAAAACGCTGAAAGAAGTGACATGCTGCAGATTTCAATTTGCACCAAATCTTCAAGTTACAAATAAGCGACGTGTGCATGAGACTTCCGGATTCGCATTCATTTTTGCTGGCATCAGGAAACCCTTGAGGTTTTGTGACAAACCTGCACTGAAAAAACGGCAGCAAAAAGCGCAACATGTGCACACAGCTAAAACTCAGATTGCCCCTAGTGTCATTGCTAAACTTACCCTGGAATACTTTACAAATACAGTCTTAAACTTTAGAGAATCATTTGTGAAAAATCAAATTACTTATGAATTTCTCCAAAATTTTGTGTTTGCTCAAATATGAAACATTCAGAATTCGATTAGCATTAATCTTGCAAAATAGTAAACTACTTTCATGGATTCTTTATTTAGGACCTTTCCATTGCTATCCCCTCACCTGTCCTGTCGCCACAATTCCCCACCTCATCTTCCACTTGCTGTGTCCAGTCTTATTTGCTCTTCATATTTTCCACCGTTCACTGTTACAAACCTGTTCCGGATCCGGGCTTTCCTCCCTTCATCTTGGTCCACTGCCCTCTGTTGTCCTCCACGTAGTCCTGTGTCTTGCTATTCAAGACTCTAGTTTTGTGTACTGTACCTCCTGCGCACATCATGCTTAACCTGCTTCCATTCCTGCACAGTTCATTTCATCCGTCCTGCTGCTCTCAAGCCACCTGTGTGTGCCACGTTCTTGCTCCCCAACTTGCCAACTGCACATATGCCTGGGGATTTTGTACTCACCTGGACCTGGGGCTTAGCAGTTCCAATTCACAAGGTGTGCCTTACATTGACTAAACCTCACGTGGTCCTGTTATTGACATGAAAACAGGGGGAGAAACATGTGACTTACGCGCATCACGTTCCACATGACCTCAAGAAAACCAGTCAGAGCCAGAAGATCCAGACATCAAAGAAGACAAGAGGGAGCAAGTGGAGGACCAGGTGGGGAAGGTGGCAGGACAGGTGAGTATAATCTTTTATTAATTTTTAACATATTTCCGACCCTCCATTTGTCATGTTTTGAGGTCTGGAGAGGCCATTATATACGTCTTTTTGTGACACTTTTAATTCAGACCTACGAATTTCAGGAGATGTGCTCATCTAAGGGAGTTTGTGCAGTACACCATGCTCAGTGCCAGTCATTGATACAGTGAATGATCCTTCACTACACCAATGTACAGTTGGCAGTGATGCCGTCAGCAGTTTCAGTGTAGAGTTACGATGACTCAAGATGGGTGGGTTGATTGGTCGCTCACATAACAAGTGCCAATACAAATTGCACCATCCCATTTACTGCCAATAACAATGATTTTTAGGATGCATAAATGCTCCATTCAGCCAACGAATGAGCATAAAGTCTACAGTCCATTTTTCGGCCATGCAATGTATCTGAGACAAACACTTGATTGTGTCTCATACTGTGCTAAAAATCTTGTGTTGAGGTCATTAGAGACCAGGCTCCAGTTTCGCCATGCACTTCCGATGGTTGGGTCAGGTGGATGTTAGTTCAGCTGAATTCTTGTTACAGAGCGACCACAGTTCCTCCAGGTTCCCACCTTTGGCAGACTCCTTTTATTCTTCTGGCTGAGCTGGTAAAATAATCTGTGTTAACTCTCAATCATGTCTTTCATCCTCTGCAAGCACATTCACAGTGTCGGCTTCATAGTCATTGGGTTTTCTACCTGCTTTACTTATGCTCTCAATGCACTCTCGTTGAAGGGCGTACCTGGATGTCTTTCCCGGTTAGCTAGCCACAATTGTGTAGATGGCAAATTTTCTTTACATAAGAGCAGAGTTACACAGCGAGACCAAGTTGTATTTGGAAGGGATGGAAGAAGCTTGGCAGTGAGGCGGAGAACACTTCTAGTTTCTATAGACAGTTAGTTACAGGTTTGAGTAAAAATAAAAGAAAAGAAACTCATTAATAGACTGATAATTGAGATTTGGAATCTCAAAGCAATTCCCTTTTGACATCACACACCACATCGGAACGTCATGATGTTGTCACTGCTCTGGATAAGTCATTTGCTCACTGGTCAGATAAAGTGGCTTGTGGCTGGCAGGATGGCCAGTTTCATGAGATCATTTTCGCCTTTACTGATGAAAATGTGGATTTCAGAGATGTGGTCTGTAAGAAAGGAATCTATCTATCTATCTTTACTGAAGTCTCTTCCATTACCTCAGTAGCAACAACCAGCCAAACCACCTTTTCCATGAAATTGGTAAGAGTATGTGCACACAGATTTTTTTTAAAGTATTTTTTGGATCGCGTCTGCTCCAAAAAAATGCCTGAAAGAAATTGTTCAAAAAAATGGTTTCAAGATTTGTGTAGCCCAGCTGTGCCTGGAGTCACATTTCCCCAGGGGGATGCACCAAAGGTAACACCCACAGAGACCTGATATACACACAACAAACCTTCACTATTTCCTAGAGCCACCAGAGGGAGCCCTTTTGCAGTATATAAGGGTAATGAAGACACAGCAGTTACCTCAGATGAGATCAGATTACCTCAGAGAGGCAGATTAGCTGGGAGTGTGAGACAGTTTAGTCACCTCAGGCAGTCTAGCTAAGAACGTGCCTAGACTATTCACCTCAGAGCTGAGAGGAGTAGAGAGTTGTGAGAGAATCTGAAGACTGCAGCTTGAGCTTAGTTCAAAGAGTGGAGGCTAGTACGAGTGGAGAAAGATAGCCACTTCAGCCTGGTCAGAACTGAGTCAACTGAGTGTAGTTTCAGTGAGCAAGCGTGCCGACGCTTTGAGAGAGGTGAAGAGAGAGAAGAATCAGCTAACTTCTGCTATTGTGCTTGTGTTAACGGTGGAAGTAGGACGAAAGGCGAGTGGAAGAGAAGGAGAGAGTAACGGAGGTTGAAACAGCATTGATAGCTTACCTCTACTCTGAACAACCGGACACCGGGTCTGAGCTTGCTAGCATCAACACGACTAGTAGGAGATACCGGAGACCCTGCTGGACTACAGGTCGCAGGGGCCCAAGAGTGTTGATACGTCACCGGGGTCAGGAAGACAGGAGTCCGGTCGGCCAACCATTAGAGACACTGTTCTACCTAAGAGAAGGACTCACCACAAAGTCAGCCAGGCGTATAAGTGAAGACAGAGTTAGACTTCGTTTCATACAGGTCAGAAACTCACACAACAGGAGTAAGGAGGCCCTACACCTACTCAGTGGGAATACTGGACGTGCATCCTCCACCCTGCCAGCTTCGCGGGACATGCCTGCAACTACCATCAGTAAAGGTACAGAAAGAGACTTTTGTGTGTGTGTCTGCATTATTGCTCCTGTGGCTGAAAAACCCCCTTCTCCATCCTGCACCCCTACACCGCCATCTACCCTGAGGGACCCAGTCTTGCCTGTGGAAGACTTAACACCTTGCTGCCCAGTAACAGCCCCTCAGTGGATCTACCCTGCAGCGCTGGTCACCCTGACCATTTACCGCAGGTGGCGTCACGAACAAACTGTAAATACTTTATTCCTCTCTAAATATCCCACATTTGAGGTGAGCCCCCAGGGCCACGGACCGTGCTGTGCTACCCGTGACATCCCCCATTGAAGTGAACGGGCTTGGTGCCGAGTACCCCACAGGCCCTGGCTGTGCGACTCAGATTCTTACTATTAATTTGTATTGTAAACCATTTTGTGGGTCATAGATTCAGTCTTTTGTACATTTTACTTCCGCTTCAGGATTTGAAGACAGCTTAGTGGGAGAAAAGAAAGTGCAGGTCACTTCTTTGAAGGATCTGATGGAAAATGTTTCCAACTAGACACCGTCCAATCAAAAGGCTCCAAATATAAAAGCTTTATGAAAAAACCTCTGCAAAAAGCTTTAAAAACTCTTGTGTCGGAAAGGACAAACTCCTCAAAAAACTCCAAAAAAGTAGTGTTTCCTGAAACAAGAAAACTAGTTGTTTTTGACTGCTTCAAAAAAATTCCTTTGCATGCACAAAGCCTTCAATGATGATAGATGGTTCTGGGCTCCAGGTGGTTGTCAAAGGTTTAAACTGGTGATTACCATCTTCACCTCATTGAGGTCCAATATGGACAAAATCTGAGCACCAGGCCCGTACGAGAGGGGGTTCCGCCGATATTTGCGCCAATCTCACCTGGATGTGCATCCTCGGAAGCATATTCTGCTGAAATGTATCGGATCCCAGAGACCCACAGGCTCCCTACACTGCAATCCACACTTGCCTGTGACAGGCAACGCATGGCAGTGACTTCATGCGTTGCCCAGCTATAGACGAGGATGCAGCATGGCATGAGAACAAGGGAAGGTAATAATAATTGTTTGTTTATTTTTTAAATGTGCTGAAGAATGCAAGGGGAAAAGAATGGGGGGCATTATTTTAGGAAAGGGCCTGATGAGGAGCATGGTACCAAAACGTTGGACATTGTTATAGGATGGGGTCCAGCATGTAGGGCATTACTACTGGAAGGGCCAAGGATGCAGAACATTATTAAAGGAAGTGGCCAGGATCAGTGAAATTATGGGGCCATGATGGGGGGAGATTATTACATGGGGGGTGAACACACATGTCTTTATGGGATCTAGAACACTACAAGGACCCATACATCTGACCAAAATGCGGGTGAGAGCACAAGTCCAAATTCTGCACTGGGGCTCTTCGTACTCTAGTTACGCAACTGATGAGGATGTCATTGTTAAAGTAATAAAATCTGTTTGAGATACACATTGGCAGTAGTCCTTTAGTCTGACGCATGTTTCTGGTCTATGCTATAATTGCACACTTTCCTGGGACACCGCGCCAACTCCTTGAAAAAGGGGAGACTTGGGTTACACTAAGAGTTGGAAATCACAGTACAAACATTCCGCAAGGCAGTTCTCCTCCAAAATTTTATTTGCAGTGACACCTTGCCCCGAAGGCCAAACGTACATTCAGAAGTCAGGAATGGGGTGTGAATGGGTCACAGTCTGGTAAAATTTACGGTTCTAAAAAAAAAATAAATAACACCTGGGCAGCTGTATTTCCCCAATTGTAGCATTTAACTAACTGGCAAAACATTTTTGAAGCAAACTATATTGGTATCCATCAGTAGCATTGAACATAGTCTAATGGGCAGCATGGTGGTTAGTGGTTCAAATCCCATCAACCACAACATCTACCAAGAGTTTGTATGTTCTCTGCGTGTTTGCGTGGGTTTCCTCCGGGTTTTCCGGTTTCCATCGACATTCCAAAGATATACTGATAGGGATTTTAGATTGTGAGCCCAATGGGGACAGCGATGATAATGTCTGTAAAGCGATGTGGAGTTAATAGTTCTACATCAGTGAATAAAAGGCATCCACAGTCATCATATTACCAGAGCACTAAATATTTTCTAACAGGCCACCTTCAGAGTTCATCCAAAGGAGGAAGTGCAGAAAAACCCCAATCGCAATAATTACCTCTATGTCATTTACCTCCATTGTTGAGAACGTCCAGAAACCGAGTAATTAATGAACAGCTCAGGAAAAATTTGTATTTAGTTTTTCTCCCAAGAAATTCAAATTTAATGTTCCTTACTATGTTTTGGGTTCTCTCCAAACCCCAAGGCATAATAAAAGTAATATGTAAAAAATAAAATCCTTAGGCTCAACTCACAACTAAGTTCTCCAGTCTCTCCATTCCTCACCGTCTCCATTGCGGTCCTCGCCGCATTTTCAGATCACCGTCGCTTGTGCTGAAATCCCCGAACCTTTCACGCTGGGCTGGGACTCTCTACTTTGATGGAGTTCTGCGTATGCGTGTATAAGGCAGCATGAGTTGCCTGGGGATTTCAACGCGAGCGGTGGGGATCTGAGGATGCGGCAAGGACCAGACAGTTAAAGTGGAGGGGCAAGAGTCATGAGTATAAGGATTTTTATTTTACAATTTGACAGTTTTTTTAACAGTTAGAAAATATGGCACTATTTTGCTGAATCAGCACCGCAGCAAATTTCAAAGAAAATCCACATTTTAGAATCAGAATTTAATTACACTCAAATTTACTTGCTCATCTCTACTGTCTATATTTTGCCTTCTCTTTTTCTGTCGCTGTCCACTTCCGACAGTAGGATGTTTTCTATACATTGAGATCTAGCATTGGAAATCTAAACCAACATTTGCTACTGTGAATAGGAAACATGGAAACAACACAAGTGTCTTTGTTGTTTGTAATCTGCCTCTTGCAGCGCGGCGGCAGCGTGAAACAGAAAAGTCCCTTGTTCTTTACGTTGCCCCTTTAACAAAAGTTCCAGAGGACAGCTTAGAGGGAACACTTGTAGGGTATTAAGTCTCCATTCATAAGGGAAGAAACTGAAAGAAACCAGAGGATTTGATGACCCAGGAATCAATGACACGTTAACTTCTTTCCATCTGTTTTAGCGATGTTTTCAGAAATTCACCAAACACTGAGCTTGACTATGTGAACATGTAGTGGAAGGCTGTGGGGTGTGGTGAAAAACCACTTGTAAAAATAATAGATGCAAAAACGTATGGCCAACTCCAATGTATCATATTGGTCAGTAGGTTTTAGATGGTGCCAAGTTGACGGTTTGGGGAATGATCGTCTGTTGAACAAGATTTTAGACGTTAGGTGATGGAAATGTCAATCAGAACAATGACTCCAAATGTAAGAATCAATGATCATTCTCGACATTGTGACTCCCCCAGACAGGTATACTCCCAATCACCTGATCATGGGAGAAAAAGATTGAGCCATTTGCATTTTGGTGGTCTATCCTTTTATTTTCAGGGTAGTTAAGCCACTCACAGAGGTTTTTGATACGAGTGTTCTCCTTTATTTCTGTGGAAATCATATAAACGCTCAGCCAAGTGGAGTGATAATGTGTATGGGGAGTTTCAGGAGAGATATCTGTCTGTGTTGGCGGCTTCTAATACATATTGGTGCATCGGTGTACCCGGATGATCTTTAGTTGTGCAACCATCAAACTTCTGTGTATGGCCGCCTCAGGTCTCACCAAATTTTTGAGACAAAGTTGCGAGAGATTCTGGAGTGCTGTGTGCTTCACGAGTCACTAAAATTGTTAGCATAGCTATGCCCCCTCTAATGGGCCACAATGCCCGTTCGCGTTCCAATATATCTATTTTTGGATGTCGGCTTAGTCTGAGGATGAAATATACTGGCAACGGGTACAGGAAACTTTTCAGGAGCACTGCTTTGTTGGGAAATTTCTGGAGGCTTCTGAGGTGGCAAGTTTGCCACCTCTGCTAGGAGTCCAGGAGGTCTTCTCTTATTAGCATGACATTCTCCCATGCACATGCATACTCCGCTTAAATAAGAGTGCATGTGTTCTGAATGGGGAGGGGGAAGGAAGAAGCACTCAGATACCTCAGGAGGCCGATAATCTCCACTGAAAACAGAAGCACAAGGAGTTTAAAGTTAGTATCCAATCTTTCTCTCTGCCAACCTCATCTGATCGGGAGGCTATAAAGTTGCATGATCTTGCTGTGTACGCATCTACACTTAATTCGGCTGAAGTTATAACTGCATAGTTGACATGCTGTAAACTCATAGCTGTTGTTGATTCCCACCTCCTTTCTATAGGAAAACAAAGGATTGGGCAGATTGTAATCTAATCTACTTCTCATCCAGTGGTAGTAAATTGAATTTTTTAGCTTAAAATAAGGGAGATACAAAATGATCGCATGGACCATGTCAACAAAGGTTTATGTTATTGCCTATTGTCATGATGGTAGTTATACTAAAAAAATGTGTATAGTCTATATCATCTTGCCTAAAGGAGTACTGATATTATAGTCAAATATGTTGAGTTTTGTCATCGTAACCTCCCAATAAAGGCCTAACTTTGGGAAGATGAAAGAGACATCCTCCTGAGAAGTGGTGGTGACTGGAAAGATCTCAGCTGTTCTTTCCTCATGGTTCGTTACTGACACTTTCTTCTCCTGAGCTTATGACTCCTCATTTCTTATCACAATGAGGTGGGCTATGATGATGCTTTCTACAAAGGGATTTAAGATGTCTTAAGTGGTTTAAACAATTTAGACTGTAAATTCAATGTTCTTTATGCTAAGAAAAATTAGTAGCATTCAGGGAACTGGTTCTACAAATACACTTCTCAACATCGAAGTTGCAACACCAAGAAGGAAAACTAGTGGAATTATGGAAATCACAGTGTAAGATTTGGCCAGGGATGTAGTTGTGGCCGGGCCCTCAGTTACATCAGGGCCCTGGCCTCCTCTTACATTGAAACAGTGTCTCCTCAGAAGTGTAACTGTGTCGTCTTTTGCTGCACCATCAGGGACTCCTCTGTGGCGCTGGCGACCTTCTGTAGCTGGTTCCGAAGTATTCAGCTTGCCTGGAGGGTAGGGTGTGATAGGAAGCACTGGTGGAGTGTGGTCACAGGAGGTGTTCGGTGGCCTGGCTCATCCCAGGCTGGTGCAGCAGGTTCAGTGGTGTGGGGGCTCTGCCATTTTGTGAAAACCCCCGCACCACCAATCATCTGCATAAGTGCCGCGCACCAGCCCGGGATGGATGTGTGGGGGCTCTGGGATTTCCACAAATGCCGGCGAGCCCCCGCACCACCGATCATCTGCCAAACTGCCGCGCATCAGCCTGGGATGTCTCTCCTGAAAGTGAAAGTGAGTGCATCCCGACCATAGGACGCACCCCCATTTTCTCCAAAAAATTTTGGGGAAAAAAGTGCGTCTTATGGTCCGAAAAATACCGTAGTTTAAAGACATGGTAATACAGATTCAAGTGTAGCAATACCAGTGCAGAACAATAGTAATAGGAATAACTGAGACACAGTCTGATTCCAATGCAAAACAAAAAACTTTACTAGGCACACTTTGCAGCACATTCTTGTCAGATACTGGGACAGCATCAGATACCACACAGTTCAACTCCTGCAATTTCCCTGTGCTTCCTTCTACATCCTCCAGTACATAATAATAGCACCTTAGGCGGTACCACAGCGTTCTCCTTGTCCAGACTCACTACTTCTGGGGACTCCCTCCTCGTTTCGCCCTGGATCTGAGTGCGTCTGCCCATGCAATGATCTGTCACATCTCGCCCTGTACTTTCAGGACCGTTTCCTTGTTCCCACTCCAAGCTGCTGACACTCCGGTCTTCTGTCCCTAAGGGACTCTGGATGGCTGTAATTCTTCCTGACTTACCACACAGCAGCCCCTCCTATGTTTTTAACCATTCCATATCCTAAGATTTAATTACCATATAACATTCTATAGTGCCCCCATCTAGTGGCCGTACCTAACCACTACGCTTACCCTAAGTCTATACATAGATATACTTTACCGTGAAAGAGAACATGTTATAATACACATATCTACACGAATAGAAATATATACCATATTTTTCAGACTATAAGATGCTCTGGACCATAAGACGCACCCCAAATTTTCAGAAGAAAAATAGGGAAAAATTTAATGCGTCAAATGAGGATCCGTCTTACAGTCCGAAGTATTCAGCTTGCCTGGAGGGTAGGGTGTGATAGGGAGCGCTGGTGGAGTGTGGTCACAGGAGGTGTTCGGTGGCCTGGCTCATCCCAGGCTGGTGCAGCAGGTTCAGTGGTGTGGGGGCTCTGCCATTTTGTGAAAACCCCCGCACTACCAATCATCTGCAAAAGTGCCGCGCACCAGCCCGGGATGGATGTGTGGGGGCTCCGGGATTTCCACAAATGCCGGCGAGCCCCCGCACCACCGATCATCTGCCAAACTGCCACGCATCAGCCTGGGATGTCTCTCCTGAAAGTGAAAGTGAGTGCATCCCGACCATAGGGCGCACCCCCATTTTCCCCAAAAAATTTTGGGGAAAAAAGTGCGTCTTATGGTCCGAAAAATACCGTAGTTTAAAGACATGGTAATACAAATTCAAGTGTAGCAATACCAGTGCAGAACAATAGTAATACACATTTAAGTGTAGCAGTACCATTCTATCAAAATAGACATTATTCAATCCCCTTACAACAGAAAGGAGACATGTTACTGATCTGAAAATAATGAAAAAATGGAAACAAAATTTTCAAAATATCACGATTTATTTAGCATTGAGTATGAGCACAACATAATAATAATCTTTATTTTTATATAGCGCCAACATATTCTGCAGCGCTTTACAGTTTGCACACAATATCAACGCTGTCCCAGATGGGGCTCACAATATAAATTCCCTATTAGTATGTCTTTAGAATGTGGGAGGAACCCAGAAGAAACCCATGCAAACACGGGGAGAACATACAAACTCCTTGCAGGTGTCAACCTTGGTGGGTTTTGAACCCAGGACTTCAGCGCTGCAGTACTAACATGCTTTAGATCTATGTATAATTGAGGTAACCTGAGTGGTTCAGCCATGGGGTTTTAATTATTTTTTAACTTCACTTGTTTGCCAGTACACGCTAATAAAGATTTTGTATTTTCATTATTTTGGTGTAGTGTGCATTACTGCAGTAGTGCTTTCTCTTGTTTTCTTGCAATATCCTTACTACTGTTTTGCACCTCCCTATATTTGCTAGTATTGTTGCGCGCCTGTTTTTTCTCTTTTTCCTTTCAATCTGCCTCTAAACAGGACGTGCCTTTCTTATATCTTTCTGCTCTATGCTGCTCTGCACTGTGCCTCTCCCATCTGCTAAACCCCTATGCTGCCTTTACCTTACGACTCATACATCTATTCTATGCTCTATCTCTAATGTGCTCCCCTCTATTCTAATCTCCCTACAGTCTTACACTACTTCCTGAGGGACACTGCAGCCACATTTTGGCTACTGGCCCCTGACTGCTGTGCCCTCCTTCCGGGCTAAAAGAAGGTATCCCATTGGGTGATGCTGGTTGGAGGTTTTCCTTCCTGGGGCAGTTCCCTCCCCGCAGGTTTATATTCCGCTGCCCAACAGCTTCCAGCCTCTCTTTGAAGACCCAGTGAGAGACAGGATCAGCAGGGAGGGTAGCGCTTGGCTTACAGCGTTGTTAGCTGGAGCAGCTCCTTCCCTGCTGAGGTTCAAACGCCGCTGCCCGGCATGCGGAGACCTCATAGAGCCACCCTCCCGCTGGTGCGTTTGAGCACTCTATTAGAATCAAATCGGAGCATGCACAAATCATCTGCGCGCGCTCCGAAACAGGCCTCGTCCACCCGCCATCTTCGTTCCGTTGCGGTGGCTGGCAGGTCGCACAGTGGGGAGAGCGTTCCGCCGGTGGTTGGGCTTTATAACATTCCAGGGGTTACTTCGCCTCAGCCTCCTTTAGATTGTAGACCTCAGGAGGGTAACCAGAGCGGGCTGTACATAATGGGGGGTGCCCATTGGTCATCTTCCTCATCACAGGAGGCAGTAACAGAGGGAACAGGGGACTAGATTACCCAGAGGATTAACCCCTTAGCTTCACAACAGGCAGAGGATCCGACCATGACCACGAGTGGGGGGTTTAGAGAGTGGCATTCCTGCACAACATCAGCTGCTTACTTCTATGGGGTCTTTTACACAAACCATTCAGCCCCTTAACCCTCTGGCCAGCAGCCAAATAGGGGATAGTGGTGGTTCCCCCTTTCCATCTTATCCAGCCATATTTAACCCAGTGCAGTTCCAGATTACTGGTGGGCAGACGTCATCAGCGATGCAGCTAACAACCATGGGACACCGTGACACCTCTGCAATACTGTCACATGCTGGGGGTGCCGGTGTTATTCTTCCTCTGCCAGGTGTTGGGACCGGGTGCGGATAGCTGCTCTGTCCGCATCCCTTCCTCAGAGGGGTATCGATGTAGGCGTTCCAGGCGCCGGAGCCACCGTCGTTCACATACTGTAGATCTAGATTGAACCATCGTAGTCGGCACTCCAGGTCGTCGTGTTGCCAATCCCCATCTTCGTCGGAGGCCTCTTCGGAGGAGCCACGCAGGGACGTGGAATCTCCTGGTTGTACGGAGCATAGCAACGGTCGAGTTTACAACTTGGTGAGTATCATTATGCTGGGGCATGGGGTGGTGATAGGGGTAATATGAGTATAGCTGGCACGATTAATAGTCCCCAGTTAGGCGGGAATAAGGTATTTGTCAATCCTAAAATGTTGCAAGCCATAGAGGTGGCGAAACCTCCACCTCCTCCTCGACCAGAAATTTATAAGGATGGTCTGTTTTGCGGCGTACCCCAGTTGGGGTCGCAGTTGGACCTTAGTACGAAAGAGCAAATTTGGGCAAATGATTATGTCGATATATTGTCGTTGGTGTCTCGTGACCAACACTCTATCGAAAGAACAAAGAGCGATGCGTGGGGGATAAGGTGTATGATCGTAAGCCCAAGGTAGCCAAGACCATTAACAATTGGCTGCAGGCTTTTGCCGTCTTGGGTTGTGTAATGGGGCAAAAACACCTTGAGAGTATTTACAGCTCATATAAGGCGTACGGGGGTTCGGCATGGTGGAAATAAGATGAGGATTTCCATCACCGCCTGGCTGTTAACCCTCAGCTGGGTTGGGGAGTTAAGGCTACGGACTCTTGGCTATGTCTGATGATGGGCCAGAGGACCAGGAACCCCTTTCATCGGGCGGCCGCTTGGTCTACCACCAATGGGGGTTCAGCGGTCGTTTGTAGACCAGGGACTTGTTGGGTTTTTAAAGAGGGCCACTGTACATTTTACAGGCTGTGCAAATACATGCGCAAATGCTCGATTTGCGGTGGCTCCCACGCAGCAGCAAAATGAACACAAACCCCTCAAAAATCAGGCAGTTTCAAGACAGCTGTTCAGGATGAATCTCGCGAACCCGGTGAACGTGGAAAGGATGGGACCGTGATTAGACAAGTACCCCAATAAATCGGCAGCAGCACAGATTCAGCTCGGTTTTTCGTTCAGGTTTTTCATTCCGTTTATCTTTTCAGAATTTCCTTCCTCCTCCCAATTTAAAATCAGTGAGAGAATCCCCTAACATTTTCCGGAGTAAATTAGATAAGGAGGTCAAGTTGGGATGGTTTCGCTGCCCCTTTGCTGCACGCCCGTTCAAAAATTGACAGGTTTCCCCAATGGGTATCGTCCCTAAAAAAGAGCCCGGACAATATCGGCTCATTCACCATTTGTCCTACCTGTAGGGAAGATTAATGAATGACGGCATCCAGAGTGATGACATGACAGTCACATATGTGTCGTTTGGGGAATAGTAAGATAGAGTCGTTTTCCAACGCTGCGGGGTCCGAGGGCTTCGGTGTTATTTTCGGCTACCAATGGTGCTCGGCTGCCTGGCCCGAGTCCTGGATTGAAAGAGGGTGGAAAAGAACTTGACACTCCTTGAATTTTTTCCCATAGCTCTAGCGGTCGAAATCTGGGATCCGGTTTTAAGCAATAACCGGGTTTGTTTTCAGTCAGATAACACCAGTGTTGTACGTGCGATAAATCATTTGTCAGCCTCCTCTCCACCAGTTATCAAATTAATCAGATTCCTGGTTCTGAAATGTTTATTGTTTAACATATGGTTCAAGGCTAGGCACATTCCGGAATGTTGTAATGATATGGATGATGCTCTTTCTCGGCTTGATTTCCAGAAACTGCAAGATCTGCACCCGTTGGCTCAGGCGGTAGGATTGAGCTGTCCGCCTTCAATGTGGGAAGTCCTGGAGAGTTGATGCCCCTAATAAGATCTTCAATTGCATCATCTATGTGGAGAACGTATGGTAAGGCGTGTAATGATTGGTGCACTTTGGTGGCAAACAACCCGGTAGGGTCATCTGACTCGTTGAGGCTACATTTTACTATAAAATATGTGCTGGATATGCATGCTAAAGGAGTGTCGGGTGCTGTGACATGTAACCGCCTGTCGGGACTAGCATTTCATTTCAAATTATGGGGCTGGCCTGATATCACAAATCATTTTTTGATTCGACAAGCGTTAAAAGGGGGCGTCGGGCTGATGTTCAGGTCGAAAACAGGCATCCCATTTCTTTTCAACTATTAACTAGTTTAGTGGAAGGTACCAAAGCAGTTTGCAGCTTGGAGCATGAGTCTGCCTTGCTATCAGCAGCTTTTGGCACAACTTTTTTCGGGGCAATGCGTGTCAGCGAGGTGCTGCCTACTTTCGTAGAATAAACCAGGCAGTTTACATCACGATGAAATTTTCATTTGCAGCAACGGCTTGAGGATTAGGGTGCATAGATCTAAAACTGACCCCGAGGGTTGGGGCACCTGATTTCCCATATTTGCCATTCCGGGAGCTTTATGTCCCTTTTCCTTAATTAATAAGTATAAAAGAGTCAGGTGCAGCGGGGACCCCTTTTTCTGCACAAGGATGGGTCCCCGTTAGTGGCTGGTCAGTATCTTGCAGTAATGAGATGCATTTTGAATTATCTTGGCCTGCCTGCAGCGGAATTCGGTACTCTTTCCTTTAGGATCGGTGCCGCTACGGAAGCCTCCAGGGCTGGATTATCTGAGACTGAGATTCAACGGGTTGGCAGATGGAGATCCCGATGTTTTTCACGGTATATCAGACCTAAGTTGGTATTGTAAATCATTGGTTTATGTTCACAAAAAAAATAAAAGGGAGAAAGAGAAACATGTGAATAGCTCCTGCAGTATTTGCCGATGGGTTTGATGGCGATTATAGGTAATTTTTCTGAAGTTCCGAAGCCCAGAGAGTAATTGTTTTCTATTTTCAGATGGTGTTCGTCCCAGCGTATGGATCGTGGGACATTCATATGTGTATTGGGCGGCTCGGAGAACGGATTCTCGTCCAAGGGCACGATCGCTGTTTTTTTTTTGGATCTGGACATCAACTGGCATGGTATCAGGGGACTTACTTGGTCACAGGTTCTTCCGGAGGTGGTCTGTATCGTGCGTGTGGTGTTTTCTCCGGTGGTGGTTGTCATACATGCCGGGGGCGACGACTTGGCTTCATCCCATCTTGCCGAATTATTGACCCTCATGGGATCTGATATGGACAAGTTCCCGAGCTTCTTTTCAGAATTACGCATGGTGTGGTCTGAGGTTGTCCCCAGGTGGGTAGGGCATGGTGCCTGGGAAGGCAATGCAATGGAGAGATCGAGGCACACACTGAACCGACGTATATCTCGGTTCATGAGGTTCAAGAACGGCATAGTGGCTAGACATCACCAGCTTGAAGGGGATAACACTGGGTTCCTACTCCCTGATGGTGTACATCTTAATGATGCTGGTTTGGACGTTTCTCTTTCAGGTCATAGAGATGATGGCGTGGCCCAACCTCTCCATTCTTTTGGGGATCGTAGCTCGGTGTCTCCGCGCTACTCTGTGGTGGAATGGGTGGAGACTTTGGTGGTGATGAAACTTGCACTGGAAGGCCGATAGTCACCCTACACCCTGTTGGTAGGTAAATTATTGCCTGGTTTGAGCTGCGACCATAAAACTTATGCCGTGTTAAAAAGATGAGAGTCCTTGCTTACATCTCTCCTCAATAAAGCAGTTCTGTTTGCCAAAATGGTGTTGCATCACTTCATGGGAGTTGAGGGGGTTGGGTCGCGGCAGTCTAATCTATCCCTAAGCCTATGCACAATACATGACAAATACATTTGCATTACAGCACACAAAATAGTAAAATATTAATAAAACGTCAGGGTGCCGCACGTGACACAGGTGAACAGCGTTCAGGAGAGGGAAGGTACATAAGGGTCCCCGCCATCTCCTTACAATGGCATGAGGTCAGTGGAGCACCTGTAGCTGGACGTTTGGCTCGTAGCACAATGTCATGCAAATGCCTTCTGCTGGTTTGTGTAGATGATGTTTGACACCTTATCCTTGATATGTGGTGTAAAATTTTACTTGCAGTACAAAAATGTAACACTGTAGACATTTTTTAAAATGACGAGACCACGTGGGAAGCTCCATGAAGAGGTCTTCATGGGGTAACTTCACACTGGTCCTCATGGGTTTTTGTTGTGGGGTGACAATGTACAGTACCTGACCCACTCTAGTCTTTATAACAACTTGTCATTACATAGATTTGGTGGTAGAACCAGAGTTGTGGCCATTACTCCAAAATGTATCAGAAGCTGTTTTTCAATAGAACGACGTACTCCATGGCGTGAAGCGTCTCCGGACTTGTCTACCATCGTGCACATTTGGGACATAATTGGTCTGCAATTACACAAAGAGCTACCAGCCGATGATCTGTAAGATTTGGCTGAGTGCATTCAGCAGGGCAAAACATTCCTCAGACAACCATTAATAACCTCACTGATAGCAGCCAAGGGTGTAAGAGGGGAGATTTCTCCTTGTTGTGTTCATACTCCAGACTGAATGAATTGAGATGTTTTGAAAATGTTGTTTTCATTTTTTTATCATTTGCAGATAATTACCATGTCTATCCATCCTGTAATTTTCATCATGTCACAACTTTTAATTTTTGGTATTGGAATTTCAACATTAAGGAGTGTATACAGTATGAGTGGAAAAATTGGTTTTAAGTTTTCCATACACAGTAGATAAACATTGGCCGAACGTGTTGATATTCACCATCCAATGTATGTGTGAATGTCCCTACTCTCTTCCGACATCGGCCATGGATCTGGCAGGTTAGATTTCAGTAATCCCAATTCTTCACTGTAATGGGAAAGAGGAGACTGCAAAAATTGCCAATAGCTTATTGTTCACACTTGGCCGAGATTGAGCATGAATGTGGATGGAAAAGCTGTTGCCAGAAAATATATCAGCTGAGGACTATCCAATGGCATATAGCCAGCTTTTCTTCACCCTGATATCTGCCTTTGGGAACGTGGTGTCTCTTAGGCATTAGATAGCTCAGCAAAGTTGGTGGGGTGGGGATGACATACATCCAACATGTATGAGTATCTTTAGGGTCATTGGAGCCTCTAGTGGAACCACAACCCATATAAATAGGTTCCTGGCCCCAAGATGATTTAGGTTTAAGGTTAAAATGACAATCCACTTAGAATCTAAGTCTTAGACTATAAATGTTAGATGGACCCCACTATGCAATACAGTGGGTTTAAGGATCCACTGGCCAAAGACATAAGTCACTGACCAAACTCCTTAAGTCCAACACGACCCCTCAAGAAGGAGAAAAAAAACAACTTCGATCAGGTGTCGACAGTCCAGTACGTTTGTTTGGAGCTTCACTGTTCCCATGGACGGTGGACTGTTGTTGGATTATAATAATAATAATAATAATAATCTTTATTTATATAGTGCCATCATATTCCGCAGCGCTTTACAGTTTAACAGTTTCAAAACACAAGTCATAAGTCACAACGTTAATCAATACAGTAATTAAAGCAAAATAAGACGGCCCTGCTCGTGAGAGCTTACAATCTACAATGAGGTGGGGGAGATACAAAATACAGGTGTGTATATACAATGGTGCATTTACAATGATGGTCCAGCCATCTTAAGGGAGTGAGGGATGGATGGAGATAGTGAATGGGCTACACACACACACACACACACTTACACATAGAATGACTTTGATTAGTGAATGTGATAGGCCGCTCTGAACAGATGTGTTTTGAGGGAGCGCCTGAAACCATGCAAATTGTGGATAGTCCTAATTTCTTGGGGTAGAGCATTCCAGAGGATTGGCGCAGCGCGGGAGAAGTCTTGGAGTCGGGAGTGGGAGGTACGGATTAGTGCAGAGGTTAGTCGAAAGTCGTTTGCAGAGCGCAGCAGTCGGTTAGGCCGATAGATAGAAATGAGGGAGGAGATGTAGGGGGGTGCTGCAGTGTGGAGAGCTTTGTGGGTGAGAACAAGTACTTTGAATTGGATCCTATAATGAATGGGCAGCCAGTGTAAGGACTGGCGAAGAGCGGACGCGTCCGAGTACCGATTAGCCAGATGGATAACCCTGGCTGCTGCATTAAGGATGGACTGGAGAGGGGATAGTCGAGTAATGGGGAGGCCAAGTAATAGAGCGTTACAGTAGTCCAGGCGGGAGTGGATCAATGCTACAGTGAGGGTTTTTGTTGTTTCCATGGTGAGCAAAGGGCGGATTCTAGAGATGTTCTTTAGGTGTAGGCGGCAAGAGCGGGCAAGAGATTGTATATGGGAGGTGAAGGAGAGATTGGTATCAAACATAACACCCAGACAGCGAGCCTGCTGCCGGGGTGTTATTATGGTGCCGCCCACTGAGAGGGAAATGTCAGATTTAGGGAGGTTAGTAGACGGCGGGAGCAGAAGAAGTTCAGTTTTGGAGAGGTTGAGTTTCAGATAGAGAGCAGACATGATGTTGGAGACTGCGGACAGACAGTCGGTGGCGTTCTGTAGTACAGCGGGGGTAAGGTCGGGGGATGACGTGTATAATTGTGTGTCATCAGCATAAAGATGGTACTGAAAGCCAAATCTGCTGATGGTCTGTCCAATTGGGGCGGTGTAGAGAGAGAAGAGAAGGGGGCCAAGGACTGAGCCCTGGGGTACACCGACAGTGAGAGGGAGAGGAGATGAAGTGGAGCCAGAGAACGAAACACTGAAGGAGCGGTCAGAAAGATAGGAGGAGAACCAGGAGAGAACAGTGTCCTTAATACCTAGAGAGTGGAGCCTGGACAGTAGGAGACGGTGGTCAACCGTGTCGAAAGCTGCAGAAAGGTCGAGTAGAATGAGCAGAGAGTGGTCGCCGTTACGTTTTGCTGTCAGAAGGTCATTGGTCACTTTGATGAGTGCAGTTTCAGTCGAATGTAGGGGTCGGAAGCCGGACTGTGAAGGGTCTAGGAGGGAGTGAGTGGAGAGGTGAGAGGAACGGGTGAGGCGGGAGTAGACTAGGCGCTCCAAAAGTTTGGAGATGAAGGGGAGATTGGAGACCGGTCTGAAGTTGTTTGTGCAGGAAGGGTCAAGAGCGGGTTTCTTTAGTAGTGGAGTAATGATGGATGTTTGAAGGAGGATGGGAAAATGCCAGAGGAGAGTGAGAGATTGAAGATTGTAGTTAGGTGAGTTGTGACAACAGGAGAAAGAGACTGGAGGAGATGTGAGGGGATGGGGTCGGTAGTGCATGTAGTCGGACGAGAGGAAGAGAGGAGTCTGGAGACTTCTTCTTCTGTGATGGGATCAAATGTGGAAAGTGAGCCAGGGGAAATGCAGGGTGGGATGGGAGTCACAGCACTTTGTGGTTGAGAGCAGATTTCCTGACGGATAGTATCTATTTTTTCTATAAAGTGGGAGGCCAGGTCATCAGCACAAATGTCTGTGATAGGGGCTTGTGCTTTTGGCCTGAGGAGGGAGTGAAAAGTGTCAAAAAGTTTCTTGGGGTTGTTGGCTAGTGAGGAGATCAGTGTGGTGAAGTAGGTCTGTTTGGCGAGGTGAAGGGCAGCATTATAAGTTCTTAACATGAATTTAAAGTGGATGAAGTCTTCTGGTGTGCGGGTTTTTCTCCATAGGCGTTCAGCACTCCTAGAGCATCGCTGGAGAAGGTGAGTTTGCGATGTGAGCCAGGGCTGTTTTACTGTGTGTTTGGAAGTTCTGAGGGTGAGCGGTGCTACTTGGTCAAGGGTGCTTCTAAGAGTGTCATTGTAGTGCTGAACCGCCAGATTAGGACAAGAAAAAGAGGAGATTGGGGACAGCGAAGAGTGTAGGGAGTCTGAAAGTGTCTGAGGGTTAATGGCTTGCAGATTTCTGAATGTGCGGTAGGTAGGAGTTCGCTGGGGTGGTGGAGGATTTGTGAGCGTGAAGGAGAGAATGTTGTGGTCAGAGAGTGGAAGCGGTGAGTTATTTAGGTGGGAAATTGAACAGAGGCGGACAAAGACCAGGTCAAGGGTGTTGCCATCCTTGTGTGTCTCAGAGGTTGAAAGCTGTGAGAGGCCTAGAGAAGTGGTTAGTGATAGAAGCTGAGATGCAGATGTGGAAGTAGGACTGTTAATGGGGATGTTGAAGTCTCCAAGGATAAGGGTTGGTAGTTCTGAGGACATGAAGTGCGGCAGCCAGGCTGAGAAGTGGTCAAGGAACTGGGTGGATGAGCCTGGGGGCCGATATATGACCGCTATTCTGAGGGAGAGGGGATGGAAGAGCCTGATGGTGTGGACCTCAAAAGAAGGGAATGAGAGTGATGGAATTGGGGGATGACCTGGAAAGTGCATTGTGGGGACAGGAGTATGCCAACTCCACCACCATGTCTGTTTGTGGGTCTCGGGGAATGGGAGAACTGTAAGCCACCATAGGAAATGGCAGCAGGGGAGACCGTGTCAGAATCCTGAATCCAGGTTTCAGTGATGGCCAACAGATGAAGAGAGTTGTTCAGAAAGTAGTTGTGCAGGAAAGATAGTTTATTGCATGCAGACCTTGGATTCCAGAGGGTACAGTTGAAAGAAGGAGATGAGGGAGTGCAAGTAATATTAACAAGATTATTATGGTTTCGAAATGAGGTAGGGTAGGGATTGAGGTTGGGGGATGGACCAGGGTTGGGGGAGATGTCCCCTGAAATCAGTAGGAGTAGGAAGATAAAGAGCAGGTAGTTGTTGGATTTATAAATAGTTTTTTTCTGAGATATGTTTGGGCAAGATGGGCTGAGTTTTCTTAGGAAGGTGAGGAGTGCATGGGAACTGTACATGGGAGAGGGAAGTATGGAGGGGCTGATGTATATGAGTCATGATGGAGGGGGGATGGGGCAGTGAATGTGGATGGCAAGGGAACACAGGAGGATAGAGATAAAGAACATCATTTAAAAGAAAGAAAAGTGTGGGTTACCTGATTCCTGCCCTGATTAACTGCCATGGATAACTGCCTTTTACTTGATGCTTGTCTTTCGTGATGCTTTGCTTTCTGTGATGCGTGCGCCCCCCTTACTGCGTGCGCCCCTTAGACTACTCCTAAATATATAGTCCACACTACAGGGTCAGGAAAGTGGGATTGTGGGGGCTGTTTTGGGATAATTTGCCAGCTGGGGCCAGCACACCAGGGGGTGGTTAGATCATCAAAGGCTACCTGGCAACATCTATATGCTTTAGCACCTTCCACCTGATAGCATCTAGAGAGGCCCCAGTCACCGGGATATAAAGCAGTAAGTATTTTAAACACAGTGCAAAAATGAATTATTCCAAAGCCTTATTAACAGGCACATTAAACTATGTTGCAAGATGGTAAAGCAGTGCTTGGCAGCAAGTAGAGGTATGGAGTGCACACCATTAATATATAGTGCAGCATTCAACCCAGATAGCAGAGGTGGGGATTCTATTCAGCTGTTTGCTTCCACTGAATGCAGTTCATACCATTAATATATAGTGCAGCATTCAACCCAGATAGCAGAGGTGGGGATTCTATTCAGCTGTTTGCTTCCACTGAATGCAGTTCATACCATTAATATATAGTGCAGCATTCAACACAGATAGCAGAGGTGGGGATTCTATTCAGCTGTTTGCTTCCACTGAATGCAGTTCATACCATTAATATATAGTGCAGCATTCAACACAGATAGCAGAGGTGGGGATTCTATTCAGCTGTTTGCTTCCACTGAATGCAGTTCATACCATTAATATATAGTGCAGCATTCAACACAGATAGCAGAGGTGGGGATTCTATTCAGCTGTTTGCTTCCACTGAATGCAGTTCATACCATTAATATATAGTGCAGCATTCAACACAAATAGCAGAGGTGGGGATTCTATTCAGCTGTTTGCTTCCACTGAATGCAGTTCATACCATTAATATATAGTGCAGCATTCAACACAGATAGCAGAGGTGGGGATTCTATTCAGCTGTTTGCTTCCACTGAATGCAGTTCATACCATTAATATATAGTGCAGCATTCAACACAGATAGCAGAGGTGGATTATCTAAAAATACAGTAAGTCTTCTTGAAAGCAATAGGTAGCAATTGAGACTTCCTGAGCCTTCATAGTATTAAAAAGAACTACAGTACAGACCAAAAGTTTGGACACACCTTCTCATTCAAAGATTCTTTGTATTTTCATGACTATGAAAATTGTAGAATCACACTGAAGGCATCAAAACTATGAAGTAACACATGTGGAATTATACATTACACTTAACAAAAAAGTGTGAAACAACTGAAAATATGTCTTATATTCAAGGTTCTTCAAAGTAGCCACCTTTTGCTTTGATTACTGCTTTGCATGCAGAAAAGGTGAACGGATGGACTCTACATGCCTGGTTCCCACCGTGAAGCATGGAGGAGGAGGTGTGATGGTGTGGGGGCGCTTTTCTGGTGACACGGTTGGGGATTTATTCAAAATTGAAGGCATAGTGAACCAGCATGGCTTCCACAGCATCTTGCAACAGCATGCTATTCCATCCCGTTTGCGTTTAGTTGGACCATCATTTATTTTTCAACAGGACAATGACCCCAAACACATCTCCAGGCTGTGTAAGGGCTTTTTGACCAAGAAGGAGAGTGTTGGGGTGCTACGCCAGGTGACCTGGCCTCCACAGTCACCAGACCTGAACCCAATCGAGATGGTTTGGGGTGAGCTGGACCGCTCACAACTTCAATTTTGAATAAATCCCCAATGGTGTCACCAGCAAAGCACCCCCACACCATCACACCACCTCCTCCATGCTTCACCGTGGGATCCAGGCATGTGGAGTCCATCCGTTCACCTGTTTTGCGTGCAAAGCAGTAATCAAAGAAAAAGGTGGCTACTTTGAAGAACCTAGAATTTAAGACATATTTTCAGTTGTTTCACACTTTTTTGTAAAGTGTAATGTATAATTCCACATGTGTTACTTCATAGTTTTGATGCCTTCAGTGTGATTCTACAATTTTCATAGTCATGAAAATACAGAAGAATCTTTGAATGAGAAGGTGTATCCAAACTTTTGGTCTGTACTGTATATAATTGTAAAAGTAAAATTACTTGGGAGGAACGTCTCCTCTTTAATTGAGATCTCGGATCGACTACAACTTTGCCTCAAAGGATGTAATTTTTAAAAACCATCCAGAACTCCCGTATTACTTGTGACAAACCATCATTTACATTTCATCCATCAGTACCGAGTATTACTATTCTTTTCAACACAAAATGCCACAAGTATTAAAACGGAAAGACAAAAAAAGAAGATGACAGTAACAGAAATGCTTGCCTGGTCTTGTGGCTTTGGTAAGACTGGTGTTTTCTATAAAACATATTTAGAAAAAGGAAATGATGGGTTATTGAAATAGAGTGTCTAAATATAGATAAGTGCTGGGTGTAAAAATCATTACAAAAACAGCGTGCAGTGAGAATGGGCGAGAGAAAACTGACAACTGTAGACTATGATCAGGAAGTTCACAACTACCCTGGGTCTAAGAGTAAAGTGGGCCTAATAAAAAGAATTAAAATACTGCTCCTTATCCAAAAGAAACAGGGAATAAGCAGATGCCACATACTTCTGATGGTGAATTATTTCCCGTGAGTGCGAAAGGAGTGGGCATGTTGAAATCCAACATGTTCCATCTTTCTTTCTCCATAGAAGACCAGCTGTTCCCATTGAGATCAGTTTGGGCAAGTTTGACAGATGTTTGCCTAATTTGCGTGGTCACATCAAGACCTTGCATGACCCATTTCTGAACAGGGAACCTAAAAGGGGTTGGACATTTTCTCCTATTAGTGTAGCTTTCCGTACACACATTAGCCAACAAGTATAAAAGCTGCTTTTGTATTGGAGGAGGCAGATGGTTTTGTTTTGTTTGGCCAAAGCTAATTTGGAAACTCTGATCACTAATGAAACCCTGATGTGGTGATGATGTCTTCCATCGCACTATTAGTATTGCTCCCTTGGGGGCTGGCATCAGAGGCTTGCCATTTTGTGTGGCGGGGGAGGCTGGAACGAGGAAGGAAGCAGGAGAGGCCATTATAGTTAACAAGAGAACATCTTTTACTGAGGCAGAAGTTGAGAAGACAACATATAACTGGCATCAGACTGGATGGCATTCACACATGGATTTGACAGAGTTTCCATGCAGAAAGGTAGCATTTGCTTTCTGTCTGACTGATGCTCACTGTGCTGTAACTACAGGCACTCTGATGTACTAGGCCTCAACAGCCCCTTATATAGCGGGACTCCTCTCTGAGCTGCACACTAATTGATAACCCTTTCCTTATCAAAATTCCTGCTCCTAGTATTAGTTTTTACAGCGCACTTATAAATCAATGCAGCAGCTGATAAATGCTTGAACATAACATATTATTTATTATATGACCTTCAGTGGGTACAGATCATTCCACTTTCTTACATGGTGATTCGGGAAGGGAGAGAACGCTGCTGAGTTGAGAGGGGATGGGAAAGTGGAGAATGCTGCTATGATTTGGTGATTTGGGGAGGGTATTAAAGGGTAGAATACAGCAGTGATTCAGGAAGATAATAGGAAGTGAGAGAATTCTGGAGTGATTTGTGGGGGGTAGGAAGGTGTAGAATGCTGTAGTAATTTGTGTGGGGGGTACGGTGTAGAATGCTGCAGTGATTCGTGGGGGGTAGGAAGGTGTAGAATGCTGCAGTGATTCGTGGGGGGTAGGAAGGTGTAGAATGCTGCAGTGATTCATGGGGGGTAGGAAGGTGTAGAATGCTGCAGTGATTTGTGTGGCGTAGGAAGGTGTAGAATGCTGCAGTGATTCGTGGGGGGTAGGAAGGTGTAGAATGCTGCAGTGATTCGTGGGGGGTAGGAAGGTGTAGAATGCTGCAGTGATTCGTGGGGGGTAGGAAGGTGTAGAATGCTGCAGTGATTCATGGGGGGTAGGAAGGTGTAGAATGCTGCAGTGATTCATGGGGGGTAGGAAGGTGTAGAATGTTGCAGTGATTCATGGGGGGTAGGAAGGTGTAGAATGCTGCAGTGATTTGTGTGGCGTAGGAAGGTGTAAACGCTGCAGTGATTTGTGTGGCGTAGGAAGGTGTAGAATGCTGCAGTGATTTGTGTGGCGTAGGAAGGTGTAGAATGCTGTAGTGATTCGTGGGGGGTAGGAAGGTGTAGAATGCTGCAGTGATTTGTGTGGCGTAGGAAGCTTAATTCAGCAGATGTGTGAACAATGGGTCATCCTCCATACAGGTCACCAAGCAAGAAAGACTGACCTAAATTGAGAAAATTGTGTACATTTTTCATTTCCCATCCATGTACGTAGAATTATTATTATTATTTATTTCTATAGCACCATTGATTCCATGGTGCTGTACATGAGAAGGGGTTACATACAGATTACAGATATCACTTACAGTAAACAAACTAACAATGACAGACTGATACAGAGGGGAGAGGACCCTGCCCTTTCGGGCTTACATTCTACAGAATGAGCAGAACGCAGTCACATGACCACGATGGAGTGAATCTACAGACTTTCCCACGACCTAATCTCCATTGTAATGTCTTCCCAGGTTCTGATGTGATTTTGCTCTGTATCCAAACCCGACGTTTACCCTCCTGGGGTTAAGCAAGCATCGGATGATGATATATGTACATTTCCTCACTCCTCGTCATGCAAATTCTGCGGATTTCATATTCTTTGAGATTGCTCCATTGTCACAAGATGAGCGGCCCTTCCAATGTTTTCTTTGGCTCGGCTTCCCAGTCACTAGCTCAGAGTTGTAGAAATTTCTCACTGCTTTCGGTAAGTGTGTGATGCTGGGCCCGGTCGGATTAAGGGGTAGATTAGAGGAAAGGTACGTGTGATTTACACATCCATTCCATGTAATTGGGGTGAGAGAACTGGCCGGTGACCAACCTGAGTGATGGTCTTACCTTGCCCCTGGCATGTAGACAATTGTTAAAATGCTCTCAGCCAGAGCTGTGCACCTTCAATACGACCAAAGAAACTTGTTTGAACTCCTATATTCCCAGGTATCTACAGGCGAAATGAAACATATGAGCTATGCTGGAGGAATTGATTATAGGGGATAAACTGGGATTAATGGATCTACAATCTCAGTTATCAATAGTAAATGAGATTCTTATTCCTTCTGGGGTAAATCAATAAATCTTGAAAGTTAAGAATATACTGAATGTTGAGGAGAATAATGGATGTTTTAGGTCCTGCATGAATTGTTATGGGCTAGATATAGTGGGGCACCATGGTCAAAATTGGGCACTGTTTAGGTTCTCAAGATGGTTTACAACACTGCTACCAAGCTCCCATTGCTTGGTCAATGTCACTTCATTGGATGGGGGACCAACTCTTGCCTTACGTTATAATGTCGGGGCAACAATGGAGACATCAAGCCTGGATTAGGACCTAACTACTTATATGACAAACTACCACTTCATCCATTAACCTCTTACCAAGAAGAGCATGCTTTTAGATGTCCAAACTGATTGTGATGGCGGCAACTCGTGGGCCTCCTCAGTGCCACCCTACTCACCGTTGTCCCCGCATGTCGCCTACTCGCATCAGGTCAGGTCACTAAGGCTGTTTCCTGCAGCACTCCTCCACACAGCTACTACAGCATGGTGTTTCCATCCAGCCTTAGGGCTGTGTGGCCAGTTTCTGCAGGAATTTAACCCTGCTGTGTCCTGCAAAGATTGGCTTTCCTGGCCTATCCCGTGCTTTATATGGCTGCTCCTCTTACCACTCACTGCATGAACATTTAATTCCTAGCTTTCGGTCCTGTCTGACCTCTCTGCTTCTGACCCCAGCCATTCTTACTGACCCTGTGCTGCCTGCTCTGCCCTTGGACCGGCTCACCACACTTTGTCTTTGCCCTCCTGTATTTGCACTTCCATGCCTCTGACCCTCTGGTTAGCTTCTGCAAACGCAGGGACTGCCCTGGAGTGGTATCTGGCGACCACTTGTAGCCCAGCCTATCCTCACCATCAGAGGCTCTAGTCAAATCCAGGTAGATGCTTAGTCGTGCCTCTCCAGGGCAAGCCCAGCCCGTGGCGCAGTGGGTCCACACCAACCAGCATTACATCTACAAACACTTATACCCCAATGTCTGAGGGCTTTTAATGTCATCTTGACATCTTTTACTGAAGCTTTTCAAATGGGGTTAAATAATGTTCTTTATTTTGCAAGCCATGCCCCTCCACACCCATTTCCATGTCTAGTTTCTCATCTCTGAATGGGGGCTTGGACTCCGATGCCATCCACCTGATGACGAGCAACCAAACATCATATGAAGTTTCAGTGGCACTCTTCTAGGAATTTAGGAGGTCCTAATTTTCCTTCTTGGAACCTCCCGGACGTTTCAGAAGAGTTGACAAGTATGGGGAAAACATATTGAGTTTTTCAGTGGTTTTCAGTGGTTAACATTGCAGCCTTGCAGCGCCTGGGTCCTAGCTTCAAATCCTACCAAAGACAACATCTGCAGTGAGTTTGTATGTTTTCCAAGTGTTAGCATGCGTTTCCTCCAGGTACTCCAGTTTCCTTCCACACTCCAAAGACATACTGATAGGGAATTTAGATTATGAGCCCCAATGGGGAGAGTGCCAAGAATGTCTGTAAATGTCATCTTTCCTCTATGGATGCTCCTAGTGGAGCTTCTCCACAATATCGGTAAGGAATATATCCAACCTGTCCGTATTGACAGAATATTTGATGCCTTGGGCCATATTTATTGATGTCAAACTCAACTACTTTGAGTAAATTAATGAAAATGTGCCCCTACTAAGACGAAACACTGGCACAGAAAAAAATATGGCCCTGGGTAACAAGGTACTCCTATTGAAGTTACATATGGCATTTCACAAGTACATGCCAGAATCTACAATAGATCATGGTTCCAATTCTGAAATTTCTGAAGAATGGATATCCCGTGCTCCCGTCTTTGGCTCTTCATATAAGAAACAAGATAGATGCAATCTCCATTATAGTTTATGAGAGTTATTCGAAAAAGTCAAGTGCTTTGCGGCTCGTTAAACTAGAATGGAGAGTGCCATACTCCTATTCGTGTGGGGGGGTCACTATTGGACAGGTTTATGGCACTGTTATTTGGCTACTGTTATGCATAGTTATTTTGACAATTTTGTATTATTTGGAGGCCATGTAGCACTATTATTTGTCTCTTATCAAAAGTTCATCTCTTTAGAGTAGGGACTTCAAATATGTCCCAGGGTGGGCATTGAGGGTGGTACACAACTCTGGATATTGAAGATCCGATATTCAAAAATATCTGACTGTTCATCAAGGGTTAACCTTACTCTAAATTCAGCCTTAAATACGTCAGAGACCATGACATGAAACTCATGGGGTCAACCACAAATCCACTGACGGAAAAAAAAATCACCAAGGGGAGCAGGAAACGAGAATTCAGTTCCCCCAGAAATTAAGAAGTTTGTAAATTCTCAGATGACTCCATAAGGGTTCCAGCCTCGATGAAACATTTCATTGTGGGGATGTCACATTTACTGATGGATCGTTCTGAAGAGAGACTATGGCATGTCAGATTTATATGTATAATGACATATTGTAAGAAAAAACAGTGCCTGTGAATCAATATAACAATGCCCTTTACCCATAACTAATGGTACCCTGCCCCACCGAACTAACAGAGCCAAGTACCGATTACGTAATAAAGTCTTAAAAAGTCTTAAATTACCCCAAATTACTTCTTCCCGAAGCTCCCAAAATTGTCCCCACTAGTTCCTTATACTACAATAACCTCTACATAATGGCTTGCAGTACCCGTAGTGCCAATCATGGACCAAATGAAAAAGCCAGTGAATCCACAAATGATGCTATCCTACACTGGTCAGATAAATGTGGCTAAAGTTACCCAAATAACAGCTTCCTACCATCTTCTAACAATGCTACCCTACACGATCCACCAAATAGTGGCTATCATTGACATATGATATGATAGTGCCTTGCAAAATATACTGTCCACATTATGGAGCCTAATAGACCAGTGTACTGCCCTACACCTTCCAAATAAGAGGGCCATACAATTCCCGTCTATCCAAATTATAGTGTCAATGATTGCCCCCAAAAATTGCATGAAAATTAAAGTATAATACAATCACGGTCCCGTTATAGTGGCAGTGGCACCCTTAGTTATCCAATCCCACATAAAAATATTATAATGGTATTCTTACTACAAGGTCTGTCTAGAGTCTGTGTTGCGATCCATTTTTTGGTTTTGTGGCAGCTCTGGTTCCACTCAGTTTAAACTTTTTCCCTTTCAGGCCATTGGGGGTTAATGTCAGTTTTTCCTCCCTGGCAATCTGGTGTTACTGCAGTGCTGCTGGGTCAGCTGATGTGGGTGGTGACCACTCCCACCATCCTTTAAAAGGTCACCTGATGCATCAGCTGACTGTTGGTGATACAGTTTCTTTCTGGAGACCAGCCTAGCAGTAGCAGCTCTCTGGTGTCTGCCACGTCTAGTGTTTGGAGTCCAGTTGCTGTTGTTATCTGAGGTATGGAGCTTAGCAGCGGTGTTCATAAGCTAAATGTGGTGTTTCTTTTTACCTTGTCCCTTTGGTGTTTGTCACTTCCCCCTGAGTGTACTATCTGCAGAGGTGAGGCTAGTGCTCCTTGCCGGACAGTGCACTAGCCAGGTTGGTAATAGGTGACTACTAGGGACGAGGTATCCTGACGGCGGTGGGGAGAAGGACCCACATAGGGTGTTAGGTGAATGCAGGGACAGGCTCAGGTTAGAGATCAGGTGGTGACCATCCCTCATTCCCTATTGGTAGGGAATTCCTCTCCCCTATTCCTTCCCATTGTGTGTGTGTTGTGCCATTTGCTGACCGACCACCCGTTGGGTCATGTCACTCTGTGACAGTCTGGCCCTATAATAGCACTGCTACTGTGTCTTCGTAACAGCAAACAAGCATAAAGGTTTCCTCATTATTGAGCTCCTATAATAGTGGCTACCATAGCACTCTTACAATAGTGCTTACCATAGTGTCATTATACTAGTGCCTACTATAGTGCCCTTTTAATGCTAACTACTAGAGTGCCCTTATAATAATAACTACTATAGTGCCCTTATAATAATATCTACTATAGTGCCCTTATAATGATAACTACTATAGTGCTCTTATGATAGTGCCCTTATAATAGTGCCTACTATGGTACCCTTATAATAGTACCTATTATGGTACGCTTATAATAGTACCTACTATAGTGTCCTTTTAATAGTACCTACTATGGTATCCTTATAATTGTACCTAACTATAGTGTCCTTATAATAGTACCTACTATAGAGTCATTATAATAGTACCTACTATAGTGCCCTTATAATAGTACCTACTATATTGTCCTTATAATGATACCTACTATAGTGTCCTTTTAATAGTACATACTATGGTGTCCTTACAATTGTACATACCTATATTGCCCTTATAATAGTACTGACTATAGTGTCCTTATAATAGTACCTACTATAGTGCTCTTATAATAGTACCTACTATAGTGTCCTTATAATAGAACCTACTATAGTGCTCTTATAATAGTACCTACTATAGTGCCCTTATAATAGACACTATTACATTTAGTACCCTTATAATAGTGCCTACTACGGTGCCCTTATAATAGTACCTACTATAGTGTAGCTATAATAGTACCTACTATAGTGCTCTTATAATGCTACCTACTATAGTGTAATTTTAATAGTTCCTACTATGATACCCTTAAAATAGTACTTACTATAGTGTAGTTATTATAGTACCTACAGTCATGGCCAAAAGTTTTGAGAATGACACAAATATTAATTTTTACAAAGTCTACTGCTTCACTTTTTCTAATGGCAATTTGCATATACTCCAGAATGTTATAAAGAGTGATCAGCTTAACAGCAATTACTTGCAAAGTCAATATTTGGCTAGAAAATGAACTTTATCCCCCAAAACACATTTCAAAATCATTGCAGCCCTGCCTTAAAAGGACCAGCTAGCCTCTTTTCAGTGATTGCTCCATTAACACAGGTGTGGGTGTTGATGAGGACATGGCTGGAGATCAATCTGTCATGATTAAGAATGACACCACTGGACACTTTAAAAGGAGGCTGGTGCTTGGCATCATTGTTTCTCTTCTGTTAACCATGGTTATCTCTAAAGAAACACGTGCAGTCATCATTGCAATGCACAAAAATGGCCTAACAGGGAAGAGTATCGCAGCTAGAAAGATTGCACCTCAGTCAACAATCTATCGCATCATCAAGAACTTCAAGGAGAGAGGTTCCATTGTTGCCAAAAAGGCTCCAGGGCGCCCAAGAAAGACCAGCAAGCGCCAGGACCGTCTCTTAAAAGTGTTTCAGCTGCGGGATCGGGCTACCAGCAGTGCAGAGCTTGCTCAGGAATGGCAGCAGGCAGGTGTGAGTGCATCTGCACGCACTGTGAGGCGGAGACTCTTGGAGCAAGGCCTGGTCTCAAGGAGGGCAGCAAAGAAGCCACTTCTCTCCAGAAAAAACATCATGGACAGACTGATATTCTGCAAAAGGTACAGGCAGTGGACTGCTAAGGACTGGGGTAAAGTTATTTTCTCTGATGAATCCCCTTTTCGATTGTTTGGGACATCAGGAAAACGCCTCATTCGGAGAAGACAAGGTGAGCGCTACACCAGTCTTGTCTCATGCCAACTGTTAAGCATCCTGAAACCATTCATGTGTGGGGTTGCTTCTCAGCCAAGGGAATCGGCTCTCTCACAGTCTTGCCTAAAAACACAGCCATGAATAAAGAATGGTACCAGAATGTCCTCCAAGAGCATCTTCTCCCAACCCTCCAAGAGCAGTTTGGCGATCAACAATGCCTTTTCCAGCATGATGGAGCACCTTGCCATAAAGCAAAGGTGATAACTAAATGGCTCAGGGAACAAAACATAGAGATTTTGGGTCCATGGCCTGGAAACTCTCCAGATCTTAATCCCATTGAGAACTTGTGGTCAATCATCAAGAGACGGGTGGACAAACAAAAACCTAAAAATTCTGACAAAATGAAAGCATTGATTGTGCAAGAATGGACTGCTATCAGTCAGGATTTGGTCCAGAAGTTGATTGAGAGCATGCCAGGGAGAATTTCAGAGGTCCTGAAGAAGAAGGGTCAACACTGCAAATATTGACTTGCTGCATTAACTCATTCTAACTGTCAATATAAGCTTTTGTTACTCATATGTTTGAAATTATTATATTTCTGTGAAAAAAACATCTGTCAAACACACATAAAAACCAGAGGGCAGCAGATCATGTGAAAATATAATATTTGTGTCATTCTCAAAACTTTTGGCCATGACTGTACTATAGTGCACTTATAATAGTACCTACTACAGTGCCTATTTAATAGTACCTACTATAGTGCCCTTATAATAGTACCTACTATAGTGCCTATATAATAGTACCTACTATAGTGCCCTTATAATAGTACCTACTATAGTGCCTATATAATAGTACCTACAGTCATAGACAAAAGTTTTGAGAATGACACAAATATTAATTTTTACAAAGTCTACTGCTTCACTTTTTCTAATGGCAATTTGCATATACTCCAGAATGTTATAAAGAGTGATCAGCTTAACAGCAATTACTTGCAAAGTCAATATTTGGCTAGAAAATGAACTTTATCCCCCAAAACACATTTCAACACCATTGCAGCCCTGCCTTAAAAGGACCAGCTAACCTCTTTTCAGTGATTGCTCCATTAACACAGGTGTGGGTGTTGATGAGGACATATAGTTCTTAACCAGCTGAGGGAAAGCTGACAGCTGGGGCTTATGTTTATAGTCTGGGAATGGGGCAATAAACATAGAGGCTATTAATAGCAGCTCACAGCTGTCTACTTAGCCTTTAATAATTATTAGGAAGGGGTGACACCCCCCATAAAAATGATGTGGGGTCCCCCTATTTTTAATAATCAGCAAAGGCTAGACAGACAGCTGCGAGCTGATATTAATAATCTAGGAAGGGCCCAGGAATATTTGGGGTTATAGGGTTGGGGTTGATGTCAACTTTGTATTGTCAGCTGACATCAAGCCCAGGGGTTAGGAATGGAGAGGAGTCTAGCTTCCACTCTTCCCTCTTGCCCTGGTGCGGTGACAAATGAGATAATAGTATTGGGGTTGATGTCAGCTTTGTATTGTCAGCTGACCCAAAGCCCAGGGGTTAGTAATGGAGATGGTCCCGACCCTCTTTAACTCATTTATTAATCTAAAATTAAAAATAATAAGACACCATATTCCTCTGAAAGTTCTCACGCCGCTGGGATTTATCGACTATGAACTTCGGTGACCTTTCTCACGTCAGCACTAGACACTGCAGGAGCATTCTCATGCTCCTGTGTCAGGGTGTTCTGGCTGGCATGCTGAGCAGTCACATCATGCCACCACTCAACAAATCACCCAGATGTAGCAGACCTGGAGTTCTTTTTGGGACAAATGGATTATCGGTGGACAGGTGAGGAATATGGTACTTTATTATTTTTTATTTTACATTAATAAATGGGTATAAGAGGGTGGAGAGTGTTTATTTCAAATAAAAGAGTGTGTGTCTTTATTTTAATTAAAGAACTTTACTCTCTGTGTGTTTTTATTACATTTCTCTACGGATGTCAGTTGACAATACAAAGTTGATATCAAACCCAACACTATTACCCCACTTGCCACTGCCACAGAGCAAGTGGGGAAAGCGGAGGCTAAGCACCAGAATTGGAGCACCTAAAGGATGCACCATTTCTGGGGTCGCTAAGGGCTGATGTTTTTAGTTTGTTAGGAGGCCCAATATCCATAGCCCTTTCCTAGGCTATTAATATCAGCCCGCAGCTTTCTACCTAGCCTTTGCTGGTTATTAAAAATAGGGGGACCCCACATCATTTTTTAGGGTGTCACCCATTATTAATAACCACTAAAGGCTAAGTAGACAGCTGTGAGCTGATATTAAGAGCCTTGGAAGCTCCATGTTTATTACCCCATTCCTAGACTATAAACATCAACTTCCAGCTGTTGACTTTCCCTCAGCTGGCTAAGAATAATATGGGGGACCCCACGCCATCCATTTTTTTCATCTATCTATCTATCTATCTATCTATCTATCTATCTATCTATCTATCTATCTATCTATCTATCTATCTATCTCTTCTATTGTATTCTGAAGGTTCATGTTGTGAATTTATTGTACTTGGCTGATGAAATGTCAGGTTTCCTATGAGATGGCTGGGTAGAAAACGATTTCTTTTCTCGCACCCATTGACTTTCATTGATGAGTCAGCGACAGCTCTTATATATCAGTGCCTTCCGCTGTGTCCTTACAGTAGTACCCTTGACAGTTCTTATATATCAGTGCCTTCTGCTGTGTCCTTACAGTAGGGTCCTATAAGTAGCCATATGATATACGTTGTGCTGATTCCTGTATAGATATTAGTGCTGCGATCCATTCCCTCACCTCGTGTCCCTCTCCTGAGCTGTGAAATCCTCCGCCAGATAAAACAGTGCACTCGCCAGTCTGTCTAGACATGGAGCAGAATAATAAAGTCGTAGTGCCGTTGGCTCCTGACTGTGACACTGTATTAAATAATACAGCGCACTGTTACTATATATTACACTAAGGATAAGAAACGATCAGGGACGATCTGCTGAAACTTTTTGGGAAATCATCGTTGTCCATTGGTGTCATCGTCAAGGGTTCGATCGAGGTTTTGATGGTAAAAATAGCGTAAAGCACAAAATTACAGAAACTGTAGCAGAAGTCATTAGGTTCACAATTGGACCCAATATACGATGGATTCGGTGCCACGCTGCGGTTTCGGTGGAAAGGGAAGCCATGACCCCAGGGTGATGGAGCCTTAGATGTCTCCTGGTAATGGTACCCGTCCTCAGTGCTCTTTCCCAGAGATGGTTGGCCGGGCTTTAGCACTGAGCCTTGTGGTTGCAGCCGGTGTTTGCTCGGGGAGGGTGGACCTCAGGGCTGTGAGACCACAGGATCTGCAGAGTATGACCGCACCATCTATCCAGGGTGTGCATATTTACATACAAAGCACTTTCTATAAGGAACAATCAAATAATCGTCGGCTTTTGTTTGAGAGCCGCAGGATGGAGCTTAGCTTTGTCATTCTCCCAAGACTCTGAGGCAAAAGACACAAAAACTTTCCCACCGCTGCTAATAAATAAGGATCAAGGAGCCAACGCAGGTACAACTGGAGGGACCATCCCATGAGAAGACCTGCGGCTACCCTGTACATGAGACTAGTGCCACGGACAGGTCACGAGAATTAAAGAAAAAAGCTGGTGTACCGCTGACCTGGACTGCTCGTGTCCCATTAGGCCCCTCTGTGGTGGCTGATGGACAACATGTGTAGCACAACGCCTTCATTTTGTGGAGAAAATTGAAGAAAATGGGCAATAGTGCTGCCATAATTATCCCAAAGTAATGCTGTATCCAAAGTATAACTTGGCGAAAGTGCCAAATAGCAGTACCATGTAGGGAATACATAATTCTGCCATATAGTGCTACAAAGGAGTACCATACAGCCATACAGTGCCCACATGATACTGCCATAGAATGCCTACAATACTCACATAATACCGTCATATAGTACCTACAAAGGAGTAACAAGCAGTGCCCACATAATACTACCATATAGTGTCTACAAAGAGACCATACAGTGTTAACATAATATTGCCATATAGTGCCCATAAGTAGACCATGCAGTGCCCACATGATATTGCCATAGAATGCCTACAATACTCACATAATACTGCCATATAGTACCTAGAAAGGAGTAACCCTTGCACATGATGCTGCATAAGTGTCCACAAAGAGACCATACAGTATTCAGATGATACTCCTTTGTAGGTACTATATGGCAGTATCATCTGAATACTATATGGTCTCTTTATGGACACTATATGCAGCATCATGTGGGCACTGCTTGTTACTCCTTTCTAGGTACTATATGGCAGTAACAAGCAGTGCCCACATAATACTGCCATATAGTGTCCACAAAGAGACCATACAGTGTTAACATAATACTGCCGTTTAGTGACACAAAAGAGTAACATGCAGTGCTCACAAAATACTGCAATATAGTACCTACAAAGTAATACCACGCAGTACTCAGTACTGCCATATAGTGTTCACATAATACTGCCATATAGTGCGTATAAAGGAGAAGAAAACAGTGATCACTTAGTACTGATATAACGTGTCGAGAAAACAAAACATTATCCATATAATACAGTCATATAGTTCCTACATAGTGGTATCATCTGGTGCCCACATAATACTGCAATAAAGTACTCACAAGGAGATCATTCAATACTTGTCACATAGGGCGCAAATAATAATGCCATGCAGTGCATACAAAGGAGTACCATACTGTGCCCACATAATACTGTAAATTAGTGTCCAGATAAAAGGACCATACAGTGCTGTACATAATAAACACATACAGCGTTGAATATGTATTGTAGCAGCACTATTATGTAGGTGACCAGACACAACGCTCTGCCGGATCCATCACTTGGTGGACACCACCAGGACCTGAAGACCCCACTGACTTATAATGGGGTCCATCAGGTTCTGTGACATCATGTATGTGACCCTGATCCTACATCAGCAGGTGTGACGCTTCCAGGGCTCAAGTGATTCAGTGGTTGTAATACCGCGTGTATAATCCGGTAAATATGTGCCATTCAGGAGGAGTCCGGCTCTGTGGACATTGGCTGCACACGGGAATTACTGCAGAAAAATGTCTGTAAGAGGTAAACTCTGCTCTGTGCCAAGGAGGTGCCCTTGTCTGCCAGCGAGCTGGGTGCCAAGGGGAAGCATCCACCAAGCCATTTCACATATCAACATACCCCAAGTGTCAGTGCCATTATCCTGTACCCCAAGTGTCAGTGTCATTATCCTGTACCCCAAGTGTCAGTGTCATTATCCTGTACCCCAAGTGTCAGTGTCATTATCCTGTACCCCAAGTGTCAGGCACATTATCCTGTACCCAAGTGTCAGTGTCATTATCCTGCACCCAAGTGTCAGTGTCATTATCCTGTACCCCAAGTGTCAGTGTCATTATCCTGTACCCCAAGTGTCAGTGTCATTATCCTGTACCAAAGTGTCAGTGTCATTATCCTGTACCCCAAGTGTCAGTGTCATTATCCTGCACCCCAAGTGTCAGTGTCATTATCCTGTACCCCAAGTGTCAGTGTCATTATCCTGCACCCCAAGTGTCAGGTCATTATCCTGTACCCCAAGTGTCAGCGTCATTATCCTGTACCCCAAGTGTCAGTGTCATTATCTGTACCCCAAGTGTCAGTGTCATTATTCTGTACCCCAAGTGTCAGTGTCATTATCCTGTACCCAAGTGTCAGGTCATTATCCTGTACCCCAAGTGTCAGTGTCATTATCCTGTACCCCAAGTGTCAGTGCCATTATCCTGTACCCCAAGTGTCAGTGTCATTATCCTGTACCCCAAGTGTCAGTGTCATTATCCTGTACCCCAAGTGTCAGTGTCATTATCCTGTACCCCAAGTGTCAGTGTCATTATCCTGTACCCCAAGTGTCAGTGTCATTATCCTGTACCCCAAGTGTCAACGTCATTATCCTGTACCCCAACTGTCAGTGCCATTATCCTGTACCCCAAGTGTCAGTGTCATTATCCTGTACCCCAAGTGTCAGTGCCATTATCCTGCATCCCAAGTGTCAGTGTCATTATCCTGTACCCCAAGAATCATTATCCTGTACCCAAGTGTCAGTATCATTGTCCTGTACCCCAAGTGTCAGCGTCATTATCCTGTACCCCAAGAATCATTATCCTGTATCCAAGTGTCAGTATCATTATCCAGCACCCCAAGTGTCAGCGTCATTATCCTGTACCCCAAGAAACATTATCCTGTACACCAAGTGTCAGTATCATTATCCTGTACCCCAAGTGTCAGTGTCATTATCCTGCACCCCAAGTGTTAGTGTCATTATCCTGCACCCCAAGTGTCAGCGTCATTATCCTGCACCCCAAGTGTCAGCGCCATTATCCTGCACAACAAGTGTCAGCATCTTTATCCTGCACCCCAAGTGTCAGTGTCATTATCCTGCACCCCAAGTGTTAGTGTCATTATCCTGTACCGCAAGTGTCAGTGTCATTATCCTGCACCTCAAATGTCAGTGTTATCCTGTACCCCAAGTGTCAGTGCCATTATCCTGTACCCAAGTGTCAGCGTCATTATCCTGCACCCCAAGTGTCAGTGTCATTATCCTGCACCCCAAGTGTCAGCGTCATTATCCTGCACCCCAAGTGTCGGTGTCATTATCCTGCACCCCAAGTGTCAGCGTCATTATCCTGCACCCCAAGTGTCAGTGCCATTATCCTGCACCCCAAGTGTCAGTGCCATTATCCTGTATACCAAGTGTCATCGTCATTATCCTGTACCCCAAGTGTCAGTGTCATTATCCTGTACCCCAAGTGTCATCATCATTATCCTGAACCCCAAGTGTCAGTGTCATTATCCTGCACCCCAAGTGTCAGCGTCATTATCCTGCACCCCAAGTGTCAGTGCCATTATCCTGTATACCAAGTGTCATCATCATTATCCTGTACCCCAAGTGTCAGTGTCATTATCCTGTACCCCAAGTGTCAGTGTCATTATCCTGTACCCCAAGTGTCGGTGTCATTATCCTGTACCCCAAGTGTCGGTGTCATTATCCTGTATCCCAAGTGTCAGTGTCATTATCCTGTACCCCCAAATGTCAGTGTCATTATCCTGTACACCAAGTGTCAATGTCATTATCCTGTACCCCAAGTGTCAACGTCATTATCTGTACCCCAATGTGTGCCATTATCCTGTACCCCAAGTGTCAGTGTCATTATCCTGTACCCCAAGTGTCAGTGCCCTTATCCTGCATCCCAAGTGTCAGTGTCATTATCCTGTACCCCAAGAATCATTATCCTGTACCCCAAGTGTCAGTATCATTGTCCTGTACCCCAAGTGTCAGCGTCATTATCCTGTACCCCAAGAATCATTATCCTGTATCCCAAGTGTCAGTATCATTATCCAGCACCCCAAGTGTCAGCGTCATTATCCTGTACCCCAGAAACATTATCCTGTACCCAGTGTCAGTACATTATCCTGTACCCCAAGTGTCAGTGTCATTATCCTGCACCCCAAGTGTTAGTGTCATTATCCTGCACCCCAAGTGTCAGCGTCATTATCCTGCACCCCAAGGTCACGCCATTATCTGCACACAAGTGTCAGCATTTATCCTGCACCCAAGTGTCAGTGTCATTATCCTGCACCCCAAGTGTTAGTGTCATTATCCTGTACCGCAAGTGTCAGTGTCATTATCCTGCACCTCAAATGTCAGTGTTATCCTGTACCCAAGTGTCAGTGCATTATCCTGTACCCCAAGTGTCAGTCATTATCCTGCACCCAAGTGTCAGTGTCATTATCCTGCACCCCAAGTGTCAGCGTCATTATCCTGCACCCCAAGTGTCGGGTCATTCATACCTGCACCCCAAGTGTCAGCGTCATTATCCTGCACCCCAAGTGTCAGTGCCATTATCCTGCACCCCAAGTGTCAGTGCCATTATCCTTTACCAAGTGTCATCGTCATTATCCTGTACCCCAAGTGTCAGTGTCATTATCCTGTACCCCAAGTGTCATCGTCATTATCCTGACCCCAAGTGTCAGTGTCATTATCCTGCCCCAAGTGTCAGCGTCATTATCCTCACCCCAAGTGTCAGTGCCATTATCCTGTATACCAAGTGTCATCATCATTATCCTGTACCCCAAGTGTCAGTGCCATTATCCTGTACCCCAAGTGTCAGTGCCATTATCCTGTATACCAATTGTCAGCGTCATTATCCTGTACCCCAAGTGTCAGTGTCATTATCCTGTATCACAAGTGTCAGTGCCATTATCCTGTACCCCAAGTGTCAGTGCCATTATCCTGTATACCAAGTGTCAGTGTCATTATCCTGTACCCCAAGTGTCAGTGCCATTATCCTGTACCCCTAGTGTCAGTGTCATTATCCTGTACCCCAAGTGTCAGTGTCATTATCCTGTACCCCTAGTGTCAGTGTCATTATCCTGTACCCCAGCTATGTATGTCCCTGATCCTTGCTCTCTGCTGTGTCAGGCCTTCTGGCTTCTGTAGCTTTGCTCTCAGTTTTCAGATGTGGAGGAATGTCTCCCGTGCACTATTCATCATGGTGTCTTCTGTTCTGTGCTGTCTTCTCACTGTATGTCTGTCATTGTGGTCACATGCTGATCACCTGCTCCTGTGACATCGCCCGCCCGTGAGATTGCTGGGAATTGAGGTAAATTGATGTTAGTTTTCTATTTGTTTTATTAGTGGTAAATCGACTATCACATTCACGTTATCACTCCCTGATTTGGCTTCAAATCTCATTTTCCTCCATTTCTGGTTGAAGAAAAAGGAGGTTTTCCTTTTTGGGAAAAACATTTTTGTTAAAAGATTTATGTAAAAATGTGCAGATCACAGGGCGATCAGTGATCTATGATGGTCACCCAGAAACAAGTGTTCAGCTTTCCTGCAATGACACCACTGGAGAAATTAGGCATTACACCTATTGAAATCAATGGTCTATTAGTCTAATGTAAGGCTAACCCATTTTCTCCAGGGAATTGAAAAATGCTCTTTATAGGCAGGTCAACCAATTGATTATATCTCATAATACTCTAATGGGATTCTTAGAGTGTACCTCTCATTTCAGGTAATAAGCTGTACATGAGAAATAACACCATTTCTGATCATTATATAACTTAAATGCTGTATTTTTCTACAGTTTTCCCCTCTGCAGGCTTTATTTCTGATTTTCAGTTGTCTCGAAGCTAGTGCATAGGAACTAGCTAGATGTCTCAGGTACACAGTACACACAGACATGATGAATTCCTACTCTCCTGTCTCTATGCTCAGTAGCAGCAAGAACATAGATGATATACTGCATACTACTACTGAATACTGCAGTACTGAGCAGTGTAGCTGTAAATCCAGCCATGCACTCATATAATATACTTACTAGAAAGCAGCAGCATTATGGAGGACATTGTACAGCAGTACTGAGCAATGTAAATGAGAATCCAGCCATAGCGTGAGATAAATCAATTATAAGAAAATAACAAAGGCACGGAGGACATTATACAGCAGTACTGAACAGTGTAGCTGTGAATCCAGCCCTAGGGTGAGATAAAATATTTAAAAGAAGACAGCAAGGGAACAGATGATATTAAACAGCAGGACTGAGCAGTGTATCAATTACTATAAAACAGCAGTAGCATGGAGTAAATTATATAGTAGCAATAAGCACTCTATATGTGAATTTAGCTCTGGGATAAGATAAAAAACTTATAAGACGACATCAGTATGGAAAAAAAAAATATACAACAGTACCAAGCATTGTAGCTGTGAATACTGAACTGGAGCGATATAGTACACTTACTTTAAATAAGCAGCAGCATGGATGATGTTGTATAGCAGTAATAAGCAGTTTAGATGTTGGGGTGAGATAAAACAATTCTAACAAAACAGCAAGATTGTTGATTTCATTATACAGCAGGACTTAGCTGTGTATCTGTGAGTCCAACTCTGGAGTGATATAAAACAGCAGCATGGAGGACATTACACAGTAGTATTACTGAGCAGTGTAGATGTCATTCTAGCTCTGGGATGAGATAAAACATTTATGAGAAAGCAGTAGCATGAAGGGAATTATAAAGTAGTACTGAGCAGTATAGATGTGAATCTAGATCTGGGGTTAGATAAATCACTTATAAGAAACCAGTAGCATGGAGGACATTATACAGTTGTACTGCACATTGTAGCTGTGAATTTAGAGTGGGAGATGAGTTCAGGAGGCAGGGTGGGGAAGAAGAAATAGCTAATAAAAGGAGAAGGAAGCATGTTTCTATGATCACATACATAACAACATTTCTTACATTCATTAGTACTATTGATTTATTAAACATTTGTTGAAATAACAGCGACTATTTTAGACTAGATGGTGGCACCACGATTCTAACGCATCGGGTATTCTAGAATATGTATGTAGTTTATTTATGCATGGCTCCGCTCCCACCCTCCCATCCTTGTATGCATGGCTCTGCTCCCACCCTCCCATCCTTGTATGCATTGCTCCCCTGTCCCACCCTGCATACATGGCTCCGCTCCCCCTCCCCTCCTTGTATGCATGGCTCCGCTCCACCCTCCCATACTTGTATGCAAGGCTCACCCCTCCCATCCTTGTATACATGGCTCCCCTGTCCCATCCTGTATACATGGCTCCGCTCCACCCTCCCATCCTGTATACATGGCTCCGCTCCACCCTCCCATCCTTGTATACTTGGCTCCGCTCCACCCTCCCATCCTGTATACATGGCTCCGCTCCACCCTCCCATCCTGCATACATGGCTCCGCTCCACCCTCCCATCCTGTATAAATGGCTCTGCTCCACCCTCCCATCCTTGTATACATGGCTCCGCTCCACCCTCCCATCTTGTATACATGGCTCCACTCCCACCCTGTATACATGGCTCCGCTCCACCCTCCCATCCTTGTATGCATGGCTCCGCTCCACCCTCCCATCCTTGTATGCATGGCTCCGCTCCACCCTCCCACCTGTAACAGGTTCGCTCCCACCCTCCTATCCTGTATACATGGCTCTGCTCCCACCCTCCCATCCTGAATACATGGCTCCGCTCCCACCCTCCCATCCTGTATACATGGCTCCGCTCCACCCTCCCATGCTGTATAAATGGCTCCGCTCCACCCTCCAATCCTATATGCATGGCTCCGCTCCCACCCTCCAATCCTATATACATGGCTCCGCTCCCACCCTCCCATCCTGTATACATGGCTCCGTTCCCGCTATCCAATCCTATATACATGGCTCCGCTCCCACCCTCCCATCCTATATACATGGCTTTGCTCCCACCCTATATACATGACTCCGCTCCCACCCTCCAATCCTATATACATGGCTCGGCTCCCACTCTCCCATCCTGTATACATGGCTCCGCTCCCACTATCCAATCCTATATACGTGGCTCCGCTCCCATCCTCCCATCCTATATACCTGGCTCCGCTCCCACCCTCCCATCCTAAATACATGGCTCCGCTCCCACCCTCCTGTGAGGTAGGGACAGCCACCATCTTGGATAGGGCCTATACTAGCCTCCATTTTGTCTGCTGACAGAGCCACAGGCTGCTAACTGTATCTGGCCCCAGGGCCTGCTGGCATATTCAATACGACAGGGTTTGATGTCCACTGTGAATAAAAAGGGCTTTTAGTATGCTAAGTAATTCAGGCCCATGTTTGAATGGCAAGGTCTTTAGTATGGTAACGAGTTAAGACCCCAAAACAGAGCCAAGCCAGCATGGTGAATAGTAAGGTTTGTTAGCATGGTAATGAGATGCCTGGGGGCTTCAATTAGACTATACCTTTCAGCTAGACACTGAAAACACATCTATTGTATATCCCAGACATGAAGGCTCCGTTCTAGGATTATGAATTATGAGCACATCTTTGTAGGTACATTCTCATAAAAATATCTGTGTGACCCTGCGGACCTCGGGCATTTGATGGTGCAACTCCCGAGTCGGTGATGGCTTGGGGGGCTGAGATACAGAGATTGGCCATCCACAATGACCCAATCGGGCCAGGTTTGATATCCATGCGACAGGCAAAACATACTGCATCCGCTGGTACCTCTCGTGTCCTGATCCGATCGTCCTGGAGAAAGTTAACCCCTTTGCTAGATATTGGGAATAAATTCTGCAGGGGGCTAAGGGTGGAGATTATCATCCCACCCTCGGACACCGAGGGGAGGGACCTAGCAGGTTTAAGAACTGTGAGCTAAGGGCAGACCAGATCCATTCTCACAGCAGCAAGAAGCAACAAGGGACAGATCTGCCAAGGGAGCAGCGGCACACGTTTTGGGGGACTGTTGTCACAGGTGTGTCGCTGCGAAGATCGTCGCGATTGCACACCCTTACTTCTCACAGCTGAGTTTCTGCTGCTGGGTGTTTTTCGGCAGTGAGAGAGTTAATTCTCCCTCTCTCTGTGCTGGACAAGACCAGCCTCGCTCAGCTGCAATTAATGTTGCGATAATTGGATTTCTTCATATACCTGCCTGTCTGCTAGGGAAGTGTCGGTGAAAGCATTCATGCAGACCAGCAGAGCGGATCATATTGAAAAGTCTAAAGCTAAGAGTACCTGTTGTGGTTTTCTCCTCTCCTCGCTTTATTATTTATCTCCTTACCATTTGGTGTTCCCTCTGTAGTTGTTGTTTTGTATGCAAGGTGTCTTTTATTTTACCCCTTGTACTGTCTCGTTCATCTTATACTGTGTGTAGGCAGTTACCTTCCCGTTCCCTGTGGTGGTAATCAGGGTCCTTCTCAGGACTAGATTACAGTTGTCAGGGATTCACAGGAGATAGGGTTATGCTGGCGGCCTGGACCTCTGTACCATCAACAGTACCTCCAGGTAGAGGGATTAGTCAGGATCCCAGCTTAGGGTCAGCATAGACCCCGGTCTTCTTTATGCAGAGACAGCGTGACAACTGTCCAGCAACTAAGACTTTCACCTGTGGATCGCAGAGCTCTCCTGCCTCCGCATGTCCCTACAACCTGGTAATATTGACTTCTAGCTAATACCGCTAAGCCTTGTACCATTATTGTTGTATTTTACTCTGACTGCAAATCCATTGTAATTCCGTTGTATAGCTTACTATATATTTCTGTAATTATCTAGTGCGCCCTTAAGGCAATTAAACCATAAAATTAATCTTGGGCTGATGCTTTTACTCTGATCACGAATCTTAGAATACCCAGTGGGTAACAGGACACCCTCCCCGGTGGCCATTTGCTCTAGGTGCAGTTCCCTTACTGACCTGAGAGACAAAGGGGGCGCCGGAGAGCTGTGCCTGTGGAGTTACGTCACATTGGTGACGTGGAAGAACGGGGGCTGTCCTTCACATTTCATCCTTTATACATGGCTGCGCTCCCACCCATCCTATATACATGGCTCCGCTCCCATCCTCCCATCCTGTATATATGACTCCGCTCCCACCCTCCAATCCTATATACATGGCTCGGCTCCCACCCTCCCATCCTATATACATAACTCCGCTCCCACCCTCCAATCCTATATACATGGCTCCGCTCCCACCCTTCCATCCTTTATACATGGCTCCGCTCCCACCCTCCCATCCTTGTATACATGGCTCTGCTCCCACCCTCCAATCCTATATACATGGCTCCGCTCCCACCCTTCAATTCTATATACATGGCTCCGTTCCCACCCTCGCACCCTGTATACATGGCTCCGCTCCCACCCTCCCATCCTGTATACATGGCTCCACTCCCACCCTCCAATCCTATAAACATGGCTCCGCTCCCACCCTCCTATCCTATAAACATGGCTCCGCTCCCACCCTCCCATCCTATATACATGGCTCCACTCCCACGGTCCAATCTTATAAACATGGCTTAGCTCCCATCCTCTATACATGGCTCCGCTCCCACTCTCCAATGCTATATACATGGCTCCGCTCCCACCCTCCCATCCTATATACATGGCTCCGCTCCCACCCTCCCATCCTATATACATGACTCCGCTCCCACCCTCCAATCCTATATACATGGCTCCGCTCCCACCCTCCCATCCTGTATACATGGCTCCGCTCCCACTATCCAATCCTATATACATGGCTCCGCTCCCACCCTCCCATCCTATATACATGGCTCCGCTCCACCCTATATACATGGCTCCGCTCCCACCCTCCCATCCTATAAACATGACTCCGCTCCCACCCTCCAATCCTGTATACATGGCTCCGCTCCCACCCTCCCATCCTGTATACATGGCTCCACTCCCACCCTCCAATTCTATATTCATGGCTCCGCTCCCACCCTGTATACATGGCTCTGCTCCCACCCTCCCATCCTTGTATACATGGCTCCGCTCCCACCATCCAATACTATATACATGGCTCCGCTCCCACCCTCCAATCCTATATACATGGCTCCGCTCCCACCCTCCAATCCTATATACATGGCTCCGCTCCCACCCTCCCATCCTATATACATGGCTCCGCTCCCACCCTCCAATCCTATATACATGGCTCCGCTCCCACCCTCCCATCCTACATACATGGCTCCGCTCCCACCTTCCAATCTATATGCATGGCTCCGCTCCACCCTCCCACCTGTATTCATGGCTCCACTCCACCCTCTCATCCTGTATACATGGCTCCGCTCCCACCCTCCAATTCTATATACATGGCTCCGCTCCCACCCTTCCATCCTGTATACATGGCTCCGCTCCCACCCTCCAATCCTATATACATGGCTCGCTCCCACCCTCCATCCTATATACATGGCTCGGCTCCCACCCTCCCATCCTATATACATGGCTCCGCTCCCACCTCCATCCTATATACATGGCTCCGCTCCCACCCTCCCATCCTATATACATGGCTCCGCTCCCACTCTCCAATCCTATATACATGGCTCCGTTCCCACCCTCGCATCCTATATACATGGCTCCCTCCCACCCTATATACATGGCTCCGCTCCCACCCTCCATCCTATATACATGACTCCGCCCATCCTCCAATCCTATATACATGGCTCCGCTCCCACCCTCCCATCCTGTATACATGGCTCCGCTCCCCACTATCCATTCCTATATACATGGCTCCGCTCCCACCTCCCATCCTATATACATGGCTCCGCTCCCACCCTCCATCCTATATACATGACTCCGCTCCCACTCTTCAATCCTGTATACATGGCTCCGCTCCCACCCTCCCATCCTGTATACATGGCTCCGCTCCCACTATCCAATCCTATATACATGGCTCCGCTCCACTCTCCCATCCTATATACATGGCTCCGCTCCCACCCTCCCATCCTATATACATGACTCCGCTCCCACTCTCAATCCTGTATACATGGCTCCGCTCCCACCCTCCCATCCTGTATACATGGCTCCGCTCCCATCCTCCAATTCTGTATACATGGCTCCGATCCCACCCTCCAATCCTATATAAATGGCTCCGCCCCACCCTCCCATGCTGTATACATGGCTCCACTCTCACCTCCCATCCTGTATACATGGCTCCGCTCCCACCTCCCATCCTTGTATACATGGCTCCGCTCCCACCCTCCAATCCTATATACATGGCTCCGCTCCCACCCTCCCATCCTGTATACATGGCTCTGCTCCACCCTCCAATCCTATATACATGGCTCAGCTCCCACCCTCCATCCTATATACATGGCTCCGCTCCACCCTCCCATCCTGTATACATGGCTCCGCTCCCACCTCCATCCTTGTATACATGGCTCCGCTCCCACCCTTCCATCCTGTATACATGGCTCCGCTCCCACCCTCCAATCCTATATACATGGCTCAGCTCCCACCCTCCCATCCTATATACATGGCTCCGCTCCCACCCTCCAATCCTATATACATGGCTCCGCTCCCACCCTCCCATCTGTATACATGGCTCCGCTCCCACTATCCAATCCTATATACATGGCTCCGCTGCCACCCTCCCATCCTATGTACATGGCTCTGCTCCCACCCTATATACATGGCTCCGCTCCCACCCTCCCATCCTATATTACATGACTCTGCTCCCACCCTCCAATCCTATATACATGGCTCCGCTCCCACCCTCCCATCCTGTATACATGGCTCTGCTTGCACTATCCAATCCTATATACATGGCTCCGCTCCCACCTTCCATCCTATATACATGGCTCCGCTCACACCCTCCATCCTGTATACATGGCTCGCTCGCACTATCCAATCCTATATACATGGCTCCGCTCCCATCCTCCCATCCTATATACATGGCTCCGCTCCCCCTCCCATCCAATATACATGACTCCGCTCCCACCCTCCAATCTTATATACATAGCTCCGCTCCCACCCTCCCATCCTGTACACATGGCTCTGCTCCCACCCTCCTATCTTATATACATGGCTCCGCTCCCACCCTCCCACCCTGTATACACGGCTCTGCTCCCACCCTCCATCCTTGTATACATGGCTCCACTCCCACCCTCCAATCCTATACACATGGCTCCGCTCCCACCTTCCCATCCTTGTATACATGGCTCCGCTCCCACCCCCCAATCCTATATACTTGGCTCCGCTCCCACCCTCCCATCCTATATACATGGCTCCGCTCCACCCTCCCATCCTGTATACATGGCTCTGCTCCCACTATCCAATCCTATATACATGGCTCCGCTCCCACCCTCCAATTCTATATACATGGCTCTGCTCCCACCCTCCTACCCTGTATACATTGGCTCCGCTCTCACCCTCCCATCCTTGTATACATGGCTCCGCTCCTACCCTAACATCCTATATACATGGCTCCGCTCCCACCCTCCAATTCTATATACATGGCTCCGCTCCCACCCCCATCCTATATACATGGCTCCGCTCCCACCTCCAATCCTATATACATGGCTCCGCTCCCACCCTCCCATCCTATATACATGGCTCCGCTCCCACCCTCCAATCCTATATACATGGCTCCGCTCCAACCCTCACATCCTATATACATGACTCTGCTCCCACCCTCCAATCCTATATACATGGCCCCGCTCCCATCCTATATACATGACTTCGCTCCCACCCTCCAATCCTATATACATGGCTCGGCTTACACCCTCCCATCCTGTATACATGGCTTTGCTCCCACCTTCCAATTCTATATCCATGGCTCCGCTCCCTCCTCCCACCCTGTATACAAGGCTCCGCTCCCACCCTCCAATCCTATATACATGGCTCCGCTCCCACCCTCCCATCCTATATACATGGCTCCGCTCCCACCCTCCAATCCTATATACATGGCTCTGTTCCCACCCTCACATCCTATATACATGACTCTGCTCCCACCCTCCAATCCTATATACATGGCCCCGCTCCCATCCTATATACATGGCTCCGCTCCCACCCTCCAATCCTATATACATGGCTCGGCTCCCACCCTCCCATCCTGTATACATGGCTTCGCCCCCACCCTCCAATTCTATATACATGGTTCGCTCCCACCTCCCACCCTGTATACATGGCTCCGCTCCCACCCTCCCATCCCTATATACATGGCTCCGCTCCCACCGTCCCATCCTGGATACATGGCTCGGCTCCCACCCTCCTATCCTTGTATACATGGCTCCGCTCCCACCCTCCAATCCTATATACATGGCTCGGCTCCCACCCTCCCATCCTGTGTACATGGCTTCACTCAGGGGCGTAACTAGGAACGGCAGGGCCCCACAGCAAACTTCACAATGGGCCCCCCTCCCGTCGCCATTTTAAAAAAATATATATATATTTTTATAAATCACTAATCGCAAACGGCGAATGGATTGAATAATCCAGTCGCCATTTGCAAATTTTTAGCCGCTTTGGCGACCATTTTGGTCGCCATCTGCAGCACTGTAATGAGGCCTGCTGTTTTCGGGGCCCCATTAGGGGCCTGCTGTTTAGGTATATTTTTTATTTATTTTTCAATTTTTAAAATGACCAATAATATCACATACAAGGATCAAATACCACCGCACCATGACCAGACCACATATTACCACCACAGTGACCAAAATAATATCACATACAAGGAACAAATACCGCTGCACCATGACCAGACACCATATTACCACCACATAGTGACCTATAATACCACCGCACCATGTCCAGACCACAAATTACCACCACATAGTGACTGAATACTACAATACTGATTAGTAATAAAAAAAAACAATACTATCACCATAAGTGCCATTATACACAGGACATCTGTACTTAGTATGCAGTGTTTGTGTACAGGTAATATAGTGATCACTGGTGACATTATACACAGGAGCTCTGTATATAGTATACAGTGTATAGTGTCAGTGTACAGGTAACACTGACTCACCAGTGACGTCTCTAGGTGAAGTCCTTCATCTTTGCTTTTCATCTTTCATCCAGCACAGACCACCATAACGTCTTCCAGCCAGGGCTCATCTCTGCAGGAAATAACACAGTTATCTAGAGCTCCACATGCAGAACACATTACTTATTTTTTTCCCAACTGCTAAACTACACCAGATGAAGAAAAAAAGGCAACATAGTGTCGCTCTGCACAGTAACAGGATCGCCTCCCCATCTAAAACAGTATTCTCAAAATAATAAAATACATCACTGCACTAATAATATCCCTTAATTAGCCCCTATGTTAGTAAATATCCCTCATCCTGGCCCCGTGTGTCTCATTCCTGGCTTCAGCCATATGTTCTCCCATCCTGCCCTCATGAGTATCCATTCTGACCCATATGATCTCCCCATCCTGCCCCATCTGTCTCCAACCCTGCCCCATGTCTTTTATCCTGCCCCCAGTGTCTCCAATCCTGCCCCCAGTACCTCCAATCCTGCCTCCAATCATGCAACCAGTGTCTCCAATCCTGCCCCTTCTCCATCCTGCCCTGTCTCCAATCCTGCCCCTTCTCCATTCTGCCCCCAGTGTCTCCAATAATGCCTCCATGTCTTTCATTCTGCCCCCTGTCTGTATGGCCAATCCTGCCCCCAGTGTCTCCAATAATGCCTCCATGTCTTTCATTCTGCCCCCTGTCTGTATGGCCAATCCTGCCCCCAGTGTCTCCAATCCTGCTCCGTCTCCATTCTGTGCCCAGTGTCTCCCATTCTGCCCTGTCTCCATCCTTCCACGTCCAGTCTTCATTCTGCCCCCAGTCCTGCCCCATCTCCATTCTGCCCCCAGTCCTGCCCGTCTCCATTCTGCCCCCAGTCCTGCCCCGTCTCCATTCTGCCCCAGTCCTGCCCCATCTCCATTCTGCCCCCAGTCCTGCCCACTCTCCATTCTGCTCCAAGTCCTGCCCCATCTCCATTCTGCCCCCAGTCCTGTCCCGTCTCCATTCTGCCCAAAGTCCTGCCCCGTCTCCATTCTGCCCCCAGTCCTGCCCCATCTCCATTCTGCCCCCAGTCGTGCCCCATCTCCATTCTGCCCCCAGTCCTGCCCCGTCTCCATTCTGCCCCCAGTCCTGGCCCATCTACGTTCTGCTCCTAGTCCTGCCCCGTCTCCATTCTGCCCCCAGTCCTGTCCCGTCTCCATTCTGCCCCCAGTCGTGCCCATCTCAATTCTGCCCCCAGTCGTGCCCGTCTCCATTCTGCCCCCAGTCCTGACCAGTCTCCATTCTGCCCCCAGTCCTGCCCCGTCTCCATTCTGCCCCCAGTCCTGCCCCGTCTCCATTCTGCCCCCAGTCCTGCCCAGTCTCCATTCTGCCCCCAGTCCTGCCCAGTCTCCATTCTGCCCCCAGTACTGCCCACTCTCCATTCTGCCCCCAGTCCTGCCCCATCTCCATTCTGCCCCCAGTCTTGCCCACTCTCCATTCTGCCCCCAGTCCTGCCCACTCTCCATTCTGCCGCGGCTCCGGCTTGCAATATTAAAAAAAAAAATCTTTCTCCTTACCTTGCCGCGTTCCAGCGGCGAGAGATCCACACTCCACAGAAAGCGCGCACTCGCCGGCAACTGACAATGACGTCAGGCGCCGGCGACGTGCGCGCTGACATCAGCTGCCAGCCTCCGATTGGCTGGCAGCGTTAACTATTACCGTGCGGGCCCGCACGGTAATAGAGTAACTGAACCTGTGTCCTGGACGCAGGTTCAGTTACTTGAGCGGCAGAATCCTGCCGCTGGGGGTGGGGCAGTGGGGCCTGATCGGTAGGTGACGGGGCCCGGTGCGGACCCCCTCTGCTGATCGAGCCACGTACGCCAGTCAGGGCTGTAATTCCCTGATGGCGGCCCTGGTGGTAGGTGAAGCAGCTGCAGCAGAGACGGGCCCCCTTCTAGCCCGGGCCCTGTGGCAGCTGCTTCCCCTGCTTCCACGATAGTTCCACCCCTGGCTTCGCTCCCACCCTCCAATTCTATATACATGGCTTTGCTCCCACCTCCCATCCTGTATACATGGCTCCGCTCCCACCCTCCCATCCTTGTATATGAGTCGCACTTAGTACCAGGGCAATGGGGTACTCGGCACCGAGCCCCTGAAAGTCTATGGGGTTTGTCACTGGCAGCGGGACTCGGTCCGTGGCCCTGGGCGCTCATACAATGGGGGGAAGATATTTACAGGGGATTATTAGGATAGGTAGTTCGTGACGCCACCTGTGGTCTCTGGTCAATTGGACCAGCGCTGCTGTAAGGGTCTTCACAGGGATGTTATGGGGCAGCTGGGTGGTAAGTCTCCCACAGGTGAGACTAGTCCCTGGAAGTCTATGGTGAAGATGATGCAGGGTGTAGTAAGAATTCAGTCACACACAATGCAGCTTCTTTTCATACCTTTTACTGGTAGATGTTCAAGCAGATCCCGGGGAGCTGGTCGGGGTGGAGAATGCACATTCGGGTAACCGCTGAGCAGGTTAGAGGCCTCCTTAACTTCAAAATGTATGTGAGTCCAACTTGCCTGAAGCGAAGTTAACTCTGAATATCCAGCTTTCTCAATAGCTGTACTGCCCGGCCAATATTGTGGTGGAGCCTTCTATGTGGTGAGAACAGAGTCCTTCTATGCGGGGCCCTGCTAAAAGTCCTTGTTCCTCCTGACTCCGATTACGTATTGACACTTAAGGCTGCACTCTGCGACCTGTAGTCCAGATGCCTCCGGTTATCTTGTTACTAAGCTCGAAACTGTAGCAACGCCTCGGACTCCGGTGTCCGGCAATTTAGTGCAGGCAATCCAATACCTAAAGCACTTCTCTATCTTCTCCACTGCCCTTCGCCCTGCTCTCGCTCTTAGCACAAGCAATTGTAACTTCGATGGTAATGTCAGCTTTCTTCTAGAGCTCGCTGAGCAGCTCTCAGTATCCTCCTTCCTCCAGCTTCTGTTGAGGTACTGATTAAGGGTAGCTCTGACTAGGCTAGGATGATCCACTTCACCCGTACTAGCCTCCACTTGCTTGTCAGGTGAGCTACGTTAGCTCTGTGAGGATTCAGTCCTCCCTTCTCTCTCTCCAAGTCCAGACTCCACTGGACTGAACTGCACTGTCCGAAGACAGGAAACTGACTGAACTGTGATTGCTAAGTGTCACTTCCTCTTGTACCCCTGATGGGTGTGTCTAAAAGTGTGAGTGAAGTGCATAAATATCAAGCTTTTGCTGTTACCTTCCTGTGCACTCTCCTGGATTTTATGTGTGCCTGCATAGCTGGGCTACACATCCCCCCTTGGTAAAACACAGCACTCCCGGCCTGTAAAAGAGAAAAGAACATTTTTGTTTTGCATTAACATCAACATATTAACTCATCCCATCCGGGAGGTACGACTTCTTGAACGTTACATTTTGTACAGTAGAAAATTACAAAAGTATCAAAACATTCTCATATTACAAGACAATATTCTTGTGGAGGACCCGCACCAAAAACCTCCCACGTGGGTCCTGGGTGGGCTGCAGGACTTCTGACTGCAGACCTCACTCTAGGCCCACCATACGGGTTTTTCTTCAGAGGTAGATAGTAGTGGTTTCATGTGAAACCAAGATAAAGCACCGAAGCGCAACTATTTACAAGACAAGTTCTTGGGCTGGCACAGTCCACAGCCACGCAGTCCATTGGCATGGTTAAAACATATTGATATATATAAATTTTAAACTTTATACATTTGGTCAGTGACAATAAACCCTGTCTGGGTCTTGCTAACTAGTCTACTAGGACTACTCCTGATAGGAATAGGTAGTTTACCTTTAGTGATACTTCTGACCTACTGTGGGGTAGCGTCAGGTATGGTATTCTCTAACCTTTCTGTTCTGCGTAACGGCAAACGATAATACTGTCTCAGCCTTTCTATGGATCTGGCAAGCGTGCTAGTGACTGGACGAGGCGGTACTGCTTCACCAACTTCACCAAGGGATTCCACTTCTTGTGGCGCTGCTTCCTGCGGGTCCGCTTCTTGGAGTTCTAACGGTTGAGGGTCTGCCGGAACAGGTTCTTCTGGAACTGGCTCTACTGGCACAATTGGTATGACCGATTGTAGAGACTCCTCTTGCGGTTGATAAAACTGCAGCACAGGAATAATTACAGCGTCTCCTAATCTGGGCCAATCTGCAGGTAAATCTCCCAAATCCGTGTGTATGACCGCTTCAGCACTCTCTTCTTGATGAACAACAGGGTTTTCTTCACGGAGCTTTAATGGGCCAGGACACAACTTCAAATGATCTCTAGACACAGTGCCGTCGTTTTTCCTCCATCCTTGCTGATGGTACAGACCTTGCTGTTATCGAAATTGGAATTTTGCACGACATATGGCTCCTGTTCCCACTGATCATCCAATTTGTGCGTTCTTCTTTTCCTTTTGAGCACCATTTCTCCAGGCATAAAAGGCTTAGCGGGAGCATTTTTGTTATAATTCATCTCTTGCTTTTCTCTTACTTTGTTGAGACTGTCTTCTACGCAGGCTTGTACTCTCTTGTACTGTTCTTGTCGATTTGTGTCCCAATCTTCAGCATTGTTATCAGCCTCTGGTTCTACCACACCGAGTTCTAAGTCCATTGGCAGCCTTCCCGGTCTTGCTCTCATAAGGTAGGCTGGAGTGCAGTTGGTGGAACTTACTGGGATGTGGTTGTACAAGTCGACCAGGTCAGGTAACAAGTCTGGCCACCGATTTCTTTCTTCCAGGGGTACAGTTTTCAGTAAATCCATGACAATGTGATTCATCTTTTCACAAAGGCCGTTGGTCTGGGGGTGGTATGGTGTCGTTCTGATCTTCTTACATCCATACAATTGACAGAATTCCTGAAACAATTCAGCTTCGAATGCAGGACCTCGATCAGTCAGCACCTGCTCCGGATATCCGTGTGGTCTGCAGAAACTTGCTTGGAAGGTTCTTGCTGCTGTCTCTGCTGTCAGATCTTTGACAGGGGCGACCACCAGAAACCGGGAATAGTGATCCACCATGGTCAGGGCATATGTGTATCCTGACCTGCTTGGGGACAACTTGACGTGATCCAATGCCACGATCTCCAAGGGACGAGTCGTCCGGATAGGCTGCAAGGGTGCCTTCTGGCTACTGTAGTCTTTTCGCCTGAGGCCACAGGGTCCACAGTTCCGGCACCACTTCTCGATGGAGCTGCGCATCCCTACCCAGTAGAACCGGCACCTCAACAGGGTCTCCAGCTTTCTCCAGCCAAAGTGTCCTGCTTGATCGTGGTATGCTTCCAGCACCATTTGGATGTCTGCTCTCGGGACCACTATTTGCCAAACCATCTCATGGGTCCTTGGGTCGACGTATCTCCTGCACAATTTCTCACGGTAAATGAATAACCGGCTTCTCTCATTCCACAGGAGCTTTGCTGGCATGGATGCATCTTTCTCCAAGGAGGAACCTTCCTGTTTTATCAGCTCCTTGACACGGCTGACCACGGGATCGCTGTCCTGAGTCTCTCTCCAGCTGTGATGAGGTAAAGGGTTCAACATCTCACCACACCGCTTCCTGTAGACTCGTTGCTCTTGGACCATCCCATTTCGGTGGAACGCAGGTAGCTCGATTCCTTCCAGATCGTCTGATTCTTCCTCCGTGTCGGATTCATGCGGCATTCTGGACAAGGCGTCCGCATTAGCATTCTTACGGCCCGCTCTGTACTTGATGGTAAACTGATAGTTTGACAACCGAGCCATCCAACGTTGTTCCATGGCTCCCAGCTTGGCTGTTTCCAGATGCGTCAAGGGGTTGTTGTCTGTAAACGCAGTGAACTTGTTGGAGGCAAGGTAATGTTTGAATCTTTCGGTAATGGCCCAGACCAGCGCCAGAAACTCCAGTTTGAAGCTGCTATAGTTTTCTGGGTTCCTCTCAGTTGGCCTGAGTTTTCTGCTGGCATATGCGATTACTTTTTCTTGGCCGTTCTGCTTCTGACTGAGGACTGCTCCTAATCCTTCGTTACTGGCATCTGTATACAGCAGGAACGGTTGGCTGTAATCAGGGTAGGCTAAGATTTCATCGCCTGTCAGAATCTCTTTCATCTCTTTGAATGCCTCAGCTTGTTCTTTTCCCCAATTGAATGGAGGGTTTCTGTTTTTGAAGGTTGTCCGACCAGGAGGTCCTGTAAAGGCGCCGCTTTCTTAGTGTAATCTTTTACAAACCTCCTGTAGTAACCTGTTAGTCCCAGGAACTGACGCACCTCCTTTAGATTCTTCGGCTCCGGCCATTTCTGGATGGCTGTGACCTTCTCGGGATCCGGCGCTACTCCTTCGGAACTGACAATATGTCCCAAGTACTGTACCTTCCGTTTGAGCAGATGGCATTTAGAGGGCTTCAGTTTCATCCCATACTTGGACAGTGACTCGAATACCTCTGCCAGGTGCTTCAGATGATCTTCATATGTCTTGGAGTACACGATTACGTCGTCCAGGTACAGCAGCACAGTTTCGAAGTTGAGATGTCCCAGGCAGCTCTCCATCACTCTCTGGAATGTCCCTGGGGCACTGCTGAGGCCGAACGGCATTCTGTCAAACTCGCAGAGTCCCATTGGGGTGGTGAAAGCAGTTTTCTCCCGATCCTCCTCAGCCACAGCCACTTGCCAGTACCCACTAGTAAGGTCGAGGGTAGAAAAGTAGTTAGCCGTTTTCAGAGCAGCTAAGGATTCCTCTATGCGTGGTAATGGGTAAGCATCTTTATGTGTTATACGATTTACTTGCCTATAATCTACACACATTCGCATGCTACCATCCTTTTTCTTAACTAGCACTAGAGGTGCCGCCCAGGGGCTACAACTATCCCTTATCACCCCGGCTTTCTTCATGTCATGCAGCATTTCCTTAGCTTTCTGATAGTGGGCTGGAGGTATAGGCCTGTACCGCTCTTTGATGGGAGGATGACTGCCTGTAGGGATATGATGCTGTACTCCCTTAATTGTCCCAAAATCAAGTGGGTGCTTGCTAAATACTTGTGCGTACTCTTGTACCACCCGTAGTACCCCCTGTTTCTGGTGGACGGAAGTGGTGTCTGTCCCAATATGAAGCTGCTGACACCAGTCCGCTACCAGGGTTGCCGGATCATTATCCTCCGCTGGTTGGCAGGAGGCTAAGGACTCGGTTGTGAGGATAGAATTGTTATCTACGGCATGTAATTTAGCAACTGTAGCATAACGTGGCAAATTTACTTCATCGTCCCCCCAGTTGAGAAGTCGTACTGGTACTCTCCCATTTATTACTTCCACTACCCCTCTAGCAATCATGAGTGTAGGTCTGTGTTCTGAGCGATGGGGTTCTACTACTGCTTGGTAGTTCTGTCCTCTCAGACCCATGGCTGCTCTACACCATATTAACATTTCGCTCATTGGGGGTATTACAATGGGGTTCGAGTCTGTGACCCGTACATTACCGATTTCACCATCTGTAAGCTTCGCTTGCTGCTGGCACATCAGGGCCCGGATCTCCCTCTGGATCACTCCCTTCTGCTTTGGCCTGGCAATTTCAGCGAGCTGTTGGAGCAAAAACACAACTTCTCCCAGACAGTTACTGATAATGTTAGTACCTAGTATCACATTTAAGGCATTCTCCTCATTTACAGTCTTTACCACTAAAAGTCCCTGATCCTTCAGCTCCACCCTGCCCACTTTTACGTTCACATTTTTGGCTCCAATTACTTCAACAGGGAGACCATTGGTGGCGTACACTGTAAGTCAGGGCTCGGGGGCTGGAGACTGTCCATGGACCAAAATTTATTGTAATGGACGTCAGGTATGATGGTCACCTGAGATCCCGTGTCCAGCAGTGCAGGGATTGCAATCCCGTCCAGAATCATGGACAGGTAGGGCCGTCCACCCACGAACCTGCGGTTCCAGTCTAAGGGGCCTGATGAGTCTACTCCTGGGTGTTGGCCCTCTGACCCAGGATCGGCTCGTTTAAAGGACATTGCTGAGCCATATGACCTTTTTGATTGCAGCGGTAGCAGATGATCTCTCGGCGAGGATGGCGTTGATCAGGAGTCGCTCCTGGGGGTGGCGTGGTCCTCCTCCGGTGAGGCGACGTCCTCCATTTCCTCCGGTTCATCCAAGGGACATCCTCCGGACAGTCGGCTAGTAGGATCTTCCCTCCTTCCTCTTTCTGCAGTTGCAGGGCCTCCATTACAGTGGCCAAGTTCTTAGTCAGCTGGCGCACTTCTGAGCGCAGACATTCCAACTCACTAGGGGGCGCCACCTGCGTTTTAGCTTCCGCCACCTGCAGGGAAAAGGTGGGTACTGCCGGCTTAAGAGTGGCTTCACCCGGGTGATACTGATTTGCCACCTCAGGCTTTTCCAGGGGTCGCAGTCCTTTTATTGCCATGTCCTTGAGGGCATCAAAGGTGGCATCTGGATGATCCAAGGACCACCAGTTTACAGTCCTGCTTTCCTCTGGAGACCTCAGTCCCCGCACGAATTGCTCTTTCAACATTTGGCTCTCATCAATGGGACTTGTAGGGTTAGCCTGTTTAAGAGCTCGCAGGGCCCCTGTAGTCGGCAGGCTAGTCCCTAATACTGTCACCCGATTTCTGGAAGCACTGATAAAATGCCATCCGGAGATCCGTTTCTGTGCGGTCCTCAAAGATGGCCTGTAGCTTTAAGAGAATCGCAGGTACCGACTCCTGGTCTGCAGTGGGCCAAGTCTCTACTTCTCTCTCAGCCGCACCAGCTAACTGTCCTATTACCACAGCAGCTTTTTGCTTCTCAGTCATGGAGTACATATCTAAGATGCTACATATTTTCCTTTTAAACCCTGGCAGGGTGTCGGGCTCGCCGCTGTATTGAGGGAGCCACTTCGCTCCTGGCATGTATGGGAGCGCTAGGGGCATAAGCGGGACTACGGGACCAGGTGAGGGGCCCGCACCTCCATCCTGCACTACAACGCCAAGCGGTGGGTTATTGGGGCCACCGGCGGGGGCCGCTCCGTCTGCTGGTTGCTGCGACATATTGATGCCCCCTTGGTTAATCTGAGCCTACCTCTTTTGCAGGCTGCAGCGTCGCAGGCACAGCGGTGGAGACAGGACCTTCGTGGCAGGCACTCTGATGTCAGAGCGTTCACTTCCTGTTTCACAGGACCTGCCGCCGCGTCAGAGCTGGGGGCGGAGCCAGGCAACAGCGCGCTTTTTCAGGTACGCCCCCCTTCTTCACCAGCGCCTGAGGGCGCGAATATTGCGCTAAAGATGGCGGGATTATGGCGCCAACACAGCAAACAGTCTTTTTCACCATAAACAGTTCAATAGGCACACAGGACTCACAATTGCAAGTTTCGCATCCTGTTCGTGACGCCAAAGATTGAGTCGCACTTAGTACCAGGGCAATGGGGTACTCGGCACCGAGCCCCTGAAAGTCTATGGGGTTTGTCACTGGCAGCGGGACTCGGTCCGTGGCCCTGGGCGCTCATACAATGGGGGGAAGATATTTACAGGGGATTATTAGGATAGGTAGTTCGTGACGCCACCTGTGGTCTCTGGTCAATTGGACCAGCGCTGCTGTAAGGGTCTTCACAGGGGATGTTATGGGGCAGCTGGGTGGTAAGTCTCCCACAGGTGAGACTGGTCCCTGGAAGTCTATGGTGAAGATGATGCAGGGTGTAGTAAGAATTCAGTCACACACAATGCAGCTTCTTTTCATACCTTTTACTGGTAGATGGTTCAAGCAGATCCCGGGAGCTGGTCGGGGTGAGAATGCACATTCGGGTAACCGCTGAGCAGGTTAGAGGCCTCCTTAACTTCAAAATGTATGTGAGTCCAACTTGCCTGAAGCGAAGTTAACTCCGAATATCCAGCTTTCTCAATAGCTGTACTGCCCGACCAATATTGTGGTGGAGCCTTCTATGTGGTGAGAACAGAGTCCTTCTATGCGGGGCCCTGCTAAAAGTCCTTGTTCCTCCTGACTCCGATTACGTATTGACACTTAAGGCTGCACTCTGCGACCTGTAGTCCAGATGCCTCCGGTTATCTTGTTACTAAGCTTGAAACTGTAGCAACGCCTCGGACTCCGGTGTCCGGCAATTTAGTGCAGGCAATCCAATACCTAAAGCACTTCTCTATCTTCTCCACTGCCCTTCGCCCTGCTCTCGCTCTTAGCACAAGCAATTGTAACTTCGATGGTAATGTCAGCTTTCTTCTAGAGCTCGCTGAGCAGCTCTCAGTATCCTCCTTCCTCCAGCTTCTGTTGAGGTACTGATTAAGGGTAGCTCTGACTAGGCTAGGATGATCCACTTCACCCGTACTAGCCTCCACTTGCTTGTCAGGTGAGCTACGTTAGCTCTGCGAGGATTCAGTCCCCCTTCTCTCTCTCCAAGTCCAGACTCCACTGGACTGAACTGCACTGTCCGAAGACAGGAAACTGACTGAACTGTGATTGCTAAGTGTCACTTCCTCTTGTACCCCTGATGGGTGTGTCTAAAAGTGTGAGTGAAGTGCATAAATATCAAGCTTTTGCTGTTACCTTCCTGTGCACTCTCCTGGATTTTATGTGTGCCTGCATAGCTGGGCTACACATCTACATGGCTCCGCTCCCACCCTCCATTCCTATATACATGGCTCGCTCCCACCCTCCAATTCTATATGCATGGCTCCACTATGTACCCTCTCACCCTGTATACATGGCTCGGCTCCCACCTCCCATCCTTGTTTCATGGCTCGCTCCCACCCTCCAATCATATAAAATGGCTCCGCTCCCACTCTCCAATCCCGTATACATGGCTCCGCTCCCACCC
>JARQOD010000003.1:78449016-78489636 GCA_033576555.1 Oophaga sylvatica | reverse complement strand
GTGGTTCATTTTCTCGCAAAGACCGTTGGTTTGAGGATGGTATGGTGTTGTTCTAATTTTCTTACACCCATACATGTGACAGAATTCCTTGAATAGATCAGCTTCGAAAGCAGGTCCTTGATCGGTTAATACTTGCTCCGGATACCCATGCGGTCTGCAGAAGCTTGCTTGAAAGGTTTTTGCTGCCGTCACTGCTGTCTGATCCTTAACTGGTACAACCACCAGAAATCTAGAGTAATGGTCCACCATGGTCAAGGCGTATGAGTATCCAGATCTACTTGGCGACAGTTTGACGTGGTCCAGGGCCACAATCTCCAAGGGACGAGTCGTCCGGATAGGCTGCAGGGGTGCCCTCTGACTACCGTAGTCCTTTCTTCTGAGACCACAGGGTCCACAGTTCCGACACCACCTCTCAATGGAGCTGCGCATCCCTACCCAGTAGAACCGGCACCTCAACAGGGTCTCCAGCTTTCTCCAGCCAAAGTGTCCTGCTTGATCATGGTATGCTTCCAACACCATTTGGACGTCTGCCTTGGGGACCACTATTTGCCAGACCATCTCGTGGGTCCTGGGATTGACGTATCTCCTGCACAACTTCTCACGGTATAGGAATAACCTGCTTCTCTCGTTCCACAGGAGCTTTGCTGACATAGGTGCATCTTTTTCCAAGGAGGAACCTTCCTGTCTTAACAACTCCTTGATACGGCTGACCACTGGATCGCTGTCCTGAGTCTCTTTCCAGCTGTGATGGGGTAAAGGATTTAACGTTGCACCATACTGCTTTCTGTAGACTCGATGCTCGTGGACTACCCCATTTCGATGGAACGCAGGTAGCTCAATTTCTTCCAGGTCGTCCGATTCTTCCTCCGTGTCAGAGTCATGCGGCATTCGGGACAATGCGTCAGCATTAGCATTCTTTCGGCCTGCCCGGTACTTGATAGTAAACTGGTAATTAGACAACCGAGCCATCCAACGCTGCTCCATGGCGCCCAACTTGGCCGTTTCCAGGTGCGTTAGCGGGTTGTTGTCTGTGTACGCCGTGAACTTGTTGGAGGCCAGATAGTGCTTAAATCTTTCAGTAATGGCCCAGACCAGCGCCAGAAACTCCAGCTTGAAGCTGCTATAATTTTCCGGATTCCTCTCAGTTGGCCTGAGTTTTCTGCTGGCATAAGCGATGACTTTTTCTTGGCCATTCTGCTTCTGACTGAGAACTGCTCCTAAACCTTCATTACTAGCATCGGTGTACAGCAGGAACGGTTGGCTGTAATCAGGATACGTCAAGATCTCATCGCCTGTAAGGATCTCTTTCATCTTTTGGAATGCTTCAGCCTGTTCCTTACCCCAATTGAAGGGAGGATTTCTGCTCTTTAGGGATTGGCCTACTAGGAGGTCCTGTAGAGGCGCTGCCTTCTTCGTGTAATCTTTCACGAACCTTCTGTAGTAACCCGTTAGTCCCAGGAACTGTCGCACTTCCTTGAGGTTCTTCGGCTCCGGTCACTTCTGGATGGCAGTGACTTTCTCTGGGTCCGGCGCTACTCCTTCCGAACTGACGATGTGCCCCAAATATTGTACCTTCTGTTTGAGTAGATGGCATTTTGAGGGTTTCAACTTCATCCCGTACCTGGACAGGGACTCAAATACTTCTGCCAGGTGCTTCAGATGGTCCTCATATGTCTTGGAGTACACGATGACGTCGTCTAAGTATAGCAGCACGGTTTCAAAATTGAGATGTCCCAGGCAGTTCTCCATCACTCTCTGAAATGTTCCTGGGGCACTGCTGAGCCCAAACGGCATTCTGTCGAACTCACAGAGCCCCATTGGGGTGGTGAAAGCCGTTTTCTCACGATCCTTCTCAGCCACAGCCACTTGCCAGTATCCACTAGTCAGATCAAGGGTAGAAAAGTAGTTAGCCGTTTTCAGAGCAGCTAATGACTCCTCTATACGTGGTAACGGGTATGCATCCTTGTGTGTTATGCGGTTCACCTGCCTGTAATCCACACACATTCTCAAGCTACCATCTTTCTTTCTAACCAGGACTAGAGGTGCTGCCCAGGGACTACAACTATCCCTGATTACTCCGGCTTCTTTCATATCTCGCAACATTTCCTTAGCCTTCTGATAATGGGCTGGGGGTATAGGCCTATACCGCTCTTTGATGGGAGGATGACTGCCTGTAGGGATATGATGTTGTACTCCCTTAATTATCCCAAAATCAAGTGGATTCTTGCTAAATACTTGGGCGTACTCTTGCACCACCCGTAATACCCCTTGCTTCTGGTGAGCGGGAGTGGTGTCCGTCCCAACATGGAGTTGCTGACACCATTCCGCCACCTGGGTTGCCGGGTCATTGTCCTCCGCTATTTGGCGGGAGTCTAAGGACTCAGCCGGGAGAATAGAATTATTGTCAACAGCATGTAGTTTAGCAATGGTTGCATAACGGGGTAAGTTTACCTCATCATCTCCCCAGTTGAGAAGCCGTACCGGTACTCTTCCATTCACCACTTCCACTACTCCCCTAGCAGTCATAAGTGTAGGTCTATGTTCTGAATGGTGGGGTTCTACTACAGCTTGGTAATTCTGTCCTCTCAGACCTATGGCTGCCCTGCACCAGATTATCATTTCACTCATTGGGGGTATCACAATGGGATTCGAGTCAGTGACCGTACATTACCAATTTCGCCGTCTGTAAGCTTCGCTTGCTGCTGACACACCAGGGCCCGGATCTCTCTTTGGATTACTCCTTTCTGCCTTGGTCGGGCAATCTCAGCGAGCTGTTGGAGTAAGAACACAACTTCTCCCAAACAATTACTGATAATGTTAGTACCCAAAATTATATTTAAACCGTTCTCCTCATTTACAGTCTTTACTACCAGAAGCCCCTGGTCTTTCAACTCCTCTCTGCCCACTTTCACATCTACACATTTTGTCCCGAGTACTTCTACAGGAAGACCATTAGAAGCATACACGGTAAAGTCAGGGCTCGGGGGTTTAAGACTGTCCATTGACCAGAACTTAGTATATAGGGCATCAGGTATTAGGGTCACCTGAGACCCAGTGTCTAACAATGCCGGAACAGCAATACCATCTAGAATGATAGACAGGTAGGGTCGTCCACCCACATACCTGCGGTTCCAGTCTAGGGGGCCTGACGGGTCTCCTCCTGGGTGTTGGCCCTCGGACCCAGGTTCTGCCCGTTTAAAGGACACTGTGGAGACATATGACCTTTCCGGTTGCATCGGTAACAGGTGATCTCCCGACGAGGAGGGTGTTGATCAGAGGTCGCTCCTGGGGGTGGCGTTGTCCTCCTCCGAGGGGGCGACGTCTTCCTTCTTCTCCGGTTCATCCACGGGACGTCTTCTGGGCAATCAGCTAATAAGATCTTCCCTTCTTCCTCTTTCCGCAGCTGCAGGGCACTCATCACAGCAGCCAGATTTTTAGTCAGCTGGCGCACCTCTGAGCGCAGACAGTCCAATTCACTAGGGGGTGTCACCTGCGTTTTGGTTTCGGCCACTAGCGAGGAAAAGGGGTTGCCGCCGGCTCCAGAGTGACTTCACCCTGACGATGTTGGGTTGCCACCTCAGGTTTGCCCAGGGGCCGCAGCCCTTTTATTGCCATGTCCTTTAGGGCATCAAAGGTAGCATCAGGGTGATCTAAAGACCACCAATTCACAGTTCTGCGTTCCGCTTGGGACCTCAGTCCCTGCACAAATTGTTCTTTCAGCATCTTATTTTCATCAATGACACTTATGGTATTAACCTGCTTGAGGGCTCTCAGGGCCCCTTGTAGTCGGCAGGCATAGTCCCTTATGCTGTCACTTGGTTGCTGTGAACAGTTATAGAATGCCATCCGGAGATCTGTTTCGGTGCGATCTTCAAAAATGGCCTGTAACTTTAAGAGGATTGCAGGCACCAACTCCTGGTCCGTGGTAGCCCAAGTCTCCACTTCTCTCTCAGCAGCGCCAGTTAGCTGCCCTATTAATACTGCAGCTTTTTGCCTCTCAGACATAGAGTACATTTCCAGGACACTGCATATCTTCCGTTTGAATCCTGCTAAAGTGCCTGGCTCGCCGCTGTACTGGGGAAGCCATTTCGCCCCAGGCATATATGGAAGCGTTAGTGGCATGAGCGGGACCACCGGACTGAGTGCTGGGCCTGCGCCCCCATCTGGCGCTACAACGCCACGCGGTGCGGAGTCGGGTCCTCCGGCTGGGGCCGCACTGTCGGCCGGTTGTTGCAACATATTAGCGCCCCCTTGGTTAAACGGAGCCTACCGGTTTCAGAAGCTGCTATTTCCCAGGCACAGCAGTAGGAACAGGACCTTCGTCGCAGGCGCTCTGATGTCAGAGCGTCCACTTCCTGTCGCAGGACCTGCCGCTGAGTCAGAGCCGGGGGCGTGTCCAAGACTTTGCGCGCTCCTTCAGGTACGCCCACCTTCTTCTCCAGCGCCTCAGGGCGCGAATATGGCGGCAAATATGGCGGTATTTGGCGCCAAACAATAGCAACAGTCTTTTTCACCAAAACACTCCGCAGGCACACAGGGCTCGCAATTCTGCAAGTTTCGGATCCTGTTCGTGACGCCAAGTCTGTCTTGACCCGCACCACAATTGTGGTTTACCAGAGCAATTGGGTACTCAGAGCCGAGCCCATGGAAGTCTATGGGGTTGTCACAGGTAGCGCTGGCTCGGTCTGTGGCCCTGGCGGTCAGGCGTATGTTGGGGGGAATATTTACAGGGGATAGGTATATATACAGTTCGTGACGCCACCTGTAGTTCTCTGATCACTAAGACCAGCGCTGCTGTAGATCTCTGAGGGGATGGTGAGGCAGCTAGATGTCGGGTCCCCTACAGGTGGGACTCTTCCCTCAGGTCGATAGTTATGGTGGGGTTGTGCAGGGATGCAATCAAATAACTCAGTCTCACACATAGAAGCTTCTTTCCATACCTTTTACTTCAAGTTGTTCAGGCAGGTCCCAGGGAGGCTGTTCGGGGTGGATGAATGCACGTAGCGGTAACAGTTGAGCAGGTTACAGGCCTCCTTCTCTTTCCAAATGATGAGTGAGTCCAAGCTTGCCTGTAGCTAAGTTAACTCTATAGTTTTCAGCTTTTCCCACTAGCTGTACTGCCCGACCGGTTTTGTGATAGAGCCTTATAAGTGGTGAACTAAGTACTTTCTTTTGCCGCGCGCCGGACTCAGAAGTCTTGTTCTCCTGACTCGGTTACGTACTGGCACTCTAAGGGCGGCTTTCTGCAACCTAAGGTCCAGTAAGACTCTGGCTTTTCTATCACTATGCCTGGAGCTATAGTGACGCTTCGGTCCCCAGTGACCGGTGACAATGTGCAGGATAATCCGATCCTTAAGGCACTTCTGAATCCTTCCCACTATGCCCTTCGCCCTGCTTCTGCTTTCAATGTAGCACTGAAGCGTGAAGATAGAAAGTCAGTTTTCTTCCTTGGTCTCACTGAGTAACTCTCAGTTTCCTCAAAGTTCAGACTGAGTAAAAGGTAACTCTGACTAGACTCGGGATGATAACTAGTCATCCGTTACTAGACTCCACTTCGTTGAATTGGCAGGAACTAATCTTCTGCTCACCCAGAGCTCTGACAGGAATCCTCACTGTCTGAGAAGAACTAGCCCTGACTGCTCTGTACGATGACAGGAAGCTAGACCGACTCTCTCCTGTGCTACACGTCACTCCCCTATACACCCCTGTGGGTGTGTCTGAAGTGTAAGTGAGTGTCAAGCTTTAACTGTTACCTTACTGTGCATTCTCCAGATCCTGTGTGCCTTACATACCAGGGCTACACAGCTCTATTTCTAATGTCTAGTTATTACTCTGTCCCTGGTCTGCACTTATTTAGGCCTAAATCATTAATCATGATTGTACGTGACACCAGTGGCTTGCTGTCCCATCTCATTCCTGGTATCTAACCCTCACGCCCTGTGATTTGGTGCTCCATCCCTTGAGGTTTTGTGTCGAGTGGTTCAGGAGACTTTTTCCTGGTGACTAGCATTAATTTTTCTTTCTAAGTTTTCACTTCTCTACTACCAGGTCCTCTTTGACTGGAGCTCTTTAATTTCAATTCTAGTGGTATTTTTCTACATCTGTCCCTGCTGTCCAAGTGGTTCAAAATAAATATTCCTGTTGATTAATGGGTTTGTGGACATCTTGCAAGTTTCTAGTGTTAGGGCTTACTGTACCTGTATTTTTGGCTTACTTCCCTTACAATCGTATTGACACATCTGTTGCTTCTTATCAACCTATTTTGGCATGACTTCTCCATTTCTACAAAGTTTGACTTCTACACTTTTCCTTCACACTTGATCAACTTTCCCAATTGAATCCAATCTACTGAAACCAAATACTCCCTTATTTTTAGAGTGGAATCATTTATCAAATGGCATTTATTTGTGGAACACGACATGGAACTCCGAGTTATGCCATCTATTTTAATCTACGCCTGGGAAACGTCCTACAAGGAGCCTTTGCCCCCTAGAAGCATTTGCCCTCGTCGAGTGCTTCAAGAAGTATTTCGGTCTTCTCCTTCTCTTCTTGTGCTCCAAAATGTTTCAGCTGTTGCTCGAGGATCTGGAAGGAATGCACTCTTTGTTAATTCAATCTAATTATCACTAGTTAGCTTATGAGAGTTATGTCAGGGACTTCATTCTCCAAAACTTGTTCTCAGTGTTCTGAAGACCTGGTAAGGTGTCCTGCTATCCTGTGGAGGAGAGATGGAATTTCAAAGATGGTTTCCATCTCTTGTCTGAGCTGCAGTCCCATCGAACTAGTTGAGTTGAGTCTCTACATTGGCTACTACGCCAACAGTTGGATAATCATTTTGTAAGCACAGGTGTTGTAGGACACGCGATACCTCCAACAGTGAAAAAGAATGTCTTTTTGGTTAAAACAATACCGTTATTATGGTCCCTGAATGCAGCTAAATGAGCTCTGACATCTTTGCTCCTTGCGGTACTAAGTCAAGGATCACTCTGTCTCATGTTATGCTTGTCTTGTGTACATTTTTCTCTCAATTACAGGGTACTCTCTAAGGGATGGTAAATTCCGATGATGTGTCTTGTCAGCCATTCTGTAGACAACCAAGGCTATGAACTACTTAAAGGCGAGTGCAAGGAATAGAAAAACGTGACTATTTTTTTTCAAAAACAGTGCCACCACTGATCACAGATTATTTGTGGTTATTGCAGTTAAGACTCACTGACCTCAATTCATGAAAGCAATTTCTCCAGAAAATTGTTTTGAAAAGTTGCAAAATTTGGCGATTTTTGGCATTTTCGCATCCATTTCTCCAATCTCCATCAAAATGAGTGGAACTAATTCATGACGAGCTGTGTCATTCCTTAGATATCTTGCTTGCAGTGCTCCTCATAACGAATCAGCATCGTCTGACTCCTACATTGCTAGTCTTGATAAATTAGAGCCAATGACTAAGATGAAGTTTAGCTGCAATATCAGACACAATCTGTGGGAAGATGGGAGCGCCATAAAAAAGCAGCCATGTTTTTCTAATTCTGTACAACCCCTTAAAAAGTCAAAAAGTCAAAGGCTCTAGATAGACATGGTGTATGCTTGTCAAAATCAGAATGGTAACGCCTCCAATACACATTAGAGCAATGTGGGCCAAACCCACCGATATCCACTGGTTTAGCCAGCGATCAAATGTATATGGTGGCCTCTGACAATTAATTTTTGGGGTTGTTAAGGATCTGGCATGTCTGATTTTGGTCCTTTTGTTCTCCCAAACATAAGTCATTTCTGGTGGCTGCTCTCTCCTACAGAACACAGGAGCACCTCCCCAACTCCCCAACTCCAGTCCTCAAGGCCCACCAACAGGTCATGTTTTCAGGATTTCTTTAGTATTGCCAAAGTGATAATTGCATCACTTGTGCAATACAAAGGAAATCCTGAAAACATGACCTGTTGGTGGGCCTTGAGGACTGGAGTTGGGGAACCCTGAGTTAAGGGACATGAATCATTGTTTCCTATGAGACTGTCCATTGACCTTTGTTGTTTGTTAATTTGTGGAATGCCTGCTGATTATGTATCCCATCAGCCTCACACAACCTCAGGTAATAATATGATGAAAAGAAGGTAAAATTTGCAAGTTTTAAGATTTAAAATTAAATCTTTATTATGATTATAACATTCTAAAATGAAATAATTTCTTTAAAAATTCAAGCTATGGAACATCGAGAGGCACGGTAGCTCAGGAATAAATGCATAGTTATAACTTTAACGCTTATTCAAAGCAGAGATGTAGAAAAATTTTCAAACTATAATCAGAGTATGTTTTGGGGAATATGTTGTATTTTTGCTGAGTAATCTCATAAATTTATTGCATTAGTGATCCACAGTATAAATTTAAAATGCAAAGTGCATGATAAATTAGATCAATGTGGTACTAGTATAAGTGTCCCAGCAAGTACAGTACAGACCTAAAGTTTGGACACACCTTCTCATTCAAAGATTTTTCTGTAGTTTCATGACTATGAAAATTGTAGAATCACACTGAAGGCATCAAAACTATGAATTAACACATGTGGAATTAGACAATACACTTTACAAAAAAGTGTGAAACAACTGAAAATATGTCTTATATTCTAGGTTCTTCAAAGTAGCCACCTTTTGCTTTGATTACTGCTTTGCACGCAGAAAAGGTGAACGGATGGACTCTACATGCCTAGTTCCCACCGTGAAGCATGGAGGAGGTGGTGTGATGTGTGGGGGCGCTTTGCTGGTGACACTGTTGGGGATTTATTCAAAATTGAAGGCATAGTGAACCAGCATGGCTACCACAGCATCTCGCAGCAGCATGCTATTCCATCCGGTTTGCATTTAGTTGGACCATCATTTATTTTTCAACAGGACAATGACCCCAAACACACCTCCAGGCTGCGTAAGGGCTATTTGACCAAGAAGGAGAGTGTTGGAGTGCTACGCCAGATGACCTGGCCTCCACAGTCACCAGACCTGAACCCAATCGAGATTGTTTGGGGTGAGCTGGACCGGTCACCGCTTCAATTTTGAATAAATCCCCAACAGTGTCACCAGCAAAGCACCCCCACACCATCACACCACCTCCTCCATGCTTCATGGTGGGAACCAGGCATATAGAGTCCATCCGTTCACATTTTCTGCGTGCAAAGCAGTAATCAAAGCAAAAGGTGGCTACTTTGAAGAACCTAAAATATAAGACATATTTTCAGTTGTTTCACACTTTTTTGTAAAGTGTAATGTATAATTCCACATGTGTTAATTCATAGTTTTGATGCCTTCAGTGTGATTCTACAATTTTCATAGTCATGAAAATACAGAAAAATCTTTGAATGAGAAGGTGTGTCCAAACTTTTTGTCTGTACTGTATACAAAGCTTTGTTTTTGAAAGTGGCTAGTGCAATCATTAAAATATATGGGAAAAAGGAATGAAGTTTCCTTAAGATTCAAAGTAGGTACTTACAAGGTGACATGTGCATAGGTCCTAAGTGCTGCGTGCTCCTACCCCGACAGCGCCGTTTCACATATGATCGTCTTCCAAAGGGGCTTAGAACTTAGATTTTTGAATCTTAAGGAAACTTCATTCCTTTTTCCCATATATACTCTATGCTTTCCTTACCCAAATGTCTTATATTAATGATTACAGTAGCCGCTTTCAAAAACAAAGCTTTGTATACTTGCTGGGACACTTATACTAGTACCATAGTGATCTACTTTATCATGCACTTTAACTTTATATTGTGGATCACTAATGCAATATATTTATGAGATTACTCAGCAAAAATACAACATATTTCACCATAACATATTCTGATTATAGTTTGCAAATTTTTCTACATCTCTGCTTTGAATAGGCATTAGAGTTATAACTGTGCATATAATCATGGTCGTCCTGAAAAATTTATTCCAGTGATTGCGTGCCTCTCCATGTTCCATAGCTTGAATTTTTAAAGAAATCATTTAATTTTAGAATGTTATAATAATAATAATAATAATAATAATAAAGATTTAATTTTAAATCTTGAATCTTGCAATTTACGGTCTTTTCCTCACATTATTAGCTGAGGTTGTGTGATAAAAATGTTGAAAATTAGATGCTTTTGCTATAATTTGTGAGACTGTGTTAATATAAATATGCAAATTTTGTTGAACAATCAAACAATGAGGGATTACCTCACCCCACCTGACCTCAATGTTGAAATGAGAGCTGTGGGATATAAAAGGGCTCTGCTCCTCTCACTGGTGTGATTTCACAAGACGTCAACCCAGGAACCACCGCTCCAGCTGGTGGAATACATCTGTTCCACTGCCCATCACCAAACCCACAGAGTCATTTGTCCCAACCTGGGTTCTCCAATGAGTTCACCTGGCCATATACCTCGCTATGCTCGGTCAGTTTCCTAAGCTTGCCAATGCCTCTTCTTTGTGGGTGCCCTACAGAAGCAGGGTGCTACTAGTTTGAAATAGTTGGCCCTGTATTCCCCGAAGTCATAGATGTTCTAATCCTCGGCGAGCCAGCAGAAGGGTGAGACTCTGTCATTTGCACCATCTTGTGTACTTCTTGGGAATGTACTATATGTTGTTGATTGTTGGTGATCCAATAAAGTCTTACCAGAGTGTGGTACCCTCACTCTGTATTGTCTGAGTAGTGTTGTGTCCCCAGGGAATGAGTACAGGAATTCAGTTGGATGAGCCTTGGCCTGTGCGGTCTTTCTAAAGACAGCCTGGCCAGCAGATGAGAGCACCCACTGACCCTCGTGTCTCCACACTCCGCTTGTCTGATTAGTCATGAATATAACTGCTTAGTGCAGTCGAAACGCATTGACTGGGTCATGTCGACTGTGAAGGACAACCCTGTCCTTCCATGTCACCAATGTGACGTAACTCCACAGGCACAGCTCTCCGACGCCCCCTTTGTCTCTCAGGTCAGTAAGGGAACTGCACCTACAGCAAATGGCCGCCGGGGAGGGTGTCCTGTTACCCACTGGGCATTCTAAGATTCGTGATCAGAGTAAAAGCATCAGCCCAAGATTAATTTTATGGTTTAATTGCCTTAAGGGCGCACTAGATAATTACAGAAATATACAGTAAGCTATACAACGGAATTACAATGGATTTGCAGTCAGAGTAAAATACAATAATAATGGTACAAGGCTTAGAGGTATTAGCTAGAGGTCAATATTACCAGGTTGTAGGGGCATGTGGAGACAGGGAGCTCTGCGATCCACAGGTGAAAGTCTTAGTTGCTGGACAGTCCCCCAAAACGTGTACCGCTGCTCCGTTGGCAGATCTGTCCTTGGGTCCTTAGTTCTTCATTGTCTTGCTGCTGTGAGAATGGATCCAGTCTGCCCATAGCTCACAGTTCTTAAACCTGCTAGGTCCCTCCCCTCGGTGTCAGAGGGTGGGATGATAATCTCCACCCTTAGCACCCTGCAGAATTTATTCCCAATACCTAATAAAGGGGTTAACTTTCTCCAGGACGATCGGATCAGGACACGAGAGGTAGCAGCGGATGCAGTATGTTTTGCCTGTCGCATGGAGATCAAACCTGGCCCGATTGGGTCTCTGTGGAGAGCCAATCTCTATATCTCAGACCCCCAAGCCATCACCGACTCGGGAGTTGCACCATCAGATGCCCGAGGTCCGCAGGATCACGCAGATATTTTTTATGAGTTTGTACCTAGAAAGATGTGCTCATAATTCATAATCCTAGAACGGAGCCGTCATGGCTGGGAGACACAATAGATGTGTTTTCTGTGACTAGCTGGCAGGTATAATCTAATTGAAGCCCCCAGCTTTGAAGTATTGTTTGGCCTTATCTCATTATCATACTAACAGACCTTGCTATTCAACATTGGGCCTGAATTATTTAGCATACTAAACGACCTTTTTATTCACAGTAGACACAAAACCCTGTCGTATTGAATATGCCCACAGGCACTGGGGCCAGGTGCAGTTAGCAGCCTGTGGCTCTGTGAACAGACAAAATGGAGGCTGGTATAGGCCCTATCCAAGATGGTGGCTGTTCCTTTCTCACATCGACCATGAAAATTTTCTTTTGTATGCACTATAATTTCTTTTGAAAAAGAAAAGGAAAATCCAGTCCTGTTGAGCCGGACTCCAATTTTTTCTATTATCCTTGATGTGAGGCCAAGGGAGGCCGGTGTCTGAGCCCCAGGTGGATGAGCATAGAGCAACTGGGTGAGCTGGAATTAAGTTTTTATAATAGAGATAGCTAATGTCTCTGTCAAGCAAATGGTTGGCTGAAGCATAATTTGGTCGACAGCCATCTAATAAGTAGGTGTCTTAAGTGTGGGTTTTAACCTGCCAAATTGCAAACATTTACAGATGATGAGTTCAAAGAATGGCATGAAAAGTTTCCCCATACCATGTCGATTTTTTACAGGACAAGCCATAGTACTCAACCCCTTAATCTGAAATTGTCCTTCAGGGCTTCATCTGATGACAAAGCATCTTAACATCATCCAAAGAAAAACCTTCAGCACCAGTTTGGAGGGTTCCCTTTTGTCAGGGAGCTTACCAGACCTTCAAGTAGAGTTGGTAAGTATGCCAGAAGTGAATTATTTGCCTAAATGGAGCTTTCTTCTTTCCACATGTTGCTTCATTTATTTGAGCTGGCAAAAGGAGTAGATAAAGGATACGGACTAATTCCACGTACATTTCCAGAAAATATACATTTTTCATTGTCTTCATTTTTTTGTTTTACAAAATCAAAAGTGGAGACTGTTCAAAATTGTCTAAAATTACAATGAAGTCCTTCATACCAACTATTCATGAATATTTTCTAGTCTATAATTTACCATACTCATTTTTTTTGTATTTACTGTGCAATCTTTTAAAAATTTTATTTTGCAAACCACAAAGGCCGAAAGAGGCTGTTAGTGGTGAGATAATGAGACGTTCTTTACATAGATGAGATCGGATAGTCTAGAAGACTAAGGACGGCTTCTCTGGATAAACAAAAGGTTCATATGACCACTTCTGAGCTTTCAACTTTTTTTTGTTGCCTTCTTCTATTGTTCTATTCATCTTCTTCTCTTTGATTCTCACAATATTCACAAGCGTCATAATGACAATTCAATATGATTTTCTTGAAAAGGAAAGTCTTGAGGTGATATAATATCTACAACAGAAAGGGATGCCAGGGCTACAATGCCCCTCAAACACATGCCGATACCGTTTGGTCTTTTTACAGTTCTTTGCCAAGATTTCCCACCAGAGTTGTAGAAGATCCATTAATCATTACTTTTAATTGGAAATATGTCATCGAGGTCAAACCCAAGTCAATCCCGAGTGGCAATCAATAGAGTTCGGTTCATTATTGTATCTTTTGAAAGGCTTTCTTCCTCCCAGCATGTTTCTCCATTGCACCTGGATGGCAATCTTTATCTATTGTCTTATTTTCAGATTACGCTGGAGATTTTTCAGTCTTTCCGGTTAAAGACTAATGTACTATTAGCATTACAAACTCCTGCAAGGATTTGGGTCTGATTATTTATTAGCTAGTGTAGGCCCATCCCTTAAGTTGACAAGTTTAAAAGGAAAATGGGTAGGAATGGTCGGGATCAATGAGAGGATCACAAATAAGAGACAATGCCAACATGCACATGGAAACCTGAAAACTCTTTATCTTAAAGTCAAACATAGGCAAGAGTGTGCTAGCTTGCTGGTTTCCAACTTCAGGATATTTGGCTGAAGGTTAGTGGAAACGGTCATAAAGATTTGGTGCCGAAGCTCAGAGTATTCCCAAAACCTTTGTATCCATGGTCAACATTTCAATGGAAGTGAATAAGAAAAGTCATTGAACACAATATCTTATCTTCCAAAATCATATGTCTCAATTTATCTTGGATGAGACCTAATGACCTAGTTGCATTAAATTGATGAATTTGTGGGACTTAGTGTAAGGCTGGAGTCACACAGAACGTTTAAAAAAACGGTCCGATTTTGTAATGCGATAATCGCACAACAGTCCTCCGTATGTTGATCCGTATGTAATCCGTTTTCAATGCGATGATGCGATTTCCTCGCATGTCAGGATCCGTGTGACATCCGTATGGCGTCCGTATGGCGTTATTTTATCGCAGTAATGCAAAATGAGCATATTATGAATTTCGGAGCTGAAAGTAATTAGGAAATAATGTTGAAGGCTATTTATTGGCTGAGAAGCAATTCTCCTCTTCCTACTACTTTCCTGTTGTGTTTGTTTAGCTGACTTGTGTGCATCATGTCATACAGGCTCACCTTTAACACCACAGAGCAGGTTCTTTTCCACTGGGTTTTGGCTCAGCATTTCGGGGAGCCTTACCCTGTCATTCTTGATCCGAGGAGGCGTAGAAGAATGTGGGTTCATCCACTTGTGAGACGCCGGGTGACAAAAGGACATTTTCACCGTCTTTATGCTTCACTACGCAGCCATCCTGACAAATTCTATCAATATTGTCGTAGGAGCGTCTTCTACTGACTTTATGGTATGTCATATACCTTAATGGTGGGTGTAATACAGAAAATGTTATGTGTTTAGGCCTTAATATTTATTTTCCTTTTTGGCTCTAGGTTTCTGTCCACTGGCCTGTCATATGCGGCCCTACACCTTGAGTTTTTACTCGGCAAATCCACTATTTGTGGGATTGTCCGCTGTACTGCCTTGAAATTTGGTCAAGACTACATAACTCGGTGATGCCTATGCCAAAACAAGCAGATTGGGTGCATATAGCCCGTGGGTTTGAGGAGACGTGCCAGTTTCCCAACTGTATAGGGGCACTAGATGGGAAGCACATTCGTGTACGCAAGCCCCCAACTCTGGCTCACAATACTATAATTACAAAGAGTATTTTTCAGTTGTTCTGTTGGCCCTGGTAGACAGTGCTTACATGTTTACTTTAGTAGATATTGGGGCCTATGGGCGAACAGGAGACTCCAGAGTGTTTAATACCTCAATTATGGGTCGGCGTATGCGGAGCAATCAGTTGGACCTCCCACCCCCACATCAGCTCCCAGGGTCTCATCTGGAACCAGTGCCTTATGTGATGGTTGGTGATGAGGCATTTCAGCTAACCAGGAACCTGATGAGGCCCTATCCACGGCGAACCCTGGACAAACCGGCGGCGCATTTTTAATTTCTGGCCTATCCCGTGCCCGACGCCTCGTCGAGTGTGCCTTTGGCATACTCTCAGCCAAATGGTGGGTTCTGCAGTCTGCAATACAACTAAGCGAACAAAATGTTAATCAAGTAATAAAAGCATGTGTGGTACTACACAATTTTACCCGAAAACATGACTGTCTTGCAAATGAGGCTTATGATGTTGTAGATGCAAATAATGTGCTCCCAACTCCACATGGACATCAACCACGTCGCCCACCATCTGGACTTAAAGTGCGGGACGTGTTTACCAATTATTTTGTTTCCCCAGAGGGATATACTCCTTGGCAAGATAATGCATTATCTATGTTATGATTTAATGTATGTGTGCGTGATAACCTGAAACTAATTTTACATGTACCGTTTTTGAACAATGCAATATAATGTGTGAAATAACACATTGATAGCATCAGTTACATGTAACAAAATTTGAACCATCACAATTTGAGTTTGTGCTTTTTATTACAAACACTTTGGGGCCATAACATACCATATTTGCATCATATGGCAATGATGGCCTTTATTGGCGGCCACAAACCCACATTCAACAAAAAAAAATTATCATAACAACATGGAAAATAAAAATATAAAAAGTTAATATAAAAAAAAAAGTATTCACAAATTCTGATATGTATGTGGTGGAGAAGGAGGAGCATCAGGCTGAGTGGCTTGGTTACTTTGTTGCGGCAATTGGCCATGATGCTGAGTTGTGGCTGAGGTGCCATGAAGGACCATGGAAGGTACTTGGCGTGCAACGTGTTGGTACTGTCCACTTTGGTAATGAGGGACATAATCAAGGCTATTGACAGGGCCCATGTGCGGATACATCCCAGAATGTCCATGTCGACCATACCCATGTAGTGGCCAATCTCCTCCACTGGGTATGGTCAAGTGGTGTCATGTGTGCATTGCCACGAAGATCGTCGCGGTTGCACATTCTGACTTCTCACAGCTGAGTTGCTGTTTCTTTGTGTTTGGCAGTTAGGGAGTTAATTCTGTCTGTGCTCAGTTCTGGGACTGGGTGCAGTTTCTCCCGGCTGCAATTAATTATTTGTTGATTGGTTTCCTTTAAATCTCTGGTTGTCTGTGTTGGGAGTTGCCAGTGAAATTCTTCATGCAGACCACAGATAGGATTGTATCTGTATAGACTTAAGTTAAAGAGCTCCTTAGTTGTTTTAAGCTCACCTTGCTTAGAGTTTAATATCCCAGATCATTTATGTTCCTTCTGTGTTTGAGTGTGTATGCAAGTCTGTGTTTTCTCCAGTCTGTCTAATATGTCTGATCTGTGTATTTAGCAGAGATCAGCCCATATTCCTTTGGTGGTAATCAGTATCCTTCTTAGGACTGATTACAGGGTTCAGGGACTGATAGGAGACAGGGTTAGGCTGGAGACTTGGACCTCTGAACCATTATCAGTACCTCCAAGGTGAGGGATTAGTTAGGACCCCAGTTTAGGGTCAGGTTAGACCCCGGTCCTCCTCTTTCCTGTGACAGTGTATCAAGTCCTCAAGATTAACCCTGAGTTCAACGGATATCGTGTCAGGTAAATCTATTCTATATTTACATGCTGATGTTGCTAATCTATATGTTGTATAGAGTGTTGTTCTTTTAAGAATAGTTTACTGACATCGTACACATATCATAAGACCGCGTGACATTTTCACTGGCCAATAAAATTATTCCCAGTTGCCATGGATCCAGTAGCCCAGCTGGCTCTGCAGTTGCAGGGATTATCCATGGAGCTGACGGACATTAAGTCCAAAGTTTTGTCTCCCTCGGAGCAAACCAGATTTGAACCTAAAGTAGCTCTCCGGACAGGTTCACTGGTGGGCGAGACAAATTTTTTACCTTCAGGGAAGCATTTAAATTGTATTTTCGGCTTCGGCCTCGATCATCAGGGAGTGAAGAGCAGAGAGTGGGAATTGTTATCTCGCTCCTACAAGGGGACCCTCAATCCTGGGCCTTCTCCCTTCCTCCGGGATCCCGGCTCTACAGTCAGTAGATCGATTTTTTACTGCCCTGGGTTTGGTATATGATGACCAGATCGGGTCTCTCTTGCTGAGACAAAATTACGTAAGATACAGCAGGGAGATCGTCCGGCGGAGGAATTTGCTTCTGAGTTCCGTAGATGGGCCACAGATACTCAGTGGAATGACCCAGCTCTTAGAAGCCAGTTTTGTCATGGGCTTTCTGACAAATTAAAGGACGTTTTGGCTCAGTATGATTCTCCTCCATCACTGGAGGCTGCTATGGCCCTAGCTATCCGTACTGATAGACGGCTCCGGGAGAGGTGCGAGGTAACTCCGCCCCCTGTTGTTACTCCACCTACTACTAAAGTCCCTTATGTTGAGGTTCCCCTTGTCTGTTCGGAGGAGCCTATGCAGTTGGGAGGGACATCATTTCGTAGGAGGGGATTGGCGGTACGCCGCAGGACTAGAAGGTGTTTCTTCTGCGGGAAAGAGGGACATTTTGTTGGGGGATGTCCATCCCGTGCCTTGTTGAGCAAAAGTCGCCGGAAAACTGTTAATCCAGGTTGTGTGGTGGACGACAACCTGGGAGTATGTATTTCGTCCGCTAGTTCTTCTCAGTTCCTTGTACCAGTGGAGGTGGTGGTTGGTACGAGAGTGGAGAGATTTTCTGTTCTTCTTGATAGTGGGTCCGGGGCTAATCTGGTTGACGCTCAGTTTGCTCAGGCTCAAGGTATGCATCTGAGTGTATTGGTCAAACCGATCCCTATATTCTCCATTGACGCCAGGCCTCTCGGCCAAGGTAGCTTTGTTCATGAGGTTCATAACATTGACCTTCGGGTAGGGGCAATACATAGGGAACTATTATCTTGTTATGTGTTGGAGGGTCTACCTACTCCTATTGTGTTGGGACTTCCTTGGTTGGTTAAACATAACCCTGTGATTAATTGGCAGTCCAGAGATATAAGCCAATGGGGGGAGTTTTGCAAAAGTAACTGCATGAACACAGTCATCAGTGCGGTCGTGCCTAGTACTTTGCCTCCTTTTTTGGAGGACTTTGGGGATGTGTTCTCTGAGGAGGGGTGTCAGGAGTTGCCTCCTCATCGCGTGTATGACTGCTCTATTAATTTACTTCCTGATGCTAAGTTACCTAAAGCTAGGTTATATAACCTTTCTGGTCCTGAGAGGCAGGCTATGAAAGATTATATTTCGGAGAGTCTGGCCAAAGGGCATATTAGACCTTCATCTTCCCCAGTGGCCGCGGGGTTCTTCTTTGTGAAGAAAAAAGATGGAGGCCTACGCCCTTGCTTGGATTTCCGCGAACTTAATCGGATTACTGTTCGAGATCCGTATCCACTCCTCTGATTCCTGATCTCTTCAATCAAATTGTTGGCGCCAAATGGTTCTCTAAATTGGATCTCAGGGGGGCGTATAATCTGATTAGGATAAAAGAGGGGGATGAGTGGAAACGGCGTTTAACACGCCGGAGGGACATTATGAGAACCTTGTCATGCCTTTTGGTCTGACTACTGCACCAGCAGTGTTCCAACATTTTGTTAATGACATTTTTCGTCATCTGGTGGGGCTGTTTGTGGTCGTATATTTGGATGACATTTTAATTTACTCACCAGATCTTGTGTCTCACCAGGAGCATGTGAGACAGGTGTTGCAGATCTTGCGAGACAATAAACTATACGCCAAACTGGAAAAGTGTGTATTCGCCGTACAGGAACTTCAGTTTTTGGGTTTCTTGGTGTCAGCCTCCGGTTTCGTATGGACCCTGAAAAGGTGAGAGCAGTGCTTGAATGGGATCAGCCAGAGGATCTTAAGGCTCTGCAGCGTTTTCTGGGGTTTGCTAACTACTACCGGAAATTTATTTGTAATTTCTCATCTGTTGTCAAACCTCTCACTGACATGACAAGAAAAGGGACGGATTTTTCTAAATGGTCGGACAAAGCTTGCCAAGCTTTTTCCTCTTTGAAAAAATGTTTTGCTTCGGCACCCGTTCTCATCCAACCAGATGCATCACAGCCGTTCGTTGTGGAGGTGGACGCGTCTGACGTAGGGGTGGGTGCAATATTGTCCCAGGGTCCGTCCCTGGTAAATGGCATCGTGCGCTTTCTTTTCTAAAAAATTGTCGTCCGCCGAAAGGAATTATGATATCGGCAATAGGGAACTTTTGGCCATTAAGTTGGCTTTTGAAGAATGGCGTCACTTTTTGGAGGGGGCAGTCCACCCGGTCACCGTCATTACTGATCACAAGAACCTGCGTATTTGGAATCTGCTAAGCGTCTGAATTCCAGACAAGCTCGATGGTCGTTGTTTTTTACCAGGTTTAATTTTGTTGTCACTTATCGCCCTGGATCTAAGAATGTTTAAGGCGGATGCCTTGTCTCGCAGTTTCCCAGGGGCCGGGAAAATGGATGACCGATTCCTATCCTTCAGGAGGGGGTGGTAGTGTCGGCTGTATGTTCTGAGCTTGAGGAGGAGGTGTTAGAGGCTCAGGGGGACGCCCTGCAGGACCTCCAGGGAGACTGTTTGTCCAAATCAGTTGAGACAAAAGGTTATTGAGGCACATCATAATTCTGCTTTAGCAGGACATCCAGGGAGTAAGGCTACTTTAGATCTCCTTTCTCGCCGGTTTTGGTGGCCTAACGTTAATAAAGATGTTTTAACTTTTGTCGCGTCCTGTGGGGTTTGTGCTCGCTCTAAGACCCCTCATACCGTCCGTCTGGGACCCTCTTACCCTTGAAACTTCCGGAGCGTCCATGGACTCATTTGTCTATGGACTTCATCACGGACCTTCCTCAGTCGTCAGGGAAGACTGTCATACTGGTGGTTGTTGACAGGTTCAGTAAGATGGCACATTTTCATTGCTCTTCCTGCCCTCCCTAATGCTAAAACTCTGGCGCAGGTGTTCATTGGGGAGATTGTGAGACTTCATGGGTTGCTTCTGATGTGGTGTCAGATAGGGGGTCTCAGTTTGTGTCCAAGTTTTGGAGGGCATTTTGTTTACGTCGGGGGATGCAATTGTCATTTTCCTCGGCTTTTCATCCGCAGACCAATGGTCAGACAGAGCGTCTGAATCAAAGCCTAGAGACTTATCTTCGGTGTTTTGTCTCAGAGAACCAGGAGGACTGGTCTTCTTTCTTGCCTCTGGCAGAGTTCGCTCTTAACAACAGGCGGAGCGAGTCCACTGGTAAGTCCCCGTTTTTTTGGGGCATATGGTTTTCATCCCAGTTTTGTACATTCAATGGGGGGGTCCCTTCTGGGGTTCCTGAGGAGGAGCGTTTCTCGTCGTCACTTGCTTCAGTGTGGAGAGGTGTATTGAATAATCTGAGTGCTATGGGGAACCGTTATAAACGTATGGCTGATAGGAGGAGAGTTTCTGGTCCAGATCTTAATGTGAACGATCTGGTATGGTTGTCTACCAGGAATATAAAACTTAAAGTTCCCTCCTGGAAGCTGGGCCCAGATTCATCGGGCCGTACAGGATCAGTTCCATAATTAATCCTGTGGCATTTCGTCTGGACCTCCCTCCTACGTTTAAAATCCACAATGTGTTCCACAAGTCATTACTTAAGAGGTACGTGGCACCAGTCATACCATCACCTCTACCTCCTCCTCCAGTGGTGGTCAATGGTAACTTGGAGTTTCAAGTGTCAAAGATCATTGACTCACGTCTGAATCGCCGGTCCCTTCAGTACTTGGTGCATTGGAAGGGGTATGGTCCAGAGGAGAGGACGTGGGTTCCTGCGTCTGACATTAACGCAGATCGTTTGGTGCGGACCTTCCACAGAACTCACCCGGGCAAACCTGGCCCTGAGGGTCCGGAGGCCCCTCGTAGAAGGGGGGGTACTGTCATGTGTGCATTGCCACGAAGATCGTCGCGGTTGCACATTCTGACTTCTCACAGCTGAGTTGCTGTTTCTTTGTGTTTGGCAGTTAGGGAGTTAATTCTGTCTGTGCTCAGTTCTGGGACTGGGTGCAGTTTCTCCCGGCTGCAATTAATTATTTGTTGATTGGTTTCCTTTAAATCTCTGGTTGTCTGTGTTGGGAGTTGCCAGTGAAATTCTTCATGCAGACCACAGATAGGATTGTATCTGTATAGACTTAAGTTAAAGAGCTCCTTAGTTGTTTTAAGCTCACCTTGCTTAGAGTTTAATATCCCAGATCATTTATGTTCCTTCTGTGTTTGAGTGTGTATGCAAGTCTGTGTTTTCTCCAGTCTGTCTAATATGTCTAATCTGTGTATTTAGCAGAGATCAGCCCATATTCCTTTGGTGGTAATCAGTATCCTTCTTAGGACTGATTACAGGGTTCAGGGACTGATAGGAGACAGGGTTAGGCTGGAGACTTGGACCTCTGAACCATTATCAGTACCTCCAAGGTGAGGGATTAGTTAGGACCCCAGTTTAGGGTCAGGTTAGACCCCCGGTCCTCCTCTTTCCTGTGACAGTGTATCAAGTCCTCAAGATTAACCCTGAGTTCAACGGATATCGTGTCAGGTAAATCTATTCTATATTTACATGCTGATGTTGCTAATCTATATGTTGTATAGAGTGTTGTTCTTTTAAGAATAGTTTACTGACATCGTACACATATCATAAGACCGCGTGACAAGTGGCCATACTGGTGATGTACTGCTGGCGGATATATCTGACCATGTTGTGGACGGTGTTGACTAACACCTTGAGGTTGGTGTGGGGATGGACTACGTGTGGAAGGGGGATCACTTTCAGGTCTTGGATTATGATCAGGTGGCACAGGCATTTGGAGACGGTTTGCCCGTGACAGTTGCCATCTTTCTAGATAAGCCAAGATCTCCGTTGGGTTATTGGGTGGGGTGCAAGCATCTATGACTATTTGAATGGCACCTCTGGCGCGCAGCCTTACTTCTCGGGGGATAGTGCGTAGATAGCGATCCAGACTCCTTGCATAGGCCTCTTCCCATCATCATTTGCCGTGCGGGACAGATAGTTTAATACCCCTATATCCACTTGGCGTTTGGTCCCAGTGGTGTTCAGCTCCCTTCGGCGGCGACCCCGTCGGGGACACTACTGCAGCCTGTGGTGAGGTATCAAGGCAGAGGGTTGGGCTACTACTCTGGGCACGGTCGTCCTCTTCCTGTGCCTCCTGTCCTGCAGAAGACCGTGCTGTTGGGGGTGGTTGTTGGCTGGAAACTGTTTTGGAAGATGGACCAGCCTCTTCTTCCGTATCAGCAACTGGGTCCACGTGGACCTCTGAGTCCGAGCCGGTCTCACACTCGGTTATATTGGATTCAGTTCTATTTAGCATGGAAAAAATTAACATTAAAATCATACCTTAAGGGAAGTAGGCAAAGGTGTGCAGACTTGAAGCATGAACTTACGGACGCAGATCCATAATTGGTGCCAGAAAGTTCAAGCGATCATAATAAATGTATTTTCGCTTTTGGGGTCTCTCTGACCACTCCTGGCCCGATTCTGCCGCTCTCTGCGAAACTGGTCACGGCAGCTCCGCAAGCGTCTAGTGACATCACCCACTACAAAGCAATGCAACAAATGTTTCACATTAGGATCACAGTATAAGCATTGTGACATGTATTTTTTATATGCATGCTATTTCACAAGTGCCAAATGCCAAACATGCAGGCTACCAAGCAGATTATGACATAGGATCGTGTTTGCAACAATGGTGCATTAAGGTTATCACTTACTCATTTCTGCTGTACCTCAGGTGAACTTTCCGCATAGTTGGGAAAAATTTGGCGGCATATACGCTTCCAGGACGCATCTTTTCGCAAACGGTCTGCGTAATGTGCATCACGTACATCACACAGTTCTGGGGTCTCCTGAACAAGAACAATGAGGAGCTCCACATTAATTTGTCTAGCCATCTTGCTGGACTCCGTGGAGGCGTACTACTTCCTGGTTTAAGACCTTCACAGGCTAATTAGCATGTGAAACCTTCATGATTTGATGTCTGAGGCAATTTCCTGTCACCTGCCCAATGCATGCGTATTTATCGCAATTCACACGCATGGTCCGTGTGCAATCCGTTTTTTTTGCGCTCGCATAGACTTGCATTGGCGACTCTCGGCCGACATATGAGTACAATCGCAGCATGCTGCGATTTCACTCGCACATACAACACGTGCGATAAAAAATCGGATGATGCGAGCTGCCCCATAGATTAACAGGGGGACGAGCGCAATGCGATTTTTTATCGCCTCGCGCTCGTCCGTATTAAACGGTAGTGTGACTCTGGCCTAACAAGTAGAGATGAACTAACTTGTTAGAAAAAGGTTCACCAATCTCAAAAGTCGGCATGAACCTTGCATATTCGGATTTGTGTTCGGATTCCCAAGAATTTTCCTCAAAATTGGCAAAATTCAGCCTAAGGGCTCATACTCACTGGCTGGAAAAAAATCTGTCCATTTTCTGCAGGGAAAAGACGGTACAATTGTTGTAAAAAGGCATGCGATTTGCATGCGATTTTAAATCGCACCATGCGTTTTCCATCAGTTTTCCATCAGTTTTCCATCTGTATGCAATGCGATTTTAACATGAAGTTTTACAGAGAGCAGTTATCTCTATGTAAAAAGTCATGTAAAAATCACATTGTAAAAAAAAATGTACACAAAAAGCAAATAATTATATATATATATATATATATATATATATATATAATATATATAGGTCATACACTTCTACATAGTATAATAGCTGCTAATTCATCCCCGGCTATACTGTAAAATCACACTGACAGCTTTAATAAAGAATAGAAACAATACATATACACACATAGAATACATATATATATATATATATATATATATGTAATTGTGACATATATATATATACATATATTTATAGTTCATACACTTCTACATACTGTAAAAGCCGCTAATTCAATTGCCGGCTTTTGTGAAATCACAGAAGCCGACATAAATGATACATTGTTTACACGCAGTTAACCATGTCATTTCATGTATTTTGATATGTGGTTTTAACTTACAATTACATAAGTGTATGTGTGCAAAATTTCAGACATGTAGGGGTTAATTAAAGGTGTAAATTCGTTGAAAAAAAATGCGTGGGCTCCCGCTGTATTTTCTCCACCAGACAGACAAAGCAAGCGAGTGGGGGCAGATAATAATAGCATAGATTAGCCCTTTCTGGCACTTTGCCCATCTATTCCCATTGCCCTGTAGCGGTGGCGAATGGGTTAATAAGGGGTTAAAGCCACCTAGCAATTGAAAGGTCACTTTAAGCCAGGTTAATAATTGAGAGCTGTCAATTAGACAACTATCAATTATTAATCCTATTGAATTAAATAAAAAAAACACACACACTTTAAGAATAAATAATTTTAATGAAATAAAAATGCATTTTTTTGACCATCTTTTATTTAACTCCTAATCCCTCGAAGCCATTGATCTCCTATAATAAAGAAAAAATAATAAAACAACATTATTCTTACCTATCTGGCGATCTGTCACGTCCCACGCTGTAATCCTTCACAAAGGGTTAACTAGCTTTGAGCCAAGCAGTGCAAGTAATACTGCGTGCTCAGCTGAAAGCTCCTGAATGAATGAGCTTATCTCCTGCCGACAGGAGAGGATGTGATTAATGAATGAAGCTTAATTGATTGCGTCCCACTTTCACTTGAGGTCAGGTCAGGGTGACCTGACCTGAAGTGAAAGTGGCAATAAATCAATTAAGCTCCACTCATTAATCACTTCCTCTCCTTTCCTCGGGAGAGGAAGTTATTCATTCGGGGGGTAACAGCTCAGCAGGCAACATTAGCTCCCTGCTAACTGTAACCTGTTAACCCTTTCTGATGGATTACAGCGTGGGACCTGACTGTGCATCGGATTGGTAAGAATAATTTTGCTTTTTTATTTTATTTTTATTACAGGAAATGGTTTTAGCAGGAAAATAAAATATGGTCAAAAACTGTTTGATTATTTCATTAAACTTCTTTTTTATTAAAGTGTGTGTGTTTGATTTTTCTTTCATACAATAGGATTAATAATTGATAGTTGTCTAATTGACAGCTCTCAATTATTAACCTGGCTTAAAGTCACCTTTCAATTGCAAGGTGGTTTTAACCCCTTATTAACCCATTCGCCACCACTACAGGGCAATGGGAATAGACGGGCAAAGTGCCAGAAAGGGCTAATCTAATTAGAGATTTGCCCTTTCTGGGGTGTCTGGGGGCAGATGTTAGTAGCCAGGGGGGGCACAAAAAAAAGTACCCTCCCTAGGCTATTATTATCTGCCCCCACTCGCTTGCTTTGTCTGTCTGGTGGAGAAAATACAGCGGAAGCCCACGCATTTTTTTTCAACGAATTTACACCTTTAATTAACCCTACATGTCTGAAATTTTGCACACATACACTTATGTAATTGTAAGTTAAAACCATATATCAAAATACATGAAATGACATGGTTAACTGTGTGTAAACAATGTATCATTTCATGTCGGCTTCTGTGATTTCACAAAAGCCGGCAATTGAATTAGCGGCTATTACAGTATGTAGAAGTGTATGAACTATAAATATATATATGTATGTGTCACAATGACATGTATATAATATATAAATGTATTCTATGTGTATGTATCTAGTGTTTTGTGAGCTGTCAGTGTGATTTTACAGTAGCTGGGGATGAATTGCCGGCTTTTCAAAGGAGACTGGTGCGTATAAATGGACAGCACTGCATGGTGCGAGTGCTGTGCGATGATTTCTCGCACCATTGACTTGCATTGGCGATTATCATGCCAAAATCGCATCAAATCGCAGCATGCTGCGATTTTTTTCTCACACCAATTTCTGATGAGAAAAAAATCGCAAATGAAAAGTCACCTATTGAATAACATTGGTCAGATTTGAATCCGATTTTTTTCGCCTGAATATCATCCGTTTTCGGCGCCAGTGAGTATGAGCCCTAAGTTTGGTAAATGATCGAGTTTCCACTAATGCTTTAGTTAGGACTTTGGCTAGGATAGTGGTGTCCTATGATGAGCAGGGGGGATGTGTTTGATGAGGGGAGGGTGTGGGGAGAGGTCAGAGAGACTACTACTCCCATCAGCCGACTGTGCGCAGCTCTACCCCTCAGTGTTTCTGGGATGCAGTTATTGACAACTTAGCAATTCAATCTAGTACAGGGGCATGCTGAGCTGTCAGTGTGTTGACTGACAGCTTAACTATCCAATCTGAGGACTGGGAGGCACTGGCATTGTCTAAGTGTTCATTATCCCAGGAGATTGCCACTCTAGTTAACTGAGCTGGTTTTCCAAGACCTCTGCCAGGCCTAAAGGCACTGTCACACTTAGCGATCGCACTAGCGATCACGACAACAACACGACCTGGCGAGATCGTTGATGCGATCGCTGTGTGGTTGCTAGTTAGCTTCCAAACACAAAGATCTCATCAGAGATCAGCGATCTGTATAACGACCTCTGCGGTCGTTGGGAAAACCTAGTCCCACCTGCGACGCTGGTAAAGTCGTTCATAAAGGGTGTTACACTCAGCGATTCAGGCTCACCAGGGGACACCAACGACAAAAAAACGGCTCAGAACGTTCATGAACGATCAGCGACATCGCAGCGGGGGCCACATCGCCGCTACATGTCACACACAGCGACGTCGCTAACGAAATCGCTGCTGCGTCATAAAATCGCTGACGCTTTAGCGATCTCGTTAGCGATCTCGCTTAGTGTGACAGTACCTTAACATCAGCAAGTGAGGTTTGTTTTCTTTGTGTCTTGAGTTCTGTATGCTTGATCTTTTTCGTTGCCTGACATTGGACCTCGTTCTGACCATCCGTCTGTTTAACCCCTTCTGCTCTGATCCGTTATCCTCCTGGTATTATGACCTCAGAATGATACCTGACTACACTTTTGTCTCTTCCTTCTGTTTATGGTGTACCCTCCTGGCTTCTGACACCAATCAATAACAGGATTGTGAATCTGCAAACTTGGAAACCCCAGTACCAATCCAGCAGATAAATTATCCAACACAAAACAGGAGATGGATTTAGAGTGGAGTGCTCCCACTTTGAGAGTGAAATCCACCATTGCTCTCTTGACCAATTTGTGAGCTAACAGTGTCTTGTCAAGGTCGACGACTTGAATGGTTCTTTCTAAATTAATTGACTCTAACCCTAACTTCAGAACCAGGAGGATAATGGATCAGAGCAGAAAGGGTTAAACAGAGGTCCTGGAGAAACAGCTCAGTTAAATAGCATGGCAATCACCAGGGATAATGGACACTTGGATATAGCCAGTGCCTTCCAGTCTCAGACTGGAAGTCGAACTGTCAATCAACACACTGATAGCTCAGCACGCCCCGGTACCAGACTTGATGACTGAGCTGTCAATCAAAGCACCAGCAGTTTAGCACGCCCCTGTACCAGATTGGATGGCTGAGCTGTCAATAACTGCATCCCAGACAGACTGAGGGGTGGAACCGTGACACAGACGCCTGCTTTCACTGATTGCACCGAGGGCAGGCGGCGGCTGATGGGTGTAGTTATCAGCCGGCGCCTGTGTTCAAAATAAAAAAGAAGTTTAAATAAACAAACATTAAAATAAAAATAAAAAACACTGCATGTACTCACCTTACACCTAATGCCTGGAGCCCTTGTCTCCTGTAAAAAAAAAAAAAACATATGCTCACTTTAACGCCTAATCCCCAATGCCCATGTCACCTGGAAAAGAGAAAAAATACTAAACCACCAAATCTCTCACCTATCGCCGTAATCCATACTGTCCCACGATGATTCAGATCACTTGTAAAGCAGTGACATCAGATGATGTGACTGCTCTACCCGGAAACTGGTAAACACACTGACAGGAGTGTGTAATCGCTCCTGCAGGATGTAGTGCTGAGCTGCGGTGAGAAAGGTCACTGGAGCTCATTAGCTGATGAGCCCTAGTGACCTCACTTAGGGCAGCGCCATCAGTGAGATCACCGGGGATCATCAGCTGAACTTTCTCAGAGCAGCTCAGCGCTACACACTGCAGGAGCGATTACATTCTGTATCAGGGTGTATCCAGCTGTCCTTGAGAGCAGTCGCATCAGTGACTGCTTTCAAAGTCATCAAGATTGTCATGGGACATTATGGATAATCTCTTCAGTTGGACAGGTGAAGAATATGGTTGTTTTATTATTTTTATTATTTACAGGGGACACTGGCTTCAGTGGACTGGGCGATGACTAGAGTATGGTTTCATTTAGAGTCAATAAAGGAGTCTATGTCATTGGTTCAAATAAAGGACTTTATTCTGTGTGTTTTTTATACAATAGTACTATGGGGTTAGTAATGGGGGCGTATTATAGACGCCTCTCCATTACTAACCTTTGGACTTGATGACACCTGACAATACAAAGGTGACATAAACACCCAACTATCACTCAAATTGCCATTGCACCAAGGCAAATGGGAAGAGTGAGGCTAAGTGCCAGATTTGGTGCATCTTGTGGATGTGCCATTTATGGGGCAGCTGAGAGCTGATGTTTTCAGTGTGGGACGAGGCCAATGTCCATAGCCCCTTCCCAGGCTATTAATATCAGCCCACGACTGTCTGTCTAGCCTTTGCTGGTTATTAATTATATGGAGACCCTATAGAAAAATATTTAGAGTTGAGAGTCCTCAGTGGTTGATACCTTTTAATGGCTAACTGAAAAGATGGTAACAAATTGCAAGCTTTCGAGACTACTCAGGTCTCTTCATCAATTGATCATTGATCATTGATGAAGAGACCTGAGTAGTCTCGAAAGCTTGCAATTTGTTACCATCTTTTCAGTTAGCCATTAAAAGGTATCAACCACTGAGGACTCTCAACTCTAAATATTTTTCTATCTACTGGCTAACACGGTACAAAGATATACATCTTTACTGTATGGAGACCCTATGTCATCTTTTGAGGGGTTCCCCATGTTAATAACCAGGAAAGGCTAAGTATACAGCTGTGATCTGATATTAATAGCCTGGGTGTAATGTATGTAGTACAGTTCATATAGCGTCTTGTGCTTGGGTGCGATGAAAATACATGAGACACAGGTTTGATATAGAAAGTCTTGTATTACTTCATACAAGTTGGCAAAAATAGTCACACAGTTTGCAGACACAGAAGCAGGAGACACAGCAGGCCAAAGTAATCTAAGCTCAGCAATCACTCTCCACAACAGGTTCAGGATCTTCTTCTCTGTTACCGTAAGTCCATGCAAACGTGGGTCTTTCAAAGAGCAGGGTTCAGAGTCCACAAGTGCTTCAGAGTTCCTCAGTAGGAATAGCTGGAGTACAAGGTCCAAGGCTTTAGGAGTCAGGTCACAGGTTCACTGCAGGCTAGATTCTGAAGCACTGATTGCTCAGCTGTGGCTGCTTAAGAAGCAAAAGGAGAGAATCAGGGCGGGAACATGCAAGCTGGAAACTCCATTTTGACTGAGGGCAAGATAGCTGCAGCAAGACAGAAAGTAAAATGGCTGACGAACAAACTGAGTTTCAGGAACATGTACACAGAACCTTACATTACTCCCCCTTAGGGACAACCTCCGGATGACCTCAGGCCAGGCTTGTGTGGGTACCTCTGATGAAACTGACGGAGCAAGCGAGGAGCATTAACGTTATTGACTGGTTCCCATGAGTTGTCCTCCACTGGGTAGCCCTGCCATTTAATCAGATATTGTAACTGATTTCTATACAACCTGGAATCTAAAATCCTTTCCACCACAAATTCTTCCTGACCATCGACTAGCACTGGGTCAGGGCAAGGAGAAGAACGTCCAGGAAACGTATTGGGTGTCGCAGCCTTTAGTAGGGATACATGAAAGACAGGGTGAATTCTCATAGTTCTGGGCAGTTGAAGACGACAAGCAACGGCACTTATAATTTTACTGATTTTATAGGGTCCAATGTACTTATGTCCCAACTTAGACGATGGAATCCTTAACTTAAGATTTCTGGTTGACAGCCAGACCAAGTCTCCTACCTTGAAAGCTGGTGCAGGTTTACAAAATTTATCTGCTGCTTTCTTGTACCTTTCCTGAGCGATTCCAGATTCTCCTTAGAAGATCATATTCTTCTGTAAAGACGTGATTCTTTCAGCCACTGCTGTAAAGGCGTTTCTATGGGAAATCGTGGTAGATGTTAGGATGATAACCTAGATTAGAGTAAAAAGGGACTGCTTAGTGGAGGCACTCTAAGGTACTGCCACACTAACAATCCCGCTAGCGATCACGATAACGACGATACTAATGCGATCGCTAGCGGGATTGTTTTATATCGCTAAGTGCGGCCACATTTAGCGATATAGTTAACGACGCTATCGCCGTTAGCGATCTTCTTAACGACTTTAGCGGTACAAAAGTACGCTAAATCGCTAAGAAAGGTGCCACACTAGCGATATATACTTACCAGCGGGAGCGCGACGAGAAAATAGGGTCCGGAACGATTCAGCGACGAGCGAGATCACAGCAGGAAGCTCGTCGCTGGCAGATGCGCACTGAACAACATCGCTAACGGGATCGCTAATAGTGACGTTTTTAGCGATCCGTTAGCGATATTGTTCAGTGTGCATACCTTGAGAGTTGTTATACGAGAACTCAGCTAATGGAAGTAGATCCACCCAATCATCCTGTAGGTGGCAGATAAAGCAGCGGAGATACTGCTCCAGGGTTTGATTGGTTCGTTCGGTCTGTCCATTAGTCTGGGGATGAAAAGCAGAAGAAAGGTTTACTTTAATGTCCAATGCTGCACAGAAATTTTGCCAAAACCTAGAAGTGAATTGCACCCCTCGATCCGAAATAACCTCATCCGGTACTCCATGTAAGCGAAACACATCTTTAATCATCAAATCTGATGTCTGTTTTGCAGTGGGTAAGCCGACACAAGGGATAAAATGAGCTGCCTTTGTTAGACGGTCAACCACCACTAGAATGGTGTTCTTCCCTTGAGAGGTTGGTAACTCCACAATGAAGTCCATAGAAATGGATCCCACGGGCGGGACGGGGTGGGAAGAGGCTGTAACAGACCAGTTGGTGAGGAGCGAGGTGTTTTGCATCTTGCACAGACTTCACATGAAGTGACATAGTTTAAAACATCCTTCCTGCAAGTGGGCCACCAAAAGAAACGAGAGAGAAATTCCTGTGTCTTTAGAATTCCTCTATGCCCAGCTATCTTGGAATCGTGAATGAGTTGCAATACTCTCAATCTGACTGTTTCAGGAATATACAGGCGTTGTCCCTGAATCCACACACCATTCTTAAAGACAAGACTTACGTCCCTTGGGGGTTGTGCCAAAAAGGAATCCGCATGGTATGCTTCCTTGATGTCCTTAAGTAGGTCTTGATTATGAATTACTCCTAGGAATCTAGAGTCAGGAAGAATAGTCTTAGGAGGAGTAATTGGACGTGTCTCTGCTGAGTAAATCCTAGAGAGTGCATCAGCCTTTCCATTGCGCGATCCTGGTCTATAAGAAATGATAAAATTAAATTGGTTTAAGAAAAAATTCCAGCGAGCCTGGCGAGGAGTCAGGCACTTAGCCGACCTGATAAACTCAAGGTTACGATGGTCTGTCAGGACGACTATTTGCTGTGCAGCTCCCTGAAGAAGGTGTCTCCATTCTTTGAAGGCGGCAATAATGGCCAACAACTCTCTATTGCCCACATCGTAGTTCCTCTCAGCCGAAGACAACTGCTGGGAAAAGAAGGCACAGGGATGCAAGACATTCTTCTCACCTGTTCTCTGAGAGAGTATAGCTCCAACGGCACAGTCTGAAGCATCCACCTCTATTATGAAGGCAAGCTCGGGGTTGGGATGTACTAGGATAGGTGCAGTGGTAAATTTATCTTTTAGACGGGAAAATGCTTCCTGGGCTTGGGGAGTCCAGGAGAACCTAGACTCTTTCCGGGTAAGTTGGGTGATAGGTGACACTACCTCAGCGAAATTTCTAATGAAACGTCTATAGAAGTTGGCAAACCCGATGAAGCGCTGTACCTCCTTCACATTTCTAGGACTTGGCCAATCCTTGATGGCTTGGGTTTTGCTTCCATCCATACTAATTCCTTGTGTAGACAGTACATACCCCAGAAATTGAATTTCGGTCCTATGGAATTCACACTTTTCAAGTTTGATGTAAAGATGATTTTGTCTTAGACTTCCAAGACCATTCTCACATGTCCATGATGTTCCTCTGTGGAGTTAGAAAAAATTAGAATATCATCCAAATAAATTACCACGAATGTATCTAGGAGATCCCTGAAGATGTCATTCACCAAGTGTTGGAAAGTGGCTGGGGCGGTACTCAGACCAAAAGGCATAACTAGATATTCAAAGTGTCCATAGCGTGACCTGAATGCAGTCTTCCATTCATCCCCAGGTCTAATACGGACTAAGTTATAGGCCCCACGAAGATCTAGTTTAGAGAAAATTTTGGCATGTCGCACTCTCTCCAATAACTCAGGGATTAAAGGCAATGGATAACGGTTTCTAATAGTAACCTTATTGAGTTCCCTATAGTCTACGCAAGGTCTCAGAGATCCATCTTTCTTCTTTACAAAGAAGATGGGTGCACCTGCAGGAGATGAAGAGGGGCGTATGAAGCCCTTGGCTAGATTTTCGTCTATGTAACCCTTTAAAGCCTTTAGTTCGGGCCCCGCCAGGGGGTAGATCTTACCAAAAGGTATCTCTGCTCCAGGCAATAATTCAATTGGACAATCATATGGACGGTGAGGAGGAAGCTGGTCAGCGTTCTTCTTGTCACATAAATCCACATAGTCCTGGTATACAGCTGGTAGTTCAGGGACTGACATGGTTCCTTTAGGAACAGAGCAAGCTGAAACTTTTGGACTCATCTGTTTCTCTGGAAAGTGTAATTCCTTGGTCTCCCAGTTAATGGTAGGATTCTGAGCCTGCAGCCATGGTAGCCCTAGAATAATGGGAAAGTGGGGAGAAGAGATAAGCATAAAGGACAGTTTCTCTTGATGATCTTTACCAATAAGAACCCTCAAAGGCTCTGTTTCCTGATCCACTGGTCCAGAGGTCAGCAGGGAGCCATCCACAGTTTCCATCTGTACTGGAGTAGCCTTCTTCACTGAACGTATCCCCTGTTTCAGAGCAAAGGAGACATCCATAAAATTTCCACTTGCCCCTGAGTCGATCATAGCAGAGCTAGACACCCAAGCTGAGTCAACCCAGAGTTTGATGGAAAGAAAGCAATGAGAATTGTTTTTCTTACAACTCAGCTGGGACACCGCTGAGGAAACTTGAAAAATGGCAGCGTTTACACAGTCAACGTCCTCAGAGGTAACGGAGTTTAAGTCCGAGAAATCAAGATCTGTTGCTGCAGATCTCTCTGGAGCCTGAGGCTCGGACCTGACAGATCCCCTCTCGCAACACTCACAATGAATGAGTGCTGCAGTAGTCTTACGAGAACGGCTGGGGCAGTTTATAATGAAGTGCCCTGACTTACCACAATAGAAACATAGATTCTCCTTAAAACGATGTTCCTTGCGTGCATCACTAACCCGTCGTTGTAAAGAGTCTACCTGCATGGGTTCAGGTTCAGGTTCCCGTGTAATCCTACTCAAAGGTTCCTTAGCTGGAGAGGAAGGTAGGAAAAGGTTAGTGCGATTGCTTTCGAACCATCTCTCTTGCCTGCGTTCAGTCAGACGAGTATCAATATGGATGCAGTAGTTAATAAAGTCACCTAACGCAGTGGGAGAGTCGGCACGAGCAAGTTCATCCTTAATCAGTGGAGATAACCCCTTTCGAAAAATAGATTTTTTGGCGGAACTGTCCCAGGTGGTATCAAGGGCCCATCTCCTGAAATCCAAGGCATATTCAGCTACGAGTGTTACCTTGGCGCAAAGTTAACATGGCTGCTTCAGCTGTTGCACCTCGATTGGGGTCATCAAACACCTGCCCCATGGCTGAAATAAAAGCATCAAGGTGATTCAAACAATCATCCTCAGTCTCAATCAGAGGGTTTGCCCACATCAAAGCCTTGTTGGTAAGCAACATAATTATAGTAAGCACCTTAGATCGTTCAGTGGGAAATTGTGAAGCATGTGCAGAAAAAAAAAGATTGCATTGATTAATAAATCCCCTGAATTTCTCATGTTCACCGCCAAAACGAAAAGGGGGCAACTTGGGAATCCCAGAACTCGGGGCTACGGCAGGAGCCTGGACTCGCTCTTCTAGAACCTCAATCCTGGCTCGCAAATCCTGGGCAGTCTGTCCAAACACTTGCAAATTGTGATTAGTGAGGTCCTGTAGGCTTGAAAAACGGGTCTTTATTTCTGCAAATCTGCAAGGATATTATCAGTCACTCCGCAAAGTTCCTTTATGCGGGCCTCCATTTTCCAGATCTTTTAAGACAGGAGTACTGGAATGGTTGTGAGAAGTCACAACCACTGTCATCACAGAAAGTACAACCGGACATCCGATATCCACAGTTACAGAGACACAGCCTTTCCAGACCCAGCAGACACTAACGTTTTGGCTTCAGAATCTTGTAATGTATGTAGTACAGTTCATATAGCGTCTTGTGCTTGGGTGCATGAAAATACATGAGACACAGGTTTGATATAGAAAGTCTTGTATTACTTCATACAAGTTGGCAAAAATAGTCACACAGTTTGCAGACACAGAAGCAGGAGACACAGCAGGCCAGAGTAATCTAAGCTCAGCAATCACTCTCCACAACAGGTTCAGGATCTTCTTCTCTGTTACCGTAAGTCCATGCAAACGTGGGTCTTTCAAAGAGCAGGGTTCAGAGTCCACAAGTGCTTCAGAGTTCCTCAGTAGGAATAGCTGGAGTACAAGGTCCAAGGCTTTAGGAGTCAGGTCACAGGTTCACTGCAGGCTAGATTCTGAAGCACTGATTGCTCAGCTGTGGCTGCTTAAGAAGCAAAAGGAGAGAATCAGGGCGGGAACATGCAAGCTGGAAACTCCATTTTGACTGAGCGCAAGATAGCTGCAGCAAGACAGAAAGTAAAATGGCTGACGAACAAACTGAGTTTCAGGAACATGTACACAGAACCTTACACTGGGTAGCTCCATGGGTATTACCTCCTACCCAGGCTATAAACATCTTCCCCAAACTGTCCGCTTTCCCTCTGCTGGTTAATAAAATTTCAAGGGATCCCACGCCATTTTATACACACAGTAAACTACCCAAGCACTGTACTAATTATATATGTGACCGACATCTTTATATCTATGTATTCTATGTGTATATATCTATTCTATTCTGTCAGGTCATGCTGCGATTTTACTGTACGCAGCTGATAAAATGTCGGGTTTTCAATTACATGATTATGTAAAAATCGGACGACACTCGCTCTTTTCCTGGTGTCTGCCCCTAACTTGAGCTGTTTTGGCACTTTTGGGCCCCCCTGAAGGTGTTGTCTATGCATTTGGTTTTGCCTCCAATTGAATTCAATGGGGTTCGGATAAGTTCGGCGAACATCGGGAAGTTCGGTGATTTCAGCCAAACCGAACCTTAAAAGGTTCGCCATCTCTAGTAACAAGTCCATCAACTCAATATGGGCTGCTGTGGTCATACTTGGCGCAAAACATATACATCGACGAGGCACTTGGAAAAGGGGCCTCTGGGTTGCTTTCATGAACTAGCTCCTGACCGGGAGGCTGAGTTGGCAGCAGAGAGGCAGTGACAAGAACACAATCGAATCTAAATGTGTAGTCAAGGTTAGTCAGGTCAATCAGAGTATCGGCAAAAGAGGTGTGAAGCTAGTTAAAGCAACAAGGGGTTAATCAGAAAAATAGTTAGAAATTGAGCTGGGTCAAAGCATAGAATGTCAGCCCAGAAAGCTCACTATGGTAAATAGGGTTTGTAGAATCCACTGCTAATTTGTCCCCTGACTGTCTCTTGTAATTTCCTGGGCAGACCACCTAATTGGCCAAAACAATTTTCCATACTGCAGGGTGGGCTTTGGTTGCCCATAGTATCACTGCAAGGAATGAAGACTGCAAGGAATGAAGACTGCAAGGAATGTGACACTCAGTAGGTTCTAATAGGATGATTGGTGCAGGATCACACTTACGGTAGGTCAGTACTCTATGGGACACTCAGTGATTCTAATAGGATTATTGTTCAGGAGCAGGCTCAGGTAGGTGCTGGATGAGACCCTCTGAGGGTTCTAATGGAACGATTGGTGCAGGAGAAAGTACAGGTAAGTTCTGTATGGGACACTAAGTAGTTTCTAATAGGATGATTGGTGCAGGAGCAGGCTCCGGTAAGTGCTCTATGGGACACTCAGTAGGTTCTAATTGGATGATTGCTGCACTAGCAGACTCAGGTAAGTGCTGTATGGGACACTCAGTAGGTTCTAATAGGATGATTGGTGCAGGATCAGGTAAGTACTGGATGATACACTCAGTAGGTTCTAATAGGATGATTGGTGTATGAGCAGACTCAGGTAAGTACTGTATGGGACACTCAGTAGGTTCTAATTGGATGATCGATGCAGGATCAGGCTCAGGTAAGTACTGGATGATACACTCAGTAGGTTTTATTAGGATGATTGGTGTATGAGCAGGCTCAGGTAAGTACTGTATGGGACACTCAGTAAGTTCTAATAGGATGATTGGTGCAGGATCAGACACAGGTAAGTACTGGATGGGACACTCAGTGATTCTATAGGATGATTGGTGCAGGAGCAGGCTCAGGTAAGTACTATATGGGACACTCAGAAGGTTCTTATTGCTGAAAGGCTTGGCCTGGTATATAATATAGGCCTTGAGTTACAGAGTCACGGTGGGTTTACATACAATAGGGTCGACAGCCCATAGGCCTTGCAGAAGTCACAGTCTGCTGATCCGGGCCCTCATCGCTTGATGTCAGAATTGCTTTGTGTATTCTTTGTGAAGTTCTGTAGTAAGCACCTTTTTAGTCTGACGTCTGCATATGGTGTTAGTGCGCAGTCCTGTGATTATTTTCCTCCTTCATCCCTGCTCCGTACATGTCACTAACACTTCTTCCCAGCAGATTTATCTTGGCTGAAGTACTTGTGATAATGAAACAGCCGCATATTTCTGTGCTGTTACATCTGGGCCCCAGACAGAAGTTTCCATTACCTATAATTGACCTGTAGAGCGGTTGAGCACTTTCCGCAGTCCGTGACACGTTTCTATGATCCTTTTTTTTTAAATTATTCCTTGTAATTAGTTTATGGCTTAATTAAGGGATTGTTAAATAAAAACTAACAAATAAATATCTGCAGCTCACCGCTTCAATCCCCTCACCGTTGGAGTAATACCAACAGCTGCAGGCTTATGTTGGCGGGACTGTGTTGAGCCGACAGCAGAGGCTCTATGTCAAATTTTATAGCTTGTAAATTCTGTACTGTATGACCTTACTTATGTGTCTCAGTTGTTACCTGTGTCCTCCATGTTGAAGATAATGGTTGCTCTATGTCTCAGGTGAAACATTTTATTGTTCCAAAATGTGTTAGGGCTGAAAGATTTTGCATAAAGCTTAAATCTTCAATAGTCACTCCAGAACCGCTGTTTCCGCGCAATGACGTCTTGTTCTGCAGTCATCTGATCGATGAAGTCACTGATTGGCTGCTGGGACATTTACTGCTTCTTTACTATTTAGTAGAGGAATTTAGTAAAAGAGCATATTGACTCCCAGTCATTGCCTGGAACATTAAGACTGATGCTGTTTTTCTGGTAGCTCTCAGGATGCAAGTTTTCACGTTCTGTAACTGTTCCGTTTCTCCGTCAGTGGAATAGGTACCCTGCTGTATTACAATGTGGAAGACTACAGTTGCTTCTAGGGCTGGACTGGGACCAAAAAGCAGCCCTGGCACAATAAAAATTCACCAGCCCACATACAATGAATGTCCTCACCCAAATCATAGAACACTGGCAGGTTGTGCGAACTTTTGCTTTCCTTGTTACACCGATCAACTTGAAACATGTAAACCTGCAGCGGCCATTAGAGTGACTAGACAACAGTTCAATACAGACAGCCAGCAGACTATTATCACACTGCAGACTATACTAAAAAATACAAACTGATCAGAAAAACCTTTTGTATCCACATAATAGGGATTGTTCACTAGAAGACAACCCCTTTTGAATCCTCTTAGTCTGATGGGCTCCTCCATCCGAGCGCTGTGTCCCCCAGCAATCTCATGACATTGTTTATGGACATAAGCGCTGCAGACTATCATAGGACATTGATGGTCTGCAGCCTTCATAGTACAGTCATGGCCAAAAGTTTTGAGAATGACACAAATATTATATTTTCACATTTATCTGCTGCCCTCTGGTTTTTATGTGTGTTTGACAGATGTTTTTATCACAGACAGAAATATAATAATTGCAAACATATGAGTAACAAAAGCTTTTATTGACAGTTAGAATGAGTTAATGCAGCAAGTCAATATTTGCAGTGTTGACCTTTTCTTCAGGACCTCTGCAATTCTCCCTGGCATTTCTCTCAATCAACTTCTGGACCAAATCCTGATGATAGCAGTCCATTCTTGCACAATCAATGCTTTCATTTTGTCAGAATTTTTAGGTTTTTGTTTGTCCACCCGTCTCTTGATGATTGACACAAGTTCTCAATGGGATTAAGATCTGGGGAGTTTCCAGGCCATGGACCAAAAATCTCTATGTTTTGTTCCTGAGCCCTTTAGTTGTCACCTTTGCTTTATGGCAAGGTGCTCCATCATGCTGGAAAAGGCATTGTTGATCGCCGAGCCGCTCTTGGAGGGCTGGGAGAAGTTGCTCTTGGAGGACATTTGGTACCATTCTTTATTCATGGCTGTGTTTTTAGGCAAGACTGTGAGAGAGCAGGATTCCCTTGGCTGAGAAGCAACCCACACATGAATGGTTTCAGGATGCTTAACAGTTGGCATGAGACAAGACTGGTGGTAGCGCTCACCTTGTCTCTCCAAATGAGGCGTTTTCCCGATGTTTCAAAACAATTGAAAAGGGGATTCATCAGAGAAAATAACTTTACCCAGTCCTCGCAGTCCACTGCCTGTACCTTTTGCAGAATATCAGTCTGTCCATGATGTTTTTTCTGGAGAGAAGTGGCTTCTTTGCTGCCCTCCTTGAGACAGGCCTTGCTCCAAGATCTCCGCCTCACAGTGCGTGCAGATGCACTCACACTGCCTGCTGCCATTTCCTGAGCAAGCTCTGCACTGTGGTAGCCCGATCCCGCAGCTGAAAAACTTTTAAGAGACGGTCCTGGCGCTTGCTGGTCTTTCTTGGGCGCCCTGAAGCCTTTTTGGCAACAATGGAACCCCTCTCCTTGAAGTTCTTGATGATGCGATAGATTGTTGACTGAGGTGCAATCTTTCTAGCTGCGATACTCTTCCCTGTTTAGGCCATTTTGTGCATTGCAATGATGACTGCACGTGTTTCTTTAGAGATAACCATGGTTAACAGAAGAGAAACAATGATGCCAAGCACCAGCCTCCTTTTAAAGTGTCCAGTGGTGTCATTCTTACTTAATCATGACAGATTGATCTCCAGCCATGTCCTCATCAACACCCACACCGGTTAAGGAGCAATCACTGAAAAGGGGGTTAGCGGCCTTTTTAAAGGCGGGGCTGAATGATGTTGAAATGTTTTTGGGGATAAAGTTCATTTTCTACCAAAATATTGATTTGCAAGTAATTGCTTAAAGCGACACTCTTTATAACTTTCTGGAAAATATGCAAATTTTGCCATTAAAAAAGTGAAGCAAAACTTTGTAAAAAATTTAAAATTTTTGTCATTCTCAAAACTTTTTGGGCCCGACTGTAAGTTTGAAAAGAAAACAAGCTGCTCTTTTGCTATAAACAATGCATGCACTGCGCTGGCTTTTAAAGTAAATATACTTTTTTTTAGTCGACAAATTTTGGGCACAACCACTTTAAAAACGAACCGGGCACAGACAAACTGACAGATAGGGTTAATTTTAAAAATTTTCATCCCAGAGGCCCCCCGTTTTCATTATAAAAGGGGCAGCCGTCGGGTTTATTCCCACTCAAAACATAGCCCCCGGAACGACTGACCCCCGTCCACATGCATCAGAACAAGCCCGGCTATCAGTAGTGATGGTGCACGGTTAAACCCCGCTCACTATTACTGAGCCAGCATCAGTCAGTGTGGGGCACGAACGGTTTAAAAGCCACCCCTCACATGTACTGAGCCCGGGTATCAGTCGTATGGTCCCCCCGTTACAGCTCCCCTCACTAGTACTGAGCCGCATCAGTCAGGAGGTGCACGGACAGCTACCTTCCATTTTACCCCTTCAGTCATGAGGTGACGGTTACGCCGCCCTCACTATGTATGAGCCAGCACATCCATGATGGGGCACGGGTTTCAGCTCCCTCACTATTTCGAGCCAGCTATCTCAGTGGGTGCACAACGGTTAACAGCTGCCCTTACTATGTACTGAGCTGGTTCATCATGAGGGACGGTTACAACGCCCCCTCACATGTACTAGCCGGCTACGTCAGGAGGT
>JARQOD010000003.1:78034311-78448916 GCA_033576555.1 Oophaga sylvatica | reverse complement strand
CCCGGGGCGTATAAGTGAAGACAGAGTTAGACTTTGTTTCATACAGGTCAGAAACTCACACTACAGGAGTAAGGAGGCCCTACACCTACTCAGTGGGAATACTGGACGTGCATCCTCCACCCTGCCAGCTTCCCGGGACGTGCCTGCAACTACCATCAGTAAAGGTACAGAAAGAGACTTTCGTGTGTGTGTCTGCATTATTGCTCCTGCGGCTGAAAACCCCTTCTCCGTCCTGCACCCCAGCACCGCCATCTACCCTGAGAGACCCATCTTGCCTGTGGAAGACTTAACACCTTGCTGCCCAGTAACAACCCCTCAGTGGATCTACCCTGCAACGCTGGTCACCCTGACCAGGTACCACAGGTGGCGTCATGAACAAACTGTAAATACTTTATTCCCCTGTAAATATCCCACATTTAAGGTGAGCCCCAGGGCCACGGACCGAGCTGTGCTACCCGTGACATCCCCCATTGAAGTGAATGGGCTCTGTGCCGAGTACCCCTCAGGCCCTGGCTGTGCGACTCATCTAATTTGGCATCACGAACAGGATCCGAAGCTCGCTATAAGTGAGTCTGTGTGCCTGAATGGACTGTTTTTGTGCAAAAAGACTGTGGTTACTATTTTTGTGATTTTGCCGTCATTTTGCCGCCATTTTACCGCCATATTCACGCCCTGAGGCGCTGGTGAAGAAGGAGGGCGTGCATTCATGGGCGTACCCCCCCCTGTGGCGCGAAAAATTATGGCCGCCCTGTCTAAGTGCTACTACAACGTCAGATCATGCCCCACTGCAAAGGAGATCCGCCTCCTCTTCATCCTCAGTGCAAGGAAGAGAAAGCGAAAGTCCCGCCTCCACGGAAAAGACCAGAGCGTTCCGGATGGAAAGCACAGTCTGGCCTGGAGAGAGATGGCTGAAGGACAGGAGTCGCTGTGTGGGGGAATGGCGGTGCGCAGACCCCGTTCCCCTGAAGAGGTGCATCCTGTGCCCGAACCATCCCCAGGTCGGGAGAGCGACAAAGCGATGTATCGTGAGCAGGAGGTGGATGCGGCACTGCGGGATCTGGCCCAGCACTGCGCCGAGATGGAGGCGATGGAGCGGAGCTGGCGTGCCCTGAAACTGCGGCTGCAGTGGGACCAGCTGCTCTCCCCCCTGGATGCGCGACTGCCACTCGCGCCACCACTAGAGCCAGCGGCAGAGAAGGAACCGGAGGCCGGCCTGTTGTGAATGTGCTAGAAATTAATTCTGAGCAGAAGCTCCCTCTGGTGGTTACAAACAGTACTGAACTATCAAATGAAGATTGGGAAGATTGGCGATCAGGTGTTACTGACTGGCTTATATAAGGGAGGTTCCCTCCCATCAGGGTTGCCGGTGATCAATTGTTCTGGTCTCATCTTTGATTCCTGTTCACTTTGTAGCCTGCTGTTTTGTGCCTGCATCTTCTGCTAACAGATAAGACATTTTTCTTCTTTTGTTTTTTGTGCTTGCTTTTTGCATTTTGTCCTGCACTTCTGTGGGGGTCTGCCGGGTCCCCTCCGGGGGCTTGTGCTCCTCTCAGTTTAGTTCAGCCACTGTTGTTTGTTCATTTGCCTTTTCCAGTTTTTTCAGTGGCTGCTGTTTAGTTTTTGTTACACCAGAGAACTAATTTAGGTGGTAGAGGTCGTGTGATCTCAGGTGTTTTTGTAATTAGTAGAGTTGGTACTTTTCAGGGTTTTTTGGGGTTGCAGTAAGTGTCCTTCCTATCCTTTTCTATTTAGGAAGTTTGGGCCCCAGCGTTTGCTCATACTATTTTCTATCTGTGTCTGTATTTCTTCTTGTCTAACCGTCATTACATGTTTGGGGGCTTTCTATGTTCTTTGGGGATCTGCTCCGGGGCAGATAGTTTTCCTCTTTCTGTCTTTAGGTGTAGTTAGCTTCTCAGGCTGTGACGAGGCGTCTAGGACCAATGTAGGTACGCTCCACGGCTGCCTTTAGTTGTGGTGGTTAGTCAGGGTACTGCAATCCCATAGATTCCAACCTCTCTGGTGTATTTCCTTTTTTGCTTGCTCTCCTCAGCTACCAAATCATAACAGTATCACCGGCCCAAAAACTGATATTTGTATGGTACTCACAGAAGGGAAAAATAGTGTTAAAGAAAGAAGATTGTCAGAGTTGTCAGAGATTTTTTTTTTCCCTCTGTATCTCTGGGTGCTGAGGAGGATTTTTTTTTTTCTCTCTCAATGGAGTTTGCACAGTTGTCTGGCCGTGTGGATCAGCTTGCCACTGAAGTTCGGAGTATTGCTACCTATCTTGCTAGGTTGCCGGTTGTGGAACCTAGGATCATGCCAGATTTATTTTTGGGGGATCGAGCTAAATTTCTGAATTTCAAAAATAACTGTAAGTTGTTTTTTGCCTTGAAATCTAAGTCCTCAGGGAACGCAGCACAGCAGGTTCAAATTGTCATCTCTCTCCTGCGCGGCGATCCTCAGGATTGGGCTTTTTCCCTGACACCTGGGGATCCTGTTTTGAGTAATGTTGATGCATTTTTTCAGGCTCTGGGGTTATTGTACGATGAGCCTAATGTCACTGATCAAGCTGAAAAAGCCTTGTTGGCATTAAATCAGGGGCTTGAGGACGCTGAGTTATACTGTCAGAGATTCCGAAGGTGGGCAGTCCTGACCAAATGGAATGACGATACTTTGTCAGCCCTTTTTCGGAAGGGTCTGTCAGAGAATGTAAAGGATGTTATGGTGGGATTCCCTGTCCCCTCTGGTCTCAATGATTCTATGTCATTAGCGATTCAAATTGACAGACGTTTGCGTGAGCGTAGAGGTATGCGTGGAATAGTGTTGCCTTGTGAACCAGCTTCTGAACCCATGCAGTGTGATAGAGTGGTTTCTGGGGCACAGCGTCATGAGTTTCGAAAACGCAATGGGTTATGTTTCTACTGTGGTGACGCCTCTCATGCTATTTCAGTCTGCCCTAAGCGGGGAAGACGTTTTGCACGCTCAGTTGTCTTGGGTAGTGTTCAGACTAAATTTTTGTTGACTGTTACCCTGATTTGCTCCCTGTCCACATTTTCTGCTCAGGCTTTCGTTGATTCGGGAGCAGCTATTAACCTGATGGATTTTGATTTTGCTAAACGTTGTGGGTTTCCCTTGATACCCCTACGGAAGTCTATTCCCCTACTGGGGATCGATTCTACCCCTTTGGCTGAGAATAAACCTCAGTTCTCTACTCAGGTGATAATGAGGGTTGAACCTGATCATCAGGAGAGTTGCAAATTTTTGGTGCTGTATAATCTGCATGACATTATCGTACTGGGTTTCCCTTGGTTACAGTCTCATAATCCTGTTTTGGATTGGAAATCTGTGTCTGTAACCAGTTGGGGCTGCCAATGTGTTAATACCAACACTCCTGTTTTTTCTGCCCCCCCCAGGCTCAGGATGTTCCTGACTTTTTGACAGATTTTTCTGATGTGTTTAGCGAAAGTAAATCTGCATCCTTGCCCCCCCATAGGAGCTATGACTGCGCTATTGAATTAGTGCCTGGTAGTAAATTCCCTAAAGGTCGCCTTTTTAACTTGTCTGTACCTGAACATGACGCTATGCGGTCTTATATCAAGGAGTCATTGGAGAAGGGTCATATCAGACCATCCTCTTCACCTTTGGGTGCCGGTTTTTTCTTTGTGGCCAAAAAGGATGGTTCATTAAGGCCGTGTATTGATTATCGTCTCTTGAACAATATCACTGTGAAATATCAATATCCGTTACCCTTGATTTCTGACCTGTTTTCCAGGGTGAAAAGTGCTACTTGGTTTACCAAGCTTGACCTCAGGGGGGCATATAACCTTATTCGCATTAAGCAAGGGGATGAATGGAAGACGGCATTTAATACCCCAGAGGGCATTTTGAGTACCTAGTGATGCCCTTTGGGCTCACTAATGCTCCTTCTGTCTTCCAGTCCTTCATGAATGACATTTTCAGGGATTTTGTGGATAAATTTCTGATTGTTTATTTGGATGATATCTTGATTTTTTCCAATGACTGGGACTCTCATGTGAAACATGTTCGGACTGTGTTCCAGATTTTGAGAGAGAATGCTCTGTATGTGAAGGGATCAAAGTGTCTTTTTGGCGTACAGAGGATCTCATTTCTGGGATTCATTTTGTCCCATCTGTTATTGAAATGGACCCGGTCAAGGTTCAGGCCATCTGTGATTGGGTCCAACCTACTTCATTAAAGGCTCTTCAAAGATTCTTGGGTTTTGCCAATTTTTATCGTAAATTTATTGGTAATTTCTTTGTTATTGTTAAACCATTGACTGATTTGACCAAAAAGGGTTCTGATGTGGTGAATTGGCCTCCTGAGGCAGTCTCTGCGTTTCAGGAACTTAAGCAGAGATTCACTTCTGCTCCTGTTCTACGGCAGCCTGATGTTTCTCTGCCGTTTCAGGTGGAGGTTGATGCCTCTGAGATTGGGGCAGGTGCCGTTTTGTCCCAAAGAGATCCAGAGACCTCTAAAAGTAACCCTTGTGCCTTTTTCTCTCGAAAATTTTCTCCAACTGAACGTAATTATGACGTGGGTAATCGGGAGTTATTGGCCATGAAGTGGGCTTTTGAAGAGTGGAGACATTGGCTGGAGGGAGCCAAACATCAGGTGGTGGTCCTCACGGACCATAAGAATCTGGTTTATCTGGAATCAGCCAAGCGACTTAATCCTAGACAGGCCAGGTGGGCCTTGTTTTTCACACGTTTTAATTTTGTGGTTTCCTTTCTTCCTGGCACTAAGAATGTTAAGGCGGATGTCCTCTCGAGGAGTTTCCTTGCGGACTCTCCTGAGTTATCTGATCCTGCTGTTATTTTGAAAGAGGGTGTAGTTCTTTCCGCCATCTCGCCCAATTTGAGACTGGCTCTGGAAGGGTGTCAGGAGGATAAACCCGAGCACTGCCCTATTGGGAAATTGTTTGTCCCAGACCGATGGAAAAAGAGTGTGATGTCTGAGATTCATTGTTCCGCGTTGGCCGGTCATCCCGGAATTTTTGGTACCAGAGACTTGGTTAGTCGGTCCTTTTGGTGGCCTACTTTGTCTCGTGACGTCAGGGAATTTGTGCAGTCCTGCGGGACTTGATCTCGCTCCAAGCCTTGCTCTCGCTCTAGTGGTTTGTTGATGCCATTGCCTGTGCCCAAGAGACCATGGACCCATATCTCTATGGATTTAATCTCCGACCTCCCTGTTTCTCAGAGAATGACCGTTATCTGGGTGATTTGTGATAGGTTTTCCAAAATGATACATCTTGTGCCATTACCTAAGTTGCCTTCCTCCTCTGAATTGGTGCCTTTGTTCCTTCAGCACGTGGTTCGGTTACACGGCATTCCTGAGAACATTGTGTCTGACAGAGGAGTCCAGTTTGTTTCCAGATTTTGGAGGACTTTTTGTTCTAAACTTGGTGTTCAATTGTCTTTCTCCTCGGCTTTTCATCCTCAGACCAATGGACAAACTGAGAGAACAAACCAGACATTGGAGACTTATCTGAGATGCTTTGTGTCTGCTGATCAGGATGACTGGGTCTCTTTTTTGCCTTTGGCTGAGTTTGCTCTTAATAATAGGGCTAGCTCTGCCACTTTGATGTCCCCATTTTTCTGCAATTTTGGGTTTCACCCTCGATTTTCTTCAGGACAGACGGAGGCTTCTGTCTGTCCAGGATGTTGACTCTGTTGTGGAGCGTATGCAGCAGATTTGGGACCAGGTAGTGGAGAGGTTGTCCCTCTCTCAGGAGAGGGACCAGCGGTTTGCCAACCGGCATAGGACTGATGGTCCTAGGTTTGAAGTGGGGGACTTGGTCTGGTTGTCCTCAAGAAATATCCCTATGAGAGTTGCATCTCCTAAGTTTAAGCCTAGGTTCATTGGACCTTATAAGATCATGGAGATTCTTAATCCTGTTTCCTTTCGTTTACTTCTTCCAGGGACATTTAAGATCCATAACGTGTTCCACAAGTCCTTATTGAAGAGGTTTGTCGAGCCAGTGGTTCCTATGGCTGTGCCTCCTGACCCTGTTTTGGTTGAGGGCAATCTGGAGTATGTGGTTGAGAAAATATTGAATTCTCGTTTTTCTAGACGGAAACTCCAGTATTTGGTTAAGTGGAGAGGTTATGGTCAGGAGGACAATTCTTGGGTGTTTGCTTCGGACATCCATGCTAGGAGACTCATCCGTGCATATCACAGAGCTCATCCTGACCGACCTGGTTGCTCAAATGAGGGTTCGGTGACCCCTCCTCAAGGGGGGGGGTACTGTTGTGAATGTGCTAGAAATGAATTCTGAGCAGAAGCTCCCTCTGGTGGTTACAAACAGTACTGAACTATCCAATGAAGATTGGGAAGATTGGCGATCAGGTGTTACTGACTGGTCTTATATAAGGGAGGTTCCCTCCCATCAGGGTTGCCGGTGATCAATTGTTCTGGTCTCATCTTTGATTCCTGTTCACTTTGTAGCCTGCTGTTTCGTGCCTGCATCTTCTGCTAACAGATAAGACATTTTCTTCTTTTTGTTTTTTGTGCTTGCTTTTTGCATTTTGTCCTGCACTTCTGTGGGGGTCTGCCGGGTCCCCTCCGGGGGCTTGTGCTCCTCTCAGTTTAGTTCAGCCACTGTTGTTTGTTCATTTGCCTTTTCCAGTTTTTTCAGTGGCTGCTGTTTAGTTTTTGTTACACCAGAGAACTAATTTAGGTGGTAGAGGTCGTGTGATCTCAGGTGTTTTTGTAATTAGTAGAGTTGGTACTTTTCAGGGTTTTTTGGGGTTGCAGTAAGTGTCCTTCCTATCCTTTTCTATTTAGGAAGTTTGGGCCCCAAACGTTTGCTCATACTATTTTCTATCTGTGTCTGTATTTCTTCTTGTCTAACCGCCATTACATGTTTGGGGGCTTTCTATGTTCTTTGGGATCTGCTCCGGGGCAGATAGTTTTCCTCTTTCTGTCTTTAGGTGTAGTTAGCTTCTCAGGCTGTGACGAGGCGTCTAGGACCAACGTAGGTACGCTCCACGGCTGCCTTTAGTTGTGGTGGTTAGTCAGGGTACTGCAATCCCATAGATTCCAACCTCTCTGGTGTATTTCCTTTTTTGCTTGCTCTCCTCAGCTACCAAATCATAACACCGGCCCCGAAAGAGCTGTACCTGGCCCCGCCGAGGACGCGGCGGGAGGAGAGGAGGCTGAGGAGGCCTTGCCCGGACCGGAACGCCAGCCAGCCCTGGAACCAGAGGCCGCACCGGTAGCGGCGGAGTACTGTCCCCCAGCAGGGACGAAGGAAGGGAGTGAACCCGGTGAGATCCAGCCTGAAACAATGAAAATCGACTGGGAGGAAATGGAGCTCCTGGACGATGTGGAGTACGCCGCCCAGAAGGAGAATGAGTGGAGACGCCGAGAACAGGAGGAGCGGCAGCAGCGGGAGCAGCGTGAGGCGCAGCGGCTTCGCCAGAGGTACCGGGAGAAGGATCTCGCGGACAAGGAGATCGTCCGGCGAGACAAAGGTACGCTCCGGGAACCGCGGCGCCAGGGGCAATACGGGACTTCAAACTCCAGGGAGGCTGGGGTTTCATCCACGAACCCGGCCTATACCAGGAGGTGTTTGTGAACCGCAGGGATGTGGAGTCGCACTTGCCTGAGGGACACCCGGACAGGGATCTGCTAATAGGGGATGTTGTCACCTACACGCGGCATTGGGGGCTTAAAGGGTGGTATGCCCTGAACGTCTCCAGAGTCAGCGCCCCGGTCCCTGAAGCAGGAAACGCACCCCAGGCCCCAGCCACACCGGCGCCAGTCCGCGCACCTGCATCACACTCTGAAACGCTGCAGAGCGCAGCGACTGCTAGCGCGTTCCCTGCTGAGTCATGCTTGAGCACGCAGCAGAGATCAAGTTGGAGAGAGGCACCTGTCAGGCCTCCAGGAAACAGAATGGAAAAGAAAGTTGAAATGAGAACTGTAGCTACCCAAACCCCAGTAGCAGGACACGATTTGATGGTGTTGCAATTTAAAACCCACAGTGTGCTTCCAGCCCCAGGTATGGAAGATGCTGCAATGTTTAGAGATTCCTCTGATATAGACCAGTAGGACCCGGACAGGGTTTACTGTATTGTAAAAAGTTGCCAGAGATGTTATGTTTGAGAAGTTGAACTTTATTGTGATATAATGTGAAAAGAAGTTTTGAAGATGTTTACATTTCTGTGATGCTTCGTATCCCCAGTTGGGTAATGTGTTTTTGCTATATGTCTGTGATGATGGACTGCGTGGCTGAGGACTTTGCCAGCCCAAAAACTGTCTTGTAAATAGTTGGCACTTAGTGCCCCATCTTGGTTTTACGTGAAACCACTACTACCTCGGAAGACAAAACCCATGTGGTGTGGCCGAAAGTGGGGTCTGCAAAAAGGGAAGTCCTGCAGCCCACCCAGGACCACCGTGGGAGGTTTTGAACGGGTCCTCCACAAGAATACTGTGTATTTGAACTCTGAAGTATTTTCTATTCTCTACTTGTATTAAAAGTGTATTTATTTGTAACGTTAAAGAGTCCTCACCTCCCGCAAAGGAAGAGTTAATGTTGATGTTAATTTAAAAATTATTTCTTTCAGCCCGGGAGTGCTGATGTTAACTAGGGGGGATGTGTAGCCCAGCTGCGCTTGGAGCCACATTACCCAGGAGGACGCACCAGAGGTAACCCCCACACGTACCTGATATTCATTCACAGCTTCACCAATCCCGAGATCCACCAGAGGGAGCCCTTTTAGAGTAGATATAAGGATGGTGAAGCCACAGCAGTTAGATCAGATTAGCCTGAGAGCTGAGAGAGTTCAGTCTGGAGCTGAGACAGCTGACAGACAGTCTAGTCACCTCAGAGAGTTGTAAAGTTGTTAGTTCTCTTGGATTGTGGAGAGTCAGCTCCTAGAAGTGTGCACAGATCAGTAGACGGAAGGTCCTGATAGCTGCTTCAGACAGAGCTCAGAAAGAAGGAAAGATGGAAAGGAACAGCAGTGATTGAGAGAACCTAAAGACTGCAGCTTTGAGCTTAGTTCAATGTGTGGAGGCTAGTACGAGTGGAGAAAGATAGCCACTTCAGCCTGGTCAGAACTGAGTCAACTGAGTGTAGTTTCAGTGAGCAAGCGTGCCGACGCTTTGAGAGCGGTGAAGAGAGAGAGGAATCAGCCATCTACTGCAAGTGTGCTTATGTTAAGGGTCGGAGTAGGACGAAAGGCGAGTGGAAGTGAAGAAGAGAGTAACGGAGGTTGAAACAGCATTGATAGCTTACCTCTACTCTGAATACCGGACACCGGGTCCGAGCTTGCTAGCATCTACACGACTAGTAGGAGATACCGGAGACCCTGCTGGACTCCAGGTCGCAGGGGCCCAAGAGTGCTGATACGTAACCGGGGTCAGGAAGAACGGGAGTCTGGTCAGTGCAACCATTAGAGACTGTGTTCTATCCAAGAGAAGGCTCCACCACAAAGTCAGCCGGGCGTATAAGTGAAGACAGAGTTAGACTTCGTTTCATACAGGTCAGAAACTCACATACAGGAGTAAGGAGGCCCTACACCTACTCAGTGGAAATACTGGACGTGCATCCTCCACCCTGCCAGCTTCCGGGACGTGCCTGCAACTACCATCAGTAAAGGTATAGAAAGAGACTTTCGTGTGTGTGTCTGCATTATTGCTCCTGCGGCTGAAAACCCCTTCTCCGTCCTGCACCCCAGCACCGCCATCTACCCTGAGGGACCCAGTCTTGCCTGTGGAAGACTTAACACCTTGCTGCCCAGTAACAACCCTCAGTGGATCTACCCTGCAACGCTGGTCACCCTGACCAGGTACCACAGGTGGCGTCACGAACAAACTGTAAATATTTTATTCCCCTGTAAACATCCCACATTTAAGGTGAGCCCCAGGGCCACGGACCGAGCTGTGCTACCCGTGACATCCCCCTTTGAAGTGAACGGGCTCGGTGCCGAGTACCCCACAGGCCCTGGCTGTGCGACTCACCAACCAGGTGGAACTCCATCTTGCATATGCTGGAGAGACGGTGCAAGCAGCAGCAGGCAATAGTGGAGTTTCAGCTGCAGCACGCATGCACCAGTAGCTCAATGAAAAACCACTTCACCACAAATGAGTAGTCCTCCATGCGGAATGTGTGTGCCATGTTGCGCTGCTTTGAATATTTCACCAACATGGCCAGAGCTGATGATGCTATCATCAGCGTTACTATCCCACTTCTATGTCTGCTTGAGTAAGACCTTAAGGCGATGATGGATGAGTTGGTGGCGCAGGAGGAAGAGGAGCAGGAGAACCAGGCAACATTCACACCTTTATCAGGCCTGTCATCCACACATGTCTTGGAGGATGGGTTCCTGTACCCACAGCGACCTGGTATGCCAGGGTCCAAACAAGGGAAAGTTTTGGAGGAGGACGTTGAGGAGTCGGGTTTCCAGCAGGGTGGCACTCCAAACTGATCACGGGCATCACTCAAGCGTCGTTAGGGGGATACAGAGCACCCAGGCCATACACGTTCCACCGAGGACAGCTTGTTGTTGACTCCAGGCAGCCTGGCACACATGCTGCTTGTCACAACTCTGTTGTTGGGTATACCACTACCAGGGGCCCCTTCCCTGTCCCTAACACTAAGAGAGCTGTAGCTATCCCTCTTCCCCTGAGTACTTCTAATGGTGAAGTCCCCGGGGCCATGTACCTTGCTGAGCTCGTGAATCCGCCCTCAGTCATCTCCCTCCCCTTGCCCAGTGAATAAGGGAGTAGTAGTGTATGGCATCACACCAACCAGACTAACAAGGTAATACGAAATATGCACACACAAACAACAGAGGAAAACACCGGGTAGATCAGTGGATGAAATCTACCGATAATGAGTCCAAGGTCTACTGAGAATCGCCAATGATTGGAGAGACCCAGACGGACGAGTATGAGAGGTCTTAGAAAGTGCACAAACACTGCAGGTGGTTACATACTCCTGAACATCCTGATATACCCATGACCACCAAAAACCGCTGAGTAAGAAAATCTGTTCTGGCTTTACTACCAAGATGTCTGGCCATGACCGAATCATGATGTTCACTTGGAACTAAGACAGAGATTCACTAGTACAAACAGATTACCAAATGGACAGGCAGAAGGGGCTTCCCCCTGAGTCTCTACAACCTCCTTCTCAAGATCGGAGCACATAGACGCAATAACCACCCCTTTTTGTAGTATAGGCAGGGTCGGATTAAGAACATGATGGGCCTGGAGCTGAAGGGGCGGGGCAAGGGGTGGGGCCAAACACGGCAATTCACAAAGGCCAAAATGTAACGTAAAAGATATAAACAAAGTAAATATATGATACATGCCTAATATAAATACAGTGGATATAGAAAGTCTGTTATGGTTATCACGCTGATAGTAACTTATGAGGCAAATAAACAGGGTTATTCACTGAACGCTAAACTTTGTTTTATCGCAAATAAATCAAACTGGTAGAAGAAAATTAAACTACACATTCACTTTTCGTGCTTTTTTGCTTGCAAATTCCTCAATTGTAGAATCAAGATTAAGCTCATTCAGCAATCTATTTTCAATACATAACAGAGAGAGGGCATTTAAACGCTCCTGGCCCATTCTAGTATATGGTGCAGCATTGAATGTCCCATAGTAATATAGGGCAACATTGAGAGGCCCATTCTAGTATATAGCGCAGCATTGAATGGCCCATAGTATATATAATGCAGCATTGAGAGGCCCATATAGCGCAGCATTGCATGGCCCATAGTATATATAATGCAGCATTGAAAGGCCCATATATATAGCGCAGCATGCATGGCCCATAGTATATATAGCGCAGCATTGAATGGCCCATAAGTATATATAATGCAGCATTGAGAGGCCCATATAGCGCAGCATTGCATGGCCCATAGTATATATAGCGCAGCATTGAGAGGCCCATAGTATATATAGCACAGCATTGAGAGGCCCATAGTATATATAGCGCAGCATTGCATGGCCATAGTTGCGCAGCATTGAATGGCCCATAGTATATATAATGCAGCATTGAGAGGCCCATATAGCGCAGCATTGCATGGCCCATAGTATATATAGCGCAGCATTGAATGGCCCATAGTATATATAATGCAGCATTGAGAGGCCCATATAGCGCAGCATTGCATGGCCCATAGTATATATAGCGCAGCATTGAATGGCCCATAGTATATATAGGGCAGCATTGAGAGGCCCATAGTATATATAGCGCAGCATTGAATGGCCCATAGTATATATAGGGCAGCATTGAGAGGCCCATAGTATATATAGGGCAGCATTGAGAGGCCCATAGTATATATAGCGCAGCATTGAATGGCCCATAGTATATATAGCGCAGCATTGAATGGCCCATAGTATATATAGCGCAGCATTGAGAGGGCCTCTCAATGCTGCCCTATATATACTATGGGCCATTCAATGCTGCGCTATATACTAGAATGGGCCTCTCAATACTGCCCTATATATACTATGGGCCATTCAATGCTGCGCTATATACTAAATGGGCCTCTCAATGCTGCGCTATATATACTATGGACCATTCAATGCTGCGCTATATACTAGAATAGGCCTCTCAATGCTGCCCTATATATACTATGGGCCATTCAATGCTGCGCTATATACTAGAATGGGCCTCTCAATGCTGCGCTATATATACTATGGACCATTCAATGCTGCGCTATATGGGCCTCTCAATGCTGCGCTATATACTAGAATGGGCCTCTCAATGCTGCCCTATATATACTATGGACCATTCAATGCTGCGCTATATACTAGAATGGGCCTCTCAATGCTGCCTTATATATACTATGGGCCATTCAATGCTGCCCTATATATACTATGGGCCATTCAATGCTGCGCTATATACTAGAATGGGCCTCTCAATGCTGCGCTATATATACTATGGACCATTCAATGCTGCGCTATATACTAGAATAGGCCTCTCAATGCTGCGCTATATATACTATGGGCCATGCAATGCTGCGCTATATACTAGAATGGGCCTCTCAATGCTGCGCTATATATACTATGGACCATTCAATGCTGCGCTATATACTAGAATAGGCCTCTCAATGCTGCGCTATATATACTATGGGCCATGCAATGCTGCGCTATATACTAGAATGGGCCTCTCAATGCTGCGCTATATATACTATTGACCATTCAATGCTGCGCTATATATACTATTGACCATTCAATGCTGCGCTATATACTAGAATAGGCCTCTCAATGCTGCCCTATATTACTATGGGCCATTCAATGCTGCGCTATATACTAGAATGGGCCTCTCAATGCTGCCCTATATTACTATGGGCCATTCAATGCTACTGATGGAATTTGTCAGAAACCACACACTTTACAACACAAACCTGTGCAGAGACTTCAGGATTCTCCATCTGCTTTCACTGTAATATGGCTGGGATTCTTGTAACAGCACACACACTCTGCCTGCCTGTCTCTAACTCTCTCCTCCAGACAGGGACCGTCACTACAACACACTGAACACAGGGCAGGATGCCAATAGGCAAAGCTGTAAGAAGACAGTGCATGGATGAGGACAAGTGAAAGGTGAGCTGTGACTGGCTGCTCTGTGGTCACATGTTCTGCCTTCATTTACATCCTGCTTCTGGATTGGGTGAATGAGATAACACTGTGCTGCTGCCGACTCCTCTCCTACAGTACTTTCAGCAACAGCTTTCCTCTCTCCCCCTCCAGCACACAGTCTCTCCTGGCTCCTCCCTCCCCCTCCACCACCAGACTGACGTCAGCAGCACAGGGAAGGGAGGAGAGCAGAGAGCAGCCGCGGATGGGCCTATCTCTAACAAGGGGCCTGGAGCTGCAGCTCCATCAGCCCCTACGTTAATCCGGCCCTGAGTATAGGAACAGGTTCAGAATTATCTTCACCTCCCAGAAAACTAGATAAAGCATCCACTTTGATGTTTTTGTTCCCCTGCCTATATGTATTAAAAAAAATTAAGCCTGGTGAAGAATGCCGCCCATCTTGCCTGTCTAGGTGTTAGACGTCTTGCAGACTCTAGATATACAAGATTCTTATGATCCAAGATTATCATGATCGGATGAACAGCCCCCTCCAAAAAATGTTACGTTTCCAATGTCATTATTTATCTCAGCGGATAACAGTTTTTTAGAAAAGTATGCACATGGATGCCATTTACCAGGAGATGCACCCTGCGACAGTACAGCACCCCCACTTCAGACATGTCAACGTACACAATAGACGGCTAAGTAATATCAAGTTGTATGACAATCGGCGCAGATGCAAACCACTCTTTCAAGGTATCAAATGTCTCCCTGGCCAGACTGGACCATTTGGAAAAGTCCATACCTTTCCTGCTTATATCAGTCACAGGTTTGGCCACTACCAAAAGTTTTTGATGAACTTACGGTAGAAGTTGTCAAAACCGAAGAGCCTTTGTAACACATTTAAGTCCTCAGGACGATCCCAATTCAGTACCACCCAGACTTTCACCGTATGCATGCGATAACCAGAGGACTATAAAATATAGCCAAGAAAAGGGATCATCTCAATTTAAAAACATATATTTCTCTGGTTTGACAAACAATTTATTGTCTTTGATTATCTGTAAAACCTGACTGACATGTACTGATGGGACTTAAGGTCAGGCGAATAAATTAATATGTCATCAAGATAGATCACTACAAATCCACCTCCAGGTGACTAAAGATGTCATTTACAAAGTGCTGAAAGATGGCGGTAGAATTTATCAACCCAAATGGCATCACAAGGTTCTCATAGTGTCTCTCAGGTGTATTGAAGGCTGTTTTCCACTCATCCCCCTCCTTAATATGAATGAAGTTATACGCCCCCCTGTGATCCAGTTTAGAAAACCATGTTACTCCCACAATCTGGTTAAAGTGGTTCAGGATGAGATGGATAGGGTAAGGATCCCGGAACTTGATCTGATTGACTTTGCGGAAATCCAGGCAGGGACGTAACCCTCTGTCTTTCTTTCTGGCTAGCTGGGTGCCCAAACAGTGCCTTGACAATACTCACTCCACTTAACCACCTCCCAAGTCTGCCAGTCTATTGCAAGGTTGTGCATCATGAGGCAAGGTAGTCCAAGAACCACAGGAGAAGGCAGATCTGCTAGCACATAACAGGCAATACATTCTGAGTGCAGGGCCCCTACCTGAAGATATATTCCATGGACGATTTGAGTAAAATACCCCTGGCTCAAGGGTGCGAAGTCAATGGCAATTGAGTATATGTTTAAACAGTGTTTGTGGTTTGATGCCCTGAACCTAGACAAACCTAGCGCCAATCAAATTAAACCACGCCCCACTGTCCAGAAAGGAAGATATAGCCACCTTATGTTTGCCCAGATGGATCTCAGCCGGTAGTAAAAATGACTTACCCAAGGAGGAGATATGTACACCGGGCAGGGCCGGCGTCAGCACCCGGCACACCCGGGCAAGTGCCGGGCCCTGAGCAGGCGGGGGGCCCACTCGCAGTCTGGCACCCCCGCGCCCGTTAGCGGAGGAGAGCGGTGTCAGCGCCGCCACTGGGCCCCCCCCGCTTGCTCAGGGCCCCGGCATCAGCTGGCACAATACTTACCTCTCCCGTGCCTCCGCTGCCGCAGCTCCGGCCTCCAGGGGGCGCCGGCGCTTCCTCTCACAGCCGGCGCTGAATGACGTCATCATTCAGCGGCCGGCTGTGGCACAGAGCGCGGGGACGCCGGACAGGTAAGACGTGTGTGTGTGTGTGTCTCTGTGTGTATGTAGTGCGGTGCTTTGTGTGTGTATGTATGTGTGTGTGTGTGTGTGTGTGTATGTATGTGAGAGAGTGCTTGTGTGCTGTCTGTGTGTGATGATGGGCAGGCATTGCTGATAATGGGGAGGCATTGATGATGATGATGGGGAGAAGATGATGATAATGGGCAGGCATTGATGATAATGGGCAGGCATTGATGATGGGGAGAAGATGATGATGGGCAGGCATTGCTGATAATGGGGAGGCATTGACGATGATGGGGAGAAGATGATGATAATGGGCAGGCATTGATGATAATGGGCAGGCATTGATGATGGGGAGAAGATGATGGGCAGGCATTGATGATGATGGGGAGGAGATGATGATGGGCAGGCATTGCTGATAATGGGGAGGCATTGATGATGATGGGGAGAAGATGATGATAATGGGCAGGCATTGATGATAATGGGCAGGCATTGATGATGGGGAGAAGATGATGATGGGGAGGAGATGATGATGATGGGCAGGCATTGATGATAATGGGGAGGCCATGATGATGATGGGGAGGCAATGATGATGATAAGGAGGCAATGATGATGATGGGGAGACAATCATGATGATAATGGGGAGTCTTTCCACAGCGCCCTTTCCTGAGCCGTAACAGTGCAGAACGCAGTACAGCGCAGAGGAGAGCTCCATATTTTGTATGGAGCATTATATGGGGACCAGTATCCTGTATGGAGCATTATATGGGGACCAGTATCCTGTATGGAGCATTATATTGGGTCCAGTATTCTGTATGGAGCATTATTTTGGGTCCAGTATCTGTATGGAGCATTATATGGGGGGTGACATCCTGCAGGGGGTATTATATGGGTGATGAGGGGGAGACTGTGGTGCCCATAATATTGTATGGAGGACTGTACTGTCCAGTCTGTTCTGTGCGCTGTGAGGATTTGGCGGTTTTTGAGCTATTGTACAATTTACAATAGATATCACTCATGTAATGGAAGAAGTGAAGTATTTGGCATTGTACTGTACCCATATTTCTCTGCTGTATCTGTGCATCATGAATCGTGGTCTGTGTTAAAGGGGCCCACTGAGGCTCTTTCGCCCGGGGCCCATAAAAACCTGGAGCCGGCCCTGACACCGGGCTTGCTAACCTCGCCGCAACCCGTTCTCCTTAGTTGTCCAGTGGCTGTTTACGGTGAGGTTTGGAAGTACAAGTACCCACAAAGTGACCCTTTATACCACAATAACAACACTCTTCCAGTTTACGCTAATCTACAGTTTAATCAACAGAACAAGTTGCCCCACTCAATTGTATGGGTTCCTCAAATGACTCAGACCAAGGTTCCCTTGACGCCAGACAACCCGCAAATTGAGGTGTCTCTTTATGTCTCTAGCGAAGACGATGATCCACCCGGGTAGCCAGAGAGATGGCCGCCTCAAGGGACACCAAATGAATATATCTTTATTAGAGCATGATTACTAATAACATAATAAAATCAATGATTTAAAAATATATACCAGAGTTAGCCATGAGATGGCGCCACAAACAAATAGTAAGCGATATGCATAGACTAATGGTAAAACCACAGTGCACAAAAATAGTGAAACATGTGCCAGTTATAACAACAAAAAGACTAAGAATATAAATATTAATGCATAATGTGCAAATAGTGTTGTAAAATCAAACAAGTGTGCAAAAAAGAGACAATAATGTGGTTATACACCTAAACAATGTGCTGCAGCGCCAGGAGTCCCGAATCCCTACATACGTTTCACATGAATGTCAGGTTGCATATTCGTTGGCGTAGTTTGCATATTTTATAACATGCTTGAAGCCGAAAAGTTTTTTATTTTTATCAGTTATGCGAATTTTTTTTTATGATATCCCTTCCCACAGTTGAATTTCTAACCTTTCCACTTCTCCCAATGTGTTAAGTCACATCCAGGAGCCAAGCCTTGAATTTATATTTATGCTCCTTCCCCTGTAACCCCTTCATCATCTAATGTTACCCAATCATCACAGCTCCACACTCCCAAAGTCCACAATATTTCACCGTCATACAGACCCCAAACACAAAAGTAGCTGTTTAATGCAAAATTATCAGCTGTTTATGGTTGTTGTGAAATAAAATTTTTATTTTGTTTGCACACTCCCTGTGTTTTCTTTGTCTCTTTATGTGAAACACACATATGTGTGTATTGTTTAAAGTTGTAAGGGGTGTTTAACTCAAGATGTTTTAGTAGTACTAAAGTAATGAAACATATAACATTTACTTGCAAACATAAAGTAAGGAAACATATAACATTTACTTAAAGTGTATTAAACTATATCATCTTGTCATGGAACACGTCCAATATCCGAGACAAAATAAGCAGCAAACTTATCCCTCATCTGGGCAACTTCCACTGTAGTTCTCAGAGGGTGATGACTGTAATCCTGCAAATTGCTATCAACTGGTTGGTCAAGTTCTAATTGTTGTCACTCTTTTTCAAAGATGAAATTGTGCATAACAACACATGCTTTCACCACATCATCAATTGTCTCAATTTTTAGATTGATGGGTGTTCCCAAAATGTCAGTCGGTAGTTGAAAATCCTTTTTGTGTGATTCAAGTCCCGACTCGAGTACGGTTTTATGAGGTTGGCACACATTTGGAACACCTCATCCCCAACCACAACAAAGGCATTGGCAGTCTTACATTGTTCGGAAGAGGTTGTGTGGTGGGAAAATTAAAATCATTACCATACAAACGTTGGCCCATGTCAGAGTTTTTGAAAGTCTTTGAGTCATTTCCTCGTCCAAATGAGCCAACGTCTACAGCGAGAAATCTACAGTTAGCATCTGCAATCGCCATCAAAACAATGGAAAAGTATTTTTTATAATTGAAATACTCAGATCCACTTCCAGCAGGTTTCAGAATCCGAATGTGTTTGCCGTCTACAGTCCCAACACAGTTCGGAAAATTACAAATGTCCTTGAATTTTTCAGCTTTTTCAAGCCAGAGTTCAGTTGCAGGTTGGGGAGGAATTCTGCACGCAAAACATCACATAACGGCCTGCAGGTATCTCCAACAATCCCAGAAAGTCTGGACACTCCAATCCGGCATTGGAAATGTAGAGATCTTAAGGTCTCTCCAGTAGCCAGGAATCTGCCAAACAGAAAATGGGAAAAATAAGTACATGGCTTTTTTAACAATCATATTAAATGATGGGAAAAAACATTACATGTCTTTTATAACAATCATATTAATGACAGGTGTTTATTTTTCAAAATTACGTACCTCAGGGTCACCAACAGACGTTCCTCAGCAAGAATTGATCGACGTAGCTGTGTGTCCTGCTTGATGATGGATCCTCAGGCACGTTGCAGCAATTCATCAAAGCTCTGTTCCGACATCCTGGTGTATTCGAAAAACTTCTGCGGATTTTAACGCAGTTCGTTGTACAATGAGTGGTAGGCTCCACGGCTGTCTCGGACTTCTACAATGGGGTATTGCCAATAGCGACGACGTCTTCTCCTTCTTCATCTTCTTTCTTCTTCACAAGCCACAGCAAAGGCAAAAGCCAATTTCAATGATAAATCCACATTATAATAGAAGCTCCGCATGCCAAGATCCATCTTGCAGCTAGATACAGCAGCAAAAGATGAGGATTTCATCTGTGTAGGGTCTATATATACAGGTTCCCCATGAGACATGACCATTGGGTGTGGCATTTGTCAAGGAAATTCTCCCACAAAATTAGTTAAAAATACGAACGCTTGCGCTGAAAAAAACGCAAACGCATGCAAAAACGCCTACTTTTTTTTTGCATCATGCGTAAGATGCGTATAAAAATGCAGCGTAACCATACGTTAGAATGCGTTTGCGCTTGCAGATGATACGCTGCGCTCAGAGACGCTAATGTGACGCTGAAGGAAGCTCCCGGGAGGACAGAAGGGGAACTAGGGACACAGGAAGTGCCAAAGTCACCCATGGGGCCCGTATCAGAAGTGGAGGGACCAGGTCGTAGTAGGGGAACCGGCCCCCAGGACTAGTGGAGGACTGCAAGACTCAGCTAGCAAGCCGGAGGCAGGAGCATCTGTAAGTGCCCCAGCCACATCCACAATTATTCGCTGAAAAGGCAGCCATATAGGAGCAAGGGGACTCATGACCTCTCCCGACAAGGTCCGTGGCTGCTGGCTTGAGACACTGTTTGTGAAGGTGCTGGGCAGGAGGGCGGAAGCCAGTGCGGTGAGACGGCCAGGAGAGGTACACACTGGAGTCCTGGAATGGTGCAGCCCAATCAACCTGGGAGTTTGCTGGACCCCTCACCTAGAGGACACGGCACCAAGCGGGCATCTGCGCACAAGTGAACTGTGAGTAAAGCGTTGGACACTGCACCCTGCTGTGTCCTCTGAGTCATTCCGGCGTCGCAAACCCTGCACCACAACAACCACCATCATCATTACCATCATCACCTACAACATCCTAACTGCCCTGGGACACAGTTCTACCCGTGGAGAGCTTAACCATCTCCGCTGCCCTATCATCCCAGAGGATCTGCATTGCAGTGTCAGTCGCCTGACCGAACACCACGGGTGTCGTCACGAACATTAATCCATTATATTACAAACTTTACACCTTTTCATCTTCCCCTTTTATTGGACGCCCAGAGCCACAGATCAGGTCACTGCTGCCGTGACACTGCCCCTTTAAGAAGCAGCCCAGTAATGGGTACCCCACGGCCCTGGCGGGCGCTCCACATACATTTTTGAATATTTGGGGTATTGTGCCCCAAATACTTTGGGGTAATGTGGGGTATCTGTGGTTGAAATTTAATGCAATCTTATATGGGGGGTATTGTTCCCCATGCGCTGTGGCTGAAATTTTTAAACTTCTTCTGTGGGGGTATTGTGTACCATGCCCTATGGGTGAAATTTGTAATAATCTTATGTGGGGGTATTGTTCCCATGCTCTGTGGGTGAAATCTGAATCAGCTTCTGTGGGGGTACTGTGCCCCATGGCCTGGGGTAAATTTTGTAACCTGCTTATGTGGAGATATTTTCCCACATTTTTAACTGGGCTGGCGGTTGCAAACCTCAGTCACTGTGAGGAAACTGTTAAAATGTTTATAGTCATTTACTTCCTATTTTACCATGATTGCTATGCTGAAATACCTTTAAATCATTTCCTATCCACATTTGTTTGTAGGGCAATTGTCCTGCTCTTACCCCCATTTTGCAGCCCCCTAGCCCTTACTGCGACCATTTTAGTCATTTTACAGCTCTGAAGTTCGGTTTCCCATTGACTTATATAGGGTTCGGTATCCGCGGTCAAGTTTGCGACCCGAACCGGACCTTAAATAAAAAGGTCCGCCCGAACCAGCCGATCACGGACATCCAGGGGTTGGCTCGTCATCTCTAATAATGATACATCATGGCTGATTAAGCGCGGCCCCTCACAGAAAAGGTTCCGACACGAAACACAGAGAAAATCCACGAGCTCCACACAGCACGTATCCTACAAGCGCTGCTCCACACGTGTCATATACACACAAACCCGCACCACACGTCACACGCAATCACAACTCTACAATGAAATGTCACACAGGCTCCCTACACACAGAAATTTCCCCTCATCCAGCACCATGACAACCAGCACTGCAGAGTCCTGCATTCACTGAGGCCCCTGATCATGTGACCCCTGGCTCCTCCCCTCCTGTGACCTCATCACAGGTCCTGTCGCACAGAACAGCCATATATGTGGTGTGCGGCTCTGCAGGTGGAGGTAGGTGCTGGAGATTCCCCATTACTGGGCGGGGACAGTAACCCCCTCAGTGCTGGACAACATACCCGTACTGAGATGCATAGAATTTATTCATTAACTTTAATTAAGTTTTCACTTTTCTAGCCTTTGTCGCCTTGTGTGGGTTTGTTTTTGTTTATATACAGGTGATATTTTTAATTTTAATTTAGATATCCCGTTATAATTAACTTGTATTATTTTTTGTGGCGTAAAGCAGAGAATGACGCTGTCGTATTGTGCACTTTTTTGTTGTCGGTCAGTGTTTGGTTTAATTCCCATCCCACGACTGAATTGAGCTGAGTGGTCGCAGAAGAACGCTGTCGTGCCGTACATTGTTAGTGGGACCGATGGAGATAGACGACAATTCTTTGTGGGAAATCCCTTTGAAGCTCTATCCAAAATATGGGGGGAACACTCACCGATCTCTTTGGGTCAGAGAGAATCTTAGGCGCACAGTAACCAGGAGAGTTCATGGAATCACATTCACTTTGTTTGGACCGTGAGGCCGTATTCACATAAAAGACCTAATACGACAACATTGGTTTAAGTGGTGATGACGGTATGTTTGTGATGTGATGCTCCACACGGATCATTCACCATGAAAGCGGCCATCACCGCTCACACCATTGATTAGCTTGAAACAGTATCATCAAAACAGTAACCATATTCAAAACTATAGCTATATTAAGGACCCTTTGCCTAATAAAAGGGGCCTAATCAATAAATCTACATGGACACTCCTATATTGTAATGGATACTGAAAAACATGTACACCAGGAGAAAGTAAAGCAAATAGGTGACAAAAGATAATAATTTTAATTATATTTTTTATTTGAAAAAGTACAAAACATTATAAAACAGTATCATGCAGAGAATAATAGTAACAATGACTCAAAGCAGAGAATGCCAAAGGTACCACAGGGCGATCTATCCCCTCACCAAAATTCCCATATAGAGTAGTCAGAATCGCAAGAGCCCCATAACAGTGTGATATAGGGGCATAGATAGAAAGGGTGAGTGTCCTAGAGGAGATCCTCGCCAGTGCAGGAGATACCGCCTATATAAGGGTTCATAGTCGAGCCCATAAATAGTACAAGGGACACTTACCAAATTATGGGACTCAGGAGGTCCTACCATACTGAAAAACATGTAGCGCATAGTTATTAGCCATGCAAAAAGGTATATATATATATATATATATTATATATAGCCATGTATCTATGCAAAGTCAATTAGAACAGAGACTGAGGTAGCAAAGCGTGTGTATCACATACATTACTAGGGCAAGGAGAGTATCTAATTCAATTCATAACTGAATAAAGTGCAAATGATTATATCAACCTCATTACCAAGTGCATGAAGAGAAGCAGAGTGGATACTGTACCACTACAAAGTGTGTAGGTAATTAATTTCTCACGTGTGGTAACCTAAATGTAACACTGAATCCATACAAAAAAACATAATGAACTATTACGCATTGTTACCCAAATGTGGTACCATGCTGCCAGCCCCACCGCACGTTTCATGTTAGCTTCTTCAAGGGGACACTCATTGGCGAAACGGGCATTGGGCTGTCAGCTTGGTACCACAGATGGGTAACAATACATGGTCTTATATCTATCTATCTATATGCAGTATATACACCGCTCAAAAAAATAAAGGGAACACTCAAATAACATATCCTAGATCTAAATGAATGAAATATTCTCATTGAATACTTTGTTCTGTACAAAGTTGAATGTGCTGTCAACATAATCACACAAAATAATCAATGGAAATCAAATTTTTGAACCAAAGGAGGCCTGGATTTGGAGAGACCCCCAAAATGAAAGTGGAAACATGTCAAAATGAAAATCAAAACAAGACAAAATTAAGGTGGAAACAAGTCAAAATGATGCTCAGTATTGTGTGTGGCCTCCACGTGTCTGTATGACCTCCCTACAATGCCTGGGCATGCTCCTGATGAGGTTGCGGATGCTCTCTGAGGGATATCCTCCCAGACCTGGACTAAAGCATCCGTCCACTCCTGGACAGTCTGTGGCCCTCCAAAGAAATGCCACCCCACACCATTACTGACCCACTGCCAAACCGGTCATGCTGAAGGATGTTGCAGGCAGCAAGTTCACACTCAGCAGACGTGACAGAGCCTGGAGACGCCGTGGAGAGCAATCTGCTGCCTACAACATCCTTCAGCCTAATCGGTTTGGCAGTGGATCAGTAATGGTGTGGGGTGGCATTTCTTTGGAGGGCCACATAGCCCTCCATGTGCTTGCCAGAGGTAGCCTGACTGCCAATAGGTCCTCAGACTCCTTGTGAGACCATATGCTGGTGCGGTTGGCCCTGGGTTCCTCCTAATGCAGGACAATGCCAGACCTCATGTGGCTGGAGCGTGTCAGCAGTTCCTGCAAGATGAAGGCATTGAAGCTATGGACTGGCCTGCCCATTCCCCAGACCTGAATCCGATTGAGCACATCTGGGACAGCATGTCTCGCTCCATCCACCAACATCACGGTGCACCACAGACTGTCCAGGAGCTGACTGATGCTATAGTCCAGGTCTGGGAGGAGATCCCTCAGGAGAACATCCGCAACCTCATCAGAAGCATGCCCACTCATTGTAGGGAGGTATACAGGCACGTGGAGGCCACACACACCACTGAGCATCATTTTGACTTGTCTCCACTTTAATTTTGTCTTGTTTTGATTTTCATTTTGACTTGTTTCCACTTTCATTTTGGGGGTCTCTCCAAATCCAGGCCTCCATTGGTTCAAAAATTTGATTTCCATTGCTTATTTTTGTGTGATTATGTTGACAGCACATTCAACTTTGTACAGAACAAAGTATTCAATGAGAATATTTCATTCATTCAGATCTAGGATGTGTTATTTGAGTGTTCCCTTTATTGTTTTGAGCAGTGTATATAGACAAAAAAGAGTACAGCAGCACTGTGCATGAATCTAGGCCATGTCAAAACACAGAAAAACATTAAAAACATTAGAGCAGGGACCCATCAGACGGTGTGGTTGATGGGCATACATAAATTGGCCAATTTGTGCGCTAAGAACCTTCATTTTCATCTATTACTATAAGTTCAAAAACTTTTTTTGAAAAAAATCTTTTTGAGGAGTAAAATTTAAATTTAATGTTTTTAATGTTTTTCTGTGTTTTCACATGGCCTAGATTCATGCACAGTGCTGCTGTACTCTTTTTGTCTATATAATGAGGTTTGGCAGCTTGCATGTGTTCACATTTGGAGGTGCTGATCAGGTTTTTCTGAATATATATTGTGAGACAGTGAAGGGGTGTGTGCTGGACGGCGTGTATATCTCGCCCAGGTTTCTTAGCTGGGGCGCATAAAATAGGTTGTCAGTGCGGTGTTCATTCCATTCCTATCTGGGACAGGTTTGCAGTGCAACCCGGAGTGAACACAGCTGCTTAATTAGGCAGCCATAAGTACCTGCTTGAGAAGTTCAGAGGAGGCTCTCTCTCTCAGTCTGGATCTGACTTCAGACGCCATTGGAGCCTCATGTGAGCTGCACGCTGGTAACTACTGAACATATGTGTTGTTTTGGGCACAGGCTATTAGAGTCTGGACCCGGATAGAAAGGGAAATCTATCTAAGTGTAATTAGTGGCGGGACACGCCTAGGCTTTATGTTTATGATTTTGTTTTAATTTATGTTCTGTTTGCTGTGGACTTTAATAAAACTGGTTGCGGACAGTTTTTAACAGAACCACTGTCTGTGAATGGTCTCTTTATGCCACTCCGTCTCCCCAAGACGGCGATCCCAGAGCTATATCCCCTGAAAAGCTTACAATTGGCGCTTGAATGCTGGGGCAGCACAGTGGCTGAAGACTTTGAAAAAAAAAAAAAAAGGTGTCTACACCGCAAAACTGAACTTATTGTGGAGAAGACTGTGGAGTGTATATGTCTTGGGTGAAGGCTGTCAGCCAGCCCAAGATGTCCGGCAGTATGGAGGAGTTCATTATGCAGCTGGCCCGGAGCCAGCAGCAACAGCAGGAAACCAACCGGTTGTTACTGGAGCAGCTTGCAGCACTAAAAAAAACTCCTAGCACCTCGTCCCCGAATGAAGACGCCGGGTTACCGGCATTATCCGCTGTAAAGAAGGCGGTAAAACAGACTCTGCAGAAGATGACGCCTCATGACAATGTGGAGGCATATCTGGCTATATTTGAGAGACTGGCAGAGAAGGAGAATCTGCCACAATCTGAATGGGCTATGGTGGTCGCGCCCTATTTGACTGGGGAACCCCAAAAAGCCTATTTTGACCTCAGCGAGCAGGACAGCAAAGACTATACTAAGTTGAAAGCGGAGATTCTTGCCCGCCTGGGTGTGACGAGGGCAGTCCGTGCCAGGAGAGTCCATAACTGGAGATACAGGCGAGACAAGCCTGCTCGCTCACAAATGTATGACTTGATTTCTTTGATAAAGAAGTGGTTGGAACCTGACGTCAGCACCCCTGCCCAAATGGTTGAAAAGGTGGTGCTGGACCGGTACATCTGGGCCCTTCCCCCTGAGGTCCAGCTCTGGGTCGGACAGGGAGACCCCAAAGATGCCGATCAACTGGTCAGCCTAATAGAAAGGTATTTCGCCACCAAAGACTATCTACGTGACCAGCCGTCCGAGCGATCATCAGTTCGGAATACCCGGCCTCCGTCATCTCCCGGTAAGAGGGTTCCAGCTGTGGGGGCAAGGGGGGCTGTTGATAGTCCGGGTCAGCCCCGAGGGGACATGTATGAGCGGAAGGGTGATACTTACCTACCAGGAGAACCCAGACCTAGGAAGGTCTCCCCGTCTGAGCACCCTGACCTGAGACAGTGTTGGAGATGCCGTGAACAAGGTCATATTTCAGCCAATTGTCCACTAGTGGGGGAGCCTATGGACTGTGACGCTGGACAGTCTCTCTCGTTCCTCGCCGAGCCCGTGTGCGTGGCCACCCTAGTCGAGGAGACTGGCCCACAGCTGTGTCAGGTCGTGATAAATGGTTGCCCAGTACAGGCCCTACTCGACTCAGGAAGTCGAGTGACTCTGATACATGCTAGTCTGGCTGATGGGGACTTCGTCACAGATAGGTACCTAAGCGTGGTGTGCATACATGGAGACGTCAAAGTCTACCCAGTAACCTCCTCAGACTTCGTCACAAAACTCGGGGAGATCTCATATGAAGTGGGGGTAGTGAAGAACCTGATGCATCCCGCCATATTGGGTCGTGACTTTCCCCTGTTTTGGGGTCTTTGGAAAAAAAATGTTTCTGATGGACAGTGTGATGAAGCTCCTACTGAGGGTGCGCAGTCCCGAGGGGCGGAACACAATGCTAGTGGGCCGTTAAACTTATGTGATAATAATGATGATGACCATGATAATGATCATGATCATGATAATGATGATGACCATGATAATGATGCTGATAGTAATCACGATAATGATATTGATAATGATGATGACTGTAAAAAAAATGAATTTCCATTTCAGGTGATGTTGGGGGAGGGGGAGGATGTTTCTCTAGAACAGAATGTCCCTGACCTACCGGTGTCCCGTGGCAATTTTGGGAGTGAGCAATTGCAAGACCCCACTCTTAAACATGCCAGGGAGAATATAACTGTTCTGAATGAGATCCCACAAAAGCCCAGCTCTGATGAAAAATTTCCCCATTTTGCCATGAACAATGACCTGCTATATAGGGTCACTAAAGTAAAGGGAGAGGCCGTGAGTCAGCTCCTAGTACCTAAGCCATATAGAAGTATGGTGTTAGGTTTGTCCCATAACCACGTGCTGGGTGGGCACCTGGGGATGGACAAAACCCAGGAAAGAATTCTTCAGAGGTTTTACTGGCCCGGGGTTTATCGAGATGTGGAGGATTATTGTAAAACCTGCCCCTCGTGTCAGATAAATGCTCCGGTGTCTCACTTCCGGAGTCCATTAATCCCGCTGCCGGTTATAGAAATACCCTTTGAAAGGGTAGCAATGGACTTGGTAGGTCCTATTGTAAAATCAGCCAGGGGACACCAATACATCTTAGTTGTCCTTGATTATGCAACCCGGTACCCCGAGGCGGTCCCTTTAAGAAATATGGCATCTAAAAATATTGCACGGGAACTTTTTCATATGTTTTCCAGGACAGGAATTCCTAAAGAGATCCTCACGGACCAAGGCACACCTTTTATGTCCAAAGTGATGAAGGAACTGTGTAAGTTGCTTAAAATCTCGCACATTCGGACATCTGTGTATCACCCCCAGACGGATGGGTTGGTTGAACGTTTTAATAAAACATTAAAACATATGTTAAAGAAAGCAGTAGAGAAAGATGGGAGGGATTGGGACTACCTGTTACCCTACTTATTGTTTTCGGTCAGAGAGGTTCCCCAGGCCTCTACGGGATTTTCTTCCTTTGAGTTGGTGTATGGTCGGCATCCGCGGGGCTTGCTGGACATAGCCAAGGAGGTTTGGGAAACCGAGACAACTCCATACAAGAGTGTTATAGAGCATATTGCCCAGATGCAAGAGAGGATGGCTAAAATTATGCCATTGGTGAAGAATCATCTGCAGAGAGCCCAAGAAGCTCAAAGCAGAGTCTATAATCGGTCAGCAAAAATTAGGTCTTTCAACCCCGGGAATCGAGTCCTAATTCTAATTCCCATGGTGGAAAGTAAGTTTTTGGCCAAGTGGCATGGTCCATACGAGGTCGTACAAAAAGTGAGCGAGGTTACTTACAAAGTACACCAACCCGGGAGACGGAAGCCCTACCAGGTATATCATATCAATCTGATCAAGCCCTGGAGGGACAGAGAGGCATTGTTGGCCTCGGGTGAAATAGAGAAAGGGGTAAAACCATCTCTACCTCCTGTGACCATGGGAGAGACGTTGTCCGTGCACCAAAAACAGGAAGTGCGGGAGTTTCTGCAGAAAAATCAGAAAAAATTTTCTGATTTGCCCGGCCGGACCCCTCTAATAAAACACCATGTCGAGACCGAGCCCGGTACTAAGGTCAAGATAAAACCGTACAGACTTCCAGAAGCCCGCAGAAAGATAGTCTCTGCTGAAATTAAACGCATGTTAGACCTCGGGGTCATTGAGGAGGCCCAAAGCGAGTGGTGTAGCCCGATTGTACTCATCCCAAAACCTAATGGAACCTGGAGGTTCTGTAATGATTTCAGAAAGTTGAACAAGGTGTCAAAGTTTGACGCATACCCAATGCCACGGGTAGACGAGCTAATCGAGAGGTTAGGGGGTGCCGTTATATTACAACCCTCGATCTGACAAAAGGGTACTGGCAGATACCCCTGTCTGAGGAGGCAAAAGAAAAAACGGCCTTTGCAACCCCGGAAGGTTTGTTTCAGTATCTGGTGATGCCCTTCGGGTTGCATGGAGCCTCAGCTACCTTTCAGAGGCTTATGGACCAGATCCTACGCCCGCATCAAGCCTATGCAGCTGCCTACCTGGATGATGTGGTAATTTTCAGTTCTGATTGGGAGAGCCACCTCGCTAAGGTACAAGCCGTCTTAGACTCGATAGGCGGAGCTGGGCTGAACATAAACCCAGAGAAATGTGCAATTGGCCTAGAAGAGGCCAAGTACTTGGGCTATGTGATTGGCAGAGGGCTGATCAAGCCACAAATCGATAAAGTAGAGGCAATTCGAAACTGGCCTGTACCCCTCACAAAACGACAGGTCAAAGCATTTTTGGGCATCACTGGGTACTATCGCAGATTCGTACCAAATTATGCCTCCATTGCTGCCCCATTGACTGACCTGACAAAAGGGGGGAAGTCCAAAATGATAAATTGGAATCCGGACGCAGAAAAAGCATTTCTGTCGTTGAAAATGGCTTTGTGTCAAAGACCAGTTCTGGTCACCCCTAATTTCAGGGAAGAGTTTCTGGTTCAAACTGATGCCTCTAATGTGGGGTTAGGGGCGGTGTTATCACAGGTCGTGAAGGGTGAAGAACACCCAGTCCTGTATTTAAGTCGAAAAATGACACCGGCTGAACAAAATTATGCCATTGTGGAGCGAGAGTGCCTCGCAATCAAATGGGCGCTGGACTCCCTACGGTATTACCTCTTGGGTAGGAGATTTAAATTGCAATCAGACCATGCTCCTCTGGCATGGATGAAGCAGAACAAGGAAAGGAATGCCAGGGTGACAAGTTGGTTCCTTTCACTTCAAGAGTTCAATTTCTCGGTTGAGCATAGACCTGGGAAATTACAGGGTAATGCTGATGCCTTGTCCAGAGTTCACTGTCTCTTCGGAGTTTCTGACCAGTCCTCCAGTCTGGAGAAGAGGGGGGGGATATGTGAGACAGTGAAGGGGTGTGTGCTGGACGGCGTGTATATCTCGCCCAGGTTTCTTAGCTGGGGCGCATAAAATAGGTTGTCAGTGCGGTGTTCATTCCATTCCTATCTGGGACAGGTTTGCAGTGCAACCCGGAGTGAACACAGCTGCTTAATTAGGCAGCCATAAGTACCTGCTTGAGAAGTTCAGAGGAGGCTCTCTCTCTCAGTCTGGATCTGACTTCAGACGCCATTGGAGCCTCATGTGAGCTGCACGCTGGTAACTACTGAACATATGTGTTGTTTTGGGCACAGGCTATTAGAGTCTGGACCCGGATAGAAAGGGAAATCTATCTAAGTGTAATTAGTGGCGGGACACGCCTAGGCTTTTATGTTTATGATTTTGTTTTAATTTATGTTCTGTTTGCTGTGGACTTTAATAAAACTGGTTGCGGCCAGTTTTTAACAGAACCACTGTCTGTGAATGGTCTCTTTATGCCACTCCGTCTCCCCAAGACGGCGATCCCAGAGCTATATCCCCTGAAAAGCTTACAATATGTATATATATATATATATATATATATTTAATATATATATATATATATGTAGTGCACATGACGTTTTGTATGTTTAATAAAGCTTTTTGAATTACATCTTGGACTATGCACTCCATGTTTTTCAGTATCCATGCGTGGATTAGCTTTAGGGCTCATGTGAAGGTGTGAGATACTTTGTCCTCAAATATGGAAGAGCTTCTCTCGTAATATATTAAATGTTCTAGTCCATACAAAGAGGAAAAGAATACAATATCTACATATTATATGCCCTCATATATTTCCCCTTATTATCTCCAGTAATTGTATTATTACATGGGATCTTTATGATGTTAAATCGCCATCTTATCCCTCATTCAGGTCCCTACAATATCGAATCCTCTCAGTGGAGCTCTTCTATATAAGATAATCTTCCTGATTGACCTGTGAAGGATGGGTAGGGACAGAGACAAGCTGGTGGAGAGGATATTACACCTCACCCTAGAGATCCTCTTCCGGCTTACTGGAGAGGTGAGAGATTCTGATGATGTCACATTACATCATTCTTATCTGTGGGAATAACAGATGGACAGAACTGGAGAGGTGAGGACTCTGGAAATGTCTGTAGTGAGATTTATTAATGTGTCTCTCCATAACCAGGATTACATAGTAGTGAAGAAGACTTCTAGTGAGCGCTGTCAGGCCCCTGTGTCTGAGGGATGGGGAAGACCCCTGAGCCCAATCACGGGGCCTCCACCTCACCCCCTGATACATGAGGACATCAATGACCAGAAGATCCTGGAACTCACCTACAAGATGATTGAGCTGCTGACTGGAGAGGTGACACTGCTGGGAATGCTGGGACATTATACAGTAACACTATGAAGGGATCGGGGGATGACGGTATCATTGTATGTGTCAGGTTCCTATAAGGTGTCAGGATTCACCGTCTATTTCTCCATGGAGGAGTGGGAGTATTTAGAAGGACACAAAGATCTGTACAAGGACGTCATGATGGAGGTTCCCCAGCCCCTCACATCACCAGGTAATAGACAGGACTAAATACACACAGCCTATAATTATCTGTATGCAAAGAATGTATTCAGTCCCTGTATGTGTTTCCCCCAGTTCTATCCAGTGAGAGGACAACACCAGAGAGATGTTCCCGTCCTCTTCTTCCTCAGGACTGTAAACAAGAAGATCCCAATGTTCCTCAGGATCATCAGGTAGATGGAGAGAAGGTGTCATGAGATCTCCCCTATGATGTGTAGAAGGCTGTGAAGGTCTTGTGTTCAGTCTTGTTTTATCCACCAGTGTGACAGGATAAAGCTGATCATAGATATTGGATGTGGTCTGGATCAATTGTCTTGCTACTGTGTGAACAGGTACAAGCTGCCATGACTGCATAATATACAAACAAAAGAATACAGCAGCACTGCTATATATAATATACGTATAAAATTGAAGGTGCTTAGCTCATGAATTGGCAAATACATGTGTGCCCATCAACCACGACAAGGTGACCTTTTTCATATATATACATATATTAATTGCGGCTTGTATTAATGCTGTATTCTTTTCATCCATTAAATAGATTGTCTTTCTTTTGCCCTAACTACTATTCAAGCATTTGTCCTGATGCCTTCCTATGTGTTTTGGGTGTGGAGGCAGTCCGTGTATGGGTTTTACAATTGGCTGTTTGTTTTTTTGTCTGATTGGTCTTTAGTTTTCTATTTAAGTGTTCAACTTTGTCATTTTCCACCATGCTATAATTAAGGGTGGTTTACCTCCTGAAACGCGTCAGATTTTAATGTCCCCTGTATGTGTTATTGTTTTAATGGACCAACTGTTGTGAATAGGCTGGAGATGAGTTCTGAGCGGAGGCTCCCTCTGGTGGTTACAAACGGTACTGGACTGTCCAGTGAAGATTGTGAGGATTGGGAATCAGGTGTTACTGACTGGTCTTATATAAGGGAGTCGCCTTCCCATCAGGGTTGCCGGTGATCAATTGTTCTGGTCTCAATCCTTGATTCCTGTTTCCTTTGTAGCCTGCTGTGTCGTGTCTGAATCTCCTGCTAACAGATAAGACATTTTCTTCTTTTTGTTTTTGTGCTTGATTTTTGCATTTTGTCCTGCACTTCCGTGGGGGCCTTCAGGGTCCCCTCTGGGGGCTTTTGCCCTCTCAGTTCAGTTCAGCCACTGATGTTTGTACATTTGCTTTTTCCAGTTTTTTCAGTGGCTGCTGTTTTGTTTTTGGTTACACCAGAGAACTAATTTAGGTGGTAGAGGTCGTGTGATCTCAGGTGTTTTTGAAATTAGTAGAGTTGGTGCTTTTCAGGGTTTTTTGAGATTGCAGTAAGTGCCCTTCCTATCCTTTTCTATTTAGTAAGTTTGGGCCCCAACGTTTGCTCATACTATTTTCTGTCTGTGTCAGTATTTCTTCTTGTCTAACCGCCATTACATGTTTGGGGGCTTTCTATGTTCTTTGGGGATCTGCTCCGGGGCAGATAGCTTTCCTCTTTCTATCTTTAGGTGTAGTTAGTTTCTCAGGCTGTGACGAGGCGTCTAGGACCAACGTAGGAACGCTCCACGGCTGCCTCTAGTTGTGGTGGTTAGTCAGGGTATTGCAATCTCATAGTTTCCAACTGCTCTGGTGTATTTCTGTCATGGGTGCATCGCCACGAAGATCGTCGCGATTGCACATTCTGACTTCTCACAGCTGAGCTGCTGTTTCTTTGTGTTTGGTAATGAGAGAGTTAATTTTACCTAGCTCTTTGCTAAGACTAGGTTCAGCCTCGCCCGGCTGCTTTGGATTATGTTCTAATTAGTTTCCTTTATATTCCTGCCAGTCTGGGTGTTGGATGCCGGTGAAAGCATTCATATAGTTTAGCAGACTGGATCGGTTCTGGGAATACTTAAGCTAAGAGCTCCTTAGTTGTTTTTACTCTTACAGCTTATAGTTTATCTCTGAGACCTATGGTGTTCCTACTGTGTGTGAGTGTTGTATGTAAGACTTTATTTACTTTATTTCTTATCTTTCTTGTATGTCTTTCTGTTCATTAACCGTTACCTGGTCATTCCCTTTGGTGGTATTCAGGGTCCTTCTTAGGACTAGAATACAGTTGGCAGGGATTGATAGGAGACAGGGTTTACGCTGGTGGCCTGGACCTCTGTACCTTTAACAGTACCTCCAGGTTGAGGGATTAGTTAGGACCCCAGTTAGGGTCAGCTTAGACCCCGGTCACCCTCTAGCCGGAGACAGCGTATAACGGATTCCGTTTTGACCCACTGGACTTTCTGTCAGGTAAATCTATGTTATCATATAGCTATGCACATGTTATATAGTATGTTGCCCTTTTGATATAGATATTTGTCATCACATATATATATCTGCTATACAGCGTGACATTTTCACCGGCCATACTAAAGATTCTCCCCAGCTATCATGGATCCAGTAGCCCAGCTGGCCCGGCAGTTGCAGGGATTGTCCATGGAGTTGGCAGACATTAAGTCCAAGGTTTTGTCCCCCCGGAGCAAACCAGATCTGAACCTAAGGTTGCTCTCCCGGACAGGTTCACTGGTGGGCGGACAAATTTTTTACTTTCCGGGAGGCATGTAAATTGTACTTTCGGCTGCGGCCTCGGTCATCTGGGAGTGAAGAGCAGAGGGTGGGAATTGTTATCTCGCTCTTACAAGGGGATCCTCAATCTTGGGCGTTCTCTATTCCTCCAGGCTCCCAGATCTCCAGTCAGTGGATCGATTTTTTACTGCCCTGGGTCTGGTATATGATGATCCGGATCGAGTCTCCCTTGCTGAAACAAGGTTACGTAAAATACGGCAAGGAAATCGTCCAGCGGAGGAATATTCTTCTGAGTTCCGTAGATGGGCAACAGATACTCAGTGGAATGACCCTGCTCTTAGGAGCCAGTTTTGTCAAGGGTTGTCTGACAAATTAAAAGATGTGTTGGCTCAGTATGATTCTCCTCCATCACTGGAGGCTGCTATGGCCCTCGCTATTCGCATTGATAGACGTCTTCGGGGAAGACGCGAGGTAACTCCGCCCCCGTGATGACTCCACCTACTACTAAAGTCCCTTATACTGAGGTTCCTCTGGTCTGTTCTGAGGAACCCATGCAGTTGGGAGGGACATCATTTTGTAGGAGGGAATCAGCGGTGCGCCGCAAGACTAGAAGGTGTTTCTTTTGCGGGAGAGAGGGACATTTTGTTGGGGGGTGTCCATCCCGGACCTCTTTGAACAAGGAGTTAACCTGGGAGTGTGTATTTCGTCCCCAAATCCCTCTCAGTTTCTCGTGCCTGCGGAGGTGGTGATTGGTACTAGAACTGAGAGGATTTCTGTTTTTCTTGATAGTGGGTCCGGGGCTAATCTGGTGGACACTCGGTTTGCCCAGGTGCATGGTATGCAACTGAGTGTATTGGCCAAACCGGTCCCTATACTCTCTATTGATTCTAGACCTCTTGGTCAAGGTAGCTTGGTACAAGCTGTTCATAACATAGATCTTCGAGTAGGGGCAATACATAAAGAGCAATTGTCTTGTTATGTGTTGGAGGGTCTGCCTGCTCCTATTGTGTTGGGACTTCCTTGGTTGGCTAAACTAACCCAGTGATTGATTGGCAATCCAGAAAGATAAGCCAGTGGGGTGAATTTTGCAAGAATAACTGCATGAGCACGGTCATCGGTGCTGTTGTCCCTAGGACTTTGCCTCCTTTTCTGGAGGACTTTTGGGAGAAGTTCTCAGAGGAGGGGTGTAAAGAGTTACCTCCTCATCGCACATATGACTGCTCAATAAAGTTGCTTCCTGATGCCTTATCTCGTACTTTCCCAGGGGTCGGGAAGACTGATGATCCGGTTCCTATTCCTCAGGAGGGAGTTGTAGTGTCAGCTGTATGCTCTGAGCTTGAGGGGGAGGTATTGGGGGCTCAGGGGGACGCCCCTGTGGGACTTCCAGGGAGACTGATAGTTCCAGATCGCTTAAGACTGAAGGTTACGGAGAACCCTTACAAACGGATGGCTGATAGGAGGAGAGTTTCTGGTCTAGATCTGAGGGTGAACGATCTGGTGTGGTTGTCTACCAGGAATATAAAACTTAAAGTTCCCTCCTGGAGGTTGGGTCCCAGATTCATCGGGCCATACAGGATCAGTTCCATAATTAATCCTGTGGCATTTCGTCTGGACCTCCCTCCTACGTTTAAAATTCATAATGTGTTTCACAAGTCATTACTTAAAAAGTATGTGGCACCAGTCATACCGTCACCTCTACCTCCTCCTTCAGTGGTAATCAATGATAACGTGGAAGTTCATTGGAGGGGGTATGGTCCTGAGGAGAGGACGTGGGTCCCTGCGTCTGATGATAACGCAGATCGATTGGTTCGGACCTTTCACACAACTTACCCGGACAGACCTGGTCATGAGGGTCCGGAGGCCCCTCGTAGAAGGGGGGGTACTGTCATGGGTGCATCGCCACGAAGATCGTCGCGATTGCACATTTGACTTCTCACAGCTGAGCTGCTGTTTCTTTGTGTTTGGTAATGAGAGAGTTAATTTTACCTAGCTCTTTGCTAAGACTAGGTTCAGCCTCGCCCGGCTGCTTTGGATTATGTTCTAATTAGTTTCCTTTATATTCCTGCCAGTCTGGGTGTTGGATGCCGGTGAAAGCATTCATATAGTTTAGCAGACTGGATCGGTTCTGGGAATACTTAAGCTAAGAGCTCCTTAGTTGTTTTTACTCTTACAGCTTATAGTTTATCTCTGAGACCTATGGTGTTCCTACTGTGTGTGAGTGTTGTATGTAAGACTTTATTTACTTTATTTCTTATCTTTCTTGTATGTCTTTCTGTTCATTAACCGTTACCTGGTCATTCCTTTGGTGGTATTCAGGGTCCTTCTTAGGACTAGAATACAGTTGGCAGGGATTGATAGGAGACAGGGTTTACGCTGGTGGCCTGGACCTCTGTACCTTTAACAGTACCTCCAGGTTGAGGGATTAGTTAGGACCCCAGTTAGGGTCAGCTTAGACCCCGGTCACCCTCTAGCCGGAGACAGCGTATAACGGATTCCGTTTTGACCCACTGGACTTTCTGTCAGGTAAATCTATGTTATCATATAGCTATGCACATGTTATATAGTATGTTGCCCTTTTGATATAGATATTTGTCATCACATATATATATCTGCTATACAGCGTGACAATTTCCTTTTTGCCTGCTCTCCTCAGCTACCAAATATAACAACCAACAATAAAGTAACCAATTTTTTTATACTACTGATGGATGGATGTGCTGAACTTCCCTGAATTGTTTGCTATCGCTGATTCTGACAGTTGGATACTGCACCCACTGTTTAGCAGATTATTTTATTAGCAAACTTCTTTCTTTTTGTTTTGTTTTTCTGTGACCTTTCTTTGATGGGACCCTAAGCCTAATATTTATCAAACATGTGCCTCACTGGCTATGCCATAAACCAGGCCCACATGAATTGGCCAATTTATGCGCTAAGTACCTTCATTTTTATAAGTATATTCTATATAGCAGTAATTCGGTTCAAATTTGATATATTCAATGTTTGCATACATCATGGCACTTAGGCTATGTGCAGTCTTCTGGCACAAAAGCTGTTCCTTTTATATATGCGCCACATTGTTGATACCCTGAGACTATTTCAGCCCATGCGCTATATTCAAGTCGATCCTTTATGTGTATACACACGCATGCAAGAGAAGCTGGAGAGGAGACAAAGCGCAAGTAGGGTCTTATCTGGGTAACAATATAAAGGGCTATGCATGATTGCGCTCCTCTGGTTGGGTTGTGGGCACGCAAGCACTTTAAGGCTTAAGGCTACTGCAGAGCCACGAGGAATAAATGCATAGAACTGGAGAAACAAATGGGTTATTCTTGCCTGCCATGGAGAAATAAAATAAAGGATGCCAATCCAATTTCAGGCGGTGTTATTCGTCTACGCGTTTTGAAGTATAAAACGATGGCGGTTTGTCCTGATGAAGAAGTTAAATACCTCGAAACGCGTCAACGAATAAAACCATCCAAAATTGGTTGGCATCCTTCACTTTTTCTCCACGGCAGCGCAAAACAACCCACTTGCTTCTCCAGTTCTACATGTACACACATGGGCTCTTTGGTCCCAGGAACATAATTTCCATGTGCACTATTATGATGCAGTGCTTCTTTTTCACTACCATCCTTTTATTTCGGAGTACATATCTCCGATTTCTTCCTTCTGCACAAAAATGGTGGTGAGTGCTTTCCCTTATATACAACCTGCTTGTTCTTTGTATGTGGTTGGAAACTTTTTCTGTAATTAGCAGCACCTGTCCACATATAATTTTCTATTAAATCCTGCCTGATCACCCACTGCAAGATTTTTGATCATCATGCCAGTTACCATATTTTTCTGACTATAGGACGAACCCAGGTTTATACAAAAAAAAACAAAACAAAAAACAATATTACATAGCATTTAGGCTAGTTCACACGTTGCGGAATTGCCGCGGGAAATATTAAACTTCCTTATGAGAAAGAGTAGTGTGAAGTAACACTAACTTTATAAAACAGTTTAAGGCTGTTTTGCATTTAAAATTGTAAAACATGATTGGAAGTGTAAGGGTATGTGCACACATTAAGTATTTGCTGCAGAAATCTCTGCTCCAAACATCGTGTCTCTTGGTAGGAAAAATGCGTAAAATACTCAAATTTTTTTATGCTCTTTTTATTTGTATTTATTCCCATTCATTAGAATGGGTGAAAAATAGTGATAAGCGATCGTTCTCGGATAAGTTGTTATTGGAGCACGCCGGGTGCTAACTGAGTGTCTTCGGCGTGCTCGAAAAATATTAGACACAGTATTTGCATAACAAACCGGCAATCCCTGTATGTGTATCGGCTGTCGAAGAGGCGTGGGGACTTGAACATATTATTCAAGCACGCCGAAGACACTTGGTTAGCACCCGAGCGTGCGGGATAACACTGTTTTTTTTGCGTAAAAAAACAGGGCAAATACTTAACATGTGCACACATCCTAAGGGTTAGTGTAACTGCACAAATATTACTTCCGGTCTCCGCTTCTGCTTTATGTCTTGGTGATTATGTGGCAACTTTGTTTGAAGGTTTGGATGCATTTGGGCTCATTCACTCATCAGTTATATGTTTTTTTATTGGAGTGCACTCATACCTGTGATAGTCAATGGGGTAGTTCACATGTCTCGTTTGTTCATCAGACCGAGTGCTCCATACAAAAGCACGGACACTTGTCTGATATTAACCCATGTGTCAGATCAAACATGCCAATGTAAGTTTTTTGTCACCGGAGAAAAACTGATGAAACTTTGACCAAACTCTGATAGTAAAAACTGACACATTGACCAAACTATGATCAAAGAGACTGATGACATTCAGACCGATCAAGCAGAATGAGCTATCACTGGACTATAACTCAGGCACTTTTTAGCAAGGCTTTTTCTTGCTAAAAACTGCGTCTTATTGTCCAAAATATACGATAATGAGCTTTTCTGGTGTTCAAACCCATTTCACATGATCTTTCCTTTTGTCTTTGACTTTTTTTTTCATTTCAGGGTAAAGATCTGCCCCATATTAATACTACAGAGACACATGTGAGGGGTGATGAGCAGTGTAAAGAGGAGATTCCTACAGATAACCGCACAGGTGAGTAGTGACCACTAAATGCAGAGAAGTCACTGATTCTTCTCAGTCATTGACTTGTACAATTATGAGTAGCATTTTTATAAGAATAATAATATAGTTTTTTCTTAATGGATTTTACCAAACCTAGGATCTTTCCTCTTGCCCACAAAGGGAAACCTTAAAGGGAACCTGTCAGCAGGATTGTGCACAGTAACCTACAGACAGTGTCAGGTCGGCGGCGTGATACTTATTAAAACGATACCTTGGTTGATGAAATCCGTCTTGTGGTTGTTGTTTAATCTTTATTTTCAGTTTTGAGTCAATGATATGCCCGTGCTCTGGGGCGGCCTGTGGGAGGGGCTCTGATTAGGTATTCATCAGTATGGCTTCTGACAGGTCACTGATCCCTTACTGACCTGCCCCCTAGTTTACATAATGAATATTATATATATCTTGGGGAAAAAAAACCTTCTGCAGGCAAGCGATGACGCTTCCGCTGCAGCCTGATCGAATGTGTAATGAATTATAAACACATTTGTTTGATGTAATACTGAAGTTCTTAAAAAAATCTGTTTGAAAATTGCGCCGCCTGCGCAGTAGCAGCTATCGGTGATCCGCCATCTTGCTAGAGAGAAAAAATTTCCTTCTCCAAGAAGACGCCGACGGCACCTGCGTAGGTGCAGTCGGTGCCATTTTCAAAAGAGACTCACAGACAGATGATTTGCAGCTTCCTGGTGAGTGTATTATCTCACCCGTTAGGGCTCATACTCACTTGCTGAAAAAAAACGGTCAGTTTTCAGGATGGTCCGATTATGTGCAATTGTCATGCGATTTGCATGCGATTTTTTTTATAGCACCATCTATTGCATTAGCGATTATCATGCCAAAATCGCATCAAATCTCAGCATGTTGCGATTTTTTTCTCACACCGATTTCGGCTGAGAATAAAATCGCAAATGAGATGTCACCTATTGAATAACATTGGTCCGATTTGAATCAGATTTTTTATCGGCTGAATATCAACCGTTTTCGGCTCAAGTGAGTATGAGCCCTTAGAGAGAAAACCTGGCAGAAAATTGCAGGCTACGGCCGGCGTCACACTGCCGAATTTGATGCGAGTTAGTCGCACGACTTTCTCGCATCAACACCCGGCACGGCCGCCCGCTCTCGGACCCGAGTGTGCGGCTGCATAGAAGTACATGCAGCCGCACACTCGGGTCCGAGAGCGGGCGGCAGTGCCGGGTGTTGATGCGAGAAAGTCGTGCGACTAACTCGCATCAAACTCGGCAGTGTGACGCCGGCCTACAAGTCATAACGGCCAGAAAAAGTCTTCTACATGTCCAAATTACTGATCAGTATCTGAAAGGGCAAGTGCAATATCCTATCCAGTCTGATAGCCAAAGTAATTGATACCTTAAGAGAGTCGTGGACAATGTGCCATCATATGGCTTCAGCAGCAGTTGTCCAAAGCAGAGAATTTTACAATTGGTAATATATTGGTTTTATATTGAAATGTTAAAACATACTGTATGTAAAATATTAGAATTGATATAACTTCAAGGCACTGTTATTGAACAATAATAAAACTATTTTTTATTCCTGGCAGATGATTCTACCAGGAGTTTAGAGGAACATCAGTTCATTTCAGTTTTTAAAGCAGAAGATCATGGTATGATACCAGATACATGTGAATATCTTGCTAGTGTTCCAGAAATACTTTCATCCCTTTGCAATGAAGATCTTTCATTTTCTGCTTTATCACCGACATTTAAGAAAACTGAAGATAGCAGAAGAGATTTTGAACATCAAAGACCTCACATGGAGGAGAAGCCATTTTTATGTTCAGAATGTGGGAAATGTTTTAAGAGAAAATCAGTTTTATTTAGGCATCTTAAAATTCACACAGAGAATCCATTTTTATGTTCCATATGTGGGAAACATTTTTCTCAGATATCTGATCTTGCTGATCATCAGATAACTCATGAAAGGGAGAAACCATTTTCATGTCCAGAATGTGGAAAATTTTTTACAGAGAAATTATATCTTGTTCAGCATCTGAGAATTCATATGGGGGAGAAGCCATTTGCATGTTCAGAATGTGGAAAATGTTTTACCCAGAAATCCGCTTTAGTTACTCATCAGAGAATTCACACAGGGGAGAAGCCATTTTCATGTTCTGAATGTGGAAAGTGTTTTCGCCAAAATGCATCTTTCTATGCTCATAAAAGAGCTCACACAGGGCAGAAACCATTTTCGTGTCCAGAATGTGGAAAATGTTTTGCAGAGAAATCACATCTTGTTAGGCATCAAAGAACTCATATAGGCGACAAACCGTTTGCCTGTTCAGAATGTGGGAAATGTTTTAATCAGAAATCATCTGTAGTTAAACATCGGAGAATTCACACAGGGGAGAAGCCATATTCATGTTCCGAGTGTGGGAAACGTTTTGGCGATAAGTCTAAACTTGTTACCCATCTGAGAATCCACACAGGGGAGAAGCCATTTTCATGCTCAGAATGTGGGAAGTGTTTTAACCAGAATTCAGTTCTTATTGCACATCAGCGCATTCACACAGGAGAGAAACCATTTTCATGTAATGTGTGTGGGAAGTGTTTTGCACAAAACTCATCTTTATTTGCTCATCAAAGAGCTCACGCAGGAAAAACACTTTCATGTTCAGACTGTGGGAAGTGTTTTACCTACAAATCATATCTTCTTAAACATCAGAAAAGTCACACAGGGAAGTAGAATTTTTTTTTAGCTAATATAATTGCAACACAAAAATTGGCAAGAAAAAAACTGAGCAGTTACATTCAAGTTAAAATCACATGCCCTACAAAAGAAAAGCAATATTCTAAAATTGTGGCAAAAAACCATGTTGCGTACACATATTGTTATTATACCATTTTAATTACTGCCGGTACAGAACAATATATAAAAGCTCCGATTTATCATGCACCTGTTTTTTGTGCTTTGCGTCCTTTCCTTTGTTCGTACTCAATTCATTCTATTTGTGCCTTGTTTAATCTGTTTTATATGTGTTTGTCTGTTTTGTTTTGTTTTCGCATTGTGGGCGAAGTTTAGCAATTCCAGGTGTTTAGCCAATTGCGACTTTAGGAAAAGTTGCAATACTTGACACAATTTTACTCCAGTCTTCCCCTGATGTATTTTTGAGTATGTCAAAAACTTTGGAGCAAATCTTGAAACTTTTAGTGCCAAAATAGTAAGAACAGTTCAAGACAGGAGAATAGCCCATTTTTGACCTTACACCAAATTCATGATTCGTGTTAGCCTTTTTGATAAGTTTGACTCTGAAAATGGTAACTAATACCATAAAAAAAGAAAGCTATATAAAAAAAGGAAATGATTTATCGGGGCCAAAGTGTTCAGAATAAGGATCCTACATATGTAAATTTACAATGCGGCAATGTTAAAAAAAAACAAACAAAAAAAATAATTACAAACCTGCTAAAAAAATAGTAATTACCGTATATACTGGCGTATAAGCCGAGATTTTCAGCCCATTTTTTAAGGCTGAAAGTCCCCCTCTTGGCTTATACGCGAGTCATATACCGGGGGGATCGGCGGGGGAGGGGGAGTGGGGGTGTCAGATCATACTTACCCCTCCACTGGCGTGTCTCTGCAGCCCCCTGCTTCCCCCACGATCCCAGGATCCTTCCTGCAGCGGTCACATGGTACCGCTCATTAAAGTCATGAATATGCACATATTCATGACTTTAATGAGTGGTACCACGTGACTGCTGTAGGAAGTAAGAGCTGCGGGAGAAGAGCAGGGGCTGCAGAGATGCGCCGGCGGGGGGTGAGTATATTCCATATCCTCCTGTCCTCGTTCCACCGCTGCGCGCTGCTCTGACCGCCTCGTCCTCTAGCTGTGAATGTTCAGGCAGAGGGCGCGATGACGTACAGTACAGACCAAAAGTTTGGACACACCTTCTCATTCAAAGATTTTTCTATATTTTCATGACTATGAAAATTGTAGAATTACACTGAAGGCATCAAAACTATTAATTAACACATGTGGAATTATACATTACACTTTACAAAAAGTGTGAAACAACTGAAAATATGTCTTATATTCTAGGTTCTTCAAAGTAGCCACCTTTTGCTTTGATTACTGCTTTGCACGCAGAAAAGGTGAACGGATGGACTCTACATGCCTGGTTCCCACCGTGAAGCATGCAGGAGGAGGTGTGATGATGTGGGGGTGCTTTGCTGGTGACACTGTTGGGGATTTATTCAAAATTTAAGCGGTGAGTGGTCCAGCTCACCCCAAACCATCTCGATTGGGTTCAGGTCTGGTGACTGTGGAGGCCAGGTCATCTGCCGTAGCACCCCAACACTCTCCTTCTTGGTCATATAGCCCTTACACAGTCTGGAGGTGTGTTTGGAGTCATTGTCCTGTTGAAAAATAAATGATGGTCCAACTAAACGCAAGCCGGATGGAATAGCATGCTGCTGCAAGATGCTGTGGTAGCCATGCTGCTTCAGTAAGTATGCCTTAAATTTTGAATAAATCCCCAACAGTGTCACCAGCAAAGCACCCCCACACCATCACACCTCCTCCTCCATGCTTCACAGTGGGAACCAGGCATGTAGAGTCCATCCGTTCACCTTTTCTGCGTGCAAAGCAGTAATCAAGGCAAAAGGTGGCTACTTTGAAGAACCTAGAATATAAGACATATTTTCAGTTGTTTCACACTTTTTTGTAAAGTGTATTGTATAATTCCACATGTGTTACTTAATAGTTTTGATGCCTTCAGTGTGATTCTACAATTTTCATAGTCATGAAAATACAGAAAAATCATTGAATGAGAAGGTATGTCCAAACTTTTGGTCTGTACTGTAGTTAGTACGCGCCGCGCCCTCTGCCTGAGCGCTCACTGACAAGAGGACCCGGAAGACAGCGGCGCGCAGCGGTGGACCGGGTACAGGTATATCTCAGGTGCCGGGGCCCTGAGCGAGCGGTGACACCGGACCTGTCCCCCATAGCGCGCCGGTGTCCCCGGCTGCTCAGGACACCGGCACCTGGCCCCCAGCGATGAGAGGTGAGTGTGTAATTTTTTATTTTTTTTTTAGTTGCAGCGGCACCAGCAGCATAAGGGACCTATACTATGGAGCACATGGGGCATAATCTGTGGTGCATATGGGGCATAATCTGTGGAACATATGGGGCATAATCTGTGGAGCATATGGGGCATAATCTGTGGAGCATATGGGGCATAATCTGTGGAACCTATGGAGCATAATCTGTGGAGCATATGGGGCATAATCTGTGGCGCATATGGGGCATAATCTATGGAGCATATGGGGAATAATCTGTGGAACATATGGGGCATAATCTTGGAGCATAGGGGGCATAATCTGTAGAGCATATGGGGCATAATCTGTGGAGCATATGGGGCATAATCTGTGGAACATATGGGGCATAATCTGTGGACATATGGGCATAATCTGTGGAACCTATGGGGCATAATCTGTGGAGCATATGGGGCATAATCTGTGGAGCATATGGGGCATAATCTGTGGAACATATGGGGCATATACTATGGGGCATAATCTGTGGAGTATATGGGGCATAATCTATGGAGCATTTTATGGGGCCATAACCTTTATGGAGCAGCATATGGGGCATATTATTCTATGAAGCATCCTATGGGGCCATTATTAACCTTTGTGCAGCATTATATGGGGCGTATTTTGTATGGAGCATTTTATGGGGCCCATCATTAACCGTATGGAGCATTATATGGGGCTCCTGATTCAGTATGGATATTCAAAACATTTAACCTACTGATGTCTCAATTAATTTTACTTTTATTGGTATCTATTTTTATTTTTGTAATTTACCACTAGCTGCTGCATTTTCCACCCTAGGCTTATACGCGAGTCAATAAGTTTTCCCAGTTTTTTGTGGCAAAATTAGGGGGGTCGGCTTATACACGGGTCGTCTTATACATGAGTATATACGGTAGTTACTCATTTGTTTGTCAAGGAAAGTACCTATGGTAGATATTGATATAAAAAACTCAGTACTCCTGTTTGAAAAAAATAATGTTAGTAGCTAACTATAAGTCCCATGTTTTATGGAAAAAAATTTTTTTTACAGAAGTTGGGAATCCTCTTTGCAGATATATTACATTGTTGTGAAGTGTCAACCTATTTAATATTTAAAAAACTTGATGAAAATGATTTGTGAGCCATCCAATGCATTGCTGTCATTTTATGAGCCAAGAATAAAGCTTCTCTCAAAATTGTAGGTATGCAATGTGTCCATTCTTCTTCAAGAATGCCAAATAAAGCAATTTTAGGATTGCGAAAAAGTGGAGATGCTAAAGGGAAAAAAGAAAACATATTGCACCAAAAGATATTAGAGAGGAAAGTATCAATTCTAGTGATAAGTGAACGTGCTTGGATAAGGTGTTATCAGAACATGCTCGGGTGCTAACAATGTCTTTAATGTGCGCGAAAAATATGTTCGAGTCCCTGCACCTGCTTGTCTCGCAGCTGTTTGACGGTCACAACACATGCAGGGATCGCCTAACGAGCAGGAAATCCCTGCATGTGTTGTATATTTCGATGAGCCATGCAGCGTCGAGGACTGAAACATATTATTCGAGCAGACCCGGATTTAGGGGTGGGCCACCCACCAAACGGGGGCCTCCAACTAATATAGGGATAAATATCTCAAAACATGTAAAATACACGCCTCTTTGCTGTGAACCGTTTCTAATGATAAGGAACATTTAACAAAAGAGAAACTATTGAAAGTGTAGGGAGTGGGACCTGGCTACGGTCCTACATCTCAGTGGCTGGTGCAGAGCGGCAGAGTCATGGCACCTAACCTGCATCAGCATCCACTGACTTGGCTAGCCAGACTTCCTTAGTACCCTGTACCTAATGCTTAGCTTATGGCATGCGTCAGCCTTCTCCGACCCCAACAGAAGCTTCTAGGCGCTACCTATTCAGCTATATGATCGCTCCATCGGATTAAATCAGATAAGAGTTTGTTCAACTACCTTCGAGGAAGGAGGTGGAGCCACGATGTCGGCGCTAGAAGAGGATTCTCTTCCGGGAGCGCGGCAGGACTTCACTCTGGAATGGATCTTCAGTCACTGAAGATCCAGAGGTGAAGTGGTTCAGTCTTCACAGTATCGCGGTGGGTGAGTATGATCTCTGTCTAACTGTCTGTGTGTGTCTGTCTGTGTATCTTTCTTGCAGCTCCTGTCCTACACAGTAACATACTGTATATACAGGTCCACACTATAACGCATCAGCATCAGCTCTTGACTGAGGCTTTGAAAAATACTCCGCAACAGCATTGACTCTCAAACGTGTCACAACAACGCCTTGGTCCTGCAGAGACGACGCTACTAAGGCCCTTAAACACGACTATCAACTAACAGATTGCTGATGACTTTGAAGAAAAAAGCTGCGTACGGTGTGAAGCAGAAGGACTGTTAAGACAAATGAATCAGCTTGAAATTGGTATTAACACCACCTTTTGGAATGATATCCTGCAAAGAACAGATGCTACTAGTAAAAATCTACAACACGCAAAACTCGATCTAAACACTGCTGTGGCGTCACTGACCAGCTTAAAAAACTATATCGCATCAAAGCGTGACTCCTTCAAAATTTATGAGAAGCAAGGCGAAGAGCTGTCTGGTTCATCTGAGTATGTTCAGACGATAACTCGACACAGGCGCCGAAACATGTGTCTCAATCCATTGGATTATGGCCATACTGAAGAAGTACAACTCAGCCCTTCTGAAAAATACAGAACAGAAACTTTCTTGCCTATCATTGATCAGTTTGCCGCTTCTCTTGACCAACATCTTCAAGCATATAAAGATATATCAAGCAAATTTAGCTTTTTTAGCCATCTGAAAGAACTGTCTTCAGACGAGCTTAAAGGGAATCTGTCACCTCAATTTGGCGGGCTATGTAAATGATTTCGGTCCGGTCCGATGGGCGGTGTTTTGGGTCCCTTCCTTAACTCCTCTTTGGCCGCTGTCCGCAGTATTTCCGGGAATTTTTGTAGTTGTCCTCCATATTACGCGCGTGCGCATTGCAATCTTGACTCGCGCACGCGCACAGGGGTGGGAATCAAATTTTTAACAACAGGTTCTGTGTTTGTGCGTTGGAAAGCCACACCCATTTTTAAGCCACACCCATTTACACGCACCTTTTCCTCAAACATATACAAATAGGGGCGCAGTCAAATAGTTGAAAAAAAATAAATTGGAATGGGATCAGAACAGTGCACATTCTGGCCAGCGGCTCTCCTGACCCGAGTGTGACAGTGAATATATTTCTATGCAGCTGTCTCTCTTGACTGACTGGCTGGCCAGACCGCGCACTACATTCTGATTCATACGACAGTCTGTTTGCGTCCTAATGGTAATTAAAAGTAAAAATCACCATACCCGGGGGCGGAGCTTGACTGCGATGTAGGCAGACGCGTCCTCTTGAGCTCTCCTGCCGCTGCACACAGTCTAGAGCTGTTTCCGCCGATCCACCGCCAGCCTCAGCCCACTGACAGGAGGGGGAGAGTCTTGTGCATACCGGGACCACAGCAAGAGACCGGAGGTGAGCCAAGATGACCCGGGGTAAGAGGCAGAAGGACCTGGGGACGGAGTCAGGCAGCTCCCAAGATGGCGCCGACAGGAGGGAGGAGGCGGCCAGGATGAACGCTGCATCTCAGCGCCGAATGAGCGCTGCAGCGAAGCTGGAGAAATTTGCACGCATTGAGAATGGTATTGAGTATTACCTCAGAGGGGGAGGAATGGCTGTGACTGCAGCACAGGAAGAGGGAGAGGTTCAAGAAAATCCCACCATAAAAGATGTCTTTACAGTGGTGTCTTTCTGTAAGCAAGCACTAACAACGTTAACCCAGCAAGTCCTGGGAGTGCAATCTGAAGTAGCCTCTATTAAGAAGAATATTCATAAAGTTAATACCAGGATGGGAGAAGCGGAGAATAGAGTGGGAGAGGCTGAGGATTGGATTGATAAATTCAAAAAAACGGAAAAAACAACTTAAGCAACAAATTTCTGATGTCATGATAAAAAATGATGACCTGGAGAATCGTTCCCGAAGGAACAATATTCGGATTGTGGGGCTCCCGGAAAAGACGGAGGGGAGGGACCCTACTGACTTTATTGAAAAATGGCTCAGAGAGCAAATTGGAGTGGACTCTCTAACCAAATTCTTTGCAGTGGATCGGGCTCATAGAGTGCCAATGCAGCCTCTACCCCTGGGGAGTGCTCCAAGAGTTATTATTGCAAAATTACTACACTATAAAGACAGAGATATCATTATTCGGAAGGCACGTGAATCGGAGGAGATTACAGTGAATGGCCAACGCATTGGGATATACCCCGACTATTCGGTAGCCGTGCAGAAGCAGAGAATGCAGTTTGGAGGGGTTAAAAGGCGCTTAAGAGAATTGGGAGCTAAATACTCGATGATGTTTCCTGCTAAACTACATGTGGTGGCTATGGATAAAGTTTTTTTCTTCACAGATCCTGAGGAGGCCACAAAGTGGATTGATATTAACGCTAAGTCTTTGTGTCCCACATACTGAGTGACAGACATGGAATTCAATAATTCTGCTTGAAAGAGCGGTCGGCTGAGGACTTTTAGTAAGAAGATTCCCTTCTAGGTTACAAGGAACAACTGATATTCCGTATGGATAAATTGAGATGGAAACTCTTATAATGTTGATTATATGAATATATGGATGTGCTGACTCTTTTTTTTTTTCTAGGATGATCTCAGCAATGAGAGTGCACTAGTTCTAGTTCATTGGAGCAGAGGGGAATCGATACGAAATAGTCTACTTTTATGCATAAGCCCTGGCGGTGGATGCGGCGGGGATAAGAAATGTTTTGTAATGTTTGATCTGTTATTTTAAAGTACATCATTTATGTGTTAACTGTTTATCTGCACCTGACAGACAGACCAGTTTGTGAAGGGGAGAAATATTGAGGTGCACGATGGGAGAGGGAGAGGAAAAGGAGAGTACAGCGGACAACTGGATAGGTTGGCGGTGGTAAAAGGTTGAATGATAAGGGGAACGGTCTCGGGAAGGCTGGTTCAAGTGTGGAAATCCCATGGCTCTTAGAGAGCATTCAAGGAGTGGAGGAACGAGGGGGGAATTGGGGGGGGAAAGTTTGTGATCATTACTGTAAGAAATGGCAGAAAGATGGGAATGAGTTTTGTCCTACATGATGGGTAGCTTTAAAATAATAAGCTGGAATGTTAGAGGCTTATCGAAAAAAATAGAAGAGCGACAATATTTAAGTGTATGCAGGCGGCAGTGATGTGCCTTTTGGAAACTCATCTACAGAAAGAAACAACCCACATACTAACCAATAGAAGATGGATTCAAAAGGCGTTTCACTCTACGTACTCTAATTACTCCAGAGGAGTCTCGATTTTAATTAATAGGTCCACTCCATTTGAAGAAGTAGATGTGTATATTGACCCAGAGGGACAAGGGGTAGCGGTTAAAGGAAAGTTTTTTGGTAAACCCTTATGTCTCATAGCACTTTATATTCCACCTCCTTATTCAAGTACTAAGATTAGATTGATGAGGGAGTATGCTGAAAGAGGTGGAGGAATGCCAGTACTGATGATGGGTGATTTCAATAACGTTGTTGATAGTTTTTGGGACAGGAACAAGAGACTGGCGAATGTGCAAGGTAGCACCATTACAGTATTTGGTAATTACATTAAAGACATTGGTTTAATTGATGTATGGAGGGTAAGAAATGAAGGGAAACGATGCTACTCCTGTCACTCTACATCACATGGCACGTTGTCACGTATTGACTTGGTATTGGCAGATGGGCTGGCGGATGCCATGATAAGAGAGGTGCAATATCTTCCTAGAGTAATTTCGGATCACAGTCCGATTATGGTGAATATTGGTTATGGAGCACAGGATGGAATGGTCAAGGCAGGATGGAAAATACACCCAGTTTGGATACAATACCTTAATGTTCAAGGGATTGGGAAAGAATTAGAGGAATTTTTTATTCATAATGAAGGAAGTACAGATAAACTTGTAGAGTGGGATGCAATGAAGGCCTTTCTTAGAGGGTTGTTATTTAGGGACATCTGTAGGCGTAAAACACAGACGAAAAAAGAGGAGGTTGAAAAATTGGAAGCACTAGTGAGAGCAGAGGAGGAGTCTATATTTTGTAATACTCCTAAAGCACAACAGGGCTTGAAGGAAGCTCAGGAGCAGATTAATTGTGTTCTAATTGAAAAAATGGCTAGAAGACAGGCGTTTCAAAAGGATAGATTTTACGCTGAAGGGGAGAAAGTGGGACATCTTTTATCTGTTATTGTTTCGGCACAAAGAAGTAATTCATTTATATATAATATGTTAGATGGCCAAGGGAAGACAGTAAATGATTTGGAAGGAATATTGAATATTTTTAGTGATTTCTATAAGAACCTATATTCATTAGGGGAGAGTGCTGGAAGTGAAGAAGTAGATGTGTTCTTGAAGGAGGGGTCGCTCTCTAAGTTAAGTAAAGAAAATAATGATATGCTGGACTCCCCCATTACGATAGAAGAAATGGAGATTGCGCTGTATGGTATGGCCAACGAGAAATAGACGGTTTACCGTCTGAAATTTATAAGCAATTTGCAGAACTGCTGTTGCCTAGATTGCTGTCAGTATTTGAAGAAGCAAGGGAGAAAAAGCTATTGCCGACTTCTATGAGAGAAGCAATGATTGTAGTGATTCCGAAGGAGGGAAAGGACCCCAGAGTACCCGAATCGTATAGACCAATCTCATTATTAACAGCAGACATTAAAATTTTGGCGAAGGTTTTGGCTAATCGGCTAACTGGGGTCATTTCTTCTCTGATACTTCCAGACCAGGCGGGATTCATGCCTAACAGATCTACGGCTGGCAATGTAAGGCGGCTATACCTTAATATTCAAATGCAGGCAGATAATTCGGCTCGCAGAGTGTTTGCCTCTTTAGATGCCCAAAAGGCGTTTGACAGTATACAATGGGAATACCTTTGGAGAGTTATGCAAAAATTTGGATTTGAGCCGCAATTTATAGAATGGGTACAATTATTATACTCTAAACCCACTGCCAAGGTCAGAGTTAATGGAGCGATTTCCCCGTCTTTTCCTCTTAACAGAGGAACCAGACAGGGCTGTCCGCTGTCGCCACTCCTTTTTGCTGTAGCAATTGAACCATTGGCTGCAGCTATTAGGAAGAATCCGGGAATTCAAGGATTCAAATATGGGAATATGGAGGAAAAGGTTGCTTTGTATGCAGATGATTTATTATTGTTCTTAGGGGATCCGTCTGAGTCATTGAGCTGTGCCATGCAGACAATTGAAAGGTTTGGGGACATATCTGGGCTGAAGATTAATTGGTCCAAATTTGTGCTATTTAAAGTAGATAGGGAGGTGGAATGGACTGAAAAGGATATTGAAATTAATAAATTACAATGTAGAGAGTCCTTTAAATACCTTGGAATACAGATATCCCTACCAATATCAGAGTATCTCAATATTAATCTGGTGCCATTACTTCAGAAACTTAAAACTATAATAGAGATATGGAATAAATTGCATTTAACAGTGGTGGGAAGGATAAATCTTTTTAACCCCTTAACGACCGCCGATACGCCTTTTAACGGCGGTCATTAAGGGTACTTAAAAGTGAATAGTGCCCCCAGAGGTGCATTTTTCCGCCTACCCCGGTAGCCGAGACCCCAGAGAACATGAATCGGGTCGGTTTTTACCAACACCGATGTTGCGATCGCCGTTATTAACCCTATAACGGCGATCGCAAAAAATGCCATCGTCATCGGACAATGGGTTATGTTTCTACTGTGGTGATGCCTCTCATGCTATTTCAGTCTGCCCTAAGCGGAGAAGACGTTTTGCACGCTCAGTTGTCTTGGGTAGTGTTCAGACTAAATTTCTGTTGACTGTTACCATGATTTGTTCCCTGTCCACATTTTCTGCTCAGGCTTTTGTTGATTCTGGAGCAGCTATTAACCTGATGGATTTTGACTTTGCCAAACATTGTGGGTTTCCCATGGTACCCCTGCGGAAGTCTATTCCCCTACTGGGCATTGATTCTACCCCTTTGGCGGAGAATAAACCCCAGTTTTCTACTCAGGTGATAATGAGGGTTGAACCAGATCTTCAGGAGAGTTGCAAATTTCTGGTGCTGTATAATCTGCATGACATTATTGTACTAGGTTTCCCTTGGTTACAGTCTCATAATCCTGTTTTGGATTGGAAATCTGTGTCTGTGACCAGTTGGGGCTGCCAATGTGTTAATGCCGACACTCCTGTTTTTTCTGCATCTCCCAAGTCTCAGGATGTTCCTGACTTTTTGACTGATTTTTCGGATGTATTTAGCGAAAGTAAATCTGCATCTTTGCCCCCTCACAGGAGCTACGATTGCGCTATTGAATTAGTGCCTGGTGGTAAATTTCCTAAAGGTCGCCTTTTTAACTTGTCTGTACCTGAACACGATGCTATGCGATCTTATATCAAGGAGTCTTTGGAGAAGGGTCATATCAGACCATCCTCTTCACCCTTGGGTGCCATTTTTTTCTTTGTGGCCAAAAAGGATGGTTCATTGAGGCCGTGTATTGATTATCGTCTCTTGAATAAGATCACTGTGAAATATCAATATCCGTTACTCTTGATTTCTGACCTGTTTTCCAGGGTGAAAAGTGCTAGTTGGTTTACCAAGCTTGACCTCAGGGGGGCGTATAACCTTATTCGCATTAAGCACGGGGATGAATGGAAGACGGCGTTTAATACCCCAGAGGGGCATTTTGAGTACCTAGTGATGCCCTTTGGGCTCACTAATGCTCCTTCCGTCTTCTAATCCTTCATGAATGATATTTTCAGGGATTTTGTGGGTACATTTCTGATTGTTTATTTGGATGATATCTTGATTTTTTCCAATGACTGGGACTCTCATGTGAAACATGTTCGGACTGTGTTCCAGATTTTGAGAGAGAATGCACTGTATGTGAAGGGATCAAAGTGTCTTTTTGGCGTACAGAAGGTCTCATTTCTGAGATTCATTTTGTCTCCGTCTGTTATTGAAATGGACCCGGTCAAGGTTCAAGCCATCTGTGATTGGGTCCAACCTACTTCATTAAAGGCTCTTCAGAGATTTTTGGGTTTTGCCAATTTTTATCGTAAATTTATTGGTAATTTCTCCGGTATTGTTAAACCATTGACTGATTTGACCAAAAAGGGTTCTGATGTGGTGAATTGGCCTCCTGAGGCAGTCTCTGCATTTCAGGAACTTAAGCAGAGATTCACTTCTGCTCCTGTTCTACGGCAGCCTGATGTTTCTCTACCATTTCAAGTGGAGGTTGATGCCTCTGAAATTGGGGCAGGTGCCGTTTTGTCCCAAAGAGATCCAGAGACCTCTAAGAGTAACCCTTGTGCCTTTTTCTCTCGAAAATTTTCTCCAACTGAACGTAATTATGACGTGGGTAAACGGGAGTTATTGGCCATGAAGTGGGCCTTTGAAGAGTGGAGACATTGGCTGGAAGGAGCCAAACTTCAGGTGGTGGTCCTCACGGACCATAAGAATCTGGTTTATCTCGAATCAGCCAAGCGACTTAATGCTAAAAAGGCCAGGTGGGCCTTGTTTTTCACACGTTTTAATTTTGTGGTTTCTTTTCTTCCTGGCACTAAGAATGTTAAGGCGGATGCCCTCTCGAGGAGTTTCTTTGCGGACTCTCCTGAGTTATCTGATCCTACTGTTATTTTGAAAGAGGGTGTAGTTCTTTCCGCCATCTCGCCCAATTTGAGACTGGCTCTGGAAGGGTGTCAGGAGGATAAACCTGAGCGCTGCCCTATTGGGAAATTGTTTGTCCCAGACCAGTGTAAGAAGAGTGTGATGTCTGAGATTCATTGTTCCGCGTTGGCTGGTCATCCCGGGATTTTTGGTACCAGAGACTTGGTGAGTCGGTCCTTTTGGTGGCCTACTTCGTCTCGTGACGTCAGGGAATTTGTGCAGTCCTGTGGGACTTGCTCTCGCTCCAAGCCTTGCTCTCGCTCTAGTGGTTTGTTAATGCCATTACCTGTGCCCAAGAGGCCATGGACCCATATCTCTATGGATTTTATTTCCGACCTCCCTGTTTCTCAGAGAATGACCGTTATCTGGGTAATCTGTGATAGATTTTCCAAGATGATACATCTTGTGCCATTACCTAAGTTACCTTCCTCCTCCGAATTGGTGCCTTTGTTCCTTCAGCACGTGGTTCAGTTACATGGCATTCCGGAGAACATTGTGTCTGACAGAGGAGTCCAGTTTGTTTCCAGATTTTGGAGGACATTTTGTTCTAAACTTGGTGTTCAATTATCATTCACCTCTGCTTTTCATCCTCAGACCAATGGACAAACCGAGAGAACAAACAAGACCTTGGAGACTTATTTGAGATGTTTTGTGTCTGCTGATCAAGATGACTGGGTCTCTTTTTTGCCTTTGGCTGAGTTTGCTCTTAATAATAGGGCTAGCTCTGCCACCTTGATGTCTCCATTTTTCTGCAATTTTGGGTTTCACCCTCGATTTTCTTCAGGACAGGCGGAGGCTTCTGTCTGTCCGGGTGTTGACTCTGTTGTGGAACGAATGCAGCAGATTTGGGACCAGGTAGTGGAGAGGTTGTCTCTCTCTCTCAGGAGATCTCAGGAGAAGGCCCAACGGTTTGCCAACAGGCATAGGACTGATGGTCCTCGGTTTAAAGTGGGGGACTTGGTTTGGTTGTCCTCAAGAAATATCCCTATGAGGGTTGCATCTCCAAAGTTTAAGCCCAGGTTCACTGGACCTTATAAGATCATGGAGATTCTTAATCCTGTTTGCTTCTTCCAGGGACATTTAAGATCCATAGCGTGTTCCACAAGTCCTTATTGAAGAGGTTTGTCGAGCTAGTGGTTCCTATGGCTGCGCCTTCTGACCATGTTTTGGTTGAGGGCAATCTGGAGTATGTGGTTGAGAAAATATTGGATTCTAGTTTTTCTAGACAGAAACTCCAGTATTTGGTTAAATGGAGAGGTTTTGGTCAGGAGGACAATTCTTGGGTGTTTGCTTCGGACATCCATGCTAGGAGACTGATCTGTGCCTATCACCGAACTCATCCTGATCGGCCTGGTTGCACAAGTGAGGGTTCGGTGACCCCTCCTCAAGGGGGGGGTACTGTTATGAATGTGCTAAAGATGGTTTCTGAGCAGAGGCTCCCTCTGGTGGTTACAGACAGTACTGAACCTTTCAGCGAGGAGTGGCAATCTGGAATCACGGACTGGTCTGATATAAGGGAGGTTCCCTCCCATGATGGTTGCCGGTGATCAATTGTTCTTGTCTCAATTGTGGTTCCTGGTTCATTTGGAAGTTTGCTGGAGTCCTGCCTGCATCTCCTGCTTTCAGATAAGATATTTTTTGCTTTTCTTTTTGTGCTTGCTTTTTGCATTGTTTTCTGCACTTTTGTGGAGGTCAGCCAGGTCCCCTCCTGGGGCCTGAGCTCCTCACAGTTTTTCTGCAGCCACTGTTATTTGCTCATTTGCTTTTTCCTGTTTTTTCAGCGGCTGCGGCTTGGTTTTTGTTCACACTGAGATCTGATTTATTGGGTGGCGAGATCGTGTGATCTCAGTATTTTTGTAATCAAAATTGTTGGATTTTTGTAGGGTTTTCTGGGTTGCAGAAAGTAATCTCTCCTGTCCTATCCTATTTAGTCAGCTTGTGGCCCCAGCGTTTGCTCAGTCTATTTTCTTGCCTATGTTTGTATTTTCATCTTGTCTAACCGCCATTATATGTTTGGGGGCTTCCTATTTTCTTTGGGGATCTGCTCCGGGGCAGATAGCTTTCATCTTTCTGCCTTTAGGTGTAGTTATCTCTCAGGCTGTGACGAGGCGTCTAGGATCAACGTAGGAACGCTCCACGGCTACCTCTAGTTGTGTCTTAGTTTAGGAATCTGCAACCCATCAGTTACCAATATCTCAGGTGTTCGGCTGCCCCGCTGTTGTTCCTGTCCCCCTCAGCTACCAAAACATAACAAATTCCGTTGTATAGCTTACTGTATATTTCTGTAATTATCTAGTGCGCCCTTACGGCAATTAAACCATAAAATCTTGGGCTGATGCTTTTACTTTGATCACGAATCTTAGAATACCCAGTGGGTAACAGGACACCCTCCCCGGCGGCCATTTGCTCTAGGTGCAGTTCCCTTACTGACCTGAGAGACAAAGGGGGCGCCGGAGAGCTGTGCCTGTGGAGTTACGTCACATTGGTGACGTGGAAGGACAGGGGCTGTCCTTCACAGGGGGATTCAATTACTCACCCATAGAGTATTACGTGCTTAGCAGTACATTTCTGTGTTATATAATGCTTCAAAAAAGCGTTGAAAATGTTTTCTGGATTCAGTTAGTCATTCATAGAGTAATACGTGCTTTCTGTTACATTTCAGTGGTATATACCACTCAAAAAAAGCATTACATTTTTTTTCTGGATTCAAATAGTCATTCATACAGTGTAATGTACTTAGTGAGTAGCAAAGATGGTAAAATCACACGAGACTCCCAAGGAAGGTACGAGAGGAAAATAGGAGCCAGACCAAGCTTGTGCGACAGCGGAGGTGGCAGGAGCCTGTGGTCTGGAACTGGCCGCTTTCCCAAACTCAGGCCACAGCCTTCACTGCTGGGGTTCTTGCAGAATGTGGATAGCAGAACCAGGAACTGGCAAGCGGATTGTGGGCCTAGGCTGTTCAAAGAGACAAGGAGGTGAGCCAGGACCAAGGCTGGAGAAACACTAGCGGGCACGCTAACCACAAGGTAGTGACAGTTGGAATTCCGGGGAGAGGTTGTTGCCTACAACTGGCATTGGAGGTGGGGATCCATAAGAGTTTGGGACCCATCCTCACATCTCATTCAACCAGCGGGCAGTAGAGATGAAATTCTTGCCTCGAAGGCTGTAAAAGCTGATGGCTGGAACCAGGGTCATGTTCCTCAAAATGGAGGGCCAATATTGCTGGATTGCAGTGGGTATGATCCGAGAAGGAGAGGAGCAGGATGAACCGTTTTTGAGAAATGAATGGGCCTATTAAAGGCTCCCTGAGGCGGCTCAAGATGGGGCTTGCATCCCCGAGAGATCGGACTGTCATTGGGGTATCCCACCCCTATCTGGGAGCAGGCGATGATGGTGCAGGTGACACAAGGGGCTATCGCCCATTTCTACATGTCAGGCGCTCTGGCACTACCCGAAGCTGAGTCACTTAAAGCCAAGGCAGCTGGGAATTGGGCTCCAGGAGGCAGGTAGAGGCAGTCCCCCCAGCCTCCCAGGGAAGGAAGCTGGTTGGGGGGGACTGAAGCGTACACCTGGAGAGGATTACTGTATTACCCTTATAAATTTTTTCTAGCTTTGCACTTTCTGCAAAGCGTTTATGAGTGTAGCAGTACATCACCTACATTTTCAAAATATTTACGTTCAAAATCTTTTTGGATTCAATTAGTCATCCATACAGTTTAACTTTGCCTGGGGAAGCATTTATGCAGGGGGCATTTATGTACATTTAATCGAAGTACATTTATCAAAGTATGGGCAGTTATAACATGGCTGAATCTAACACGCATCTCTATTCTCTTCATGCAGGTATTTAACTATTTCAAGCTACTTCACTGAATCCTGCATGTGTCCTACTTATGTTATTCATCTTAGCAGCATATATAATGGTATTTAACTATTTCAACTTACTGTGCTTGTCCCCTTATGTTATGAGGTCAAGTAACTTTTGAAAGTGGTTTATGATCCATGTAGGCCTGGTCACTTGTTTATCTGCTCACTACATTTATTGTGTCCTGCTGTCTCAACTTAGTTTGATTGCTAACGAGTGAGAAAAAAAAAGTAAGAGATCTTAGAACAGGCCTCCTATATATTCAGACATAGCCTTTGGAAGCATTTATGCAGGGGGGCATTTATGTACATTTAATCGAAGTATGGGCATTAACCCCTCTCTGACATTAGACGTACTATCCCGTCCATGAAACCCGTGCCAATCTGACCATGGACGGGATAGTACGTCATAGGCGATTAGCTGCGCTCCCTACGGGAGCGCAGCTAATCGCCGCCGGGTGTCAGCTAATTATCACAGCTGACACCCGTGACTGTGTGTCAGGAGTGGTCACGTACCGCTCCCGGCACATTAACCCCTTGCACACCGCGATCAAACATGATCGCGGTGTACTGGGGGCACAGGGGAGGATCGCGCAGGGTGGGGGCTGTTCTGAGGGCTTCCTCCCTCCCAGGACCCGGATCCAAGATGGCGCCGGGGTCCTGGAGGGAGGCGGCTTCCTCACAGTGCCTGCTGAGAGCAGGCACTGAGAAGCCTGCATCTATGCCTGTGCGATCGCTGGTGTGACAGAGTGCTGTGCACACTGTCACACCAGCGATCTGATAAAATACAGTGATGTCCCACCCTGGGACAAAGTAAAAAAGTAAAAAAAATAAAAATAAACATGTTTTAAAAAAAAATCCAAAATAAATAAAAAAAAAATATATATTCCCCAATAAATTCATTTCTTCCTGTAAATAAAAAAAACAAAACAATAAAAGTACACATATTTGGTATCGCCGCGTCCGTAACGACCCCCCCTATAAAACTGTCCCACTAGTTAACCCCTTTAGTGAACCCCTTAAAAAAAAACAAAGCAAACAATCAATGCTTTATCATCATACCGCCAAACAAAAAGTGGAATAACACGCGATCAAAAAGACGGATATAAATAAACATGGTACCTCTGAAAACATCATCTTGTCCCGCAAAAAACGAGCCATCATACAGCATCATCAGCGAAAAAATAAAAAAGTTATAGCTCGCAGAATAAAGCGATGCAAAAATAATTATTTTTCATATAAAATTGTTTTTATTCTATAAAAGCGCCAAAACAAAAAAAATGATATAAATGAGGTATCGCCGTAATCGTACTAACCTGAAGAATAAAACTGCTTTATCAATTTTACCACACGCGGAACGATAAAAACACCTCCCCAAAAGAAATTCATGAATTGCTGATTTTTGTTCATTCTAACCTCCCAAAAATCGAAATAAAAAGCGATCAAAAAATGTCACGTGCTCAAAAATGGTACCAATAAAAACGTCACCTCGTCCCGCAAAAAATAAGACCTCACATGACTCTGTGGGCCAAAATATGCAAAAATTATAGCTCTCAAAATGTGGCGATTCAAAAAACTAATTTTTGCAATAAAAAGCGTCTTTTAGCGTGACAGCTGCCAATCATAAAAACCCGCTATAAATAGTAAATCAGACCCCCCCCTTATCACACCCTTAGTTAGGGAAAAATAATAAAATAAAAAAAATGTATTTATTTCCATTTTCCCATTAGGGTTAGGGTTAGGGTTTCGGCTAAAGTTAGGGTTAGGGTTGGCACTAAAGTTAGGATTAGGGTTAGGGTTGGGATTAGGGGTGTGTTAGGGTTAGGTTTGTGGTTAGGGTTGGGACTAGGGTTAGGGGTGTGTTGGGGTTAGGGTTGGAGTTAGAATTAGGGGGTTTCCGCTGTTTAGGCACATCAGGGGCTCTCCAAATGTGACATGGCGTCTGATCTCAATTCCAGCCAATTCTGCGTTGAAAAAGTCAAACGGTGCTCCTTCACTTCTGAGCTCTGCCATGCGTCCAAACAGTAGTTTATCCCCACATATGGGGTATCAGCGTACTCTGGACCCCAAGAGTTATTGTGCAATTTGTCCTATTTCTTCTGTTACCCTTGGGAAAATAAAAAACTGGGGGCGAAAATATCATTTTTGTAAAAAAAAAAATGATTTTTTTGTTTTTACGGCTGTACATTATAAACTTCTGTGAAGCACTTGGGGCTTCATAGCGCTCACCACACATCTAGATAAGTTCCTTGTGGGGTCTATTTTCCAAAATGGGGTCACTGGTTGGGGATTTCCACTGTTTAGGCGCATCAGGAGCTCTCCAAATGCGACTCGACGCCCCCAGACCATTCCATCAAAGTCTGCAATCCAAAACGTCACTACTTCCCTTCCGAGCCCCAACGTGTATCCATACAGTAGTTTTCTCCCACATATTGGGTATCAGCGTACTCAGGACAAATTGGACAACAACTTTTGGGGTCCAATTTCTCCTGTTACCCTTGTGAAAATAAAATATTGGGGCGAAAAAATCATTTTTACAAAAAAAAAAAAAAGATTTTTTATTTTTACGGCTGTGCGTTATAAACTTCTGTGAAGCACTTCGGGGTTCAAAGTGCTCACCATACATCTAGATAAGTTCCTTGTGGGGTCTATTTTCCAAAATGGGGTCACTTGTGGGGGGTTTCCACTGTTTAGGCGCATCAGGGGCTCTCCAAATGCGACATGACGCCCCCAGACCATTCCATCAAAGTCTGCAATCCAAAACGTCACTACTTCCCTTCCGAGCCCTGACGTGCGCCCATACAGTAGTTGTCTCCCACATATTGGGTATCAGCGTACTCAGGACAGATTGGACAACAACTTTTGGGTTCCAATTTCATCTGTTACCCTTGCGAAAATAAAATATTGGGGGCGAAAAAATCATTTTTGTAAAAAAAATAAAGATTTTTTATTTTACGGCTGTACATTATAAACTTTAGTGAAACACCTGGGGGTTCAAAGTTCTCACCACACATCTAGATAAGTTCCTTGAGGGGTTTAGTTTCCAAAATGTTGTCATTTATGGGGGTTTCCACTGTTTAGGCAGATCAGGAGCTCTCCAAACACGACATGGCGTCCAGCCAATTCTGCGTTGAAAAAGTCAGACGGCGCTCCTTCCCTTCCAAACTCTGCCATGCACCCAAACAGTGGTTTACTCCCACATATGGGGTATCAGCGCACTCAGGACAAATTGCACAATAACTTTTGGAGTCTTGTTACCCTTGGAAAAATAAAAATTGAGGTGAAAAGATCATTTTTGTGGAAAAAATATGATTTTTTAAATTTTACGGCTCTACGTTATAAACTTGTGTGAAGCACTTGAGGGTTCCAATTGCTCACCAAAGTTCCTTAGGGGGTCTAGTTTCCCAAATGGGGTCATTTGTGGGGGGTTTCCACTGTTTAGGCACATCAGGGGCTCTCCAAATGCAACATGGCATCCAATCTCAATTCCAGCCAATTTTGGTTGGAAAAAGTCAAATGGTGCTCCTTCCCTTCCGAGCTCTGCCGTGCGCCCAAACAGTGGTTCCCCCCCACATATGGGGTATCAGCGTACTCAGGACAAATTGGACAACAACTTATGTGGTCCAATTTCTCCTGTTACCCTTGGGAAAAAAAAATTAGTGACTAAAAGATAATTTTTGTGGGAAAAAAATAGGATTTTTTATTTTCATGCCCGGGCATTATAAACTTGTGTGAAGCACTTGGGGTTCAAAGTGCTCACCAAAGATCTAGATAAGTTCCTTAGGGGGTCTAGTTTCCAAAATGCGGTCACTTGTGGGGGATTTCCACTGTTTAGGCTCATCTGGGGCACTGCAAACGGAACATGACACCCATCAACGTCTGCATTCCAAAACGTTACTACTTCCTTTCCAAGCCCTGCCGTGCGCCAAAACAGTTTCCCCCCCCACATATGGGGTATCAGCGTACTCAGGACAAATTGGACAACAACTTTTGGGGTCCAATTTCCTTGGGAAAATTCAAAAATTTGGGACTAAAAAATCATTTTTGTGGAAAATTGTTTTTTTTTTTTTTTCACACACAGGCATTATAAACTTTTGTGAAACACTTGGGGGTTCAAAGTGCTCACAACAGATCTAGATAAGTACCTTAGGGGGTCTAGTTTCCAAAATGGTGTCACTTGTGGGGGTTTCCACTGTTTAGGCGCATCAGAGGTTCTCCAAGCGCGACATGGCGTCCAATCTAAATTCCAGCCAATTTTAGTTTGAAAAAGTCAAACGGCGCTCCTTCCCTTACGAGCTCTGCCGTGTGCCCAAACAGTGGTTTTCCCCCACATATTGGGTATTGGCGTACTCAGGAGAAATTGCATAACAACCATATCTGTCCATTTTCTCCTTTTACCCTTGTGAAAATAAAAAAAAAGTTTGTAAAAGATCATTTTTGTGGCTAAAAAGTTAAATATTCATTTTTTCCTTCCACGTTGCTTTAGTTCCTGTGAAGCACCTGAAGGGTTAATAAACTTCTTGAATGTGGATTTGAGTACCTTGAGGGGTGCAGTTTTTAGAATGGTGTCACTTTTGGGTATTTTCTGCCATATAGACCCCTCAAAGTGACTTCAAATGTGAGGTGGTCCCTAAAAAAAATGGCTTTGTAAATTTTGTTGTAAAAATGAGAAATCGCTGGTCAACTTTTAACCCTTATAACTTCCTAACAAAAAAAAATGTTGGTTCCAAAATTGTGCTGATGTAAAGTAGACATGTGGGAAATGTTATTTCTTAACTATTTTGTGTGACATATTTCTCTGTTTTAAGGGAATAAAAATTCAAAGTTTGAAAATTGCTAAATTTTCAAAATTTTCGCCATATTTGCGTTTTTTTCAAAAATAAACGCAAGTTATATCGAAGAAATTTTACTTCTAATGTGAAGTACAATATGTCACGAGAAAACAATCTCAGAATTGCGAATATCCGTTGAAGCGTTCCAGAGTTATAACCTCATAAAGAGACAGTGGTCAGAATTGTAAAAATTGGCCCGGTCATTAACGTGCAAACCACCCTTGGGGGTGAAGGGGTTAATAACATGGCAGTTAGACAGGGCAGGAGACAGGTAAGACAAATTAATAAATCTATTCACAGTACATTTGGATCACAACACATATTCACTATATGCATTTGTATAATTTATATCCTGGCTGCTGCATTCACTCACATACACTACCCTTGCATTAACTCTTTACACTCCATCCATATCGGCCCCTCTGTCCTTTCCTCTCCTATGTATAGCACTCACGCTCTTCTCATATTACTAAACAGCACAGATCCATTCATTCGCACTATCCAACACACGAGACGCTCTCACAAATCACTTAACTATCTGCTCACTCTTTCTATCCTCCTCCTAGTCGCAGGAGATATGTCTCCCAACCCCGGCCCCTCATGTTATAGTAAGTCGAACCCCTCAACTGCTACATGCAGAAACCCCTCTAATCTTATTAATATTCCCTGCATGACTTCTAACTCTTTTAATTGTGCCCTTTGGAATTCTCGCTCAGTGTGTAATAAACTCTCCTTCATCCATGACTTCTTCATTTCTGATTCTCTTAACCTCCTGGCTCTTACTGAAACCTGGATCCAGCAGTCAGACGCCACCGTTGCTGCTGCTCTTTCATATGGTGGACTACACTTCTCTCATACCCCAAGATCAGACAACAGAGTAGGTGGAGGCGTTGGTCTGCTCCTATCACCCAAATGTACTTTTCAGGTTATCCCTCAAGTACAGTCACTTGTCTTCCCTTCTTTCGAGGTCAATGCTGTCAGACTCTACGTCCCTTTCTCCATGCGAGTGGCGGTGGTGTATCGTCCTCCGGGCCCCTCCCATTAGTTTCTGGATCACTTTGCCACCTGGCTTCCACACTATCTCTCCTGTGACATCCCCACCCTCATCATGGGAGACTTCAACATTTCCATTGCCCTTCCCCTCTCACAATCTGCTTCTCACTTTTTATCTCTAACCGCCTCTTTCGGCCTCTCGCAGCATACTCTCGCAGAATATGGCTTCTCCCCTGTGTGATTTCTCTGATGTTTGACAAGTTGAGATTTTTCTGTAAAATATTTCTCACTGCGTGCTTCCCTGAGACCCTTAGCGCAGCTCGATATGATCGCGCTGTTCCGAGGGCCTCCTCCCTGCAGGACCCCGGATCCAAGATGGCCACAGGATCCTTCTGGGTCCAGCAGGGAGGCAGCTTCCTCAGCGCCTGCTGAGAGCAGGCACTGACAAAGCCTCCGGCACTGCCTGTCAGATTGCTGGTCTGACAGAGTGCTAAGCAAACTATCAGAGCAGCGATCTGACATTATACAGTGATGTCCCACCCTGGGACAATGTAAAAAAAAATAAATAAACATCTGTAAAAATAATTTTAAAAAAATCCCCAAATAAAGAGAAAAAATATTCCCCAATAAATTAATTTCTTTATGTAAATAAAAAAAGAAAAAACAATAAAAGTACACATATTTGGTATCACCGCGTCTGTAACGACCCGCCCTATAAAACTGTCTCACTAGTTTACCCCTTTAGTGAACCCCTTAAAAAAACAAAAACAAAGCAAAAAACAATGCTTTATCATCACACCGCCGAGCAAAAAGTGGAATAACACGCAATCAATAAGATGGATATAAATAAACATGGCACCGCTGAAAACGTCATCTTGTCCCACAAAAAACAAGCCGCCATACAGCATCATCAGCGAAAAAATGAAAAAGTTATAGCTCGCAGAATAAAGCGATGCAAAAATAATTATTTTTTATATAAAATCGTTTTTTTTGTATAAAAGCGCCAAAACATAAAAAAAGATATAAACGAGGTATCGCTGTAATCGTACTAACCCGAAGAATAAAACTACTTTATCAATTTTACCACATGTGGAACGGTATAAACGCCCCCCTCAAAAGAAAATTCATGAATCGCTGATTTTTGTTCATTCTAACCATCCAAAAATCGTAATAAAAAGCGATCAAAAAATGTCACATGCCCAAAAATGGTACCAATAAAAACGTCAACTCGTCTCGCAAAAAATAAGACCTCACTTGACTCTGTGGGCCAAAATATGCAAAAATTATAGCTCTCAAAATGTGGTGATGCAAAAACTATTTTTTGCAATAAAAAGCGTCTTTTAGTGTGTAACAGCTGCCAAACATAAAAACTCATTATAAATAGTGAATCAAACCCCCTTTATCACCCCCTTAGGGAAAAATAATAAAATTTAAAAAATGTATTTATTTCCATTTTCCCATTAGGGTTAGGGATGGGGCTAGTTAGGGTTGGGGCTAAAGTTAGAATTAGGGTTAGGTTTGGGATTAGGGTTGTGTTAGGTTTGTCGTTAGGGTTATGACTAGGGTTAGGGGTGTGTTGGGGGTTAGGGTTAGAGTTAGAATTGGGGGGTTTCCACTGTTTAGGCACATCAGGGGCTCTCCAAATGTGACATGGCGACTGATCTCAATTCCAGCCAATTCTGTGTTACCTACAGTGCTCCTTCCCTTCTGAGCTCTGCCATGCGCCCAAACAGTAGTTTACTCCCACATATGGGGTGTCAGCGTACTCAGGACAAATTGCACAATAACTCTTGGGGTCCAATTTCTTCTGTTACCCTTGGGAAAATAAAATATTGGGGGTGAAAAAATCATTTTTGTAAAAAAAAATGATTTTTTATTATTACGGCTGTACGTTATAAACTTCTGTGAAGCACTTGGAGGTTCAAAGTGCTCACCACACATCTAGATAAGTTCCTTGGGGGGGTCTGTTTTCCAAAATGGGGTCACTTGTGGTCGGTTTCCACTGTTTAGGCACATCAGGGACTCTCCAAACGCGACATGACACCAGCAGACTATTCCATCAAAGTCTGCAATCCAAAACGTCACTACTTCCCTTCCGAGCCCCGACGTGTGCCCATACAGTAGTTTTGTCTCACATATGGGGTATGAGCGTACTGAGGACAAATTGGACAACTTTTGGGGTCCAATTTCTCCTGTTACCATTGGAAAAATAAAAAATTGGGGACTAAAAGAACATGTTTGTGGAAAAAATATGATTTTTTTTTAGTTTCATGCTCAGGCGTTATAAACTTTAGTGAAACACCTGTGGGTTCAAAGTTCTCACTACACATCTAGATAAGTTCCTTGGGGGGTCTAGTTTCCAAAATGGTGTCATTTGTGGGGGATTTCACTGTTTAGGCACATCAGGGGCTCTCCAAACACGACATCGCTGAAATTTCAGCATATCCTGCCCGATCATGCTGTGATCGGTGAGTCAGATTGACTGACCAATTTCAGCATTCTGGGTGCGGGGACAGACGGCATGAGTCCCCGGACCTCTTGCCGTGCCTGTTAGCTGTCTGTGACAGCTGTCAGCTCAGAAATGTCACTGCGTGTTTACACGCAGTGACAGTTTAAATGCATGACGGACACAGTCCGTCATGGTGCGGGAACTGACATCCTGCCATGATGGACTGTGCACGTCAATGGACGTTAAGGGGTTAACTCAAAACTGAGAATAAAAATTAATGATTTGATTGTGCTCTGGGACGGGCCTGCTGGCGGGGTCTTGATGTGGTGATTTGCTTAGGTATTCACCAGTGGCTTCTGACAGGTCACTGTTCCCTCAGTGACCTGTCCCCTAGTTTACATAATGAATATTATATATATCTTGAAACAAAAAACACCTCCTGCAAGCAGGCGCAGTATAATCACATATGAAATGTGTGTATAATTAATTTCTTTGCTGTTCTCCTGATATTCCTAAAAAAAAAAAATCCATTTCAAAATTACGCCGACCATGCCTGCGCAGTAGCAGTGGCGCCATCTTGCTACAGAAAAAAAAAAATTCCTCCTCCAAGATGGCACCACCAGCGCCTGAGCAATAGCAGCTATCGGTGATCGTGGCCGGCGCCATTTTCAAACAGATTTTTTTTAGGACTATCAGAACAGCAAAGAAATTATAAACACATTATATATGCGATTATGCTCCAGCGCAGGTGCCACCACTGGTGCTTGCCTGCAGGAGTTTTTTTTTCCAAGATATATATAATATTCATTATGTAAACTAGGGGCAGGTTACTGAGGGATCAGTGATCTGTCAGAAGCCCATACTGATGACTATCTAATCAGAGCACCACATGAAGACCCCCCACAGGCACGAGCATATATTTAACTCAAAACTGAAAATTAAGATTAAACAGCAACCACAAGATGGATTTCATCAGCCCAGGTATCATTTTAATCAGTATAACAGCGCCGACCTGACAGTGCCTGTAGATTACTGTGCCCAATCCTGCTGACGGTTCCCTTTAAGTGGTGAAAAAAAATCCAAAGTTTGTTAAAAAAAAAGCGTAATTTTCCGAGTCCCGTATCGTCTCTATTTTTCGTGATCTGGGGCTGGGAGAGGGCTTATTTTGCAGAGCTGACGTTTTTATTATACCATTTTGGTACGATGTTTTGATCGCCTGTCATTGCATTTTAATGCAAAGTTGGGGAGACCAAAAAAAAAACAAACCGCAATTCTGGCATTTTGACTTTTTTTGCATTACGCTGTTTACTGAACAGATTAATTCTTTTTATATATTGATAGATCGGGCGATTATGACCGCGGTGATACCAAATATGTGTATTTTTTTTATTGGTTTATTTTGAATTGGGCAAATGGAGTGATTTAATTTTTTTTTTTTAAATATATTTAAAAACATTTTTCTTTACTTTACACTTGCTTCAATAGTCTCCATGGAAGACGAGAAGCTGCGATCATCCGATCGCTTGAGCTACACAGAGCAGGGTTTCACTTGCTATGAGCGCTGATCACTATCCAGCTATGACAACCACAGGGATCTGCGGTAGACCCCGCGGGGGTTGTCATGCCAACCCATCGCCGACCCACGGTGACACAGATGCCGATGGACAGGATTAGTGATGCGCTTTCGGCGCGATCACGTCAAATGCCGCTGTCAAAGACTGACAGCGGCATTTAACAGATTAACAGCTGTGGGTGGATCACGATTCCAGCCGCGGCTGTTATCGGCACATGTCAGCTGTTGAAATCAGCTGACATGTGCAGGAAAAGATGTGAGCTCATCGTTGGAGCCCACATCAAAGGAGACCCGACATGCGCATATTGTAAAGGGGTTAATATCGAGTGGTATTTTTTTTTAAAGAGGATGTCCAAAGCATCTCAACCTGACCTGAGAAGCGTGGAAAGACATTGTTGTACGTGATCAGGACACTTTCCGAAACAACCATCCAATTCTTTATTTTTCTTATCTGTTTAATAGAACACCCTGCTAAGTAGCTGAGACAAGTTATGCTTGGGATGGTTGTTTACATCAGTAACTGTGTTAATCACAGATATGTGAAACTAAAATAAATAATTCAGAGCATTATACACTTCACATCTGTCTCTGTATGATGTTATTCTTCTTTCCTGCCAGTCCTAAGTAGCAGCTTCCAGAGGGACAGCCCTCTAATCTAACAATGGCTACTCCCATGTGTGAGTACTTTGATGTTGAAGAAGATTTGCTTTCCGTGTAAAACATTTCCCACATTCAGAACATAAAAATGGTTTCTCCCCTGTGTGACTTCTCTGATGTCTAGCAAGTTTTGATCGAACACTATAACATTTCCCACATTCTAAACATGAATATGGTTTCTCTCCTGTGTGATTTCTCTGATGTATAACAAGACTTGATTTCCCTCTAAAACATTTTCCACATTCAGAACATAAAAATGGCTTCTCCCCTGTGTGACTTCTCTGATGTCTAGCAAGTTTTGATTTAACACTGTAACGTTTTCCACATTCTAAACATGAATATGGTTGCTCTCCTGTGTGATTTCTCTGATGTGTGACAAGACTTGATTTCCCTGTAAAACATTTCCCACATTCTGAACATGAAAATGGTTTCTCTCCGGTGTGACTTTTTTGATGATTAACAAGGTGAGATCTCTCTGAAAAACACTTTCCACATTGTGCACATGAATATGGCTTTTCCCCTGTGTGAGTTCTCTGATGTGTATCAAGATAGAATTTCAATGTAAAACATTTCCCACATTCTGTACATGAAAATGGCTTTTCTCCTGTGTGAATTTTCTGATGTCTATCAAGTCTTGATTTCATGCTGTAACATTTCCCACATTCTGAACATGAATATGGTTTCTCTCCTGTGTGACTTCTGTGATGTTGAATGAGTTGAGATTTCCGTGTAAAACATTTTCCACATTCAGGACATGAAAATGGTTTTTTCCCCTGTGTGAGTTGTCTTATGTGTAACAAGATGTGATTTCATTATAAAAGATTTCCCACATTCAGAACATGAAAATGGCTTCTCTCCTGTGTGATTTCTCTGATGTATGACAAGAGATGATTTCACTTTAAAACTTTTTCCACATTCGGAACATGAAAATGGCTTCTCCCCTGTGTGATTTCTTTGATGTGTAACAAGATTTGATTTAACTGTAAAACGTTTCCCACAAACTGAACATGAAAATGGCTTCTCCCCTGTGTGGCTTCTCTGGTGTGTAAGAAGAGTTGATTTCACTGTAAAACATTTCCCACAATGTGAACATGAAAATGGCCTCTCTCCCGTGTGACTTCTCTGATGTGTAACAAGATGCGATTTCACTGTAAAACATTTCCCACAATCTGAACATGAAAATATCTTCTTTCCTTCATAGATTTTTTGATGTTCAACATCTTTTCTGTTATTTTCATTTTGATTAACAGTCTGTGATAAATTAGTGGATAGGACCTGTTGAAAAGTATCAGATTTTTTGTGAAGGGCTGGAGGTATATTTGGAATAATGACATGCTCTTCATCTGTATTTGGTGGGACACCATGATCTTCAGCTTTAAAACCTGAGAATGTCAGATGTCCTTCTGAGCTCCTAGTACAGTAATCTGCCAAGAATAAAACGGAATATTTTTTTTCCATTAACAATGCCTTAAAATTCCATTACTCATTATAATACATTCTATGACATTTATATACAAATTGAAGGAAATTTTATCATCAACTAAGACAGTGGTGGCAACCTTAGCATCAAAACAGGGACTTATAGTTTATGTTATTAGGATACCAGCATGTGTTCTTTAATTGTTTCAGTTCTCTGTTGGACCCAGTTTTTTCATAAGTTCATGTTTTAATTAAGTATTTAGGAGAGACTCTTGAAAGTCAGTGCTATTTGGTGGTGTCTTTCTTTCTCACACAATCCCTTACCATTATTACCATTACATGCACTTTAGAACAGAGGAGACACAGGGGAGAATATCTTAACGCCTTAACGACCAGAGGTATTTTTTCATTTTCCTTTTTTGCTCCCCTTCTTCCCAGTGCCATAACTTTTTTATTTTTTGATCACAATGGCCACGTGAGGACTTGTTTTTTGCAAGACGAGTTGTAATTGTGAACAACACCATTGGTTTTAACATATCCTGTACTGGAAAACAGGAAAAAAATTCCAAGTACAGTGAAACTACAAAAAAAGTGCAATCCCACAGTTGTTTTTTGGGGTTTGTTTTTACCAGGTTCACTAAATGCTAAAACTGACCAGCCATTATAATTCTCTAGGTCATTGCGAGTTCATAGACACCAAACATGTCTAGGGTCTTTTTTATTTAAGTGGTGAAAAACAAATTCCAAAGATTATTAAAGAAAAAAAAATTGTGCTATGTTCCGATACCCATAGCGTCTCCATTTTTCGTGATCTCAGGTTGGGTGAGGGCTTATTTTTTGCTTGCCGATCTGACGTTTTTAATTATACTATTTTGGTGCATATACGATCTCTTGATCGCCCGTTATTGCATTTTAATGCAATGTTGAGGCTACAAAAAAAAATGTAAATCTGGCGTTTTTACTTTTTTTCTCATTATGTCGTTTGACGATTGGGTTAATTTTTTTATATTGATAGATCGGGCGATTCTGAACGCGGCGATACCAAATATGTGTATGTTTTTTTTTTTTTTATTGTTTTATTTTGAATGGGGCGAAAGGGGGGTTGATTTGAACTTTTATCATTTTTTTAAAAACTTCTTTTTTTACTTTTTGTATGCTTCAATAGTTTCCATGGGAGACTAGAAGCTGCAGCACTTTGATCGGCTCTGCTACATACAGGCGATGATCAGATCGCCTATATGTAGCAGAAATGCCCACCAAGCAGCGATTATAGCAATCCGGCATTGACAACCATAGAGGTTTGCTAGAGACCTCTGGTTGTCATGCCAACCCATCGGTGACCCGGGCCGCAATCACGGGGTCACCGATGGGCAGGATTTACGTCGCGATTGCCGGAAGCAGGCACGTCAGCTGTGTATATATCAGCTGTCATGTGCCCGGAAAAGGTGCATCTCCTATACTGGTCTCCTATCAAACTCTGCATTCCGCCACAATACAGAGTATAATAAACACTTAACAGTCAGTAAAACAAAAAAAATATATATAAAAAAAAAAATAAAAAATTAATAAAAATAAGCAAAATAATGTAGTAGAATAAGAGCAAAAAAAAAATAATAATAATAAAAAAAAATAATTAGATTAATACTTCTAAGATTTTGCAAGTCACCTCTGTAGATTAATACAATTTGGGAATTTAGAATTCCTTTTTAAATTGGGCAGGGGAAAAATAAAATAAGAAAAAAAAATTCCATGTAGTAGATGGTTTTGATGAATAAGCCACAATGCTCGTCATACGCAGATTCAATAGAACACAGCTAAGATTGTTCTAATAGACTGGACAATAGGTTACTAAAATGTGGTTATAGAAAATCCACACAATATTGTTGCAATGCTGGATTAGCATAATAACATGACACAGGAAAGACTCACAGTCCGGCTCTGGAGCCAAGATGGGCAAGTAACAATATAGTTGATGCGTTTTTTTTTTGTTTTTTTTTAAAGTATCATGTAGCCCATTGTACTGCACACTGAACATTATACTGCTACTTTCTAATTTTTATATATATATTGTTTTATTAGTGCATTATATTGCACAATGACAGAGTTTTTTTCTTTGTTTTTGATATTGGAATATACTGTATGTACATGCCTAATTATGGGTAATTCACTATTAATCAGCCAACAGAATATGCATGGCTGTTTTATCTATTTATAACTTTTTGTGTGTTATTTTCTGTGTTATTTACTATACACTTTATGCTTATTCAGGATGTTCTACTGTACGTACTTCTTAACCATGAGTATGTGTGTTTGTGATTTGCAAAGCTCTTAAAAACTTTTTTTTTTTTTTCAAAATTTGATTGCTTGATCAGCCTTTGCAAAATCATGAATCTTTATGACATACTCCATTCCCTCATTTTACTTTCTTATATCTTCAACACCATGCCGATAGTGCTGGTTTATCTTCCTAGTTCTCTAGCTAGAATCTTTAGCCAATCACAGGCCATGTGAGTTTCTGTGCTCCGATCCCTCATGCTCAGAGAAGGACATGTATATAATCAGCATCCGAGTACAGATTTTTGCAGTTGCAGTTCATTGCAGTTCCTGAAAGAGCATGGACTGGCACCTAAAACAGCACTATCAGCAGATAGATGGTAGCAAAATAAGGTAATGGAGAATATCACAAAAATTCACAATGTTGTAAAAGCAGATTGATGATTAAGGTTTTTTCTTCTCCTACATTGGGCCCAAGTATATACGCTTGTATAAATTACAGAAATCATAACTGCCTTTCATGGCAAATGTCTTCTGCAACCTAATCCTAAGGTTCTTTATTTCACAGTAGGGTCTATTGTGCATTAACCAAAAAAATGTGTCAACCCAAAGAATGGGACTTCTCAGGCTGAAGCTGCTTTTTTAGAGTAAAAATGTGTTTGCTTCTCTGCCTCAATTTTCCATTCACCTGACCCTTCCAACTATTGGCTCTAGTCTGCATTTGTGATATTGATTCTTGAAAAGAACTTCATTTAACCGAATCACAAACAGCAGTTTCTATCCCAAAGACATTTCTACAAGTTGGTTGATATCCAGGTGAGCATAAGGCATATGTTATTTCCTAACATTTGTCGACATTAGGTCGAGAAGTTTGGAAAGCCATTTGGGCATGTTCTATGTGTGCCTAAAACATGAGTTCTAAAAAAGAAAAACACCAAGTTGATGCTACCTTGCTTGTTCCTAATTCTCCATGGACCTTACGGATTTATAATAGATGGATCCAAAACTTGATATTGTAGATATTTGGATAATAGTAGACCTATTCTCGGACATGGATTACTTTGTCATTTTCCCTGGTGTTCTTACAGGAGCTTGACTGTCCTTATATTACAATTGTGTATTGTCTTATACAGTAGCATACAGCTGGCATCAAAATTTTGGAATGGACTCTGCGTAGCATTGGAGATTTGGTCAGATTTCTCTGAGGCCAATCACTCTCATTCCAAAGGACAAAGCGAATGAGTCGAGCATATTCTGAAGAACTATTTTCAATGTTTGGTTTCACCAGCATGGGAGAACTGAGAAAATTTGCTTCTGTGTATTGTACAAAATATATACACTGCTCAAAAAAATAAAGGGAACACTAAAATACCATATCCGAGATATCATTGCAAATCTTTATTCATTACATTGTGGAATGCGTTCAGAATAATACAATATTGATAATTTCTCTGTAAATCAAAATTAATATTCCATGGAGGTCTGGATTTGGAATGATAATCAAAATCAAATTACAGGCTGATCCAACTTCAGTGGAAATGCTTCAAGACAAGGAAATGATGCTCAGTAGTGTGTATGCCCTCCACGTGCCTGTATGACCTCCATACAATGCCTGGGCATGCTCTTGATGTGACGGCGGACGCTCTCCTGAGGGATCTCCTCCCAGACGTGGATTAAAGTAACAGTCAATTCCTGGACGGTCTGTTGTGCAATGTGGTGTTGGTGGATGGAACGAGACATGATGTACCAGATGTGCTCAATTGGATTCAGGTCTGGGGAACGGGCCGGCAGTTCATAGCATCACTGCCTTCATCATGCAGGAACTGCTAACACACTTCAGCCACAAAAGGCCTAGCATCAGAAGGAACCCATGGCCCACTGCAACTGCATATGGTTCCACAATGGGTCTGAGGATCTCATCCTGGTACCAAATGGCAGTCAGGGTACCTCTGGCTAGCACATGGTGAGCTGTGCGGCCCTTCAAAGAAATGCCTCCCCACACCATTGGGCTATGTGCACACGTTGCGGATTGTTAGCGTTTTGAGGCAAAAACGCTTACCCAACGCAACTCATTATATTCTATGGGATTCCGCAATGCTGTGAACATGCTGCGTGTTTTTCCGTGGCGGAATCGCATCGCGGAAAAATATGCAGCATGCTCATTCTTTTTGCGGAATCACGGCGATTCCGCCGCCATAGGAATGCATTGAACCGCTTACTTTTCGCATGTGGCTATGCCCACCATGCGCAATGTAAGCGGTTCATGTGCGGATGGTACCCAGGAGACTCTCCTCCAGGCCCTGGGTACCATATCCCTGTTAAAATAATAATTAAAATAATAAATCATGATATTCTCACCTTCCGGCGTCCCCCGCAGCCTTCCTGGTCCTCGGCGACGCTCCCGGCCAATCCCGTTTCCAGGAGTCCATAGCGACAATGACCCCAGATGACGTAGCGGTCTTGCGTGATGCTACGTCATCTGGGGTCATTGTTGCTAAGGACGCCTGGGAATGCGATTGGCTGGGAGCGTCACTGAGAGGCGGGAAGGCTGCGGGGCCGACGGAAGGTGAGAATATCACGATTTATTATTTTTTTTAAATTATTTTTAACACTAGATCTTTTTACTATTGATGCGGCATAGGCTGCATCAATAGTAAAAAGTTGGTCACACTTGTGAAACACTATGTGTGACTCGTGTGACCAACCTGTCAATCAGTTTTCCAAGCGATGCTACAGATCGATTGGAAAACGCTAGCATTCTGCGAGCTAATTACGCTTGCAAAACACTAGTTTCTGGCGGGAATACGCATACCTATAGGAATGTGTATTTCCCGCGGCAGGGAGGTGCGGGATTGCCGCGGAAATTTCCGCGGCAATTCCGCAATGTGTGCACATAGCCTCACTGACCCACTGTCAAACAGGTCATGTTTAAGAATGTTGCAGGCAGCAGAACATTCTCCACAGCGTCTTCAGACTCTTTCACGTCTGTCACATGTGCTCAGTGTGAACCTGCTCTCATCCATGAAGAGCACAGGGCGCCAATGTTGAATCTGCCAATCATGGTGTTCTCTGGCCAATGCCAGTCGCTCTGCACGGTGTTGGGCTATAAGCACAACACCTACTTGTGAACGTTAGGCCCCCATACCACCCTCATGGAGTCTGTTTCTGCCAGTTTGAGCAGACACATAGATGTTAGTGGCCTGTTGGAGGTCATTTTGCAGGGCTCTGGCACTGATCCTCCTTGCACGAAAGGAGGAGGTAGCGGTTCTGCTGCTGAGTTGTTGCCCTCCTACAGCCCCCACCATGTCTCCTAGTGTACTGGCCTGACTCCTTGTATCTGCTCCATGCTCTGGACACTATGCTGACAGACACAGCTACCCTTCCTGCCACAGCTTGCATTGATGTGCAATCCTGGATGAGCTGCAATACTTGAGCAACTTCTGTGGGTACACCACCTCAAGCTACTGTACTTCTAGGGGTGCGAGCAAAGACAAAGCAAAAGTGACCAAAATAACAGCCAAAAAATATGAGAACACAGAAATGGTCTGTGGATACCACCTGCAGTACCACTCCTTTATAGGGGTTGTCTTGCTAATAGCCTATCATTTATCATTTCTACCTGTTGTTCAATTTATGCAACAGCAGGAAAAAATTGATTCACAATCAGTGTTGCTTCATAACTGGACAGCTTGCTTTCACAGAAGTGTGATGAAATTGGAGTTACGTTGCGTTTTTTCAGAGTTCCCTCTATTTTTTTGGAGTAATGTATAACGCCAATCGACGATACCACAATCATTTTAATTCCATAGCTTCTCTTTATAATATATAGAAGTATACATCCATCTTGCTGTTCCAATGGTCAGAATGTCAACACTTTCACCAAGGTGAAAAGAGTCCAAAATACCACGCTGTGGAAGAGGCGGAAAACTACGTTCCAGTTTGGGTCAGGCAGAGACACAGTCAGGTACAGATCACCTGCACATAGGCAACGTTTTGTGGATCCTCCACCTTTCTCAAGCATTTTTTAGGCAGGTCAATCAGATTAGCATCAAGATGCACATTCCAGCATCATTGGAGATTCCAAATTTTTTCAATTGTCCATTTCTAAGCAACTAATTCTCAAGTGTTTCTCCAGAAGTCCCTCTGTTACCTCACAGCCCTCTCCTTAACATTCACGCTGAATTCAAGGTCAAATAAATTTCGGATGTTAAAAAATTCAGAGGAAAACTATTATCCTTCAGATTGGTTAAAGCTATAGTCCGAGGGTAAAAACTGTAAATCAGCCCAGTATTTTTCAGCAGCAGAATGGAAGGAAAGGAGACACACTAGTAATGACTAGTGGGTAGGCGGAGCCCAGATAGGATTGACACCTCAGATTAAAAAGAGTGTTGACCGGCCCCTCCAGCTCGGGCTCCTCCTACTCCTGCTTCTTCAGTCTAAAATTTGAGGTCCAGAGGATAGGTCGCTGCTGGAAGCAGCTCCTCAGAAAACATTATTTTTATCGGACAAGAGACTTGGATCACCAGAAGTGGTCTAGAGGTCTCAGGGGTCTCAGCGCTGCTGGACCCCCACCTCTCCCTTGGCGATCTGTAATACCCTGTATGGTGGTCCCTGCAGTTTCACGCCGGCCCTGGGGATGAGGATTGCTTCCCTGGCGGGGACGCAAACCGCACATCGGGGGTCACTGCGTTCCCCGCCCGGGGGGGGAAGCGATGGGCACAGCGCCACAAACCCCTGGGGGTCCCTGTGGCGCTAGGCTGGTGAGTACCGCATTTTTATGTGAATGTGTGTGCTCTGGTACATGTATTAGATGACATGTTTGGTGACTGTATTTTATGTCCGCAGGCAGATACCTGCAGGACAGAGGAGAGCAGAGAGCGAGGAGTTCGCGCTCTTTTTTTGAAGCCGGAGGGGGGCGTGGCTTCACGCTTCCCGCTCTTTTTGTGACAGGAATCGCTCTGAGGAGACTGTCTCTTCCGGCTTCTCTCAGCGCGGCGGCCATTACAGAGGCTCCGGGCTCCTCATGCTCCGCTCCTCCTGTTTAAGGTATACTTTCACCGAGGCCAGCTGGGTGAGTGAATATCATCACCCCACAGCGCAGAACCTATCTGTGTTCCAAGTGACAGATAGCGTTTATCTGAAGCCGCGTTCTCTTATAGAGACCTGGGACTCGCACACTCCTTTTATTTTATATAGGGAGTTGTGGGGAGTTGGCGGCATTAACCCCTATGAAGGGTTAACCCTTCCAGCAATAAGCGCCGCAGGTTCTACCCGGTAGGGATCAGAACGCAGGAGGTTATTTATATACTGAGAGATAGCTGGGGTAACTCTCTTCTTTAAGAGCTTTAACCCTTCAGCGTACTTGCTCAGTCTGCTTAGTAACCACACTGTTTCCAGTTACTAACAGGGTTTTGACCTGCCATTTACTGCTGACATGTCGGTTCAGGGTCCGGAAGGTGCGGACCATATGCCAGATCCGCTACAGGATCAGTCGCAAGTATCTGATACGCAGACTTCGACGGCATCAAGCGCTGCGATTTACAGCGATACCAAATTAGATGCCATCGCTCAGTCAATTAATGGCTTGTCTGACCTTTTAGGTCAGTGGGTGTCAGCTAGATCCTCTCATGACAGGAAGCGGCGCAGGCCGGTGCCATCTTTTCCGCGTAGCGAATCAGAGGTATCTGATATGAAATGCGGACAGGGTTCTCCTTCAAACTCAGAAGGGGAGTTATCCGATTCGGATAAGGAGGATCGGCAGGGACATTCTTTCTCTCTTGTGAGCCGAACAGAGGCTTTAATTGAAGCTATGAGAGAGGCGTTACAGTTACCGGAGGAGGTAACTACACGGCCTGGTAAGTCGGGCCGCATGTACCAGGAGTACCATAAGTCGCGGTCAACATTACTGGCTCTGGAAGAGCTTAATACGGTAGTGGAGAAGGAACGTCTGTGTCCAGATAAACGTTTTCAAGGGACACGGTTCTTTGAAGCATTATATCCGTGTTCAACGGAATTGACGGATAATTGGATTCCTTCTCCTGAAGTGGATGTTCCTTTATCCCAGCTTAGTAAATCCTCATTGCTTCCGGTTAAAGGGTAAGCGAGTCTGCAAGAGCCGCTGGACAGAAAAATGGAGATGGCGGCGAAATCCATCTATGAAGCTGCAGGTCATGGATTCAGAGCAGTACTAGGATCCATGTGTGCTTCTAAGGCTTCCCTGTGCTGGTTGGTCCGTTTACGGAAGGCATTGCAAAATAGATCTCCATTATCCGAGATAGATGGACTTCTCGATTTATTGGAGACTGCAGCCCGATATAGCTGTGATGCAGGTCTGGATACTGCGCCATTATTATCCAGGACGCAATCCTCAGCGGTCACAGTCAGAAGAGCACTGTGGCTTAGACAGTGGACCGGGGACGCGGTTTCCAAGCAGGGTTTACTGTCTTTAGCCTACAAGGGTGGTCAGCTATTTGGATCTGATCTCACAGAGCTGATTGCCAAGGCAAAGGCTAAAGAAGCGGCTTTACCACAGCGAAGGGCTATGGCTTCTACGTCTGGCAGACCTAGTGCCGGTAATGGTCGGCGGTATTTTTGGTCTAGGGGACGATCCGGTCAGTCTTCTTGGGGATCGGGTCGTCCCTCTTTTTCGGGAAAGAAGTCTTCTCAGAAATCCCGCACCCCTTGGAAACAAAGTTTCCGTCAAGACAAGCGGGAAACTGACAAGAAGCCCGCCAAGGCAGACTGACGCCAGGTCCTCACTCGAGGGCTCTCGAGTGGGGGGTCGCCTGCTCCAATTCAAGGCGAATTGGATTTCCCGCGTTCCGGATTCCTGGGTAACGCGAGTTGTGTCGGCAGGCTATTTCATAGAGTTTTCTTCTCGACCCCCGGACAGTTTTTGCCAGTCTCGCATTCCGTCAGAGCCCGAGCTATTTGCCGCTCTGCTACGAGAGGTGGAATTCCTTCTGCAGAAGGGTGTAGTAATACCGGTTCCGACAAAGGACCGGGGAAAAGGTTTTTATTCAAATCTCTTTGTGGTCCCCAAAAAAGAGGACAAATTTCGTCCTATTCTGGATCTCAAAAGATTGAATCAGCATGTCCACACCCAAAAATTCTGCATGGAGTCACTTCGCTCCGTTGTGGCAACCCTGTCGCAGAACGACTTTCTGGTGTCAATCGACATTCGCGACGCTTATTTGCACGTTCCCGTCGGAAGGGCTCACCAGCGCTTCCTTCGTTTTGCCATAGGTCAGGACCATTACCAATTTGTGACCCTGCCATTCGGCTTGGCTTCAGCGCCCAGAGTTTTTACAAAAATTCTAGCGCCTCTCATGGCAATTCTTCGAAGACAGGGAGTCACGATTATTCCCTATCTGGACGACCTTTTGATTGTGGCGTCCTCAAAGGAGGAGGCGGTGACGGCTCGCAATCTATCCCTTCAGCTCCTGGAGGACTTCGGGTGGCTGGTCAATTGGGAGAAGTCGTCTCTGGAACCGTCGCAGTCAATCCTGTTTTTGGGGATGCATTTCGACACCATCCAGTGGTGTCCCTACCTCCAGACAAGCGGGCATGTCTCCTTCGACATGTACAGACTATGAAGTCTTCGACAGCAATGTCCCTTCGGAAGTGTATGCGCCTTTTAGGTCTGATGGTGGCTTCCATGGAAGCACTTCCGTTTGCCCAGTTTCATTCCAGAGCCCTCCAAAGGCTCATTCTGAGTCATTGGGATCGATCGCAGATTGCACTGGATCGCAGTATCCTCATCTCTCGCAGGGTGCGAGACTCCCTAAGTTGGTGGTCACGTCCAGGAACGTTATCACTGGGGAAGTCTTTCCTTCCTCCGAGGTGGTCGGTCATAACCACCGATGCCAGCCTGACGGGCTGGGGGGGTGTCTGGAACGATCTCTGGGATCAGGGAGTATGGTCATCGGAAGAGTCTGTTCTACCGATCAACATCTTGGAATTGAGGGCAATTTTCCTTTGCCTCCAACACTGGACGGTCCCTTTGAGCGGTCTACCAGTCCGAGTGCAGACAGACAACGCAACGGCGGTCGCGTATATCAACCACCAAGGCGGGACGAGGAGTTCCAGGCTCATGGTGGAAGTGTCTCGGATCCTGAATTGGGCCGAGGACAGAGTACCAGCCATCTCTGCGATTCACATTCCAGGAGTTCAGAATACCACGGCGGACTTCCTCAGTCGAGAGAAGATGGATCCCGGAGAATGGAGTCTTCATCCGGAGATCTTTGCACTGCTGTGCTCCCTTTGGGGAGTTCCCCAAGTGGATTTGATGGCATCCAGGTCCAATGCCAAGTTGCCGACCTTCATGTCCAGGTACAAGGACCCGAAGGCTTTGGCGGTGGATGCTCTGGTGGCCCCGTGGGACCGATTCAAGCTAATCTATGTGTTTCCGCCGATATCCTTACTTCCTCTGGTGCTGCGTCGGATCAGACTGGGGAGAATCCCGGATATGTTGATAGCCCCAGATTTGCCAAGGAGGACGTGGTTCTCGACACTGGTGTCGCTTTTGGCAGCACCGCCATTTCCACTTCCTCTTCGCCCGGACCTGTTAACCCAGGGTCCTGTCCGTCATCTGGACTTGAAGTCTCTGCGTTTGACGGCGTGGCTCTTGAGACCGAAATACTGACCCGTAGAGGTTTTTCAGCCGAAGTCATTGCCACTCTGCGAGCTGCCAGAGGTCCGGCTACTACTAGAATTTACCACAAGACCTGGGAAGCCTTCTTCTCGTGGTGTTTGGGTTCTTCAAGGAACCCGAGGATTTTTTCCATTCCCAATCTGTTGGCTTTTCTACAGTACGGGCTGGACAAGGGTTTGGCAGTTAGCACCCTGAGGAGTCAGGTTTCTGCCTTGTCCCTGTTGTTCCGGAAAGTTATCGCCTCGCGTAGGGACGTGCGCTCCTTTTTTCGCGGGGTAACCCGTCAGTTTCCGCCGCGGAAGGCACCTGTGTCTCCTTGGCGGCTCAACCTTGTCCTGGAGGCTCTTCAGCATGGGCCTTTTGAGCCAATGGATTCTGCTAACCTTTTTTGCTTTCTTGGAAGGTTGCCTTCCTAGTCGCAGTCACTTCTTTGAGAAGGGTTTCTGAGTTGGCGGCTCTTTCTTGCTCGCCTCCTTTCCTGGAATTTTACCCGGATCGAGTAGTGCTTCGCACACGGGGCGACTTTCTACCTAAGGTAGTGTCGCAATTCCATGTTAACCAGGATATTGTTTTGCCTTCACTTTGCCCGGGCCCGAGGAATGCAAAGGAACGGGTTTTGCACACATTGGATTTAGTGCGGACCTTGAAGTTCTATTTGTCTGTTACTCAAGGTTTTAGGAAGTCAGACTCCTTGTTTGTGATTCCAGCAGGTCGTCGACGTGGTCAACGAGCTTCCAAGGACTCTATAGCTCGTTGGATTCGGTCAGCCATTTTGGAGGCTTACCGACTTAAAGGCGAACCTTGCCCGATTAAGATTCGTGCTCATTCCACGAGGGCTGTGGCCTCATCGTGGGCCTTTCATCAAGGGGCTTCGGCAGCTCAGCTCTGCCGAGCGGCGACTTGGCGCTCCGTCCACACGTTTACAAAGTTTTATAAGGTGGACGTCAGTGCTTCCGCTGATGCGGCCTTAGGACGCAGGGTCCTACAGGCGGCTGTAGTGTAAAGTTCTAGTTAACTTGTATTTGGCGCCTGTTGCGCATTTACCAAGGTTGTTGGGATTCTGCCTGTTTTTTCTTGGTTATATTCCCACCCTTAATTTTTGGACTGCTTTGGGACGTCCCACTAGTCATTACTAGTGTGTCTCCTTTCCTTCCATTCTGCTGCTGAAAGACGGATTTTGGTAAGAACTTACCTGTAAAATCCTTTTCAGCGAAGGAAGGAAAGGAGACACAGCACCCGCCCATGGCAGAAGTGTGTTGATGTGTTTTCAGATGCGGCGTGACCCTCTTCTGATAGCGATTATCTGGACTGAGGTTGACGCGCTACGGCTCCTTTCCAGCATTGCCAGCTCATCGCGGTGGTCAGGTCCAGTGAGTAGTACCTGGAACTGTGTGGTTTTTTGCCTACATGCATGCATAACCTGTATTCTTGCTTTTTCTCTGAAGTCCTTCAGAAGGGGTTATGTTGCTCCGCTGGTGATATTTGCTCTTCCCTAAGCTTTTGTACGACTGAAGAAGCAGGAGTAGGAGGAGCCCGAGCTGGAGGGGCCGGTCAACACTCTTTTTAATCTGAGGTGTCAATCCTATCTGGGCTCCGCCTACCCACTAGTCATTACTAGTGTGTCTCCTTTCCTTCCTTCGCTGAAAAGGATTTTACAGGTAAGTTCTTACCAAAATCCGTCTTTTTTCCATGTGGAAAATATTAAAATTACAACACCAAGAAGGAAAAGTCGTGAAAACATGTTAATGATATCAAAATGATGAAAACATAAAAATACAATTTTCAAAAACAACTCAAATTTATTCATTTTCGAACTTGAGTGCTATCATACATTAGCATGCAATCAATGAGGTTATTAAAGGTTGTCAGAGGAACGTTCTGTCACTTGGGCAAATCATCAAGATCTGCTGCTGGCAACTCCCTTTTCCAATTGCCAATCAATGATGTACCAGATGTGTTCGATGGAAGTCTGAAGATGCTCCAGCCATGGCAGCACTTTAAGGCGATTCAGGTTTCTCACAGTAGCAAAAGCAACTGGTGTTGTGGTGAAAAATTGCCATACTGCTTGTTCCACGAACAAATCAATGTATCAAAACTGTTGGGGCCCCGTCACACTCTTCAATGTCCAAGCGATTCCACCAACGATCCGACCTGGATGGGATCGCTGGGACATCGTTAGCTGATCACTGGTGAGCTGTCACATGGGCAGACTCACCAGCGATCAGGACCAGTGAGCACGCTGGTATCCAATGTACACATCGGGTAACTAAGCGCTGCGAGGTGCTTAGTTACCCGATATGTACCCTGGATACCGTCTCCCAGCTTCTGCTGTAGAGCGCTGGGAGCTGGTATCCAATGTACACATCGGGTAACTAAGCACCGCGCCTAGTTACCCGATATGTACCCTGGGGACAGGACACAGGGCTGCCCATCACACTGCTGCCCACAGGAAAGAATAGGACTGTAGACAGCTGAGTCACGGCAATAGTTGTCAGCTATTAACCAGTCAGCTGCCGGTGCTATCCTGGGAGGACACATCTGGTACACTGGTGGCATACTAGTCTATATCCTGCACACATCTAGCAGCAGCCCCTAATGCTGCAGCATGCACAGTGATCTGCCGGGATGTGACCCAGGGGATGTGATCGGCCGACATGTGCCCTTACGAGCGATCCTCAGCACCGCCCTCTCTGCCGGGTCCAGCACCGCCGCCCCGAATGTCTTCCTCTTGCACCTCTCGTGGTGGGGCAGGTTCCAGGGCAGGGTATCTCCCGGGGCAGGGGAAGCAGAGCCAGACTTCTGACTGTAATCCTCATCATCCGAGAAGTCAGCCGAGGAGGACATGGAGCAGCGGTTAGACGCAGTGCCCCAGCTCTTCGGAGCTGGTATCCAATGTACACATCGGGTAACTAAGCACTGCGCGGCGCCTTGTTACCCGATATGTACCCTGGATACCGGCTCCCAGCGCTCTACAGCAGAAGCTGGGAGATGGTATCCAGGGTACATATCGGGTAACTAGGCGTGGCACCGCCCTTAGTTACCCAATGTGTACATTGGATACCAGCTCGCTGATCGTTGGTCTCCCGCTGTCACACACAGCGATGAGCGCTGGCCAGAGGGACACCAACGATGAAAAAATGGTCCAGGCCATTTGAGAACGATCAGCGATACCCAGCAGGGGGGCTGGTCGTCGCTGCGTGTCACACTAAGCGAGATCGCTGGCTAGGTCGCTGTTGCGTCACAAAATCGGTGATGCTTCAGCGATCTCGCTTAGTGTGATGGGGGCTTTAGTGTATCTGCAATGAAGACTAAAGGGGTCCAACTACCATACATTCTTCCACCACACAATAATCCCAGGATTAGGACCGGTTGCTCAAACATCTGTAAGCAGCCTTTGAGACCTAAACATGCTCATGCTTTAAAGTAAATAAATTGAGATGTTTTAAAAATGTTTTTTCCATTTTTATATCATGTGCATATCGTTAATATGTCTATCCGTACTATGATTTCCATAATTTCACAATTTTTCCTTCTTGGAATTATAATATCAATGAGGAGTGTGACAATTGTGTGATTTTCATTTATGCTTCAAATCATTCTGCCAGTAAAATTTATGCAAACAAAAAAAGTTCTGTAAAAACTCTAAAATTCAACAAAATAATTGTTGACTTTAGTGGTTACTGCTCACCTGTGCGGTTATCTGTAGGAATCTCCTCCTTACATCGCTCATTACCATTCACATATGTCTCCGTAGTATTAAAATGGGGCAGATCTTTACCCTGAAAAAAATATAAAAGACAAAGAAAGATGCAGAAATTGTGTGAAATGATTTTTAAGGACAGAAGAAATCATATTTTAATGTGACGACCAAAACTGCAAAGACAGCTGTAGTTATGAACCCAACCTGTCAGCTCCTAATTCTAACCAGCAGTCTCCATAACCAGAAATTGTGAGAAGATCCAGACATCTTAGGTCTATAATCAGCTTAATCCTGTCAAATCCACCAAGTATAAAAGATACACTGAATGGGCAATGTATTAGGGTTCTCTCACATTGCTCTTATCTTCACGTTCGTGGGGACTGTCAGGGCTGTGTGTCTGAACCCCACCGACAAAACGTGATTCGAGAGTATGCATCGACGGGGCCATAGACTATAATGGTGCCAGCAGAGCAAATGTGCCTTCTGCCATGCATCATTTTCAAGCATATAAATCTACTGGAAACAGACACCCAGATCAGTAGACTTGCTGTCATGTTCCTGGAACCAACCCATCACTATACGACCCATGTGACATGGAGCCCTAGTGTTCAAACATCAATCTGCTGTATCGGAGGACCTAGCATTTACTCAGAAAACATTCCCCACATCGTTACTCAATCTACACCAGCCTGATAAAATTAGTGAAATTGATACATAACATTGGGGCTAAATTCTGACCCACCCATCAGTATGGTGCCATAGAAATATAAATTCATCACACCAGACATTTTACACTGCATATTGATCCAATTTTTCCACCATTTCACCCACTGGAGTCGCCTTTTTTGTTTGCCTTAGACAGCAACGTCTCTCAAACTGGTGGTCTGCTCTTATAGCCCATCTGAGCTAGGAAACGATGAGTTTTTAATTTGGAGACCTTTGTTGGGCACCCCTGTATATGGCTGCAGTCACTGTCTTCTGCTGGTTCATTCTTGACATCTGATATCCTTCTCTTACCCTTTCACCGACGAGTTATGTCCACACAATCCACTCATATTGGAGGCTTTTACTTGATTACAATATTCCACACTCTTGATGCCGATGTACGGAAAAACCCACAATGTCAACAGTTTTTGAAATACTGTCCCTGGCTACTCTAGTACTGATGATTCTGTCTCGCTCAAAGTCTTTCAGATTGTTTGATTTTTCTATTATACTGTGGATTCAGATGTAAACTGATCCACACAAAACTAATCACATGAGTTTCTTCTGCACTTTGGGATCATACAGTGGGTACGGAAAGTATTCAGACCCCTTTAAATTTTTCACTCTTTGTTTCATTGCAGCCATTTGGTAAATTCAAAAAAGTTCATTCATTTCTCATTAATGTACACTCCACACCCCATCTTGACTGAATAAAAAACAAAACAGAAATGTAGAAATTTTTGCAAATTTTAAAAAAAAGAAAAAAATGAAATATCACATGGCCATAAGTATTCAGACCCTTTGCTCAGTATTGAGTAGAAGCACCCTTTTGAGCCAGTACAGCCATGAGTCTTTTTGGGAATGATGCAACAAGTTTTTCACACCTGGATTTGGGGATCCTCTGCTATTCTTCCTTGCAGATCCTCTAGAGTTCCATCAGGTTGGATGGTGAATGTTGGTGGACAGCCATTTTTAGGTCTCTCCAGAGATGCTCAATTGGGTCTAGGTCAAGGCTCTGGTTCGGCCAGTCGTCAAGAATGGTCACAGAGTTGTTCTGAAGCCACTCCTTTGTTATTTTAGCTGTGTGCTTAGGGTCATTGTCTTGTTGGAAGGTGAATCTTCGGCCAAGTCTGAGGTCCAGAGCACTCTGGAAGAGGTTTTCATCCAGGGTATCTCTGTACTTGGCCGCATTCATGTTTACTTCAATTGCAACCAGTCGTCCTATCCCTGCAGCTGAAAAACACCCCCATAGCATGATGCTGCCACCACCATGTTTCACTATTGGGATTGTATTGGGCAAGTGATGAGCAGTGCCGGGTTTTCTCCACACATACCGCTTAGAATTATCACCAAAAAGTTCTATCTTCATCTCATCAGACCAGAGAATCTTATTTCTCATAGTCTGGGAGTCCTTCATGTGTTTTTTAGCAAACTCTATGTGGACTTTCATATGTCTGGCACTGAGGAGCGGCTTCCGTTGAGCCACTCTTCCATAAAGGCCCGACTGGTGGAGGGCAGCAGTGTTAGTTGACTTTGTGGAACTTTCTCCCATCTACCTACTGCATCTGTGGAGCTCAGCCACAGTGATCTTGCGGTTCTTCTTTACCTCTCTCACCAATGCTCTTCTCCCACAATTGCTCAGTTTGGCAAGACGGCCAGGTCTAGGAAGACTTCTGGTGGTCCCAAACTTCTTCCATTTAAGGATTACGGAGGCCACTGTGATCTTAGGAACCTTGAGTACTGCAAAAATTCTTTTGTACCTTGGCCAGATCTGTGCCTTGCCACAATTCTGTCTCTGAGATCCTTGGCCAGTTCCTTTGACCTCATGATTCTCATTTCTTCTGCCATGCACTGTAAGCTGTGAGGTCTTATATAGACAGGTGTGTGCCTTTACAAATCAATTCCTATCAGTTTAATTAAACACAGCTGGACTCCAATGAAATACGGATTTTTGTGTTACTCACCGTAAAATCCTTTTCTCCGAGACGCTCATTGGGGGACACAGGACTGTGGGTGTATGCTACTGCCTTCTGGAGGCTGACACTAAGTAGACAAAAAAAAAAAAGTTAGCTCCTCCTCCGACGCATACACCTTGCCACTGGCCACCGATGAAGCCTGTTTGGTGCAAAAGCATTAGGAGAACAAGGTACACATTAACCTCATAGACACAACTTGTCTAAGAATTCAAACCCACAGACGGAATAATAAAATAAAATAAATAAAAGCCATCCGGCTACTAGGGTGGGTGCTGTGTCCCCCAATGAGCGTCTCGGAGAAAAGGATTTTACGGTGAGTAACACAAAAATCCGTATTTCTCCATCGTCTCATTGGGGGACACAGGACTGTGGGACGTCCCAAAGCAGTCCCTGGGAGGGAAAACTGCCTAGACTTCATATACAGGCATTAGGCATGGCCTATCGGTGTGCCACCGCAGCCTGAAGAATCCTCCTACCCAGGCTTGCATCCGCCGAAGCCTGAGCGTGGATATTATAATGTTTTGAAAAGGTATGCAAACTACTCCAGGTTGCCGCCTTACAAACCTACTCCGCCGAGGCTTCAAGTCGAAGAGCCAAGGAAGCCTCTACCGCCCGGGTGGAATGCGCCCTAAGTCCTGCCAGTGCAGTTGTGCCCCTAATGCGGTAAGCCTCCTGGATGGTTGACAGGATCCATCTGGCCAGCGTAGCCTTAGAAGCAGTGAGCCCCTTCCTGCGCCCTTCAGGGAGAACGAACAGAGAGTCCGTCTGACGAAAGGGCGCTGTCCGAGAAATATGCCTACTTAGTGCTCTCACTAGATCCAACATATGAAGCGCCTTCTCCACTCTGTGTGTTGGAGCTGGGCAAAAGGACGGCAACACAATGTCCTCATTGATATGAAAAGAAGACACAACTTTCGGTAAAAAGGGCGGTGCTGGTCTGAGCACCACCTTGTCCTGGTGAAAAAGCAGATTCGGGGCTCGACAAGATAGAGCCGCCAGCTCCGAAACTCGCCTAATGGAAGTTATTGCCACTAGGAAAACGACTTTCCAAGAGAGATATCTCAAAGATACCTCCTGGAGCGGTTCAAAAGGAGACTCCTGCAAGACTCCTAAAACTAGGTTGAGATCCCAAGTTTCTAATGGAGCCTTGTAGGGAGGCACTATATGGAGAACACCTTGAATAAATGTCTTCACCTGTAGATTAGTGGCAATCTTTCGCTGGAAAAGAACCGTAAATGCTAATATTTGTCTCTTCAGAGTACTGGGAGCTAGTCCTGCATCCAGGCCGGCCTGGAGAAACGCCAGAATGTTGGGAATAGAAAACCGAAGAGGTGAACAACCGTGTTCCCTACACCACCTGAAAAAAAACTTTCCAAGTATGATGGTATACTCGAGCCGAGGAGGCCTTCCGAGCGCTGGTCATCGTGGCAGCGACCTTCCGGGAAAAACCTGCCCTAGAGAGGACCCAAGATTCAACGGCCAGGCCGTCAAATTTAGGGCCCCTGAGTTCTGGTGGTAAATCGGGCCCTGGGATAGAAGATCCGTGCGCTCTGGGAGCTTCCAAGGGACGTCGGATAGAAGCAGCACCAGTTCTGCGTACCAGGACCGGCGGGGCCAATCTGGGGCGATTAAGATTGCCGCGACCCCTTCCAACTTGATCTTTCTGATTACTCTGGGAAGTAGAGCAAGAGGGGGAAATAGGTATGGAAGGCGAAACTGGTTCCACGGCAGAACCAAGGAATCCACCGCCAGTGCCTCCGGATCTCGATAACGGGATACGAACCGGGCCACCTTGGCATTCTCTCTGGAAGCCATCAGGTCTATGTCCGGCGTACCCCAATGGTGAAATATCTGCTGAAATACCTCGGGATGGAGAGACCACTCACCTGATGCCAGACCCTGGCGACTGAGGAAGTCTGCTGCCCAGTTTTCCTCGCCCGGAATGTGGACTGCTGAAAGAACTGAGTGATTCCTTTCGGCCCAAGTCAAAACCTGTCCTACCTTGCGCATGGCTGCCCTGCTGCGGGTGCCCCCCTGGTGATTTATATATGCCACCGCCGTGGCGTTGTCCGATTGTACCCGGACGGGGCGACTTGCCAAGTGAGGCTGGAAATGCCGAAGAGCAAGCCAAATGGCCCGAATCTCCAGCAAGTTGATCGGTAGGACTGACTCCTCCTGAGACCAACGGCCCTGGGCTGTGTAGTGGAGAAATACAGCCCCCATCCTAGGAGACTGGCATCCATCGTGATTACCAGCCAGTGAATGGGAGGAAACATTTTCCCCGTTGAAGGGACGAGCTCGACTTCCACCATCTTAATGCCTGTCTCACCTGAACAGATAGATGGCACCGGGTCTCCAAGGAACGAGGATTCCTGTCCCAAACTGCCAAGAGGGCATGCTGTAAGGGACGCATGTGAAATTGAGCAAAAGGCAGAGCCTCTATTGTCGCTACCATCCTTCCTAGTACCCTCATGCAGAACCGGATGGAAAGAGGAGCAGGCCGGCAAAGGATTCAGACCTCCTGCTGGAGGGTCAAAGCCTTTTCTTGAGGGAGGATCGTCTTCCCCGAGCAGTGTCAAGGATCATGTCCAAGAAGGTGATCTTTCGAGCTGGCGTCAGGGAAGATTTTTTGATATTTATCAGCCAGCCCAGGCGTGACAGAGTGTCCAACGTGATGCTGACACTCTCTCTGCAGGCTTGAAGTGACGGGCCCTTGACAAGAAGATCGGCTAGATAGGGCATAACAACAATCCCTGTACGTGTAGGATGGATACCACAATGGCCATCACCTTCGTAAAAACCCTGGGTGCCGTGGCCAACCCGAAGGGCAGCGCTGAGAATTGAAAATGCAGATCGTTTACCGCAAACTGTAGGAACTTTTGATGAGAGGGAAATATGGGAATGTGGAGATAGGCGTCCTGAACGTCTATAGACGCCAGAAACTCTCCCCTTTCCAGGGAGGCGATTACCGAGCGGAGAGTTTCCATTCGAAATTGTCGCACCCTTACATGCCTGTTTAGGCATTTCAGGTCCAGAATGGGTCGTACTGACCCGTCCTTTTTGGGTACCACGAAAAGGTTGGAGTAAAAACCCTGACCTCTGTCGTTTTCTGGCACAGGAATAATAACTCCGGCCAGTTGCAGGGACTCGACCGCTCTGATCAGTGCTTGAGCTCAAGACTCTGATCTGGGAAGCAGAGAAGGAAAGAATCTGTTCTGGGGACACGAGACAAACTCTATCTTGTATCCTGAAGTGATCAATTCTCTGACCCACCTGTCTTGGGTGGCTGCCAACCAGGCGGGATGAAACCAGAGAAGACGGCCGCCTACTCTGGCTGGACTGACTGGATTTAGCCTCCAGTCATTTAGCCGAAAACCTCTGGGATTTGGATCCCCTGGTTTTTGGCTGTTGAGAGTGCCCCCTTCCCAAGGGGTTTGCTCTATAGGAGACCTGACGCGCTCTGCCCTGGCTAGGCTGACCCGAGGCAGAGGAAACTGCCGTTGTGGTCCAACCGGGGTACGAAAAGCCCTGAATTGTGTCTGAGGCCTACGATGAAAAGGTTGTTTCAACCTCTGCTGTGGGAGAGACGTACTCTTACCTCCGTGGAGTCAGCTATAAGCTGATCCAGTCTTTCACCAAACAAACGTCCACTCTGATAGGGCAAGGACGTCAAAGATTTCTTTGAGGTCGAGTCAGCTCGCCATGTCCTCAGCCACAAGGCCCTTCTGATGGCAATCGAGTTCGCGGCAGCCACTGCCGCACAATTAGCCGCGTCCAGAGAAGCATTAACCAGATAGTCTCCAGCACGAGCTATCTGATTTGATATTTCAAACACCTCTGGCGGCACATCCCTGCCGAAGAGAGCCCCATTAAGTGCGTCTGCCCAAGAGACTACAGCTTTGGCAACCCAGGTTGCTGCGAATGAGGGAGCGAGGACTGACCCTGATGCCTCAAAGACCGACCGTGTCAGATTTTCCATGAGGCGGTCCGTTGGATCTCTGATAGAGGATCCGTCTGAGAGAGAAAGCAATGTTTTTGATGCTTGTCGGGACACCAGAGGGTCCACTGCGGGCGATTCTGCCCATTTTTTAATCAGATCAGGAGAAAAAGGATACCTAGCATGGAGAGCCTTCTGCCCTGCAAAGCGTTTATCTGGCCTTTCACGGTGACGCTGCACTAAGTCCTCAAACTCCGGATGAGACCCAAATATCCTGTGAGACCGCTTGGCCTGTTTAAAACACACCTTATGACCAGTGGTCAGAGTGGGTTCATCATCGACCTGTAAGGTCTGATTAACTGCCTCAATAAGGCTATCCATGGTTTCCTGGAAGGAAACTCATTCCCGAAGGGGAGAGGGAGCGAGAGTCCAAGTTGCCTGAAGCCGAAGCTACTGATGGCTCAGGTGACGCCGTACGGGTTCGCTTCCCCCGGGTCTGCTTTGTGAGAGCACGGCCCCTGCAGGTCGAGGATTCCTGAGAGACTGACAACCCCTCTGATGCCGGAGACCCACTCTCTTGACCCCTATCAGGGGTTCGGAGGGACTCAATTGCCCTAGTGAGTGACGCCATGAATTCAGATAGAGACAGGGCCCATTCCGGGGGTCCTAACGCACTGGGCTCAGTCGGTAGGGGGGCTACTGGGCACACTCAGAATCACAGGTTTCACAGGTCTTATTGCTCTGGGCACACGGGAAAGGCACCTGACACGGCACGCATGCCATATATACACTGTGTTCCATATTATTATGCAAATATTGTTTAGGAGTGATAAGGTAAGAATTTTTTTGTTTCACAGTTAAACTCATTGATGGTGATGTGTGTCAGGGCTCTTTATATCACTGTAAGCAATTGCAGACACCTGTGCTAATTAGTTTGGCAGGTGTGTCCAATGAAAGGCAAGACTACTTAAGAAGGCTGTCCCACATTATTAAGCAGCCTACATTTTCTGCCAAAATGGGAAAGAAAAAGGATATGTCGGCTGCTGAGAAGCAACAAATTGTGGAGTGTTTAGGTCAAGGCATGACTACAATCAACATTGCCAAGACACTTCATCGTGATCATCGCACAATCAAGAAGTATGTAGCTGATTCACAGTACACACGTGTGCGTGCTGATAAGGGAAAATTGAGGACTCTTTCCTACAGGCAATAACGTCAGGTTAAAAGAGCAGCGGCAAAAAAGCCTTGTCATAGCAGCAGACAAGTTTTTGAAGCTGCTGGTGCCTCCAACGTCCCCCGAACAACAAGATGCAGGGTCCTTCAGAGGTTTTCAGCTGTGCGTAAGCCATCCTGTCAACCTCCTCTATCCACAGCACACAAGCAGAAACGGCTCCAGTGAGCCAAACAATACATGAAGACTGACTTCAAAACTGTTTTGTTCACCGATGAGTGCCGTGCAACGCTCGATGGTCCAGATGGATGGAGTGGAGGATGGCAGGTTGATGGACACCCCATGCAAACACGGCTACGGCGCCAACAAGGAGGAGGTGGAGTAAAGATGAACTCCATAGTGTATGTTGAGTTTCTCAAACAGCACTTCCTGCCATGGTTCAAGAAGAAGAACCGTGCATTCCACAGCAAGATCATTTTCATGCATGATAATGCACAGTCACATGCTGCACATAACACATCTGCATCTCTGGCTGCTATGGGCATAAAAGGGGACAAACTTATGGTGTGGCCCCCATGCTCCCCTGACCTCAACCCCATTGAGAACCTCTGGAGCATCATCAAAAGGAGTGTCTATGATGGCGGGAGGCAGTTCACATCTAAGCAACAGCTCTGGGAGGGTATTCTGTCCTCATGCAAAACAATTGAAGCAGAAACCATCCAAAACCTGACAAATTCAATGGCCGAGAGAGTTCAGAAGCTCCTTTCGAACAAGGGGTCCTATGTGCAAATGTAACATCACCTAGAAAAAAGTTTTGAGTTGAAAACTGTTTGATTTCAGTTTGTAAGAACCTGCTAATGCTTATAATTTCAAAAATGACGTTTTTTTGTTCTTTATTAAAATGAAAAGGTTGAAAACTCTGCTGTGCATAATAATTTGGAACATGCATTTTGAGTGCAGTTTGAGAGTTTTATTTTTTAAAAAATATACTGTTATCATAGGCAGTTTGTACAAAAACCTTTCAATTGTACTCTAATAGTTATTTGACTGGAAAATTACAATGACTGCAATTCATATAGGTAATTTGGGAAAATCTGAGAAAATATTATTTGCATAATAATTTGGAACATGGGGTTTTGTCCTTTTGGACATGATGAGCTTTTGAGGTTGCCAAGCCTGATATTATGACCAGTGGTCAACAATAGATCGGGTGCCAGAGGCTAGAGTGCAGCAGGGGATCGAGCTACTATGGAGGCGGAACCGCTTTCTTCACCAGCGTCCCTAACCCCAGCCGGAGGTGGTCCACCGGAAGTAGATGCGGCTTCCGGGGGCGGGACTTCTGCCCGTGGCCTAGTCGCGGTAAAAGACCGGGACCTCGCGTGCGCGCGCGTCCCATCCGCCGTAAGATGCCCAGCTGCTCCGCACCGCAGGTTCGCCGGGCGGCATAGCTACCCGCCGCATAACACCTGCAGGCAGTGCCGCCGGGCGGTGAATCTCTAGCGCCGTCACCGCTCTCCGGAAGGGAGAGAGGATCCCAGCCCGACGGCTGCAGCTGAGGGCTGACTGCCTACCCCAGTCTTGTCGCCGACGTCTCCTGCACCCTCAGCGCCGCTGTTGAAGCTACCCGGCTGGAGGTCTAAAGACCAGAACCTCGCTCATCACAAAAAGGTTTCTTACCCCAGTCCTGCCAGAGGGGAGGGAGGGGATCAGGACGGTGCAGGCACCCTAGCTCCATCAAACCTTAAGGCCGGCGTCACACTGGCGAGTGTGATGTGAGTAAGTCGCACGACTTTCTCGCATCAACACCCGGCACGGCCACCCGCTCTCGGACCAGAGTGTGCGGCTGCATGTATTTCTATGCAGCCGCACACTCGGGTCCGAAAGCGAGCGGCCGTGCCGGGTGTTGATGCAAGAAAGTCGTGCGACTTACTCGCATCACACTCGCCAGTGTGACGCCGGTCTAACAGAAAGAGGAGAGGGACCGTCCGCCCCTTCCATCACCGCAGTCCAGCATTGGTGATGCAGAGGGGCCGCACGAACCATATATTGCCGCTGTACAGCCCATAGTTTCAATACTTAGGGGTGGTCAGGGCCTGGTCCGGCATAATGTCCCTCGTTGCGGGAGAGGATACGTGGAGGCGACACTCCACGTGCTCGCCCGTTGATGGTTTGGGGAGATCGGACCCCTTCAAAAGGGTCCGTCGCCCCTATCTCAATCTTGATAGAAGGAAAAAAAAAAAATCGTCTGAAAGAAAACCAGACGTGTGCCTCCATGAGATGCTAAGCATAAACTGGCTTCATCGGTGGCTAGTGGCAAGGTGTATGGGTCGGAGGAGGAGCTAACTTTTTTTTTTTTGTCTACTTAGTGTCAGCCTCCAGAAGGCAGTAGTATACACCCACAGTCCTGTGTCCCCCAATGAGACGATGGAGAAAAAGTAGAACCATCTCAAGGAGGATCACAAGGAAATGGACAGCATGTGACTTAAATGTGAGTGTCTGAGCCAAAGGTCTAAATACTTATGACCATGTGATATTTCAGTTTTTCTTTTTTTTAATTAATTTGCAAAAATTTCTACATTTCTGTTTTTTTTCAGTCAAAATGGGGTGCAGAGTGTACATTAATGAAAAAAAAAGAACTTTTTTGAATTTACCAAATGGCTGCAATGAAACAAAGAGAACATTTTTTAAAGGGGTCTGAATACTTTCCGTACCCACTGTGGGTCTATAATTTCTATACAGAGGCCTTCCAATCATTGGCCGTACAGTATAAAATACTGGGGGATAATAGAAGACTGAGCACAAGACCTTCACAGCCTTCTACACATCATAGGGGAGATCTCATGACACCTTCTCTCCATCTACCTGATGATCCTGAGGAACACTGGGATTTTCTTGTTTACAGTCCTGTGGAAGAAGAGGACGGGAACATCTCTCTGGTGTTGTTGTCTTACTGGATAGAACTGGAGGAAACACATACAGGGACTGAATTCATTCTTTACATACAGATAATTATAGATGGTGTATATTTAGTCCTGTCTATTACCTGGTGGTGTGAGGGGCTGGGGAACCTCCATCATGATGTCCTTGTACAGAGCTTTGTGTCCTTCTAAATACTCCCACTCCTCCATGGAGAAATAGACGGTGACATCCTGACACCTAATAGGAACCTGACACATACAATGATACTGTCATCCCCTCGATCCCTTCATAGCCTAATTGTATAATGTCCCAGCATTCCCAGCAGTGTCACCTCTCCAGTCAGCAGCTCAATCATCTTGTAGATGAGTTCTAGGATCTTCTGGTCATTGATGTCCTCATGTATAAGGGGGTACATTGGAGGCCCCGTGATTGGGCTCAGGGGTCTTCCCCATCCCTCAAACACAGGGGCCTGACAGCGCTCACTGGAGGTCTTCTTCACTACTGTGTAATCCTGGTTATGGAGAGACACATTAATAAATCTCACTACAGACATTTTCAGAGTCCTCACCTATCCAGTTCTGTCCACCTGTTATTCCCATAGATAAGAATGATGTAATGAGACGTCATCAGAATCTCTCACCTCTCCAGTAAGCTGGAAGAGGATCTCTAGGGTGAGGTGTAATATCCTCTCCGCCATCTTGTCCCTGTCCCTATCCATCCTTTACGGGTCAAATCAGGAAAATTCTCTTATGTAGACAATCTCCACTGAGAGGATCCGATATTGTAGAGATCTGAATGGTAAGAAGATGAGCTGATGAAACATCATAAAGATTCATTGGTGATTATACAATTACAAAAAAAACAAACAAACATTCAGATGCTATTTTTCTGTAAAAATAGAAAAATAAAGTTATGGTCTTTGGAAAAAGGGGGAGAAACAGTTTTGTCTACGAAGACAAAAATTAAAATGGCTGCCAACATGTTACACTGAAAAAAACATGTCCTGTCCTATTCTGTTAATAGGACAGGCGACACTGATCATGTGCAAAATGATGTCCAGATACTGAGGCCACAATCTATAGCACAGTAGCTCTCCTCAGGTCAAATCAGCCACTCAGCATTCAGAAAGACACAGTGTACAGCAGTGTGAGCAGTCTTTCCTTACCTAAGCACTCCAGGTATGTCTAGTATTAGATCAGAAAGACTGGGAAGACAGCAGTAAGAGCAGCCTCTACTTACCTCAGTACCCCTGATATCTCTAGTATTAGATCAGACAGAGAGGACAGCAGTGTGAGTAGCCTCTTCTTACCTCAGTACCCCTGGTATCTGTAGTATTAGATCAGATAGACAAGTAGAACAGCAGCATGAGCAGCCTCTTACCTCGACAGAAAAAAACAGTTGGAATTTGGAGACATTAAATCTAGAAAGTTAAATAGATAATTAGTGATGAGTGAATGTGCTCAGATAAGGCGTTATCCGAGCATGCTCGGGTGTTGTGAATGGGTTTGAGATGAGTTCTGAGCAGAGGCTCCCTCTGGTGGTTACAAGCGGTGCTAGTGAAGATTGTGAGGACTGGGAATCAGGTGTTACTGACTGGTCTTATATAAGGGAGTCATTTTCCCATCAGGGTTGCCGGTGATCAATTGTTCTGGTCTGAATCCTTCATTCCAGTTTCCCTTGTAGCCTGCTGTGTCGTGTCTGCATCTCCTGCTAACAGATAAGACTTTCTCTTCTTTTGTTTGTGCTATATTTTTGCATTTTGTCCTGCACTTCTGTGGGGGCCTTCAGGGTCCCCTCCGGGGGCTTTTGCCCTCTCAGTTTAGTTCAGCCACTGATGTTTGTACTTTCGCTTTTTCCAGTTTTTTCAGTGGCTGCTGTTTTGATTTTGTTACACCAGAGAATAATTTAGGTGGTAGAGGTCGTGTGATCTCAGGTGATTTTGAAATTAGTAGAGTTGGTGCTTTTCAGGGTTTTCTGGGATTGCAGTAAGTACCCTTCCTATCCTTTTCTATTTAGATAGTTTGGGCCCCAGCGTTTGCTCATACTATTTTCTTTCTGTGTCAGTATTTCCTCTTGTCTAACCGCCATTACATGTTTGGGGGCTTTCTATTGTCTTTGGGGTTCTGCTCCGGGGCAGATAGCTTTCCTCTTTCTATCTTTAGGTGTAGTTAGTTTCTCAGGCTGTGACGAGGCGTCTAGGACCAACGTAGGAACGCTCCACGGCTGCCTCTAGTTGTGGTGGTTAGTCAGGGTACTGCAATCTCATAGTTTCCAACTGCTCTGGTGTATTTTCTTTTTTACCTGCACTCCTCAGCTACCGAAACATAACACTCGGTGCTGACCTAGAGTCTATGGCATTAAAATAGGGATTTTTATGTACTCACCGTAAAATCCTTTTCTCCGAGCCAATCATTTGGGGACACAGGACCATGGGTGTTATGCTGCTGCCACTAGGAGGACACTGAGTGAACATAGAAAAAAATTAACTCCTTCTCTGCAGTATACACCCTCCTGCTGGCTGAACTTGAACCAGTTCAGTAACAAAGCAGTAGGAGCTTCCAACAATTAATCAAGAATAAACTATGTCAAAACTAAGAACGAAAAACAAGCCATTATGCTAACAGGGTGGGTGCTGTGTCCCCCAATGATTGGCTCAGAGAAAAGGATTTTACGGTGAGTACACAAAAAGCCCTATTTCTCCTACGCCTCATTGAGGGACACAGGACCATGGGACGTCCTAAAGCAGTCCCTGGGTGGGGAGCAACACAACTGTTAATATCCCATGTACCACTGTATTACAAATGTGGTACTGCCAATTGCAGAATTCGCCTTCCAAGTGCTGCACCTGCAAAGGCCTGCAAATTAATGTTGTAGTGTTTTGTAAAAGTATGCAAGCTGGACCAAGTCACAGCTTTGCAGACTTCTTCTGCTGAGGCATGGTGCTGAATGGCCCAAGAGGAGCCCACTGATCGAATGGAGTGCGCCTTAATTCCTGCTGGGACAGGTGTGCCTCTGACTCGGTAAGACTCCTGAATAGTCGAGCGAATCCACTTGGTTAGAGTAGCCTTAGAAGCGGCTAGGCCCTACTTATGCCCCTCTGGAAGCAAGAACAGGGCATCCGACCTGCGGAAAGACGCCGTCCGCGAGACGTACCGTCTAAGAGCTCTAACCACATTCAGAGTGTGAAGAGCTTTCTCAATACGATGGACCGGTGCCAGACAGAAGGAAGGTACAACAATATCCTCGTTAAGAAGAAAGAAAGAAACAACTTTCGGCAAAAAAGACGGGGACGTCCTCAAGACTGCCTTGTACTGATGGAAATTCAGAAACGGAGGTCGGCAGGACAGTGCCGCCAACTCCGAGACTCATCTGATTGACGTGATCGCGACTAGAAAAACCACCTTCGAAAAACCACCTTCCAAGAAAGAAAGGCTAGGGATACATCCTGCAGTGGCTCAAAGGAGCCTCCTGTGAACTCCGAGAACCAAATTGAGGTCCCATGGTTCCAACAGCATCTTATAGGGAATCGTCACATGGGACACACACTGGGTGAATGTCTTCACTTTTAATCTAGTGGTAATCCTACGTTGGAACAGAACCGATAAGGCTGAAATTTGTCCCTTGAGCGAGCAAAGCGCGAGACCTGACTCCAATCCGGATTGCGGAAATTACAAGATGGAAGGGATGGAAAACACAAGAGGGGATTGTCCACGGTCCTTGCACTATGAAAAGAAAGTTCTCCAAGTATGATGTGTCGCGCTTCCCACGGCTGTGGGGCGTCGGGACATGGCATAGCTTGCCTAGCTAGCCAATGCTCCCACGCCGCCAGTCCACGACGACGTGAGGCATGGGTCCCAGATGGTAAGAGAATGTGGACCCACTGGACCACGGAGGGAGACCCGGGCCTGCCCGGACTAGGGAAGGGCAGCGACCGGGATCCGTGGCAGCTGAGCATGTGGGCAAGGTGGCGACCTGCAGGACTAGACAACACCGCACAACTTCAGGTAAGAAGAAACATAAAGTTTACTTAAAGAAACAAAGTACATAAACAGAACATAAGACCGGGCTCCCGATTCCGCACATCAGAGAAGGGTACACAACTCAGGATCACAGACGAGTGCTGGAGGACATCACGGGTAGATGCAGTCCAGGGTTATCTGGCACAGGCATACTTGGACGGCCTCTCTCTCAGGCCTTAGGCGTAGCACAGGCTCAGCAGGAGAACATCAGACACCGACCTCAGACAGACTTCAGACGATGGCGGGGTCATCACGGGTTGATGAAGTCCAGGATCATCTGGCACGGGCATACTAGTATGGCCTCACTCTCAGGCCTCGGGCGTAGCACAGGCTCAGCAGGAGAACATCAGACACCGGCCCAGGACGAACGTCAGACGATGGCGGGGTCATCACGGGTTGATGAAGTCCAGGGTCATCTGGCACGGGCATACTAGGACGGCCTCTCTCTCAGGCCTCAGGCGTAGCACAGGCTCAGCAGGAGAACATCAGACACCGACCCAGGACAGACGTCATCACAGGGTAGACCAAGGAGGAACCGGCAGGACAGGCAGGTTGTCACGGCAAGTGACCAAGGCAGTCCCTGGGACAGGCAGGCTGTCACAGCAAGTGACCAGGCAGTCTCTGGGACAGGCAGGTTGTCACGGCTAGTGACCAGGGCAGTCTCTGGGACAGGCAGGTTGTCACGGCAAGTGACCAGGCAGTCTCTGGACAGGCAGGTTGTCACGGCTAGTGACCAGGGCAGTCTCTGGGACAGGCAGGTTGTCACGGCAAGTGACCAGGCAGTCTCTGGGACAGGCAGGTTGTCACGGCTAGTGACCAGGGCAGTCTCTGGGACAGGCAGGTTGTCACGGCAAGTGACCAGGCAGTCTCTGGGACAGGCAGGTTGTCACGGCTAGTGACCAGGGCAGTCTCTGGGACAGGCAGGTTGTCACGGCAAGTGACCAGGCAGTCTCTGGGACAGGCAGGTTGTCACGGCTAGTGACCAGGGCAGTCTCTGGGACAGGCAGGTTGTCACGGCAAGTGACCAGGCAGTCTCTGGGACAGGCAGGTTGTCACGGCTAGTGACCAGGGCAGTCTCTGGAACAGGCAGGTTGTCACGGCTAGTGACCAGGCAGTCTCTAGACAGTATATACGACCTGATATGGTGGAGCCTCCAGGTAGGCTGCAGTCGGATGGCAGATGATCGCTCCCAGGTGAGCAGGCAAGAGCCGGGGATCTCTGCAGATGATGTCCGAACTTCCGGATGGAGCTGCAGTCGGATGGCAGATGATCGCTCCCAGGTGAGCAGGCAAGAGCCGGGATCTCTGCAGATGATGTCCGAACTTCTGGATGGAGCTGCAGTCGGATGGCAGACAGGCAAGCCGACAGGTAACAGGCAGGTAACTGGAATCAGGAGCTGATGGCTGAAACAGAGTTAGACTGCACAGGAACAACAGGGACACGGATTGGATCTCAGGGAGTCAGGAACACAGACAGGAACATGGATTGGATCTCAGGGAGTCAGGAACACGGATTGGGTCTCAGGGAGTCAGGAACACGGACAGGAACATGGATTGGATCACAGGAACACGGACTGGAACACAGGCCTCGGACTCCGGACATCTGGCAATGATCGGCAGGATCCGGACATCAGGCAGGGAGGATAGGATCCGGACATCTGGAAGTGGTCGTCGGACATCGGACATCAGGCCATGGTCATCAGGCATAGGATCCGGACATCTGGCAGCGACCTGAAAAGGAACCCCAGCGGTCTGGTGCAAGCCCCGCCAGGCTCAACGGGAGCTGGCCGGGATTGCACAGAAGCTGAGCACAGAGTAACAGAAACTCAGCACACACCGGACTCCTCCTTCCAAGATGAACTCAGGTTATATAGCAAGGATTCACAGTCACTGGCACAGGGTTCTGGACACAGCAGGATTTCAGGAACATAACACAGAGGACACCGTTCAGACAGTCAGGTACAGGATGCGATTCAAGATCAGGGTTCAGGTAATTAGACACAGCAGGAACAGGCCTGGATATACAGCCTCCAGGAACGGCGATCTGGGTAATCAGCCCCCAGCATAGGCGGAAACACAAGACACAGTTCAGACATTCAGGTACAGGATGCGATCCAGGATCAGGGGTTCAGGTAATTAGACACAGCAGGAACAGGCCTGGATATACAGCCTCCAGGAACGGCGGAAACACAAGACACAATTCAGACATTCAGGTACTGGGTTTGATCCAGGATCAGGGAACAAGACACAACAGGAACAGGGAATCAGCTCTCCAGAGCTGATCAAATTCAGAGCAGGAGCTGAACACACAACCACATACGGCTAGGTTCAGGGATTCAGTATGGATTCAATGTGAAGCTCTGGCAACGCCCGCTAGGGCTGGGGAACTTTATATATGAGCTGCTTCACAGCGATAGGCTGGAGAAGTAATTCTAGTAAACACCCAATCCACATAAAAGCAGGACAGGTGTGGGCCGCGCCCCCTATGCAGAGCCAGACAGCACAACACAGAGGGAACCCAACAATGGCTGCTGCCAAACACGTAGTAAGTCATGCACCACTGCAGAGGACTTTGCAAGCTACGGACGGCTTTCACAGCAAGTCAGGAACCGCACATGCGGGCGGTCATGCAAAGCAGCGGAGCCACTCACGCAAGTACGGGTACGCAGCAGAGCCGGGAACTGAGCAGCATCCATATAGGTAACAGACAACAGTATCCCAGCTGGTTAGGGGGAAAGGAGCAAAAGGGTTAATGCAAAAAACATGCAGAGTAACGCTGGAAAACAAAGTACAGACAATACCAGCGTTACAGTATCCCCCTCCTCAGGCCCCCTCTTCTGAAGACCCAAGTAAAAAAAAAAAAATTCCCCAGAAAAATTCACTTGGGTTTGGCGGTAAGTCCAATAGTTCACAATATGGCAGCAGAGTTAATAGCTCGAAAAGTCCGAACCGCTGACCAAGCGGGGAATCGAGCCATCTAGTCCACTTACCCTGTGGGGACCAAGTAGTCTAGTTCGCACATCAGGTGGAGCTTGGAGAAAGTCCTGCAGACCGCACATGCTCAGCGGAGTCCATGGCCAGAGCTTTCTGTCGCGCTTCCCACGGCTGTGGGGCGTCGGGACATGGCATAGCTTGCCTAGCTAGCCAATGCTCCCACGCCGCCAGTCCACGACGACGTGAGGCATGGGTCCCAGATGGTAAGAGAATGTGGACCCACTGGACCACGGAGGGAGACCCGGGCCTGCCCGGACTAGGGAAGGGCAGCGACCGGGATCCGTGGCAGCTGAGCATGTGGGCAAGGTGGCGACCTGCAGGACTAGACAACACCGCACAACTTCAGGTAAGAAGAAACATAAAGTTTACTTAAAGAAACAAAGTACATAAACAGAACATAAGACCGGGCTCCCGATTCCGCACATCAGAGAAGGGTACACAACTCAGGATCACAGACGAGTGCTGGAGGACATCACGGGTAGATGCAGTCCAGGGTTATCTGGCACAGGCATACTTGGACGGCCTCTCTCTCAGGCCTTAGGCGTAGCACAGGCTCAGCAGGAGAACATCAGACACCGACCTCAGACAGACTTCAGACGATGGCGGGGTCATCACGGGTTGATGAAGTCCAGGATCATCTGGCACGGGCATACTAGTATGGCCTCACTCTCAGGCCTCGGGCGTAGCACAGGCTCAGAGGAGAACATCAGACACCGGCCCAGGACGAACGTCAGACGATGGCGGGGTCATCACGGGTTGATGAAGTCCAGGGTCATCTGGCACGGGCATACTAGGACGGCCTCTCTCTCAGGCCTCAGGCGTAGCACAGGCTCAGCAGGAGAACATCAGACACCGACCCAGGACAGACGTCATCACAGGGTAGACCAAGGAGGAACCGGCAGGACAGGCAGGTTGTCACGGCAAGTGACCAAGGCAGTCCCTGGGACAGGCAGGCTGTCACGGCAAGTGACCAGGCAGTCTCTGGGACAGGCAGGTTGTCACGGCTAGTGACCAGGGCAGTCTCTGGGACAGGCAGGTTGTCACGGCTAGTGACCAGGGCAGTCTCTGGGACAGGCAGGTTGTCACGGCTAGTGACCAGGGCAGTCTCTGGGACAGGCAGGTTGTCACGGCTAGTGACCAGGGCAGTCTCTGGGACAGGCAGGTTGTCACGGCAAGTGACCAGGCAGTCTCTGGGACAGGCAGGTTGTCACGGCTAGTGACCAGGGCAGTCTCTGGGACAGGCAGGTTGTCACGGCAAGTGACCAGGCAGTCTCTGGGACAGGCAGGTTGTCACGGCTAGTGACCAGGGCAGTCTCTGGGACAGGCAGGTTGTCACGGCAAGTGACCAGGCAGTCTCTGGGACAGGCAGGTTGTCACGGCTAGTGACCAGGGCAGTCTCTGGAACAGGCAGGTTGTCACGGCTAGTGACCAGGCAGTCTCTAGACAGGCAGGTATATACGACCTGATATGGTGGAGCCTCCAGGTAGGCTGCAGTCGGATGGCAGATGATCGCTCCCAGGTGAGCAGGCAAGAGCCGGGGATCTCTGCAGATGATGTCCGAACTTCCGGATGGAGCTGCAGTCGGATGGCAGATGATCGCTCCCAGGTGAGCAGGCAAGAGCCGGGGATCTCTGCAGATGATCGTCCGAACTTCCGGATGGAAGCTGCAGCGGATGGCAGGACAGGCAAGCGACAGGTAACAGGCAGGTAACTGGAATCAGGAGCTGATGGAAACAGAGTTAGATGCACAGACACAGGACACGGATTGGATCTCAGAGTCAGGAACAGACAGGAACAGGATTGGATCTCAGGGAGTCAGGAACACGGATTGGGTTCAGGAGTCGGAATCACGCAGACATGGATGGAACACAGGACCGGACTGGAACACAGGCCTCGGACTCCGGACATCTGGCAATGATCGGCAGGATCCGGACATCAGGCAGGGAGGATAGGATCCGGACATCTGGAAGTGGTCGTCGGACATCGGACATCAGGCCATGGTCATCAGGCATAGGATCCGGACATCTGGCAGCGACCTGAAAAGGAACCCCAGCGGTCTGGTGCAAGCCCCGCCAGGCTCAACGGGAGCTGGCCGGGGATTGCACAGAAGCTGAGCACAGAGTAACAGAAACTCAGCACACACCGGACTCCTCCTTCCAAGATGAACTCAGGTTATATAGCAAGGATTCACAGTCACTGGCACAGGGTTCTGGACACAGCAGGATTTCAGGAACATAACACAGAGGACACCGTTCAGACAGTCAGGTACAGGATGCGATCCAAGATCAGGGGTTCAGGTAATTAGACACAGCAGGAACAGGCCTGGATATACAGCCTCCAGGAACGGCGATCTGGGTAATCAGCCCCCAGCATAGGCGGAAACACAAGACACAGTTCAGACATTCAGGTACAGGATGCGATCCAGGATCAGGGGTTCAGGTAATTAGACACAGCAGGAACAGGCCTGGATATACAGCCTCCAGGAACGGCGGAAACACAAGACACAATTCAGACATTCAGGTACTGGGTTTGATCCAGGATCAGGGAACAAGACACAACAGGAACAGGGAATCAGCTCTCCAGAGCTGATCAAATTCAGAGCAGGAGCTGAACACACAACCACATACGGCTAGGTTCAGGGATTCAGTATGGATTCAATGTGAAGCTCTGGCAACGCCCACTAGGGCTGGGGAACTTTATATATGAGCTGCTTCACAGCGATAGGCTGGAGCAGTAATTCTAGTAAACACCCAATCCACATAAAAGCAGGACAGGTGTGGGCCGCGCCCCCTATGCAGAGCCAGACAGCACAACACAGAGGGAACCCAACAATGGCTGCTGCCAAACACGTAGTAAGTCATGCACCACTGCAGAGGACTTTGCAAGCTACGGACGGCTTTCACAGCAAGTCAGGAACCGCACATGCGGGCGGTCATGCAAAGCAGCGGAGCCACTCACGCAAGTACAGGTACGCAGCAGAGCCGGGAACTGAGCAGCATCCATATAGGTAACAGACAACAGTATCCCAGCTGGTTAGGGGAAAGGAGCAAAAGGGTTAATGCAAAAAACATGCAGAGTAACGCTGGAAAACAAAGTACAGACAATACCAGCGTTACATGATGATAAATGCGCATCGACGTGGGCTTCCTGGCACTAAACATGGTGGAGATCATTAGCTAAGAGAATCCTGCTTGAGCTAGAATCCAGGATTCAACAGCCACATCGTTAAAGACAGGGCCCCGGAGTTCTGGTGGTAAAAAGGGCCCTGCAAAAGTAGATCTGTGCGACCAGGGAACATCGGCGACCAGTTCTACTAGTTCCGCGTACCATGCCCGGCGCGGCCAGTTCGGCGCAACCAGAATCACTGGTACCCCCTCCGATCTGATCTTCTTGATGACCCTCGGAATACATACAGTCATGGACAAAAGTTTTGAGAATGACACAAATATTAATTTTTACAAAGTCTACTGCTTCACTTTTTCTAATGGCAATTTGCATATACTCCAGAATGTTATAAAGAGTGATCAGCTTCACAGCAATTACTTGCAAAGTCAATATTTGGCTAGAAAATGAACTTTATCCCCCAAAACACATTTCAACATCATTGCAGCCCTGCCTTAAAAGGACCAGTAACCTCTTTTCAGTGATTGCTCCATTAACACAGGTGTGGGTGTTGATGAGGACATGGCTGGAGATCAATCTGTCATGATTAAGTAAGAATGACACCACTGGACACTTTAAAAGGAGGCTGGTGCTTGGCATCATTGTTTCTCTTCTGTTAGCCATGGTTATCTCTAAAGAAACACGTGCAGTCATCATTGCAATGCACAAAAATGGCCTAACAGGGAAGAGTATCGCAGCTAGAAAGATTGCACCTCAGTCAACAATCTATCGCATCATCAAGAACTTCAAGGAGAGAGGTTCCATTGTTGCCAAAAAGGCTCCAGGGCGCCTAAGAAAGACCAGCAAGCGCCAGGACCGTCTCTTAAAAGTGTTTCAGCTGCGGGATCGGGCTACCAGCAGTGCAGAGCTTGCTCAGGAATGGCAGCAGGCAGGTGTGAGTGCATCTGCACGCACTGTGAGGCGGAGACTCTTGGAGCAAGGCCTGGTCTCAAGGAGGGCAGCAAAGAAGCCACTTCTCTCCAGAAAAAACATCATGGACAGACTGATATTCTGCAAAAGGTACAGGCAGTGGACTGCTGAGGACTGGGGTAAAGTTATTTTCTCTGATGAATCCCCTTTTCGATTGTTTGGGACATCAGGAAAACGCCTCATTCGGAGAAGACAAGGTGAGGGCTACCACCAGTCTTGTCTCATGCCAACTGTTAAGCATCCTGAAACCATTCATGTGCGGGGTTGCTTCTCAGCCAAGGGAATCGGCTCTCTCACAGTCTTGCCTAAAAACACAGCCATGAATAAAGAATGGTACCAGAATGTCCTCCAAGAGCAACTTCTCCCAACCCTCCAAGAGCAGTTTGGCGATCAACAATGCCTTTTCCAGCATGATGGAGCACCTTGTCATAAAGCAAAGGTGATAACTAAATGGCTCAATGAACAAAACATAGAGATTTTGGGTCCATGGCCTGGAAACTCCCCAGATCTTAATCCCATTGAGAACTTGTGGTCAATCATCAAGAGACGGGTGGACAAACAAAAACCTAAAAATTCTGACAAAATGAAAGCATTGATTGCGCAAGAATGGACTGCTATCAGTCAGGATTTGGTCCAGAAGTTGATTGAGAGCATGCCAGGGAGAATTGCAGAGGTCCTGAAGAAGAAGGATCAACACTGCAAATATTGACTTGCTGCATTAACTCATTCTAACTGTCAATATAAGCTTTTGTTACTCATATGTTTGCAATTATATTTCTGTCTGTGATAAAAACATCTGTCAAACACACATAAAAACCAGAGGGCAGCAGATCATGTGAAAATATAATATTTGTGTCATTCTCAAAACTTTTGGCCTTGACTGTACAGAAGCTGGAACTGATGCCACGGAAGAACAAGGGCATCCGCTCCGACGGCGACTGGATCGTGGGACCGAGCTATGAACTGAGGAACCTTGTTGTTTAGCCTTTAGACCATCAGATCCACATCTGGATTCCCCCAGCAATGACAAATCTGCTGAAAGACCTCCGGATAAAGAGACCACTCTCCCGAGGCGAAACCCTGGTGACTGAGAAAGTCTGCCGCCCAATTCTCTACGCCCGGGATATGGACCGCCGAGATGACCGAATGGTTCCCTTCGGCCCATCGGAGGATGTGACCCACTTCGTGCATGGCTGTCCTGCTGCGGGTGCCCCCCTGACGGTTGATGTACTCCATAGCCGTGGCGTTGTCGGATTGGATCCAGACGGGGCGACCTACCAGGAGATGATGAAAACGCAGAAGAGCCAACCTGATTGCTCGTATCTCCAAGATGTTGATGGGAAGACGCGACTCTCAAATGGACCAATGACCCTGTGCCGTGTGGTGGCGGAAGACCGCACCCAAGCTAAGAAGACTGTCGTCGGTGGTCACCACTAACCAACATACTGGAAGAAAGAACTTCCCTTGGGTCAAGGAAGACCTCAGCGTCCACCACCTAAGGGTCTGCCTGACCCGCTGAGACAGACGGAACTGACAGTCGAGAGAGAACAGGTTCCTGTCCCAAGACTACAGAAGCGCATGCTGCAAAGGGCGGAAGTGTAGCTGTGCGAATGGAACCGCCTCTATTGCTGCTACCATCTTGCAGAGAATCGCCATGCTGAATCGTATGGAGTGAGGAACAGAGCGGGAAAGAGTCCGTGCTCCCTGTTGTAAGGCCGAGACCTTTTCTGGAGGGAGAAGTACCAACCCTCGGGAAGTGTCCAGGATCATTCCCAAGAAGGAAATTTGCTGGGCCGGTACTGGAGAGGACTTTTCGAAGTTTATCTTCTAGCTCAGGCGAGAAAGTGTATCCACTGCGATACAAACGTACTCCTCGCAGGACCGAAAAGATGGTCCTTTGATCAGTAGATAGTCTAGACACGGAAATACCACCACCCCTTGAGCATGAAGAATGGCTATGACAGCCGCCATGACCCTGGTAATGACTCTGGGGGCAGTGGCGAGTCCGAAGGGCAATGCTATGAACTGGAACCGCGTAGTGTTGTGAATGGGTTTGAGATGAGTTCTGAGCAGAGGCTCCCTCTGGTGGTTACAAGCGGTGCTAGTGAAGATTGTGAGGACTGGGAATCAGGTGTTACTGACTGGTCTTATATAAGGGAGTCATTTTCCCATCAGGGTTGCCGGTGAGCAATTGTTCTGGTCTGAATCCTTCATTCCAGTTTCCCTTGTGGCCTGCTGTGTCGTGTCTGCATCTCCTGCTTACAGATAAGACTTTTGCTTCTTTTGTGTTTTTGCTATATTTTTGCATTTTGTCCTGCACTTCTTTGGGGGCCTTCAGGGTCCCCTCCGGGGGCTTTGCCCTCTCAGTTTAGTTCAGCCACTGAGTTTTGTTCTTTTGCTTTTTTCAGTTTTTTCAGTGGCTGCTGTTTTGATTTTGTTACACCAGAGAACTAATTTAGGTGGTAGAGGTCGTGTGATCTCAGGTGATTTTGAAATTAGTAGAGTTGGTGCTTTTCAGGGTTTTCTGGGATTGCAGTAAGTGCCCTTCCTATCCTTTTCTATTTAGATAGTTTGGGCCCCAGCGTTTGCTCATACTATTTTCTTTCTGTGTCAGTATTTCCTCTTGTCTAACCGCCATTACATGTTTGGGGGCTTTCTATTATCTTTGGGGTTCTGCTCCGGGGCAGATAGCTTTCCTATTTCTATCTTTAGGTGTAGTTAGTTTCTCAGGCTGTGACGAGGCGTCTAGGACCAACGTAGGAACGCTCCACGGCTGCCTCTAGTTGTGGTGGTTAGTCAGGGTACTGCAATCTCATAGATTCCAACTGCTCTGGTGTATTGCCTTTTTGCCTGCTCTCCTCAGCTACCGAAACATAACAGCGTAGCGTAGGAATTTTTGGTGGGGAAGGAAAAATCGGAACGTGAAGATAAGCATCCTGGATATCGATGGATGGAACTCTCCTCTTTCCATCGAGGCGATGACTGAGTGGAGAGACTCCATTCTGAACCGTCACACCTTGACAAAGGTGTTTTACAGCTTCAGGTCCAGAATGGGCCTCATCGTTTCGTCCTTCTTTGGTACCACAAATAGGTTAGAGTAAAAACCCTTGAACCTTTCGTCCCGAGGGACCAGAGTATTGACCCCGTCCCTTCGGGGCACATCTATGGCTTGGAAAAAAAGCTGTTGCCTTTGCCTTGGGAGGAAAAGACAGGAAGAAAACGTGTCGGGGGAGGGGGGAAACTCTATTTTGTATCCGGATGACACCAGCTCTCTGAACCACTCGTCATGGACGACTGAGAGCAAGGCCTGGTGGAACGAAAGTAAGCGGCCGCCTACTTTGTAGGTCCCCACCGGATGGCACAACGAGTCATTGTGTAGAGGATCTAAGGGATCTGGCTCCCTTAGATCCAGATGGTCTTGGCCTGCTTTTCCAGGTGCGACTAGGTCGGTATGAAACCCGAGAACCTCGGTCCCTACGTGGGGACCGCCCTGATCCGGAAGAATAGGTTGTAGAAGAACAATAGGTACGAAAAGGCCGGGTCCTAACCTGTTGTTGATTCCGAAAAGGCCGAGTGGGCCTTTGCTGAGGAAGAAATTTACTCTTCTCTCTGGAAGTGTCAGAGATGAGTTGGCCAAGTTTTTCTCCAAATAAGCGCCTGCCTTGGTAAGGCAGAGAGGTTAAAGACCACTTGGAAGCAGAGTCCGCTCGCCATTCTCTAAGCCATAGTACCCTTCTGATGGAGATGGCATTTGCTGCTGCCTGTGCTGCGCAATTGGCTGCATCTAAAGAAGCGTTCACCACGAAATCCCCGGCCTGAGATATCTGACTAGCGAGATTGACTGCCTCCGGGGGAAGATTACTGTCATGAATGGCTGCGGACAAAGTCTCTGCCCAGCCAACCATGGCCTTAGCTACCCAGGTCGCGGCAAAGGATGGGAAGAGCCCTGCTCCAGAGGCCTCAAAGACTGACCGAGCAAGGTAGTCAATTTGAAGGTCAGTGGGGTTTTTGACTGAGGAACCATCAGACAAGGATAGGAGCGTCTTAGATGCAAGACGCGTTACAGGGGGGTCCACTGAAGGCGACTGTACCTAATCTCTCATTAGATCAGGAGAAAAGGGATATCTCGACTTCATAGGCTTCTGAACTGAGAACCGCTTATCTGGCCGATCCTTATGTCTCTGTACAATGTCCTTAAAATCAGGGTGATTGCCAAACACTCTGTGAGAACATTTAGTCTTCCTAAAAGACACTACGTGTTCCGGAGCCGATATATATTCCTCGTCCACTCTTAGAGTCTTGTTAATCGACTCAATAAGGGAATCAAGAGTCTCCTGATAATTCTGCGAGTCCTGGACTAAGGACGCATCAGACTCGAATTCAGATTCATGTTCGCTGCAAAACTCAGGAGAGGGGGAGCAAGAAAGTGAACTCGCAGACGCGGAAGCATGAGCCTGTTCTGGGGACGTCTCATGGGTTTCCTAGAAAACTGAGCCCCCCTTGACAGAGTATGACGCCCTGCTGGTGGACGGTTATCGGCCGTCAGAAGAGCCCTCTTCGGCCGGAAAACTGATGCTCTGACTTAAAGAGGGGCCCCGAGAGAGTCTATTGCCTTGGCCACATAATCCATAGATCGTGACAAGGACGAAACCCACTCAGGGGGACTAGGCTCACTGGAGTCGGTGACTCGGGTGGCCTCTGGCACATTCCGGGTCACAAGCCGTACAGAATGGAGTACTGTGAGCTTGGGGCAAGGCAGTATTTCAAGTGGCACATGAGGTAAAAAAACACTGTGTGCATTTTGCTAGCCCTTTTGGACTCCTTAGATTGAGACATAGTGTACCCTTAGAAACTACAGAGTATGGGCTGCAGGGGCAGAGAAAAGTGTATAGCACTGCAGAGAAAGGGTTAATGTCACCTCCAGAGGCTTAGTACAGCTTACCCAGGTCCTGTTCTTGTGTCCCCAGGGGAGAATGGGTGATCCTCTGGTGCAGAAAAAGAACTCCGCGATCCTTGCAGCGCTACTGTCAGCGCTGCCAATCAGTGCCCCCCCGCAGCCGTCAGGAAGCAGGCTGCATAAATAATCATGGCCCCCGAGAACAGAAGGGCGCTTCTCGTTCAGGACAAGAAGCACCAGAAAACGTGGGCGGCAGTACTCGCGGTGGGCGGGACTCTGTAAATTGCAGCCTAGACCGGCTAGAAGCTGGGAGCTCAATTTCTGCCGGCGATGTGTGCCGGCTGAAGAGGGGCCGCGACCGGACCACATACTAAGTGCCGCTGGGCACCGCACCAGCGCCGCATCCCCCTGGGGACCAGGACCCAATCATGCAGGGAACGCGATGCCAGACGTCCTCATACTCACAGAGGTGGTGTAGCAGAGCCGGATTTGTGCTGATGTTAAAAGGTATATCCCTCAATGTATTCCTCCCAAGAGACAGGGGAATGGAGAGAATCCTCCTGCGCTGCCAAATTTCCATTCCATGATCCATGGGGGCTGCCGGACACCATTAGATGAGGGTGCCTTGTTCGGCTATATACCTGGCTCCATGGGAGGAAACATGAAGGCGACACCCCATGTGATCGCCTCTTGCAGATGTGGGGAGAGAGGGACCGTACAGGAACCGTCGCCCTTACTGAGCCTAAGCATTATCCCTTTGTCGCAGGAGAGAAAACGGGGAGGAACACTCCGCGTTCTCGCCTGTTGATGGTTCAGGCGAGATCGGACCCTTGAAAGGATCTGCCATTGGGGTCTGAAAACAGACCCAAGTGCCTCCTACAGACACTAAGCAAGAACTGGTTCAAGTTCAGCCAGCAGGAGGGTGTATACTGCAGAGGAAGAGTTAATTTTTTTCTATGTTCACTTAGTGTCCTCCTAGTGGCAGCATAACACACATAGTCCTGTGTCCCCCAATGAGGCATAGGAGAAATTATTAATTATTAATATATATTATTACCGTATATACTCGTGTATAAGCCAAGTTTTTCAGCACTTTTTTGTGGTGAAAACGCCCCCCTTGGCTTTGTTCCAGAAAGCCGACGGGGAGGGGGAGCGGTGGAGCAGTAGGTCACATAGGCAGGAGCCGGCGGCTGTGGCTAAAGTCTGTGCTGCTGCTAAAGAGAAATGAATATTCATTTCTCTTATAGCGTCCACAGTGACAGCGGCAGCTGCCAGCTTCCAGAACACATCCTACATACCTTCCTGTGCGCCCTCTCTGCATCTCCTTTGTTCCGATGCCAGCAGCACTTCCTGCAGAGTGATCACGTGGCCTTGCTCATTAAGGTAATGAATATTCACACCTCTTCACTTCCATAGGCTTGGAATGAATATTCATTACCTTAATGAGCGGGTCACGTGATCGCTCTGCAGGAAGTGCTGCTGGTGCCAGAACAAACGAGATGCAGCGAGGGCGCGCAGGAAGGTATGTAGGATGTGTTTTTTGTTTTTTTAATGGGAACCATGCATACAAGGATAAGTGATAAGGAGCCATGCAAACAAGGACAGGGCCCGGGGAGCCATGCATACCAGGATAGGGATGAAGGGACAATGTATACCCGGCTTACACGCGAGTCAATAAAGTTTTTCATGGCAGAATTAGGTGCCTTGGCTTATACTAGTGTCAGCTTATACTTGAGTATATACGGTACTTTAATTCTTGGGGTTGTGAACACCCCAGTCGGAACCTCAGAAGATAACTCTTAGAGATGAGTGAATTTGTTCGGAAAACGATCGCCCAACATAAATTCTTCAAGAATATGGCACATTCGGATTCATGATCGGAAACACAAGCAAAAAAAATAAAAAATAAAAAAATCGTGTTTGATGATGGTAGGGGGTTGGCAGAGCTCAGAGGAGCGCAGTGCTTGTAAAACTTTTTTTTTTCTTTTCCAATTGTGCACATTGTGGTTAGCCAATCAGGGTGCAGAAAACATCCAGAATGTCCTGACACAACACCTTGTGTCATTGACTGCTGAAATCACATGTCCCTCTCCATATAAAGAGCATACATCTTGTTTTAGTGCCATTTTGACAATGTAGCAGCACAGAGAGGTTGCTCCTGACGCTGGGACTGGTTGCTGATAGATTTTAGCTAGTTAGCTAAGCAGTTGTTTCTAACTCAGATAGTTTAGATAGTCCTGTGTGGCTGTAAGATCGAAACTCCAGCATTTTTTTTGTGCCATTACTGAGGTCCACAGACAAAGACAGCAGAGCACATTTCAAGGAAGAGTGTTGTGCACTGCTTCTATTGTGCTCCATGCACGAGTAGACCTTTCTAAATCTTATTTTTTCACTTGCTAAATGTGATACAGCAAATCATATGTCACCTTGTCATTTAGTCATGGTGACATTGTTCTGTGATTTGAGCTGTTGGCCAGGAAAAAATATTTTTTTTGGCAATTGCTACCATAATTCAGCATACCATCTCACACCTTGTCATTTAGTGGTGGTGAAATTCAACTGTCTGCATAGCTCGTGCAGATTAAAAAATAATAAAAATTCTGTTGCTAAACATGATACAGCCCGCCATATCCCACGTTGTAATTTTGTGGTGGTGAAATTGTTCTGTGCGAAGAGCTGTTGCTAACATGATTCAGCATGCCATATCCCACCTTGTCATTTAGTGGTGGTGAAATTAAGCTATCTACATAGCTCATGCAGATTAAAAAAACAATTTTTTCTGATACAAACGTGATACTGCCCGCCATATCCCACGTTGTAATTTTGTGGCAGTGATATTGTTTTGTGTGCAGAGCTGATGCACAGCAAAAAAAATAATTGAAAGGCAGTTGCTAACGTGATTTAGCACGCCATATATCATTTTGTCATTTAGTGGCGGTGAAATTCAGCTGTCTGCATAGCTCATGCAGATTAAAAAAAAAATTCTGTTGCTAAACGTGATACAGCCCGCCATATCCCACCTTATCATTTAGTGGTGGTCAAATTGTTCTGTATGCAGAGCTGTTGCACATTAAAAAAATATTTATATTTTTTTTTACAAACGTGATAGAGTAGGCTAGATCAGAGTTTGAAATTGTTTAGAGCATATCTTCTAGACTACGTATACAGGAAGAAAAGAAAATGGAGCACTCACCCAGTCTTTCTTGTTGAATTTCTTTATTCAATATTGTATGGTATCAACATCTCGATGAGGTGCATAGTGCAGTGTGCAGGAGGCAGGGGAGTGAGCAGATGAACAAGCCTGACGGATGACGGCCGTTTCGCGCTATTACTGCACTTCTACGGGTGGGTCCATCTTCTAGGTTACACAGGCCTCATCCACACTAAAAACAAATTTGTTCTGTTACTAACGTGATAGAGTAGGGAAAATCTCAGTTTGAAATTGTTTGGAGCATATAGTCTGTTATACAGGCGTCATCCACACACACAAAAAAATGTATTCTGTTACTAACGTCATACAGTAGGGGAGATCTCAGTTTGAAATTTTTTGAAGAGTATCTTCTTTGTCATACAGGCCTTATCCACACTCAAACAATTCTTTCTTCTGTGACAAATGCGATTCAGCACGCCATATTTCACCTTCTCATTTAGTGCCGCTGAAATTCAGCTTTGTGCAGAGGTGGTTGCTAATACTATGCTCTTACCACATTATCTGAGCAACATGACTGGGAAAAAGCAAGGTCCTTCTAGAAGGGGTATAAGGCTTGGTGTTTAAGGTGTATGTGGGTAGGTGGCAATGTTTGTGAAAGCACTAGTGAACCAATAACATCACATCCTATACAAAAACGATTGACAACTTCTCTTACTGGACGGGTACTCCACTACCTTTCTTTAGAAGACGCACAGCGGTACACCTTGTTGATGAGGCCCAGAAAGAGCATGTTCTCGAGTGCATGACAAGGGCAGCTTCAAGCGGCCTCTCCTCCTCTTCCTCCACCTCAACATCACACCCAGTACAGTTCACAGAGGTGGCACCCCAATTACCCTTGCTTCACAAGTCTCCAACCGCACAACTGACTGTACGGAACCACAGATGGGCGAGTCTGCAGAGCTGTTCACACATTCTATGCCTGGCCATCAGAAGTGTACTCAAAAGCTTCACAGGGTCAAAAGGAGGAAATCATCTGCACCGATGCCCAAAATATTTTTAACTTGGATCCAGGGCAGGATGAAGTAGGGTCTGAGCAGAATCCTGACCCTCGTCACCAGACGTTAATCGCCGGGGGGGGGGGGCTGAGGAAGTGCTCCTGATTAGACTCAGATATCTGAGGCCTACTCAGACTGTACTGTGCTGTCAGGGCAGGAAGAGGAGAAGGGTGACTCTCAGGGCGACGAATATGATAACACAGAGGATGATTATGAGGTTATAGATCCCAGTTGGCGTGAACACAGACGCACGCAGCTAAGTATGTCATCTGAGGAGGAAAATGATGAGGTTACGTTGTGCCATACTGCGCAGACAAGTAGTGATGCAGCCACAACGAGTAATGCATCCTCAGCCACAACTGTGCCTGTGGCCAGCAGCGTTTGCAGGTTATGTGCCAACTTTGCAAAAAAAAAAAAAAACTGAGTAGAGGGAAAAAGTGCAATAATTTGACTACTACATGCATGAACCTTCACACGCGCAATCAACATGCGTTACTCTGGGAGTCCCACTGCAAAAAAAGGCAGACCAGCTGACCTCAACAACCATCATGCACCCCATCAATCGCATCTGCTTCTTCTTCCTCCTCCTCTGTTACCGTGCCAAGTATTGTGATGCAGTTCTCCGACCGCAGAACCTCGGGTTCTTTACTCGCTCCAGTCACGCTGAGAGACAGTCATCTGTAATGGAAGCGGCCATGCCTGCCGTTTTTGAATAATCTCAGAGAACCAGCACACCATAACTTTATCAATTCACTGTAACATCTCCGCCTGCATCTCCCTCGCGGTTCAGCAGTTTGTCACCGTACTCCGCCCTCTCTCAGCACTGCAGCAAGCCCACGGTCCTGCAGTTGTGGTAATGTAAAAGATTGTTTCCTCCTACATATGACAAAGCAAAGAGGTTTAATTCCACCATCTCCAATCTGTTCGTCACAGAAATGCTGCCTTTCCACCTGGTAGATACAGACGATTTCTGAAAGCTGTTGGTCGTTGCAGTTCCCCAGTACGAGTTGCCCAGTCGCCATTACTTCTCTAAGAAAGTTGTGCCTGCGCTACACCAGCATGTCGCAGACAAAATCACCCATTCCTTGACTAAATCTATGTCTGTCAGGGTGCATTTCACCACAGCCAAGGCAATGGAATCCCCAAGGCTTACAGGACAAACCTCTATAATTCACACTTCCTCCGCTGCTTCTGCCTGCTCTACGACCTTCACCTGCGCCCTCAAACTCTACCTTAATGAGACATGTGTTCCAACAGTGCAGAGCAAATCTCCTCCACCTCCGTACTGCGTAGCCAGGGCTCACCGCAATCAGGCAGTGTTAAAATTGATATGGATTGGAGATCGCAGTCATGCAGCTGAAGAGTTGTGGACAGTTCTCCAGGTTGAGTTTGAGCAATTGTTGTCTCCGCTGAACCTGCATCCAGGGAAGGCCGTGTCCGATAACGGTGCAAACCTGGTGGCAGCCCTATGCCGAGGCAACCTCACACACGTGCCCTGCATTGCTCACATCTTCAACCTGATTGGTACAGCATTTTCTCCGCCACTATCCTGGCCTGGGTGAGCTGCTGCAGAAAGCACGGAAGCTGTGTGCTCTCTTTCACCGTTCGCACCCCTCAGGTCATCGACTTGCATTGATACAGAGGTCTTTGTCCATGCCAGCTAACAGGTTGATATGCGATGTGCCGACACGGTGGAACTCCACTCTGCCCATGTTGAAGCTACTGTGGCAGCAGAAATGAGCCCTTACGCAGTATGTCATGTCGTATAGCTTGGGCAATGCAGTACAGACGCGGAGCATATCACGTTCTCTGGAGTGGGCACAGATTAAGGACTGCTGCTCCCTTCTGCAGAGTTTTGAAATGGCTACTAAGATGGTTAGCGCTGACGATGCCATCATCAGCATCACTATTCCGGTCATGTATATGCTGAAGCACACTTTGAATAGCCTGTTGGAGGAGGTGGTGGTCCCAAAGGAAGAGGAGGGAGCAGAGGAGGATGTGGAAGGGATAACATTGTTCCAAACTGTCATCACACAGGGAGGGTGGATTACTGCGATTGAGGTGGGCTAGTGATACCAGTCAAACTGTTAGTGAAGGTGCAAGAGACAAGGAACAAATGGAGGAGGAAGAGGTGATGGGCGAACAACTGTCAGTAGATGAAGAGGATAATTATGCCCTCTCTGTTGTTCGTGGGTGGCGGGAGGGAATGGCGGAAACAAGCATCAGTGTTACCCAGCCACCAATACAGCATGGGCTTGGACCTCTTGGAAGAGCACGACATATGAGTGCCTTCTTGCTGCACTTTCTGCAACATGAACCCTGTATAGCAGGGGTGGGCAATTAATTTTCCCGAGAGGCCACATGAGAGACCATAACTGTTGTGGAGGGCAGAACCAATAGCTTGAAATTAATTCTACTCAATATTAATTTATTAATATTAATTGCATCACTTGAGCACAGAATTAAGTATGCTGACACCCCCTATATATCTTTGAACCCAAGTACAGCCCCCTCTGTATATCGTATGAACCTCCCATAGCTCCTTATATACAGCATGAGCCTCACACAGCCTCCCATATACAGCATAAGCCCAGCACAGCCTCCTCATATACTGCATGAGGCCCCACAGCCTCCCCATATATTGCATGAGCCCCACACAGCCTCCCTATATATTGCATGTGCCCCACACAGCCTCCCTATACAGTGCCTACAAGTAGTATTCAACCCCTGCAGATTTAGCTGGTTGACACATGCGGAATTAACTTGGCATTGTGACATTTGTACTGTAGATCAGCCTGGAAGTGGGAAATGCACTGCAGCAAAAATTTTTGTTTTAATTTTTTTTTTTTTTTTTTAAAACATTAAAAGTTAATTCAGAGTGTCATTTATTATTCAACCCCTCAAACCACAAGAATTCTGTTTGGTCCCCTAAAGTATTAAGAAGTAGTTCAGGCACCAAGAATAATGAGCTTCACATGTGTGGATTAATGATCTCTTTTGCCAGCTTTTTCTGACTATTTAAGACCCTCCCCAAACTTGTGAACAGCACTCATACATGGTCAACATGGGAAAGACAAAGGAGCATTCCAAGGCCATCAGAGACAAGATCGTGGAGGGTCACAAGGCTGGCAAGGGGTACAAAACCCTTTTCAAGGAGTTGGCCCTACCTGTCTCCACTGTTGGGAGCATCATCCGTAAGTGGAAGGCTTATGGAACTACTGTTAGCCTTCCACGGCCTGGACAGCCTTTGACAGTTTCCTCCCGTGCCGAGGCCAGGCTTGTCCGAAGAGTCAAGGCTAACCCAAGGACAACAAGGAAGGAGCTCCGGGAAGATCTCATGGCAATGGGGACATTGGTTTCAGTCAATACCATAAGTAACGTACTCCACCGCAATGGTCTCCGTTCCAGACGAGCCCGTAAGGTACCTTTACTTTCAAAGCGTCATGTCAAGGCTCGTCTACAGTTTGCTCATGATCACTTGGAGGACTCTGAGACAGACTGGTTCAAGGTTCTATGGTCTGATGAGACCAAGATCGAGATCTTTGGTGCCAACCACACACGTGACGTTTGGAGACTGGATGGCACTGCATACGACCCCAAGAATACCATCCCTACAGTCAAGCATGGTGGTGGCAGCATCATGCTGTGGGGCTGTTTCTCAGCCAAGGGGCCTGGCCATCTGGTCCGCATCCATGGGAGGATGGATAGCACGGCCTACCTGGAGATTTTGGCCAAGAACCTCCGCTCCTCCATCAAGGATCTTAAGATGGGTCGTAATTTCATCTTCCAACAAGACAACGACCCAAAGCACACAGCCAAGAAAACCAAGGCCTGGTTCAAAAGGGAAAAAGTCAAGGTGTTGGAGTGGCCTAGTCAGTCTCCTGACCTTAACCCAATTGAAAACTTGTGGAAGGAGCTCAAGATTAAAGTCTACATGAGACACCCAAAGAACCTAGATAACTTGGAGAAGATCTGCATGGAGGAGTGGGCCAAGATAACTCCACAGACCTGTGCCGGCCTGATCAGGTCTTATAAAAGACGATTATTAGCTGTAATTGCAAACAAGGGTTATTCCACAAAATATTAAACATAGGGGTTGTATAATAATTGACCCACACTTTTATGTTTAAAATTTATTAAAATTCAACTGAGCAACATAACTTTTTGTTTTGTAAGATTTATGCTTCTGTTAATAAATCCTACTCTCGTTTGCAGTTTGAAGGCTCTAACTTATTTGCATCTTATCAAACCAGCTAAATCTGCAGGGGGTTGAATACTACTTGTAGGCACTGTATATATACTGTATGAGCCCCACACAGCCTCCATATATATACTGCATGAGCCCCATACAGCCTCCCTATATATACTGCATGACCCACACACAAAATCCCTATATACAGCATGAGTCCCAGTCTCTCCACATACTGAATGAGGCTCCACACAGCCTCCCCATATACTGCATGAGCCCCACACAGTCTCCCTATATATTGCATGAGCCCCACACAACCTTCCCATATACTGCATGAGGTCCCCATAGCCTCCCCATGTGCAGTCATGATACCCCCACAGCTTCCCCGTGTGCAGCATGACACCCCCATAGCCTCCCCATGTGCAGCATGACAACCACATAGTCTCCCCACGTGCAGCATGTCACCACCATAGCCTCCCCATGTTCTGCACGACAGCTTCATAGCCTCCCTATGTGCAGCATGTAACCCCAATAGCATCCCCATGTGCAGCATGTTACCCCCATAGTATCTCCATGCTCTGAACGACAGCCCATAGCCTCTCCATGTGCAGCATGTCACTCCATAGCATACCCATGTTCTGCACAACAGCCCATAGCCTCCCATGCAGAGCATGTCACCCCATAGCCTCCCTATGTGCTACATGTCACCCCCATAGCCTCCCCATGTGTTACATGTCACCCCCATAGCATCCCCATGTGCTACATGTCACCCCCATAGCCTCCCCATGTGCTACATGTCACCACCATAGACTCCCCATGTGCTACATCACCCCATAGCCTCCCCATGTGCTACATCACCCCCTTAGCCTCCCCATGTTCCTGCACGACAGCCCCATTAGGAATCCCCGTGTGGTGCATGTCACCCCCATAGAATCCCCATGCGCTGTATGTCACCCCCATAGAATCACCATGTGCATGTGCTGCATGTCAACCCCATAGAATCCCCATGTACTGTCTGTCACCCCCATAGAATCCCCATGTTCATACACGTAAAAAAAGAAAAAAAAAAAAAAACACCACATACTTACCTTGGTCCCGTTCCCTGGCGCTCTGCTGTTCTCTCTGCCTCCGATGCGCTTCTCCGGCGGTACACAGCTGACGAGATGAGATGACGTCATCGAGTCAGCTGTTTCACACACTGATTGGTGGAGGAAGTGGCAGGAGGCCCCTCCTCCACCAATGCTGACTGCGCCTAGGGAGAAAACAGAGAGCCAGCGGGCGGGCACACTGCAACCTACGGACCCCTCTGGTTTCCAGCCCCAAGGCTGTCTCGGTCCGTGGGCCGGACTGAGACAGCCAGAGGCCCGCAGGCCACACTTTGCCTAGGTCTGCCGTATAGTTATGATTCGAAATAGTGCCGACTACTGGGTTGCCACTCTGTTAGATCCACATTATAAGACAAAATTTTGCCAGATGCTTCCCGCCCAGGAAAGGGACTCGCGAATGCTGAAGTATCGAAACAAGCATTTGCACAACCTTAAGAGAGGTTTTCCCTAAGACAGCAGTGAAGCACACAGTGCGCATCGCAGCTCAAGACTTCCAACCTCCGGCACGTCAATTCGTCAATGCCAAAACATTAGCCGCAGCTGCAGTAGTGTAAGTGGCAGAAGCAATTTCTGTGAGTCCTTTGACACATTTTTTAGACCAGCCTCAGCACCAACACAACAGAATCCAAATCTGACATGCGGTGAACGAATGGAGAGGATGCTGCATGAGTATCTAGAACTCAATATCATCAGGGAGGGATTGGACCCTTTCACATTTTGGTCATCAAAAATTGATGAGTGGCCTGAGCTCGCCTCTCACGCCTTAGAGGTGTCATCATGCCCGACAGCCAGCGTTCTCTCAGAACATGTCTTCAGTGCTGCTGGGGGTTTCCTGACGGATAAGTGCAACCGGCTGTCCCTTGAAAGTGTAGACCGCCTAACTTTCATCAAGATGAACAAGTTATGGATCTCCAAGGACTTTTGCACCCCAATCGCAGACTGTACAGACTAGGCGATGTTGTAATTTTTAGTATGCTGCATTGATCTCTCATAATTGCAGTCTGTGATATCTTTAGTGGGGCTTCTATGCCTGCTGTTGCTGCAGATGTTAACACAAATTTGTAGAAATGTGAACAGTCATGGTTGGTCTCCATCTGCTGGGTTGGCTGTAGTGGAAAACCTGTCAGTCTGAATTATATTATTTCTACTGTGGTGAAATTGATGCCACTTCTGTGGTGTCTGCCAATAATTGTTTGAAATGTGAACACACCTGGTTGGGTCTCCATCTCCTGGGTTGGCTGGAGTAGAAGAGATGTTGCTCCCCATTATACTACAAGTTCTTCTCACTAAATTAGAATATCTTCAAAAAGTTAATTTATGTCAGTTCTTCAATACAAAAAGTGAAACTCATTTTATAGTCATTACAAACAGAATGATCTTTTTCAAGTGTTTATTTCTGTTAATGTTGATGATTACGGCTTACAGCTTTCACTTTTGTATTGAAGAACTGAAATAAATTTACTTTTTGATAAAAATCTTTTGATGCCACTTTTTGATGCCACTTTGGTGGTGTCTGCCTCTAGTTTTTGGAAATGTGGAGAGTCCCGATTGGGTATCTCCATCTGCTGCAGTGCAAGAAATATCTCTCCTCATTATACTATTTCTACTCTGGTGAAATTGATGCCACTTTGGTGGTGTCTGCCCTTAATTATTTTAAATGCAAAGACTCCTAACCGGGTGTCCATCTGCTGGTGTGTCTGTAGTGTAAGACCTGTCCGTCCCTATTATACTATTTCTGCTGTGGTGAAATCGATGCCACTTTGTTGGTGTCTGCCACTAATTTTTGTAAATGTGTAGACTCCTGGTTGGGTCTCCTTCATGCGTGTTGCCTGTAGAAGTAGGCCTCCAAGACCGTCAGACCTCCATTACCTTGGACTCAACTACCCGTTTTACTATCCTTAAGTTTTTCTGACAATGGTAGCCTACAAAACGGATATTTGTGCCACCTGAGTGTGGCTCAGAATGAAAGCAGGTAGAGGTGTTGCATGTGGTATCAAGGATCCCAGCACAGCAGGCCTGCACCAATCCCTCACCCACCTCGTCTTACTTTGAAGTTCAATTCAAAGCTGAAAATGCTGGCTCAGACCACGATACCTCATGCATGGCTGATTGCTGCCGTGTCATGATACAATTTGTACTGTGGGGGCAGGGCCGCCATCAGGGCTTTACTGCCCTTACTGGCATATGGGGCCCGATGAACAGAGGGGGCCCGCAGCGGGCCGCCTCTCCTCTGCTCAACAGGCCCCAGCGAAAGGATCCTGACACTTCAGTTACTGATCCTGTATTCCTACCACACGGCAACAGTTAACAGCTGCCAATCACAGGCCGTCAGAGCGTACGTCGCCGACATAGGACGTCACTGTCATATGCCGGAACGACGCTGCGTGCCTCATCTGAATTCGGAGACCATCGCTGGAACTCTGCCAGGTAAGGAGAAACATTTTTGTGAAATCCGCGGTATGGGGCTGCATTATACTATTGGGGTGCATTATACTACTATGGGATGTATTATACTGTTATGGGGCTGCATTATACTATGGGGGTGCATTATACTGCTAATGGGCTGCATTATACCACTATGGGGGTGCATTATACTGCTATGGGGGGTGCATTATAGCACTATGGAGGTGCAGTATACCGCTATGGAGGTGCATTATACTGCTATGGGTGTGCATTATACTATGGGATGCATTATACTGCTATAGGGGTGCATTATACTATGAGGTGCATTATACTGCTATGGGGCTACATTATACTATGGGAGGTGCATTATACTCTGGGGCTGCATTATAGTACCATAAGGGTGCATTATACTGCTATAGGGCTACATTATACCGCTATGGGGTGCATTATACTATGGGATGTATACTGCTATGGGGGTGCATTATACCATGAGATGCATTATACTGCTATGGGGTACATTAAACTTCTATGGGGCATATACAGAGCTCCTGTGTATAATGTCACCGGTGATCACTGTATTACAGAATCATAGAATCATAGAATGGTAGAGTTGGAAGGGACCTCCTGGGTCATCTGGTCCAACCCCCTGCTCAAAGCAGGATTCTCTAAATCATCCCAGACAGATGTCTATCCAGCCTCTGTTTGAAGACTTCCATTGAAGGAGAACTCACCACCTCTTGTGGCAGCCTGTTCCACTCATTGATCACCCTAACTGTCAAAAAGTTTTTTCTAATATCTAATCTGTGTCTCCTCCCATTCAGTTTCATCCCATTGCTTCTAGTCTTTCCTTGCGCAAATGAGAATAAAGATGATCCTTCTACAATGTGACAGCCCTTGAGATATTTGTAGACAGCTATTAAGTCTCCTCTCAGTCTTCTTTTTTGCAAGCTAAACATTCCCAAATCCTGCAACCGTTCCTCATAGGACATGGTTTGCAGACCGGTCACCATTCTGGTGGCTCTTCTCTGAACTTGCTCCAGTTTGTTGATGTCTTTTTTAAAATGTGGTGCCCAAAACTGGACACAGTATTCCAGATGAGGTCTGACCAAAGAGGAGTAGAGGGCAAAAATGACCTCACGTGATCTAGACTGTATGCTTCTGTTGATACATCCTAGAATTGCATTTGCCTTTTTTGCTGCTGCATCACACTGTTGACTCATGTTAAGTCTGTGATCAATTAGTATACCCAAGTCTTTTTCACATGTGCTGTTACTTAGCCCTATTCCTCCCATTTTGTATATGCTTTTTTCATTTTTATTGCCCAGATGTAGTACTTTGCATTTTTCCCTGTTAAAATCCATTCTGTTAGTTGCTGCCCACTGCTCCAGTTTATGTATATCTTTTTGAATCCTCTCTCTCTCTTCTCTAGTATTAGCTACCCCTCCTAGCTTTGTGTCATCAGCAAATTTGATCAGTTTACCCTCAATTCCTTCATCTAAATCATTGATAAAGATGTTGAACAATACAGGGCCCAAAACAGAGCCTTGTGGTACCCCACTTGAGACATTTTTCCAACTGGATGTGCAGCCATTTACAACCACTCTTTGGGTCCGATCACTAAGCCAGTTATGAATCCACCTAACAGTTGCCTTGTCCATTCCATACTTAGTCATTTTTTCAATAAGGATTGTGTGAGATACTTTGTCAAATGCTTTGCTGAAGTCAAGATATACTATATCTACAGCATTTCCCTGATCCACCCAGTCAGTGATTCTGTCATAGAAGGAAATTAAGTTAGTCTGACATGACTTATTAGTTACAAACCCATGCTGACTCTGTTTAATCACTTCATTCTTATCCAGGTACTTGCATACATGTTCTTTAATAATTTGTTCAAAGATCTTTCCTGGTATAGAAGTCAGACTCACCGGCCTGTAGTTCCCTGGGTCCACCTTCTTCCCCTTTTTGAAGATAGGAACAACATTTGCTCTTCTCCAGTCTTCTGGGACTTCTCCTGTTCTCCAAGAATTTTCAAAGATTATGGACAGTGGTTCAAGAATTTCTTCTGCTATCTCCTTCAGTACCCTGGGGTGTAATTCATCTGGACCTGGAGACTTGAATTCATTTAGGTTAGCTAAGTGTTTCCTCACTGTCTTTCTGTTTATAGATATCCTGGATTTCTCTATTCCTTTAATAGGACAGTGAAGATCAGTTGATGTTACATTTCCTTTCTGAGAGAAAACAGATGCAAAATAGGAATTTAAAAGTTCAGCCTTCTCAACATCCTGACTTACCATTTCATCATTTTCATCCTGTAAAAATCCTATAGCATCTTTGACTTTTCTTTTACTTTTGACGTATCCCCAAAATCCTTTTTTGTTGCTTTTGACGTCACTTGCAAGCCTTAATTCATTGTCAGCTTTAGATAATCTGATTTGTGCCCTGCAGGTTCTGCAGACGGCATTATATTCTTCTTTAGATATGCCTCCCTCTTTCCATTTGATAAACATTTCTTTCTTCCTTTTTAGCATGTGTTTAAGTTCTATGTTCATCCATCCTGGTTTCCTTAAATGCTTCCCATTCTTCCCTCTTTTCGGAATTGTTAATGATTGTGCTTTACCTTTACACTGACACTATATACAGAGCTCCTGTGTATAATGTCACCAGTGATCACTGTATAATGCCTGTACACTGACATTGTATACGAAGTACAGATCTCCTGTGTAAATTGGCACTTATGGTGATATTAGTATTGTGTTTTTTTAATTAATGGTCAGTATTGTAGTATTCAGTCACTATGTTGTGGTAATATGTGATCTGGTCATGGTTTGGTGGTTTTCGTTCCCTGTATATGCTATTATTTGATAACTATATGGTGGTAATATGTGGTCTGGTCATGGTGCGGCGGTATTTGTTCCTTGTTTGTGTAATATATGGGTACTACGGAATCTGATTGCGTGGGATAATATGAATCTGAGACCAAACTTGATGCAAATAAGTATATTAAACAAGTGTGACAAAACTAAACAGAGCACGTCCTGAAATTGTAAAGGAAACACAGCACAATATGGAACGATGCAAGTACAGCAAGCTGACAGAGCACTTCCTACAATTGTAACAAAACACAGCACGATATGGAATAATGCAAGTAAGCAAATTTAGCAGAGCACTTCCTGCAAATGTAACGAAAACACAGGGTTAGGCTAGGGTGGAGCAGGGTGGACTTTTAAGGGGGCCTCAAAAATTCTGCCAGTATGGGGCCCCGAAATTCCTAGTGTCAGCCCTGTGTGGATAAACTGGGGCCACTTTCCTGGTTTCTGTCCCTCATTTAATGTGATTTGGCAGCTTTTGGACCCGTTTTAAGGTGTTGTGCATGCTTTTGTTTTTGCCTCCCATTGACTCCAAAGGCATTCGGCTGTCTTCGGCAAATATTCGACAAATAAATCAGAGAATATTATAAATTCGGCGATCGTAATCCGAACTGAACATTGAGATATTTATTCATCTCTAATAACTATGCATTGCAAATGAGCAAAATTACTTAAAGGTGTGGTCTCATCTTTTTCAGCACCAGAGGAAGACTACAATAAAAAGTGATCAAAATATCTTATGGATCCCAAAATGGTATCAATGAAAACGTCAGCTCACCGCAAACAACCGAACACTAACACAGCTCAATGGATGGAAAAGTAAAAACGTGACGGGTCGCGGAAAATGGCGACACATAACAAGTGTGGTTTATAAACTTCTGTGGGGTCTTTCTTCACTTAAGACAAAATGCAAGACGAGGCTGAAGTTGGTTTCTTATTCGTTCAGTTTCTTATTCGGAGCTGAAGTTGGTTTCTTATTCGTCAGTTTCTTATTCGGCAAATTTTTCTTTTCTGTTTTTTATAGGTTTAACAGCAAAAAATAAGCATCAAAATAATAGAAAACAATGCAGCGAGGTGCCCTGATGTGAAAACACTTAAAATCTGCGCCAAAAATTATAAAACTGGCACAAAAATGGGCATCAAAGTGGGCACCAGAGGGCACTAATTAAAGGTTAAATGACTTTGGGCCACAGATATGACACTGCAGACATATAGAACAGGGCGCCCCACATTAAAAACAAGTCTCCCCTGCCTGGCCCAAATGTGTTCTGGGCATCAGAATTGGCATCAAAGTGGGCAAACAGCCAATTTTCACAGATTTGAATAAGTAAAATGTTTTTCAGGGGTTAAATGACTTTGGGCCACTGATCTCACACTAAGAATATACAGATAGTGATGTCCCGCATCAAGCCCAGGTCCCTCCTGCCTGGCCCAAATGGGTTCTGGGCATCAGAATTGGCATCAAAGCGGGCAAACAGCCAATTTTCACAGATTTGAATAAGTAACAGATGTTTTTCAGGGGTTAAATGACTTTGGGCCACTGATCTCACACTAAGAATATACAGATAGTGATGTCCCGCATCAAACCCAGGTCCCTCCTGCCTGGCCCAAATGGGTTTTGGGCATCAGAATTGGCATCAAAGTGGGCACACAGCCAATTTTCACAGATTTGAATAAGTAACAGATGTTTTTCATGGGTTAAATGACTTTGGGCCACTGATCTCACACTAAGAATACACAGAAAGTGATGCCCTGCATCAAACCCAGGTCCCTCCTGCCTGGCCCAAATGGGTTCTGGGCATCAGAATTGGCATCAAAGTGGGCAAACAGCCAATTTTCACAGATTTGAATAAGTAACAGATGTTTTTCAGGGGTTAAATGACTTTGGGCCACTGATCTCACACTAAGAATATACAGATAGTGATGTCCTGCATCAAACCCAGGTCCCTCCTGCCTGGCCCAAATGGGTTCTGGGCATCAGAATTGGCATCAAAGTGGGCATACAGCCAATTTTCACAGATTTGAATAAGTAACAGATGTTTTTCAGGGTTAAATGACTTTGGGCCACTGATCTCACACTAAGAATACACAGATAGTGATGCCCTGCATCAAACCCAGGTCCCTCCTGCCTGGCCCAAATGGGTTCTGGGCATCAGAACTGGCATCAAAGCGGGCAAACAGCCAATTTTCACAGATTTGAATAAGTAACAGATGTTTTTTCAGGGTTAAATAACTTTGGGCCACTGATCTCACACTAAGAGTATACAGATAGTGATGTCCCGCATCAAACCCAGGTCCCTCCTGCCTGGCCCAAATGGGTTCTGGGCATCAGAATTGGCATCAAAGTGGGCACACAGCCAATTTTCACAGATTTGAATAAGTAACAGATGTTTTTCATGGGTTAAATGACTTTGGGCCACTGATCTCACACTAAGAATACACAGAAAGTGATGCCCTGCATCAAAACCAGGTCCCTCCTGCCTGGCCCAAATGTGTTCTGGGCATCAGAATTGGCATCAAAGTGGGCACACAGCCAATTTTCACAGATTTGAATAAGTAACAGATGTTTTTCAGGGGTTAAATGACTTTGGGCCACTGATCTCACACTAAGAATACACAGATAGTGATGCCCTGCATCAAACCAAGGTCCCTCCTGCCTGGCCCAAATGGGTTCTGGGCATCAGAATTGGCATCAAAGTGGGCACACAGCCAATTTTCACAGATTTGAATAAGTAACAGATGTTTTTAAGGGGTTAAATGACTTTGGGCCACTGATCTCACACTAACAATACACAGATAGTGATGTCCCGCATCAAACCAAGGTCCCTCCTGCCTGGCCCAAATGGGTTCTGGCATCAGAATTGGCATCAAAGTGGGCAAACAGACAATTTTCACAGATTTGAATAAGTAACAGATGTTTTTAAGGGGTTAAATTACTCTGGGCCACTGATCTCACACTAAGAATACACAGATAGTGATGCCCTGCATCAAACCCAGGTACCTCCAGCCTGGCCCAAATGGGTTCTGGGCATCAGAATTGGCATCAAAGTGGGCACACAGCCAATTTTCACATATTTGAATAAGTAACAGATGTTTTTCAGGGGTTAAATGACTTTGGGCCACTGATCTCACACTAAGAATACACAGATAGTGATGCCCTGCATCAAACCCAGGTCCCTCCTGCCTGGCCCAAATGGGTTCTGGGCATCAGAATTGGCATCAAAGTGGGCACACAGCCAATTTTCACAGATTTGAATAAGTAACAGATGTTTTTCAGGGGTTAAATAACTTTGGGCCACTGATCTCACACTAAGAATACACAGATAGTGATGCCCCGCATCAAACCCAGGTCCCTCCTGCCTGGCCCAAATGGGTTCTGGGCATCAGAATTGGCATCAAAGTGGGCACACAGCCAATTTTCACAGATTTGAATAAGTAACAGATGTTTTTCAGGGGTTAAATGACTTTGGGCCACTGATCTCACACTAACAATACACAGATAGTGATGTCCCGCATCAAACCAAGGTCCCTCCTGCCTGGCCCAAATGGGTTCTGGGCATCAGAATTGGCATCAAATTGGGTAAACAGACAATTTTCACAGATTTGAATAAGTAACAGATGTTTTTAAGGGGTTAAATGACTTTGGGCCACTGATCTCACACTAACAATACAGAGATAGTGATATCCCGCAGCAAACCAAGGTCCCTCCTGCCTGGCCCAAATGGGTTCTGGGCATCAGAATTGGCATCAAAGTGGGCAAACAGACAATTTTCACAGATTTGAATAAGTAACTGATGTTTTTCAGGGGTTAAATGACTTTGGGCCACTGATCTCACACTAAGAATATACAGATAGTGATGCCCCGCATCAAACCAAGGTCCCTCCTGCCTGGCCCAAATGGGTTCTGGGCATCAGAATTGGCATCAAAGTGGGTAAACAGACAATTTTCACAGATTTGAATAAGTAACTGATGTTTTTCAGGGGTTAAATGACTTTGGGCCACTGATCTCACACTAAGAATACACAGAAAGTGATGCCCTGCATCAAACCCAGGTCCCTCCAGCCTGGCCCAAATGGGTTCTGGGCATCAGAATTGGCATCAAAGTGGGCAAACAGCCAATTTTCACAGATTTGAATAAGTAACAGATGTTTTTAAGGGGTTAAATGACCTTGGGCCACTGATTCACTCCACCGTTACATACACAGTAAGGCTGGAGACACACTAGCGATTTAAAAATCGCTCCAGTTTTGTTGCAGCAGAGTCGGATGAGTGTAATGAATTGTCATGTGAGTGTCAGGCGTTTTTTATGTGAGTATAATCTGATTTTTCACACCGAGCATCTGATTTACATCCGAGTGCAGCGATTGTAACATGAGCTTCTACATAGAGAAATGTTCTAAATCAGTTACACAGAGTTTTAAAACGGAATATTCTTAAAAACACATATACAGTATATATAGATTTCAGATAGACGATCTGCCCCGCACATTGTATCCACAGAGTGACAGCTTAGATTATAATGGATAGAATTGAGATATACACATAGAATACATGTGTGTGTGTATATATATCTATAATACGTGTGTGTATGTATGTGTGTATATATATATCTAGAATATAACGTTGGGAGAGTCACTCTGAAGCCTTTATAGACTTCGCAGTCCGCCTCCAGACAGAATACGGCATCCAGCGGTTACAGGTAAGACGAGTGTGTATGGCACCTGAGATTGCGGTACGTGTAGACACTGGATGCATACCGCTATCTCCGGCGCCATACTTATATACTTACCTGACCAGGAGGAGTGTTGCCGCGGCTCTTCTCTTCTCGCAGGAGACCAGGGCATGAGTGCGAACGGAATGGAGCATGCGCATAGCGCTATCCTGCGCCATTTTACAGAAGACACATTTGCAGTGTGTCTTCAGCAATATGTCGCCAAACAGTGCGGTATGGCCATGCGCGTACTCCGGCGCCACACTCCTCCCCCGGCCTCCGGCAGAACAGGACAGCGCTGGAGCACAGGGATGAAAGTTGAGTATATATATTTTTTGGTATGTGTGCAGTTTAATAGGTGTGAGTGGGACCATACATATCAGGATAGGGGGGTGAGGGGTAACATGCATACCAGGATAGGGGGTATGGGGACCATGCTGTGACGGGGTATGCGGCAAAGCAAGAAGAGACCACCGGGCTAAGAACAATCCAACGGGATTTATTGAGGCAGGCAGCATATCAAATCAAATATCCATGTTATTCCTGATGTCCATAATAAGTTCAAAATCACAGACCGACGTGAGGTCTTGCTGCAGCTAAGAGCCCTCACCCTTTTTCTCTGGAGATCTCCCAACACAACACTGGTCACGCATAAGTCCCTTGTCTTGGGCTACTGGGAACAGCCCAAGGGTAGGGGAGGAGAGGTTCCCACCTCCTAGTCAATGGTTTGGTCCATTGCATGGCTACGATATGTCTATATGAATGTGTATTGTGAGTTCTCCCCCGGCTTAGGAGAACAATGGGGAGTCCTCTAGCTGTGTTGACATAAGCCTAAGTTAAATGATGATGAAGGAACAAAGTTATACAGAAATGCAGGACAGGGCAAACTATGTATCATGACACATGCTTATCAGGATTGGGGGGTGAGGGGACCATACATATCAGGATAGAGGGGTGAGGGTAGCATGCATACCAGGATAAGGGGGTGAGAGGACCATGCATACCAGGATTGGGGTGTGAGAGGACCATGCATACCAGGATTGTGGGGTGAGGGGACCATGCACATCAGGATTGGAGGGTGAGCGGACCATGCACATCAGGATTGGGCGATGAGGGGACCATTCATACCAGGATTGGGGGGTGAGGGGACCATTCATACCAGGATTGGGGGGTGAGGGGACCATTCATACCAGAATTGGGGGTGACGGGACCATTCATACCAGAATTGCATTCCAGGATTGGGCAGGAGGTGACCTTGCATACCAGGATGAGGAATGGGGTGCCATGCATAGTAGATTTGGGTGGGTGTGAGGGGACCATACATACCAGGATAGGGATGAGGGGTGCCATGCATACCAGAATAGGAGGGGGGAAGCACATACCAGAATGGGAGACCATGTACCTATAAAAATGCTTGCCACCCGGGCGTAGAACGGGTTCATCACTAGTAACATATATCCAGTAGCTCAGTATTGTCCAACTATTAGATTCAGAATACAAATTGAAGAAAATGTCATGAAACGAATAATGCAAAATGCAAAAAATAAATGCCTATAATGAATCAGCTTTATAATGTGGACACACTGTTACCACAGTACATAAGAAAGATTATATGCACAGTAAAAGTGCATTGAATCAGTAGTGTAATGGGAAAGATTAATAAATCCAAAAAGCTACATCACCTGAAGTAATTTAGGCTACTTTCACACTTGCGTTTTTTAGCGCTGCGCATCGTGCGCTATCGGTCGCATGCGCAATGTTCCCCTATCATTAACATGGCGGGCGCAGGGTCTAGCGCTTGCACGCGCTCATCAGCATTTGCCGTGCGCAGTGCATTTTCCAGGTGTGCGGCCAGACGCGCTTGACACTACATGTTGTATTTATTTTCCGGCCCACCACTTTAAAAAAGCGCGTGCGCACGTGTGCACAAGCTATGCGCCAAAAAATAACATTGCAGTCTATGGGGCGCTGGCGGGCGCGTGGCTGTGCGCTCGTCAGCGCTTGTGCGCGCACGCGATTTTTGAGTAAACAATGTCTAGACACTTGTCTAAAACACCCCCTACACAAGCAACATTGTTTGTGAAGGTTGGAGATAAAGGAAGGTGTCTGCAGTGCCAGACAGACCCCTACTCAGACTGCCTGGAGACACTGCTGATACAGCATGGAAGATACAGCCTGGTCCCCTACTAGACTGCCTGGAGACACTGCATGCTTCAGCCTGAACATACAGCCTGGACCCCTACTACACTGCCTGGAGACACTGCATGCTGACACAGCCTGGAAGATACAGCCTGAACCCCTACTACATTGCCTGGAGACACTGCATGCTTCAGCCAGCACATACAGCCTGGACCCCTACTAGACTGTCTGGAAGACACTGCATGTTGATACAGCCTGGAAGACACAGCCTGGACCCCTACTACACTGCCTGGAGACACTGAATGCTTCAGCCTGCACATACAGCCTGGACCCCTACTAGACTGCCTTGAAGACACAGCCAAGACAGCACAAACTTTGGATCGAAAGTTCAAGAATGTGAGTATTCTTAACCAAATGACTGCCTGTCCTTTCCAATGTAATATGTACTAAAGCTTTGTATTTTTTTATTGCAGCATGTCTTCCTCTGGATCACATTATTACCCATCCCAGCAAGAACTGGCCCAAGCAGAGCGTGATGTATCTTCCTGCCTTTGGGTAAGTATAGCTGCTGAATCTACAAATGTCTAACATTTTTGTTCCTTTTTCATACATCAGCGTTGGACACAGCAATTGAGGAGTCGGAACAGCAGGAGCAGTCGCACCCAAGACAAGTCCCGGTGGAGAGACGGAATGTAAGTATATAGTCTTTGAATGTCTCTTTTTTTTTGGTCTCTCTTTATTTCTGAAATATATCCAAGATTGTAATTTTTTTTTCTAGGTTCCATAACGGGACGAGGACCTCTATGTGGACAACGAGGCCCTCATCTGCCAGGTCCATGAGCGTGTCCCATTGTGGGACAGCCGTGATCCGCAGTACAAGGACAATGTGGTGAGCCGGCGGCTATGGAACGAGGTGGCCGCAGCGTTGATGGATGGCTGGGATAGCGCCTCTCCAAACCTCAAAAAGGCGTTTAGTAAGTATTTCCATGCTCTGTAATGCCGCTGTGACTCTTGTTCCAGATGCCACTGATGGGTTTGCTGGTAGATACAGTACAGACCAAAAGTTTGGACACACCTTCTCATTCAATGATTTTTCTGTATTTTCATGACTATGAAAATTGTAGAATCACACTGAAGGCATCAAAACTATGAAGTAACACATGTGGAATTATACATTACACTTTACAAAAAAGTGTGAAACAGCTGAAAATATGTCTTATATTCTAGGTTCTTAAAAGTAGCCACCTTTTGCTTTGATTACTGCTTTGCACGCAGAAAAGGTGAACAGATGGACTCTACATGCCTGGTTCCCACCGTGAAGCATGGAGGAGGTGGTGTGATGGTGTGGGGGTGATTTGCTGGTGACACTTTGTGGATTTATTCAAAATTGAAGGCACACTGAACCAGCATGGCTACCACAGCATCTTGCAGCAGCATGCTATTCCATCCGGTTTGCGTTTAGTTGTACCATCATTTACTTTTCAACAGGACAATGACCCCAAACACCTCCAGGCTGTGTAAGGGCTATTTGACCAAGAAAGAGAGTGTTGGGGTGCTACGCCAGATGACCTGGCCTCCACAGTCACCAGACCTGAACCCAATCGAGATGGTTTGGGGTGAGCTGGACCGCTCACCGCTTCAATTTTGAATAAATCCCCAACAGTGTCACCAGCAAAGCACCCCCACACCATCACATCACCTCCTCCATGCTTCACGGTGGGAACTAGGCATGTAGAGTCCATCCGTTCACCTGCTCTGCGTGCAAAGCAGTAATCAAAGCAAAAGGTGGCTACTTTGAAGAACCTAGAATATGAGACATATTTTCAGTTGTTTCACACTTTTTTTTAAAGTGTAATGTATAATTCCACATGTGTTACTTCATAGTTTTGATGCCTTCAGTGTGATTCTACAATTTTCATAGTCTTGAAAATACAGAAAAATCTTTGAATGAGAAGGTGTGTCCAAACTTTTGGTCTGTACTGTATCTTCCGGCAAACCCAACAGTGTCATCTGGTTCAACAGTGACTGCCCTGTGTATGGTATTGCTATGCTGTGTATGGTATTGCTTTTTTATGTTGCATTCACTCTTGTTCCAGATGGCACTGATGGGTTTACTGGTAGATATATTCTACTGGCAAACCCAACAGTGTCATCTGGTTCAACAGTAACTGCCCTGTGTATGGTATTGCTATGCTGTGTATTGTATTGCTTTTTAATGTTGTAATGATGACCCAAGGATGGAAGCTTCATTCCCTATTTACTTTCCTTCACTACAACCCCCACTGTGTGCCTGTAGCTGCAAGAGTTTCCCTCCTCTAGCTCAAATCACAGCTCACTCCTTCCTCTCGCCCCCACCTCAGGAATTTCTTTGTCTCCTCAGACCTGCAGTCTGTCCTAGAGCACATAGTGGTAATCTAATCATCTGTCTATAGCATGCCGTGTGTAATGTATGTAGTACAGTTCATATAGCGTCTTGTGCTTGGGTGCGATGAAAATACATGAGACACAGGTTTGATATAGAAAGTCTTGTATTACTTCATACAAGTTGGCAAAAATAGTCACACAGTTTGCAGACACAGAAGCAGGAGACACAGCAGGCCAGAGTAATCTAAGCTCAGCAATCACTCTCCACAACAGGTTCAGGATCTTCTTCTCTGTTACCGTAAGTCCATGCAAACGTGGGTCTTTCAAAGAGCAGGGTTCAGAGTCCACAAGTGCTTCAGAGTTCCTCAGTAGGAATAGCTGGAGTACAAGGTCCAAGGCTTTAGGAGTCAGGTCACAGGTTCACTGCAGGCTAGATTCTGAAGCACTGATTGCTCAGCTGTGGCTGCTTAAGAAGCAAAAGGAGAGAATCAGGGCGGGAACATGCAAGCTGGAAACTCCATTTTGACTGAGGGCAAGATAGCTGCAGCAAGACAGAAAGTAAAATGGCTGACGAACAAACTGAGTTTCAGGAACATGTACACAGAACCTTACATTACTCCCCCTTAGGGACAACCTCCGGATGACCTCAGGCCAGGCTTGTGTGGGTACCTCTGATGAAACTGACGGAGCAAGCGAGGAGCATTAACGTTATTGACTGGTTCCCATGAGTTGTCCTCCACTGGGTAGCCCTGCCATTTAATCAGATATTGTAACTGATTTCTATACAACCTGGAATCTAAAATCCTTTCCACCACAAATTCTTCCTGACCATCGACTAGCACTGGGTCAGGGCAAGGAGAAGAACGTCCAGGAAACGTATTGGGTGTCGCAGCCTTTAGTAGGGATACATGAAAGACAGGGTGAATTCTCATAGTTCTGTGCAGTTGAAGACGAAAAGCAACGGCACTTATAATTTTACTGATTTTATAGGGTCCAATGTACTTATGTCCCAACTTAGACGATGGAATCCTTAACTTAAGATTTCTGGTTGACAGCCAGACCAAGTCTCCTACCTTGAAAGCTGGTGCAGGTTTACGAAATTTATCTGCTGCTTTCTTGTACCTTTCCTGAGCCGATTCCAGATTCTCCTTTAGAAGATCCATATTCTTCTGTAAAGACGTGATTCTTTCAGCCACTGCTGGTAAAGGCGTTTCTATGGGAAATCGTGGTAGAATGTTAGGATGATAACCTAGATTAGAGTAAAAAGGAGACTGCTTAGTGGAGGCACTCTGAGAGTTGTTATACGAGAACTCAGCTAATGGAAGTAGATCCACCCAATCATCCTGTAGGTGGCAGATAAAGCAGCGGAGATACTGCTCCAGGGTTTGATTGGTTCTTCGGTCTGTCCATTAGTCTGGGGATGAAAAGCAGAAGAAAGGTTTACTTTAATGTCCAATGCTGCACAGAAATTTTGCCAAAACCTAGAAGTGAATTGCACCCCTCGATCCGAAATAACCTCATCCGGTACTCCATGTAAGCGAAACACATCTTTAATCATCAAATCTGATGTCTGTTTTGCAGTGGGTAAGCCGACACAAGGGATAAAATGAGCTGCCTTTGTTAGACGGTCAACCACCACTAGAATGGTGTTCTTCCCTTGAGAGGTTGGTAACTCCACAATGAAGTCCATAGAAATGGATCCCCACGGGCGGGACGGGGTGGGAAGAGGCTGTAACAGACCAGTTGGTGAGGAGCGAGGTGTTTTGCATCTTGCACAGACTTCACATGAAGTGACATAGTTTAAAACATCCTTACTGCAAGTGGGCCACCAAAAGTAACGAGAGAGAAATTCCTGTGTCTTTAGAATTCCTCTATGCCCAGCTATCTTGGAATCGTGAATGAGTTGCAATACTCTCAATCTGACTGTTTCAGGAGTATACAGGCGTTGTCCCTGAATCCACACACCATTCTTAAAGACAAGACTTACGTCCCTTGGGGGTTGTGCCAAAAAGGAATCCGCATGGTATGCTTCCTTGATGTCCTTAAGTAGGTCTTGATTATGAATTACTCCTAGGAATCTAGAGTCAGGAAGAATAGTCTTAGGAGGAGTAATTGGACGTGTCTCTGCTGAGTAAATCCTAGAGAGTGCATCAGCCTTTCCATTGCGCGATCCTGGTCTATAAGAAATGATAAAATTAAATTGGTTTAAGAAAAGATTCCAGCGAGCCTGGCGAGGAGTCAGGCACTTAGCCGACCTGATAAACTCAAGGTTACGATGATCTGTCAGGACGACTATTTGCTGTGCAGCTCCCTGAAGAAGGTGTCTCCATTCTTTGAAGGCGGCAATAATGGCCAACAACTCTCTATTGCCCACATCGTAGTTCCTCTCAGCCGAAGACAACTGCTGGGAAAAGAAGGCACAGGGATGCAAGACATTCTTCTCACCTGTTCTCTGAGAGAGTATAGCTCCAACGGCACAGTCTGAAGCATCCACCTCTATTATGAAGGCAAGCTCGGGGTTGGGATGTACTAGGATAGGTGCAGTGGTAAATTTATCTTTTAGACGGGAAAATGCTTCCTGGGCTTGGGGAGTCCAGGAGAACCTAGACTCTTTCCGGGTAAGTTGGGTGATAGGTGACACTACCTCAGAGAAATTTCTAATGAAACGTCTATAGAAGTTGGCAAACCCGATGAAGCGCTGTACCTCCTTCACATTTCTAGGACTTGGCCAATCCTTGATGGCTTGGGTTTTGCTTCCATCCATACTAATTCCTTGTGTAGACAGTACATACCCCAGAAATTGAATTTCGGTCCTATGGAATTCACACTTTTCAAGTTTGATGTAAAGATGATTTTGTCTTAAACGTTCCAAGACCATTCTCACATGTCCATGATGTTCCTCTGTGGAGTTAGAAAAAATTAGAATATCATCCAAATAAATTACCACGAATGTATCTAGGAGATCCCTGAAGATGTCATTCACCAAGTGTTGGAAAGTGGCTGGGGCGGTACTCAGACCAAAAGGCATAACTAGATATTCAAAGTGTCCATAGCGTGACCTGAATGCAGTCTTCCATTCATCCCCAGGTCTAATACGGACTAAGTTATAGGCCCCACGAAGATCTAGTTTAGAGAAAATTTTGGCATGTCGCACTCTCTCCAGTAACTCAGGGATTAAAGGCAATGGATAACGGTTTCTAATAGTAACCTTATTGAGTTCCCTATAGTCTACGCATGGTCTCAGAGATCCATCTTTCTTCTTTACAAAGAAGATGGGTGCACCTGCAGGAGATGAAGAGGGGCGTATGAAGCCCTTGGCTAGATTTTCGTCTATGTAATCCTTTAAAGCCTTTAGCTCGGGCCCCGCCAGGGGGTAGATCTTACACAAAGGTATCTCTGCTCCAGGCAATAATTCAATTGGACAATCATATGGACGGTGAGGAGGAAGCTGGTCAGCGTTCTTCTTGTCACATAAATCCACATAGTCCTGGTATACAGCTGGTAGTTCAGGGACTGACATGGTTCCTTTAGGAACAGAGCAAGCTGAAACTTTTGGACTCATCTGTTTCTCTGGAAAGTGTAATTCCTTGGTCTCCCAGTTAATGGTAGGATTCTGAGCCTGCAGCCATGGTAGCCCTAGAATAATGGGAAAGTGGGGAGAAGAGATAAGCATAAAGGACAGTTTCTCTTGATGATCTTTACCCATAAGAACCCTCAAAGGCTCTGTTTCCTGATCCACTGGTCCAGAGGTCAGCAGGGAGCCATCCACAGTTTCCATCTGTACTGGAGTAGCCTTCTTCACTGAACGTATCCCCTGTTTCAGAGCAAAGGAGACATCCATAAAATTTCCACTTGCCCCTGAGTCGATCATAGCAGAGCTAGACACCCAAGCTGAGTCAACCCAGAGTTTGATGGAAAGAAAGCAATGAGAATTGTTTTTCTTACAACTCAGCTGGGACACCGCTGAGGAAACTTGAAAAATGGCAGCGTTTACACAGTCAACGTCCTCAGAGGTAACGGAGTTTAAGTCCGAGAAATCAAGATCTGTTGCTGCAGATCTCTCTGGAGCCTGAGGCTCGGACCTGACAGATCCCCTCTCGCAACACTCACAATGAATGAGTGCTGCAGTAGTCTTACGAGAACGGCTGGGGCAGTTTATAATGAAGTGCCCTGACTTACCACAATAGAAACATAGATTTTCCTTAAAACGATGTTCCTTGCGTGCATCACTAACCCGTCGTTGTAAAGAGTCTACCTGCATGGGTTCAGGTTCAGGTTCCCGTGTAATCCTACTCAAAGGTTCCTTAGCTGGAGAGGAAGGTAGGAAAAGGTTAGTGCGATTGCTTTCGAACCATCTCTCTTGCCTGCGTTCAGTCAGACGAGTATCAATACGGATGCAGTAGTTAATAAAGTCACCTAACGCAGTGGGAGGGTCGGCACGAGCAAGTTCATCCTTAATCAGTGGAGATAACCCCTTTCGAAAAATAGATTTTTTGGCGGAACTGTCCCAGGTGGTATCAAGGGCCCATCTCCTGAAATCCAAGGCATATTCAGCTACCGAGTGCTTACCTTGGCGCAAAGCTAACATGGCTGCTTCAGCTGTTGCACCTCGATTGGGGTCATCAAACACCTGCCCCATGGCTGAAATAAAAGCATCAAGGTGATTCAAACAATCATCCTCAGTCTCAATCAGAGGGTTTGCCCACATCAAAGCCTTGTTGGTAAGCAACATAATTATAGTAAGCACCTTAGATCGTTCAGTGGGAAATTGTGAAGCATGTGCAGAAAAAAAAAGATTGCATTGATTAATAAATCCCCTGAATTTCTCACGTTCACCGCCAAAACGAAAAGGGGGCAACTTGGGAATCCCAGAACTCGGGGCTACGGCAGGAGCCTGGACTCGCTCTTCTAGAACCTCAATCCTGGCTCGCAAATCCTGGGCAGTCTGTCCAAACACTTGCAAATTGTGATTAGTGAGGTCCTGTAGGCTTGAAAAACGGGTCTTTATATTCTGCAAATCTGCAAGGATATTATCAGTCACTCCGCAAAGTTCCTTTATGCGGGCCTCCATTTTCCAGATCTTTTAAGACAGGAGTACTGGAAGAAGAGGAGAGGAGAAAAAAAAAACAATAGTGTTTACCTGTGGTAACACTGCAGAGAGAAAAAAAAATTAAAGGAACTGCTCACCTGGAATGGTTGTGAGAAGTCACAACCACTATCATCACAGAAAGTTCACCCGACATCTGATATCCACAGTTACAGCAGACAAAAAAGAGAAAAGAGAAGAAAAAAAAAAAAAAACAATAGTGTTTACCTGTGGTAACACTGCAGAAAAAAAAAAACACTTAAGGGAATTGCTCACCTGGAATGGTTGTGAGAAGTCACAACCACTGTCATCACAGAAAGTACAACCGGACATCCGATATCCACAGTTACAGCATACACAGCCTTTCCAGACCCAGCAGACACTAACGTTTTGGCTTCAGAATCTTGTAATGTATGTAGTACAATTCATATAGCGTCTTGTGCTTGGGTGCGATGAAAATACATGAGACACAGGTTTGATATAGAAAGTCTTGTATTACTTCATACAAGTTGGCAAAAATAGTCACACAGTTTGCAGACACAGAAGCAGGAGACACAGCAGGCCAGAGTAATCTAAGCTCAGCAATCACTCTCCACAACAGGTTCAGGATCTTCTTCTCTGTTACCGTAAGTCCATGCAAACGTGGGTCTTTCAAAGAGCAGGGTTCAGAGTCCACAAGTGCTTCAGAGTTCCTCAGTAGGAATAGCTGGAGTACAAGGTCCAAGGCTTTAGGAGTCAGGTCACAGGTTCACTGCAGGCTAGATTCTGAAGCACTGATTGCTCAGCTGTGGCTGCTTAAGAAGCAAAAGGAGAGAATCAGGGCGGGAACATGCAAGCTGGAAACTCCATTTTGACTGAGGGCAAGATAGCTGCAGCAAGACAGAAAGTAAAATGGCTGACGAACAAACTGAGTTTCAGGAACATGTACACAGAACCTTACACCGTGAGATTATGATAGAGACACGGGAGCTACTGTTCTGAAACGTGCTTCCATCAGGCATCGCTACCACGGTACTGGTGAAATCGTAGCTTCAACAGAAACAGAGTAATGGAATTCTCTGGTGCAGAGGATAATATCTCATCCGAGTTTGGACTCGTTAGAACACTAATTTCAGAATAAGATCACTGATAGGTCTGCCATTATTCTGCTAGGTTCACCCAAGTTATGGTCATTATAAGTTTCCAGAGATTAAAACTGTAACTTCGAGCTATGAGAGGTGGCCAGAAAACCTTCCTCTTTTGTGTGGTCACAAGCCAGGGGTATAAGACTGCAACTAGCTTCCCCTGGGCATTCCTAGCCAGAGATGACCTGACTGAAAGATCTCCAAATGAACTATGAAGTGTGGCTCCTCCCCCAGCCTGACATGATCTAAGTACCATGAGAGTCTTTCACCTTTAACCCTGTTTTTATTTTAATTGCATTGTACATAATTGTATTGTCTCAGCTTCTTACATCTTTTATACTGTATAAACACTGCCTGCATTTTAGGAATAAACATATAAAATTATTAGTTTGGTTCTCCTGGTCTATAAACGAATTAGCACTTGCCTGAAGTAACTACGCTACTAATTGGGGTTTGCTACGGACCCTCTTAATTAATTCTTGATTAAGAGAATCATAGCTGGTGGCAGTATAGAGTGTGTGTGTGTAAAGTGTTGAACTGTGGGGTGGCGTTGGCAGTGACGGAGCGGGTTTTATAAGTGTATTGCCTGGCCGCGGCCAGAAGTAATTATAATTCCCTCACTGCAGCGAGCCCATTAGCCAGCACACGTCCAAGCGGCCCGTCTGGCGACTAATTATCCCAGGTGCAGTTCCCTGACTGACCTGAGGCTAAAAAGGGGGCGCCAAAGAGCTGCAAGTTCCTAAGTGGAACTGGAAGTGGGATAAATATAAATCCCTGCAGTTCGTGGTATATTGTAGCAGCAGTGGGATAATTCAAATAAGCCCCTGCAGATTATTCCTGACACATTGGGTCGGGCGGCAGCAGCCGTCGTGTGTGTTTCATCGTCACAGCCGTGACCCCCGGGCTACCGTGTGGAGGTCAGTGAGCCGTTCATCACACTCATAGTGTGAGATCAGTGTCCAAAAGTCATTTAACCCCTTAAAAACATCTGTTACTTATTCAAATCTGTGAAAATTGGCCGTTTGCCTACTTTGATGCCAATTCTGATGCCCAGAACCCATTTGGGCCAGGCAGGAGGGACCTTGGATTGATGCAGGGCATCAATATCTATATATTGTTAGTGTGAGATCAGTGGCCCAAAGTCATTTAACCCCTGAAAAACATCTGTTACTTATTCAAATCTGTGAAAATTGGCTGTGTGTCCACTTTGATGGATGCCAATTCTGATGCCCAGAACCCATTTGGGCCAGGCAGGAGGGACCTGGGTTTGATGCGGGGCATCACTATCTGTGTATTCTTAGTGTGAGATCAGTGGCCCAAAGTCATTTAACCCTGAAAAACATCTGTTACTTATTCAAATCTGTGAAAATTGGCTGTTTACCCACTTTGATGCCAATTCTGATGCCCAGAAACCATTTGGGCCAGACTGGAGGTACCTGGGTTTGATGCGGGGCATGACTTTCTGTGTATTCATAGTGTGAGATCAGTGGCCCAAAGTCATTTAACCCCTGAAAAACATCTGTTACTTATTCAAATCTGTGAAAATTGGCTGTTTGCCCACTTTGATGCCAATTCTGATGCCCAGAACCCATTTGGGCCAGGCAGGAGGGACCTGGGTTTGATGCGGGACATCACTATCTGTGTATTCTTAGTGTGAGATCAGTGGCCCAAAGTCACTTAACCCCTGAAAAACATCTGTTACTTATTCAAATCTGTGAAAATTGGCTGTTTGCCCACTTTGATGCCAATTCTGATGCCCAGAACCCATTTGGGCCAGGCTGGAGGTAACTGGGTTTGATGCAGGGCATCACTATCTGTATATTGTTAGTGTGAGATCAGTAGCCCAAAGTCATTTAACCCCTGAAAAACATCTGTTACTTATTCAAATCTGTGAAAATTGTCTGTTTGCCCACTTTGATGCCAATTCTGATGCCCAGAACCCATTTGGGCCAGGCAGGAGGGACCTGGGTTTGATGCGGGGCATCACTATCTGTGTATTCTTAGTGTGAGATCAGTGGCCCAAAGTCATTTAACCCCTGAAAAACATCTGTTACTTATTCAAATCTGTGAAAATTGGCTGTTTACCCACTTTGATGCCAATTCTGATGCCCAGAACCCATTTGGGCCAGACTGGAGGTACCTGGGTTTGATGCGGGGCATCACTATCTGTGTATTCTTAGTGTGAGATCAGTGGCCCAAAGTCATTTAACCCTGAAAACATCTGTTACTTATTCAAATCTGTGAAAATTGTCTGTTTGCCCACTTTGATGCCAATTCTAATGCCCAGAACCCATTTGGGCCAGGCAGGAGGGACCTGAGTTTGATGCGGGGCATCACTATCTGTGTATTCTTAGTGTGAGATCAGTGGCCCAAAGTCACTTAACCCCTTAAAAACATCTGTTACTTATTCAAATCTGTGAAAATTGGCTGTTTGCCCACTTTGATGCCAATTCTGATGCCCAGAACCCATTTGGGCCAGGCAGGAGGGACCTGGGTTTGATGCGGGGCATGACTATCTGTGTATTCTTAGTGTGAGATCAGTGGCCCAAAGTCATTTAACCCCTGAAAAACATCTGTTACTTATTCAAATCTGTGAAAATTGTCTGTTTGCCCACTTTGATGCCAATTCTAATGCCCAGAACCCATTTGGGCCAGGCAGGAGGGACCTGAGTTTGATGCGGGGCATCACTATCTGTGTATTCTTAGTGTGAGATCAGTGGCCCAAAGTCACTTAACCCCTTAAAAACATCTGTTACTTATTCAAATCTGTGAAAATTGGCTGTTTGCCCACTTTGATGCCAATTCTGATGCCCAGAACCCATTTGGGCCAGGCAGGAGGGACCTGGGTTTGATGCGGGGCATGACTATCTGTGTATTCTTAGTGTGAGATCAGTGGCCCAAAGTCATTTAACCCCTGAAAAACATCTGTTACTTATTCAAATCTGTGAAAATTGGCTGTTTGCCCACTTTGATGCCAATTCTGATGCCCAGAACCCATTTGGGCCAGGCAGGAGGGACCTGGGTTTGATGCGGGGCATCACTATCTGTGTATTCTTAGTGTGAGATCAGTGGCCCAAAGTCACTTAACCCCTTAAAAACATCTGTTACTTATTCAAATCTGTGAAAATTAGCTGTGTGCCCACTTTGATGCCAATTCTGATGCCCAGAACCCATTTGGGCCAGGCAGGAGGGACCTGGGTTTGATGCGGGGCATCACTATCTGTGTATTCTTAGTGTGAGATCAGTGGCCCAAAGTCATTTAACCCCTGAAAAACATCTGTTACTTATTCAAATCTGTGAAAATTGGCTGTTTGCCCACTTTGATGCCAATTCTGATGCCCAGAACCCATTTGGGCCAGGCAGGAGGGACCTGGGTTTGATGCGGGGCATCACTATCTGTGTATTCTTAGTGTGAGATCAGTGGCCCAAAGTCATTTAACCCCTGAAAAACATCTGTTAGGCTACTTTCACACTTGCGTTTTTTTTGCGCTGCGTTTCGAGCGCACATGAAGCGCATTAAAAAAACGCATGCAAACGCTTGTAAACGCTGCAATATTTAGTCGCATTAGCATGCGCATTTTGACAAAAAAACGCAGCGTTTGTCTGCGATTTCATGCGTTTTTGCATGCGTTTGCTTTTTTTGGCGCATGCGTTTTCTATTTGTCACATTATCATCTCTGCCTCCATCATCTCTGCCTCCATCAGCTGTCTCCATCATCTCTGGCTCCATCATCTCTGGCTCCATCATCTCTGGCTCCATCATCTCTGGCTCTATCATCTCTGCCTCCATCATCTCAGGCTCCATCATCTCAGGCTCCATCATCTGTCTCCATCATCTCTGCTCCATCATCTCTGGCTCTATCATCTCTGGCTCCATCATCTCTGGCTCTATCATCTCTGTCTCCATCATCTCTGTCTCCATCATCTCTGTCTCCATCATCTCTGCCTCCATCATCTCTGTCTCCATCATCTCTGCCTCCATCATCTCTGCCTCCATCATCTCTGCCTCCATCATCTCTGGCTCCATCATCTCTGGCTCTATCATCTCTGACTCCATCATCTCTGGCTCCATCATCTCTGCCTCCATCATCTCTGCCTCCATCATCTCTGCCTCCATCATCTCTGTCTCCATCATCTCTGTCTCCATCATCTCTGGCTCCATCATCTCTGGCTCCATCATCTCTGGCTCCATCATCTCTGGCTCTATCATCTCTGACTCCATCATCTCTGCCTCCATCATCTCTGGCTCCATTATTTACAGAAAAATCGCATGCGGGCAAAAGCGCTGACGAGCGCAAAGCCATGCGCACGCCAGGGCCCCCATAGCCCATAGACTGCAATGTTATTTTTTGCGCATAGCATGCGCACACGTGCGCACGCGTTTTTTTAAAGCGGTTGGGCGGAAAAAAAAAATGCAACATGTAGCGTCTGGCGCATATGGGCGCACACCGGGAAAATGCGCAGCGCACGACAAACGCACATGAACGCGTGCAAGCGCTAGACCCTGCGCCCGCCATGTTAAAGATAGGGGAACATTGCGCATGCGTCCGATAGCGCAAGATGCGCTGCGCAAAAAAACGCAAGTGTGAAAGTAGCCTTACTTATTCAAATCTGTGAAAATTGGCTGTTTACCCACTTTGATGCCAATTCTGATGCCCAGAACCCATTTGGGCCAGGCAGGAGGGACCTGGGTTTGATGCGGGGCATCACTATCTGTGTATTCTTAGTGTGAGATCAGTGGCCCAAAGTCATTTAACCCCTGAAAAACATCTGTTACTTATTCAAATCTGTGAAAATTGGCTGTTTGCCCACTTTGATGCCAATTCTGATGCCCAGAACCCATTTGGGCCAGGCAGGAGGGACCTGGGTTTGATGCGGGGCCTCACTATCTGTGTATTCTTAGTGTGAGATCAGTGGCCCAAAGTCACTTAACCCCTTAAAAACATCTGTTACTTATTCAAATCTGTGAAAATTGGCTGTTTGCCCACTTTGATGCCAATTCTGATGCCCAGAACCCATTTGGGCCAGGCTGGAGGTACCTGGGTTTGATGCAGGGCATCACTATCTGTATATTGTTAGTGTGAGATCAGTGGCCCAAAGTCATTTAACCCCTGAAAAACATCTGTTACTTATTCAAATCTGTGAAAATTGGCTGTTTGCCCACTTTGATGCCAATTCTGATGCCCAGAACCCACTTGGGCCAGGCAGGAGGGACCTGGGTTTGATGCGGGACATCACTATCTGTGTATTCTTAGTGTGAGATCAGTCGCCCAAAGTCACTTAACCCCTTATAAACATCTGTTACTTATTCAAATCTGTGAAAATTGGCTGTTTGCCTACTTTGATGCCAATTCTGATGCCCAGAACCCATTTGGGCTAGGCAGGAGGCACCTGGGTTTGATGCGGGCATCACTATCTGTATATTGTTTGTGTGAGATCAGAAGCCCAAAGTCATTTAACCCCTGAAAAACATCTGTTACTTATTCAAATCTGTGAAAATTGGCTGTTTGCCCACTTTGATGCCAATTCTGATGCCCAGAACCCATTTGGGCCAGGCAGGAGGGACCTGGGTTTGATGTGGGGCATCACTATCTGTGTATTCTTAGTGTGAGATCAGTGGCCCAAAGTCATTTAACCCCTGAAAAACATCTGTTACTTATTCAAATCTGTGAAAATTGGCTGTTTGCCCACTTTGATGCCAATTCTGATGCCCAGAACCCATTTGGGCCAGGCAGGAGGGACCTGGGTTTGATGCGGGGCATCACTATCTGTGTATTCTTAGTGTGAGATCAGTGGCCCAAAGTCACTTAACCCCTTAAAAACATCTGTTACTTATTCAAATCTGTGAAAATTAGCTGTGTGCCCACTTTGATGCCAATTCTGATGCCCAGAACCCATTTGGGCCAGGCAGGAGGGACCTGGGTTTGATGCGGGGCATCACTATCTGTGTATTCTTAGTGTGAGATCAGTGGCCCAAAGTCATTTAACCCCTGAAAAACATCTGTTACTTATTCAAATCTGTGAAAATTGGCTGTTTGCCCACTTTGATGCCAATTCTGATGCCCAGAACCCATTTGGGCCAGGCAGGAGGGACCTGGGTTTGATGCGGGCATCACTATCTGTGTATTCTTAGTGTGAGATCAGTGGCCCAAAGTCATTTAACCCCTGAAAAACATCTGTTACTTATTCAAATCTGTGAAAATTGGCTGTTTGCCCACTTTGATGCCAATTCTGATGCCCAGAACCCATTTGGGCCAGGCAGGAGGGACCTGGGTTTGATGCGGGGCATCACTATCTGTGTATTCTTAGTGTGAGATCAGTGGCCCAAAGTCATTTAACCCCTGAAAAACATCTGTTAGGCTACTTTCACACTTGCGTTTTTTTGCGCTGCGTTTCGAGCGCACATGAAGCGCATTAAAAAAACGCATGCAAACGCTTGTAAACGCTGCAATATTTAGTCGCATTAGCATGCGCATTTCGACAAAAAAACGCAGCGTTTGTCTGCGATTTCATGCGTTTTTGCATGCGTTTGCTTTTTTTGGCGCATGCGTTTTCTATTTGTCACATTATCATCTCTGCCTCCATCATCTCTGCCTCCATCAGCTGTCTCCATCATCTCTGGCTCCATCATCTCTGGCTCCATCATCTCTGGCTCTATCATCTCTGCCTCCATCATCTCAGGCTCCATCATCTCAGGCTCCATCATCTCAGGCTCCATCATCTGTCTCCATCATCTCTGCTCCATCATCTCTGGCTCTATCATCTCTGGCTCCATCATCTCTGGCTCTATCATCTCTGTCTCCATCATCTCTGTCTCCATCATCTCTGTCTCCATCATCTCTGCCTCATCATCTCTGTCTCCATCATCTCTGCCTCCATCATCTCTGCCTCCATCATCTCTGCCTCCATCATCTCTGGCTCCATCATCTCTGGCTCTATCATCTCTGACTCCATCATCTCTGGCTCCATCATCTCTGCCTCCATCATCTCTGCCTCCATCATCTCTGCCTCCATCATCTCTGGCTCCATCATCTCTGGCTCCATCATCTCTGGCTCCATCATCTCTGGCTCCATCATCTCTGGCTCTATCATCTCTGGCTCCATCATCTCTGGCTCTATCATCTCTGACTCCATCATCTCTGCCTCCATCATCTCTGGCTCCATTATTTACAGAAAAATCGCATGCGGGCAAAAGCGCTGACGAGCGCAAAGCCATGCGCACGCCAGGGCCCCCATAGCCCATAGACTGCAATGTTATTTTTTGCGCATAGCATGCGCACACGTGCGCACGCGTTTTTTTAAAGCGGTTGGGCGGAAAAAAAAATGCAACATGTAGCGTCTGGCGCATATGGGCGCACACCGGGAAAATGCGCAGCGCACGACAAACGCACATGAACGCGTGCAAGCGCTAGACCCTGCGCCCGCCATGTTAAAGATAGGGGAACATTGCGCATGCGTCCGATAGCGCAAGATGCGCTGCGCAAAAAAACGCAAGTGTGAAAGTAGCCTTACTTATTCAAATCTGTGAAAATTGGCTGTTTACCCACTTTGATGCCAATTCTGATGCCCAGAACCCATTTGGGCCAGGCAGGAGGGACCTGGGTTTGATGCGGGGCATCACTATCTGTGTATTCTTAGTGTGAGATCAGTGGCCCAAAGTCATTTAACCCTGAAAAACATCTGTTACTTATTCAAATCTGTGAAAATTGGCTGTTTGCCCACTTTGATGCCAATTCTGATGCCCAGAACCCATTTGGGCCAGGCAGGAGGGACCTGGGTTTGATGCGGGGCATCACTATCTGTGTATTCTTAGTGTGAGATCAGTGGCCCAAAGTCACTTAACCCCTTAAAAACATCTGTTACTTATTCAAATCTGTGAAAATTGGCTGTTTGCCCACTTTGATGCCAATTCTGATGCCAGAACCCATTTGGGCCAGGCTGGAGGTACCTGGGTTTGATGCAGGGCATCACTATCTGTATATTGTTAGTGTGAGATCAGTGGCCCAAAGTCATTTAACCCCTGAAAAACATCTGTTACTTATTCAAATCTGTGAAAATTGGCTGTTTGCCCACTTTGATGCCAATTCTGATGCCCAGAACCCACTTGGGCCAGGCAGGAGGGACCTGGGTTTGATGCGGGACATCACTATCTGTGTATTCTTAGTGTGAGATCAGTCGCCCAAAGTCACTTAACCCCTTATAAACATCTGTTACTTATGCAAATCTGTGAAAATTGGCTGTTTGCCTACTTTGATGCCAATTCTGATGCCCAGAACCCATTTGGGCTAGGCAGGAGGCACCTGGGTTTGATGCGGGGCATCACTATCTGTATATTGTTTGTGTGAGATCAGAAGCCCAAAGTCATTTAACCCCTGAAAAACATCTGTTACTTATTCAAATCTGTGAAAATTGGCTGTTTGCCCACTTTGATGCCAATTCTGATGCCCAGAACCCATTTAGGCCAGGCAGGAGGGACCTGGGTTTGATGCGGGGCATCACTATCTGTGTATTCTTAGTGTGAGATCAGTGGCCCAAAGTAATTTAACCCCTGAAAAACATCTGTTACTTATCAAATCTGTGAATATTGGCTGTTTGCCCGTTTTGATGCCAATTCTGATGCCCTGAACCCATTTGGGCCAAGCTGGAGAGACCTGGGTTTGATGCAAGGCATCACTATCTGTATATTCTTAGTGTGAGATCAGTGGCCCAAAGTCATTTAACCCCTGAAAAACATCAGTTACTTATTCAAACCTGTGAAAATTGACTGTGTGCCCACTTTGATGCCAATTCTGATGCCCAGAACCCATTTGGGCCAGGCTGGGGAGACTTGTTTTTAATGTGGGGCGCCCAGTTCTATACGTCTGCAGTGTAATATCTGTGGCCCAAAGTCATTTAACCCTTTAATTAGTGCCTTCTGGTGCCCACTTTGATGCCCATTTTTGTGCCAGTTTTATAATTTTTGGCGCAGATTTTAAGTGTTTTCACATCAGGGCACCTCGCTGCATTGTTTTCTATTATTTTGATGCTTATTTTTTGCTGTTAAACCTATAAAAAACAGAAAATAAAAATTTGCCAAATAAGAAACTGACGAATAAGAAACTGAACGAATAAGAAACCAACTTCAGCCTCGCAAATGCAAGTTTTGTTCTAATCACGGTGAAATCACACTGACCGGGAGAATGTTATATCATTCACTATTCCACCGCAGTCGGAATTTTCTTTATTCAGCACATTCTATAGTTGAATGAATGGTGTCATTCACAAATATAACAACTCGCGCCAAAGAAAACGAGCCCCGATACGGCGAAGTCAGCGGGAAATAAACAATATGCGGCTTCAGGAAGAATAGGAGAAAAAGACCAAAACCAAAATTGTCTGCTAGTGAAGGGGTTAATGCCCAGTAATGGGGAATCTCCAGCACCTACCTCCACCTGCAGAGCCGCACACCACATATATGGCTGTTCTGTGCGCACAGGACCTGTGATGAGGTCACAGGAGGGGAGGAGCCAGGGGTCACATGATCAGGGGCCTCAGTGTATGCAGGACTCTGCAGAGCTGGTTGTCATGGTGCGGGGCAGGGCTGGCTCCAGGTTTTCGTGGGCCCCGGGCGAAAGAGTCTCATTTGTATTGTGGGCTCTTTACACATACCACAATTCAGAATCCGCGATACGGCACAGAAATATAGGTATAGTACAATGCCAAATACTTCAGTTCTTACTTACATGAGTGATATGTATTGTAAATCTACAATAGCTCAAAAACCGACAGTAATTTAAGCCCATATATTGCTTCATACAGAATAATGGACCCCATATATGCTCATACAGTATAATGAGCCCATATATTGCTCCATACAGAATAATGAGCCCCATATATTGCTCCATGCAGAATAATGAGCCCACATATTGTCCATACAGTACATAATAGGCCCCATATATTGCTCCATACAGAATAATGGACCCCATATACGTTCCCATACTGTATAATGGCCCCATGTATTGCTCCCCAGTAATAATAGGCACCATATATTGCTCCATAAAGAATAATGAGCCCCATGTATTGCTCAATACATAAAGGCACCATATAATTTGTCATAAGAATATGACCATATTAATACTGGGGCCATATATGATGTGGACTCCATATAATACTCCAGTATATGATGGGCCCATATAATGATCCACATATAATTGGCCCCATATATGATGCTCCAGTGTATAATGGGCCCATATCTGATGCTCAGTGTATAATGGGCCCCATATACGATGCTTCAGTGTATAATGGGCCTCATACCAGTGTATGATGGTCCCTATATGTAATGCTCCAATCATTAATAAAAATAATCTGAAATACTCACCTCTCCTTGCTGCTCTGCTCTCTGCACTGTGACTGTTCAGGCAGAGGGCGCACAGACGTGACCTCATAGCGTCCTCTGACCTCAACGTCACGGTCAGAAGACGCCGCAGTGATGGAACGGGGAGAGGTAAATATCACAAATGACAGGGCCCTGAGCATGCGGGGGGGCCATTCATGGGAGTCGGCACTGGCACAGACATCGGGCCCCCAGAGTGTGCCGATGTCCCTAATGTCGAGTGGGCCCCCCAGCCTGCTCAGGGCCCCGGCACTTGCCTAGGTGCGCCTGGTGCTGACACCGGCCCTGGTGCGGGATGAGGGGAAGTTTATGTGTGGGGTCAGGAGGGAGATACAGAGTGGATGTAGCAGATCCGTGTGTGTATGAGGTGTACGGAGCGGAGCCGTGTGTGTACAACGTGTACGGAGCGGAGCTGTGTGTGTACAAGGTGTACAGAACGGAGTCGGCGTGTGTACGACGTGTACATAGAGGAGCCCTACATGTACGGAGCGGAGCCGTGCATGTATGACATGTACGGAGCAGATACGTGCGTGTACGACATGTACGGAGCGGAGACGTGCGTGTATGACGTGTACGGAGCGGAGACGTGTGTGTACGATGTGTACAGAGAGGAGCTGTATGTATATGGCGAGGACATGTGTTTATGAGGTATAGAGAGAGGAGCTGTGTGTGTACGGAGTAGAGCCATGCGTGTACAGGGTGTACAGAGAGAGAGGAGCCGTGTGTGTACGGAGCGGAGCAGTGTGTGTACAGGGTGTACAGAGAGGAGCCGTGTGTGTACGACGTTTACAGATCGGAGACGTGTGTGTATGAGATGTACAGAGAGGAGCATTGTGTGTACGGAGCAGAGTCGTGTGTGTGTACGAGGTGTATAGAGCAGAGCCGTGTGTGTACGGAGCAAAGCCGTGTATGTACAAGATGTACGAAGCAGAGTCGTGCGTGTACGAGGTGTACGGAGCAGAGCCATGTGAGTTCGGAGCGGAGCCACGTGTTTATGAGGTGTAAGGAGCAGAGCCATGTTTGGGACCATGTGTATAACTATGTCACATACACAGGGCCTGGACACATGCTTTTTTTTTTTAACAACCTTCATATCGATCCCGAGCCATTGCGGCTTGATGGATGAACGCTCTCGATTTTTTTTTTTTGTAGCCTAGATAGGTCCACCAGGGTCTTCTTTGCTGTTATTTTTATGGTATCAAGGCATCTTCCTCCTGTTCTTCCGACCATGATGTCCTTCTCTTCGTAGGATGTGTCCAAAGCGGACAAGTTGTAGCTTGGTGATCTTTGCTTTGAGTGTCATGCCTGGCTTGTTTTGTTCCAAAATTGATTTGATTGTTCTTCTTGCCACCCATGGACACATGCTACCATTAAAGGGAACCTGTCAGCAGTTTTGGCTGATATAAGATACGGCCACCGTCTTTCAGGGCTTATCTACATCATTCTGTAATGCTGTAATTAAACCCTGATCCGACTTGAAAGATAAGAGAAATAACTTTTATTATACTCACCTGCGGGGCGGTCCAATGGGTGTCGCAGATCCTGGTCCAGGGCCTCCCATTTTTTTGCGATGCCGCCTTCCTGCTTGCTTCATAGGCTCCCGGCATTGCACAGGCGTACTTATCTGCCCTGTTGAGGGCAGAGCAAAGTACTGCAGTGCGCAGGCGCAGGGCCTCTCTGACCTTTCCAGATGCAGGAGCGCGATGCCAGGGAGCCATGAAGCAAGCAGGAGGGAAAAGATGGCCAACAGGGCATCCGCCACCTTTATCCGCCCTAGTTGAGGACAGAGCCACTGCCTCCGGATACCGGGTAGCATAGTCTACCACAGTAAGGATGTATCGCTTTCCAGAGCTGCTGGGTATGGCCACTGGTCCCACAATGTCCACAGCAATCCTCTGGAAAGGCTCCTCTATCACTGGCAAAGAGATCAGGGAAGCTTTGGGAGCAGGCCTTGGCCTCCCAACTCTTTGACATGTGATACAGAAGCGGCAGTAGTCGGTTACATCTGTCCCCATTTTGGGCCAATAGAAGTGTTGAGACGGCCGGGCCTTAGTTTTGCTGATCCCCAAGTGTCTAGCGAGTGGAATCTCAAGGGCAATCTGCAACAACTCACCCCTAAATTGGTACTGTGCGACCAGCTGTCTTTCCCTCAACCACCCCTGTTGGGACTTATCGGGAACTGTCTCCCAATACAACCTCCCTTGTACCCAGAACATCCTCTCCTTATCAGTCTCAGAGGTGGATTTCTCGGCGCGGTTTCTCAAGGTCTCCAGGATAGCATCTGAGTGCAGGGCTGCCTGGAACTCCTGGCTGGAGGCAGCCAGAAGTGACGTTAAGGTCCTGTCCTCACGAGGACCCTGTGAGACCTGCTCTGGGTCTGTCTCTGGTTCAGTCATCCCTCTGACTGAGGAGGGTCCAGAAGGCAGGGCGTTACCTGCATTCTGGGCACTCTAACTGCGGTGATGGCGGCCATATAGGTCGTCTCCCAAGGGATTACCACAGTCCTATCAGCCTGCTTGGCTATGGGTACTACCTCCCCATCCTTCCCCATTATCTCAGGAGCAGTGCTATCTATTGGGCAGGTTCCTTCGGCTAGGTCACCTTCCTTTGTGTCACTGGTCAGTTGCACGGCATCACCTTCTTCATGATTCCCGTGCCTCTCCCCATTTCTCTTAGCACTGACGTTTGCTCCCGTTAGGGTTTCCTCAGCCATACCACCCCGCAGCGTGACGTGGCTGAGTACTCCTGTATCTCCATATACATCATTATCAGGCAAAGCAGGCACATTCACATCATTATCATTAGCATTACCCTCAGTATCAGATCGGGGAGGGGTGTCAGGGACATAATACGCAAACATCATCCCCAAATCAGTCCCCAACAAAACGTGTGCGCAAGTTTTCGGACACCCCCACTTCCTTCACCCCGCTCCCAGCACCCCAATTTATAAAAACCTGGGTCATCGGCAAGGGACAGCGGATGCCCACAATCCCGGTGACAGTCAGGGTTCTCCCCGGAATAACAGGAGAACAGGAGAAGTCCCAGAAGACTGGAGAAGAGCAAATGTTGTTCCTATCTTCAAAAAGTGGAAGAAGGTGGACCCAGGGAACTATAGGCCGGTGAGTCTGACATCTATACCAGGAAATAGACAAAAAAACCTGACTGGCACATCCAGACTAATGTGAACTAGGTGCAAACCAAGGGAAGCTACCCCCATGTAAAACATACAAAAAAAGGCTGCACTCAAGCATACTAAAGCATGACAATATGGAATACATGAAATTTAGAATAGCAATATGGCTTTGGAATATAAGGAAAAATTTGAGACGCTTAGTATAAACATTTGGCCAAACATTTTAAAGCCCACCAACCATCGTCAAGGTGGTCTCAATACTGGTGAGTCCCTGACCTAATGTGAACATACCTCTATTAGGCTGATATCTGAATTTCTGGGTGAATATGCACCTCTGTCAGCAATGCCTGCATTTATGGGTAAAGTAGGGACCTGGTATAATTAAAATCACCACCTGGTGGAGGCGGAGTGCTCGGTCAGCAAGCTAACATTCAATAGACAAAAAAACCTGACTGGCACATCCAGACTAATGTGAACTAGGTGCAAACCAAGGGAAGCTACCCCCATGTAAAACATACAAAAAAAGGCTGCACTCAAGCATACTAAAGCATGACAATATGGAATACATGAAATTTAGAATAGCAATATGGCTTTGGAATATAAGGAAAAATTTGAGACGCTTAGTATAAACATTTGGCCGCCTGGTGGAGGCGGACCGAGCACTCCGGCAGAGGTGCATATTCACCCAGAAATTCAGATATCAGCCTAATAGAGGTATGTTCACATTAGGTCAGAGACTCACCAGTATTGAGACCACCTTGACGATGGTTGGTGGGCTTTAAAATGTTTGGCCAAATGTTTATACTAAGCGTCTCAAATTTTTCCTTATATTCCAAAGTCATATTGCTATTCTAAATTTCATGTATTCCATATTGTCATGCTTTAGTAATCTATACCAGGAAAGATCTTTGAACAAATTATTAAACAACAGGTATGTAAGTACCTGGACAAGAATGAAGTGATTAACAGAGTCAGCATGGGTTTGTAACTAATAAGTCATGTCAGACTAATTAAATTTCCTTCTATGACAGAATCACTGAATGAATGGATCAGGGAAATGCTGTAGATATATTATATCTTAACTTCAGCAAAGCATTTGACAAAGTATCTCACACAATCCTTATTGAAAAAATGACTACTGTATATACTCATGTATAAGCTGACCCGTGTATAAGCCGACCCCCCTAATTTTGCCACAAAAAAACTGGGAAAACTTATTGACTCGCATATAAGCCTAGGGTGAAAAATGATTATGCCCCCATATGCTCCATAGATTAGGCCCCCATAAACTGGACAGATTATGCCCCCATGTGTATTGCTTTGTTTAATGGTATGAACAGCTGCAAACTTTCCCCAGCTTTTCAGTGTTCCTGAATGTACCATGTGTATTGCTTTGTTTAATAGTATGATTTGCTCACCCATCTTCTTATATACATAATTGTACTCCATTCTTCTTATCTTCACCACACATCTGAGTGGTCTGTGTAACCCCACCCCCCTTTTATGACCTTTCCTTAACTCTGTGCATCTGGCCTGGGCAGTCACACTCCACTTTCCAATCATACCTGATTGCCCATAGCTGCATATATATTCAGTGGCATGGGTCTGCTCCAGACCCGTGTCTGCTCCACATATTTCAAATCCCATATTTCAAATTACAGATTTCTAATTACACTACTGTGAATTAGACTAGAATTTGACTGGAATTTGGCTGCAAGGTAACAATTTAAAACCACTATGTTTCAGTTTCTTTTCACTTTCACCCCATCCTCCTTTCTTTCTTCCTATCTCCTGTAATCCCCCCACCTAGTAAGGAAGTAGTCATTTCTCCCTCCATCCTCCCCAGCCACCTCACCTCCTCCTCAGAACTGTTCCTCCACATACAATCCTTTTTACCAAGACACACACGGCCTCATCATGTTCTATCCTGCTCTCACCTACTCCTCATCGCTGGCGACATATCCCCAAATCCTGGCCCTCCTCAACACATCCCCACACTCATTTCTAACACCCTGCCACGATCCTCCACACGTTTCTGCAACCATGACAACCTCATACCTCTCCATCCACACACCCCTCCCCCGGTCCCCCTACCCGGAGCACTATGGAACGCACGCTCCGGCTGCAATAAACTGTCATTTATCCACAACCTCTTTATCACCAACAAACTCTCCTTCCTTGCCATCACTGAATCCTGGCTCACTCCCTCTGACACAGCCTCTCCAGCTGCGCTTTCCTATGGCGGATTCCCTCTCTCTCACACCCCTCGCCCCAGCAACAAACGTGGTGGAGGGTTGGCTTGCTCCTGTCTGATACCTGCTCCTTTACCCCTATTCACCTTCCACCCTCCGCTGCTATTCCCTCGTTCGAGGTGCACTCCGTCCGCATCTATTCCCCCTCCAACCTCCAACTGGCTGTCATCTACCACCCCCCCGGAACTAGCCATCTCCACCTTTCTCGACCACTTCACCACCTGGCTACTCCATTTCCTCTCTGCTGACATCCCCACCATCATCATGGGTGAATTCAACATCCCCATTGACACTTCCATCCCGGCTGCCTCTAAACTTCTATCGCTCACGGCTTCCCTTGGCCTCACTCAATGGTCCTCTGCGGCCACTCACAAAGATGGTCACACGCTGGACCTTATCTTCACCCGTCTCTGTTCCCTCACTAATCTCACTAACTCCCCACTCCCCTGTCTGACCACAACCTACTGAAATTCTCTTCCCTCTCCTCTGTTAGTACGCATCCCCCACTCCACGAACTCACCCACCCTCGCAGAAATCTCAAACACCTCAATTTACAATCGCTCTCTGAGTCCCTCCTCCCTCTCACAGACATAGCCTCACTTAATGACACACATGCTGCTGCCACATTTTATAACACCACAATAAAAGCCACACTTGATTCGGCCGCCCCCCTCACGCAGAGCAAAACTCGTATAATCAACAGGCAGCCCTGGCTGACCGGCTTGACCAAAGAACTGAGACGGGCTTCCAGGGCTGCCGAGCGGAGATGGAAGAGAACCCATTCTACCGAGCACTTCAACGCATACAAGCAGTCCCTCGCCAGCTTCAAGTCCACGCTCTCTGCCGCAAAACAAACTTACTTCGCATCTCTCATATCCTCCCTGTCTCACAACCCTAAACAGCTCTTCAACACTTTCAATTCTCTACTCCATCCCACAGCACCTCCTCCCTCTCCTCTCATTTCTGCTGAAGACTTTGCCTCCTTCTTTAAGCAAAAGATTGATACTATCAGAGAAGGCTTTGGCCTGCAGCCCCCAATGCCCCTCTTAGCCACTCAGCCCTGTTCTTCCAAAACCAGCTTCACCACCATGACAGAAGATCAGCTCTCCACTCTCCTGTCAAGATCACACCTCACCACTTGCGCGCTTGACCCACTCCCATCCCACCTCATCCCTAACTTTGCCACAGTCTTCATCCCTACTCTCGCACACCTCTTCAACCTTTCACTTACAAATGGTGTCTTTCCTTCATCCTTCAAACATGCTTCAATCACACCCATCCTCAAAAAGCCCTCCCTCGACCCATCCTCTGTGTCTATCGCCCGATATCTCTTCTCCCCTACGCCTCCAAATTACTGGAACAGCATGTATATCTCGAACTGTCCTCCCACCTCTCCTCCCGTTCCCTCTTTGACCGGTTACAATCTGGCTTCCGACCGCATCACTCAACTGAAACTGCCCTAACTAAAGTCACTAACGACCTGCTAACCGCCAAGAGCAAGCGACACTACTCTGTCTTCTTTCTCCTGGACCTGTCTTCTGCCTTCGACACCGTGGACCATTCCCTCCTGCTACAGATTCTCTCATCTCTTGGCATCACAGACTTGGCCCTATCCTGGATCTCATCATACCTAACAGACCGAACATTTAGTGTCTCCCTCTCACACACCACCTCCTCACCTCGCCCCCTGTCTTTCGGTGTTCCTCAAGGCTCAGTCCTAGGACCCCTACTCTTCTCCATCTACACCTTCGGCCTGGGACAGCTCATAGAATCCCACGGCTTGCAGTATCACCTCTACGCCAATGACACGCAGATCTACCTATCTTGACCTGACCTCACCTCCCTACTGACCCAAATCCCACAGTGTCTGTCTGCTATCTCAGCCTTCTTTTCTGCTCGCTTTCTCAAACTGAACATGGACAAAACAGAATTCATCATCTTTTCCCCACTTCATTCTACCCCTCCACCAGACCTATCCATCAATGTCAATGGCTGCTCGCTTTCCCCGGTCCCGCATGCTCGGTGCCTTGGGGTGATCATCGACTCTGCCCTCTCTTTCAAACCACATATCCAAGCCCTCACCACCTCCTGCCGCCTCAAACTCAAAAATATTTCCCGGATCCGCGCATTCCTCAACTATGAAACCACAAAAACACTAGTGCACGCCCTTATCATCTCCCGCCTCGACTACTGCAACCTCCTACTGTCTGGTCTCCCCTCTAGCACTCTGGCACCACTCCAGTCCATCCTACACTCCGCTGCCTGACTAATCCAGGGATAGCTAATACTAGAGAAGAGAGAGAGGATTCAAAAAAGATATAAATAAACTGGAGCAGTGGGCAGCAACTAACAGAATGGTTTTTAACAGGGAAAACTACATCTGGGAAATAAAAATGAAAAAAGTGTATACAGAATGGGAGGAATAAGGCTAAGCAACAGCACATGTGAAAAAGACTTGGGTATACTAATAGATCACAGACTGAACATGAGTCAACAGTGTGATGCAGCAGCAAAAAAGGCTAATACAATTCTGGGATGTATTAACAGAAGCATACAGTCTAGATCACGTGAAGTCATCATTGCCCTCTACTCCTCTTTGGTCAGACCTCATCTGGAATACTGTGTCCAGTTTTGGGCACCACATTTTAAAAAAGACATCAACAAACTGGAGCAAGTTCAGGGAAGAGCGACCAGAATGGTGTCCGGTCTGCAAACCATGTCCTATGAGGAACGGTTACAGGATTTGGGAATGTTTAGCTTGCAAAAAAGAAGACTGAGAGGAGACTTAATAGCTGTATACAAATTTCTCAAGGGCTGTCACATTGTAGAAGGATTATCTTTATTCTCATTTGCACACGGAAAGACTAGAAGCAATGGGATGAAACTAAATGGGAGGAGACACAGATTAGATATTAGAAAAAACTTTTTGACAGTTAGAGTGATCAATGAGTGGAACAGGCTGCCACGAGAGGTGGTGAGTTCTCCTTCAATGGAAGTCTTCAAACAAAGGCTGGACAGACATCTGTCTGGGATGATTTAGTAAATCCTGCTTTGAGCAGGGGGTTGGACCAGATGACCCAGGAGGTCCCTTCCAACTCTACCATTCTATGATTCTATGATCTTTTCAGGGGCCACCAGTTTGGGTCGGATGAGGGTTCGCTCGGCCCCGGTGTCCTTGAGGCCTATAGCGACCTTGTTCCCCACCGTGACTCTCTGCAAATTTTCTCAGGCCCTCCCAACCGCCCCACCCACCAAAAGAACTGCCGCATTGGGCCCAGAGCCCTTGGCTGGGGGCTTTTCTTCTGCTTCTCTGGACAAATGGTGCTGAAATGTCCAGTCTTAGTGCAGAAATAACACTTGCAGGGATCAGGTGTAGGCCTGACGTTGGCAAAGGGGCCAGGGCCTCCGGTGGGTCGGCTGGCTGGGGTACTGGGGTTGGTTGATGGCTTACCCCATTCCAGCTAGCGGCAACTGGTTCCAACACCGGTTTACGGTTGGCCTCGTAGGTGTCGGCGATCTGCGCTGCTTTGTCCGTGTCTTTTGGCTCCCGGTCCATCATGAACTGTCGCACCTCAGCCGGACAAAGATGTAGGAACTGGTTGTGATGAAGGAACAGCCACCATCTTGGATTGGCCTGTACCAAGCCTCCATTTTGTCTGAATTCACAGATTCACAGCAGCTAACTGCTGTAATTCCCCATGGCCTTAGGCATATTCAACACAACAGGGTTTAGTCGCCACTGTGAATAAAAAGGTCTATTAGTATGCTGAGTAGATCCGGCTCAAAACAGGATTTACTGCTCCAATGTTGAATAGCAAGGTCTGTTAGTATGATAATGAGATAAGGCCAAAACAAGGCTTCAATTAGATTATAACTGCCAGCTAGACACAGAAAACACATCCATTGTATTTTCCCAGACCCTACGGCTCCGTTCTAGGATTATGAATTATGAGCACATCTTTCCAGATACAGACTCATAAAAATATCTGCGTGATCCTGCGGACCTCGGGCATCTTACAGTGCAACTCCCGAGTCGGTGATGGCTCGGGGGCCTGAGATATAGAGATTGGCCCTCCACAGAGACCCAATGGGGGCAGGGTGATCTCCCCGCGACAGGCAAAACACACTGCATCTGCTGGTACCTCTCGTGTCCTGATCCGATCGTCCTGGAGAAAGTTAATCCCTTTGTTAGATATTGGGAATAAATTCTGCAGGGAGCTAAGGGTGGAGATTATCAGCCCACCCTTGGACACCAAGGGGAGGGACCTAGCAGGTTTAAGAACTGTAGCTATGGGCAGACTAATCTATTCTCACCCAAGCCAAGGCGGGTGGATCCATCGAGGATGTGGGGGTTGGCCACCAGCTCTTGGAGGACCCACGTTCCCAGCTGGGGGTCACCCTACACCCCTTTTGGGAGCTGTTCAGCAGTCTGCCCGGAAGGACTGAGACAGCCGTCCATGACGTGGACACCAGCAATCACCCCCTGATCCGGCGTTCAGCATATTGGGTCTCTCTTGAGGTGCAGTAGCAAATGTGCCAAGAGATAGACAAGATGCTGAAGCTGGGGGTGATTCAAGCGTCCAACAGCGCATGGGCTTCGCCTGTAGTCCTCGTCCCTAAAAAGGACCGAACTACTCGGTTCTGCGTGGACTACCGGCAGCTCAACGCTGTGACGGTCACCGATGCATACCCAATGCCGCGCATCGATGACCTGCTCGACCAGCTGGCTGGGGCCAGGTACCTGACCATCATGGATCTGAGCAGGGGGCGTTGGCAGATTCCCCTGACCCCTGGGGCACGGGAACGCTCTGCCTTTATCACCACATTCGGACTGTACGAGTCCACGGTGATGCCATTCGGCATGAAGAATGCCCTGCCACTTTTCAGCGGATGGTCAACACACTGCTCGAGGGACTGGAAGGGTATGCGACAGCATACCTGGATGACATTGCCATCTTCAGTCCCACCTGGGAGGATCACCTAGAGCACCTGGCGCAGGTGCTCAGACGGATCCAGCGTGCAGGCTTGACCATTAAGCCAGAAAAATGCCAGCTGGGTATGAGTGAGGTCCACTACCTGGGACACCGGGTAGGTGGGGGAGCTCTGAAGCCAGAGTCTGGGAAGGTGGATGCCATCGCATCCTGGCCCACCCTAGGATCAAGAAGCAGGTGATGTCCTTCTTGGGGACTGTTGGGTCTATAGGAGGTTTGTTCCACACTATAGTGCCCTGGCTACCCCCCTGACGGACCTCACCAAGAGAAGGCTGCCTGTCGCAGTCGACTGGACAGTCGCCTGCGAGACAGCTTTCCAGGCGCTCAAGACCGCCCTTTCTAGCTCTCCTGTACTACAGGCAGCCGACTTCACGCGGCCGTTCTTAGTGGAGATCGACGCCAGCGACTTCGGCCTTGGTGCTGTGCTCAGCCAGGTCAACACTATGGGCCATGGACACCCCGTTTTGTACCTGAGCTGGAAGTTCCTGCCGAGGGAAGTGGCCTATTCCACGATGGAGAAGGAATGTCTGGCAATTGTGTGGGCCTTGCAGCGTCTGCAGCCATACTTGTACGGACGCCAATTCACCGTGGAAACAGACCACAACCCCCTCAGCTGGTTACACATGGTCTCTGGGACGAATGGGAGGTTGCTACATTGGAGCCTCCCTCTCCAGCAGTACCACTTCACCATTCGCCACAAAAGAGGCAGGGACCATGGTAAAGCTGATGGGTTGACCCGGCAATGAGAGGGTGTGGAAGGGCGCATGGGGGAACACTGGTATGTGATACCCCCTAGCGCCCTCTTAAGCAGGGAGGTGTGATGAAGGAACAGCCACCATCTTGGATTGGCCTGTACCACGGCTCCATTTTGTCTGAATTCACAGATTCACAGCAGCTAACTGCTGTAATTCCCCATGGCCTTAGGCATATTCAATACAACAGGGTTTAGTCGCCACTGTGAATAAAAAGGTCTATTAGTATGCTGAGTAGATCCGGCTCAAAACAGGATTTACTGCTCCAATGTTGAATAGCAAGGTCTGTTAGTATGATAATGAGATAAGGCCAAAACAAGGCTTCAATTAGATTATACCTGCCAGCTAGACACAGAAAACACATCCATTGTATTTTCCCAGACCCTACGGCTCCGTTCTAGGATTATGAATTATGAGCACATCTTTCCAGATACAGACTCATAAAAAATATCTGCGTGATCCTGCGGACCTCGGGCATCTGACAGTGCAACTCCCGAGTCGGTGATGGCTCGGGGGCCTGAGATATAGAGATTGGCCCTCCACAGAGACCCAATCGGGCCAGGTTTGATCTCCCCGCGACAGGCAAAGCACACTGCGTCTGCTGGTACCTTTCGTGTCCTGATCCGATTGTCCTGGAGAAAGTTAACCCCTTTGTTAGATATTGGGAATAAATTCTGCAGGAAGCTAAGGGTGGAGATTATCAGCCCACCCTTGGACACCGAGGGGAGTGACCTAGCAGGTTTAAGAACTGTAGCTATGGGCAGACTAATCTATTATCACAGAAGCCAAGACGATGAAGATCTAAGAAGGAACAAGGGACAGATCTGCCAAGGGAGCAGCGGCACACGTTTTGGGGGACTGTCCAGCAACTAAGATTCTTACCTGTGGATCGCAGAGCTCCCTGCCTCCACATGCCCCTACAACCTGGTAATATTGACTTCTAGCTAATACCTCTAAGCCTTGTACCATTATTGTTGTATTTTACTCTGACTGTAAATCCACTGTAATTCCGTTGTATAGCTTACAGTATAATTCTGTAATTATCTATTGCGCCCTTAAGGCAATTAAACCATAAAATTAATTTTGGGCTTATGCTTTTACTCTGATCACGAATCTTAGAATACCCAGTGGGTAACAGGACACCCTCCCCGGTGGCCATTTGCTCTAGGTGCAGTTCCCTTACTGACCTTAGAGACAAAGGGGGCGCTGGAGAGCTGTGCCTGTGTAGTTCGTCACATTGGTGACGTGGAAGGAAGGGGGTTTCCTTCACATTCCGGATCTGCTCAGCATACTAATAGACCTTTTTATTCACAGTGGCGACTAAACCCTGTTGTATTGAATATGCCTAAGGCCATGGGGAATTACAGCAGTTAGCTGCTGTGAATCTGTGAATTCAGACAAAATGGAGGCTTGGTACAGGCCAATCCAAGATGGTGGCTGTTCCTTCAACACACTGGTCTTTTATCATCAGGTCCTTCAGCTGGTCAAAGGTGATAACTGACAGTCCTTGGACCCACTGGTCAAAATGGGTTGAGTCCATGCACCACATCACTGCAGCTGTCGTGTGGGCCACGTTGGATGTTTCGGAACTTTTTAAGATAGAGCTCAGGAGTCAGCTGGTACTACTTTATCAAGCCTCATAATCTCCATCCTGGTCTCGGGGGAGAGAAGCAAACACCCGACAGAGCTTTTCCTTTGAGCCCTGGGGTTAAATATCGGGCCCATTGGTTCTCAGGCAGCTGGTACTGTCTGCAGGCTTTTTCAAACCCCCGCAAAAATATGTCGCAGAAATGGGCATTGCTGGACTGGGAAGACCTCTGCCCCTGGATTCAGGCTAACTCCAGCTGGTACTGTCTCTGTTCCTGCTCCCGATCGGCCTCTCGTTGGGCCTTCGCTCTTGAAATTGCAGGATTAGCTTCAGATGTTCCTCACGATTGTCTGCATGGAGTTGTTCCAAGGCCATCCGCAGATGGAGGTCCACACTACCCTGGATGCGAGTAGGGCTGGCAGTCACCGGTTGGACCTCCGCAGCAGCAAAGCCTGAGCTTGGGCCGGCTTCTAGGTCACCAGGGCTCTGGGAATGGTCTTGATCTGCTTTAAGTCGTTCCAGTTCCGCGACCATTTGTTCTTTGTTTTTGCCAAGGGGGTTAATGCCTCTGGTCGTACATATCCCAACAAGAGTGTCCTTTTTCTGCTCGTCATACCAGAACTCTCCCATCATAGCCATAATTGCCAAATAAAAGATAGGATAGAAAAACCAAGAGAATAGGAGGGGTTAACTGCTACACACACAGTATTGTCTCAGATCTAATAAACACTGAGTTCAATCTTCAAAACTTTTTGCGCATGGTCCTTGCAAGAACTGTGTAAGTTTTTAGTGAGAAGAATGATTGCTCAAACCAGATCACTAATGCTCTAAGATCCCACCGCTCTGCCATCAATTGTCAGGGTTAGGGGGTATAACCCAACTTTTGTTATCACTTTCAGGTCTGGTTCAGAACGTGCAACTGTCTGGCGCCCCCCTTACCCTCAGGTCAGTCAGGGAATTGCACCTAGGATAAGTAGTCGCCGGAAAGGCTGCCTTGGCGCGTACTGGCCATTGGGCACTTTGCAGTGAGGACGGTATGTATATCACCAGTCCCAGATAGGGAATACACACATAAACCTCCGATCCGTCACTGCCAGGGTTCCTCCAATACCACCAGGATGCTATGCTGCTTCCAGTTCCTCGTTTGATACTAAAGACTATATCAGGTCAGGAACCCACCCACAGGTAGCGTGGTTTGGCACGGAGTACGTGTCAGTTCGTTCATAGATCAAGAAGAACGAAACTAGTAAATTTATAAGTTTACTCCAGAAGATATAGGTAGTGTTTACTAAAATGCAAAAGATATTACAAAGGAGGCAAAATAGGTATGTACAGACAGTTACAAATAAAAGGGATTAAAATAAGAGACTTACTTTATCCCAGTCACAGATATGATGTGTCGATAAAGGGGAGGAGAACCTTTCCAAGGAAATGGTACATCAGCACAGCATCGTGTTATCTGGTTCTCCGGGCATGTGACACCTCCCCCAAGTGAGCGTCTCAGCTTTATGCTTTTCCCCAAAACCAAGGACCCCCTCCCTGCTGACCTCACTTGGTGGGCTGAGTTAGAGGACGTACGCCTCTTTTGAAAAGTTATTAAAACTCCTATCTTTCTATATCTTTGGCTGGGAAGCTCACAGGGTGACAGTAGGGGTATTATATTTTCCCCTGCGAATTTACCTTTCTCCATCGCCTCATTGGGGACACAAGACCATGGGTGTTATGCTGCTGCCACTAGGAGGACACTAAGCAATACATAAGCAAAAAAGATTAACTCCTCCGCCTGCAGTATACACCCTCTGTTGGCTCAATCCTGAACCAGTTCTTGCTTAGTGTCTGTAGGAGGCAATAGGGTCTGCTCTCAGACCCCACCTTTTTCATTTTTTACCTTTTCTATTATTTTTCTCTCTTCACGCACGGAAGGGCGACGGGGCTTATTGAAAGGTCCCGATCTCCCAAAAACCATCAACAGGCGGCAACGTGGAGTGTTGCCTCCACGTACCCCTCCTGCTACGCTACCATGAGGCGACAGATCCCTTGAATGGGCCCGCTCTCCCCATGAGATACCCCTCGATGTGGGCGATGTGATATGGCGTGGAATGATGGATGGATACCCCTCACCACCTCTACTGAAAGCGGTGGCGGTATGGAGGCAGATTAAGATCCCTCTCCATCTCCCTATCAAAGGGGACGGTGGATTGAGGAAGTACGGCCACATCTGCCGTAGTCCCTGCGGAGGCCCCCCCTTCTTCATCTTCGGGGTTTTTTTCTGGACTCCTTCCCCGCAGTGAGTACAAGCATTACCTGGGGTATGCGGCTCCTATATCTGGGCCCACCGCGACCGCTCCTGTGCGCAGCAGCCGCCTGTCGCCGCGGCCGCCTGTGCGTCACGCCGCGGCCGCCTCTGCGTCGCACCGAGGCCCTTCAGCGTCGCGCCGCGGGAGCTTCTGCGTCGCGCCGCGGCCGTAGCCATAAATTTAGTACCCAGCTTTGGCCCGGGATAGGCCGCAACCATAAATTTAGTCCCCGGCTTCGGCCCGGGATAGGCCGCAGCCATAAATTTAGTCCCCGACTTCGGGCCGGGATAGGCCTCATTGGGGGAGGGCTGGCCGCGTGACTCCGCCCACATCACACGCTATTGGCCGGCTTCAGATAGCATGGGATTCCCTCCTGGTCCCTCTCCCTCTCCTCCCACTGCTTCTGGCGCTTCTCATGTCAGATGAGAAGCGCTATTGTAATCTCGGGCGCCATCTTTCTAGTGGGACAGCGCTGCAGACGCCATTCTCCTCTTTCCCTGGTTCAGACACAGGACATGGGTAAGTGCACGCTGCGACTAGGTCTACACAGCGCTTGACCCTTCTCCTGCAGCAGGCTCTCAGGTGCAGAAATATGTCGCAATCAAAGGGCGCTAAAAAGGCTGACAAAAACTACACTGTAGTATATGCCGCCTGCGTTTCATGCAACGCTTCCTTGCCGTCAAAGCATGGTTCCCAATTCTGTGCATCATGTGCCCAAGAGCCCACTGCTTCTACCGCTCAGGAGCCCCCTACTACCGTTCAGGAGTCCCTACCTATTCCTGATCCCAATGAGCCGGGTCCTTCAGGGTGGTCTGCGTTTCTGGCGCAGTCCATGGATTCTCTGACTAGGGCCTTGGATACCTTCCGTGGCTCCTCTTCTAGCCAGGGCGTCCCTTTTCCAGCCTTCAGAGAGACCTCATCAGACAGGGGCCGACCCACGGCATCAGCAAAGCGGTCGTCTAGAAAACGCTGCCATAATGCATCTCCCAATCCATCTAGCGGTTCGGCATCGGCGAGATCAGGCTCTCGCTCCCCCTCTCCCAGAGATCTTAGTGATCATGATTCTGAGTACGAGTCGGATACTGGTGATGACCCCAACTCGCCAGAGTTTCAAGAGTCTCTAGATTCTCTCATTGAGGCGATTAATAAAATCCTCAAGCTAAATGAAGAACCCGGGTCTCAACCGAATCATCCTATCTCTTTCAAAAGAGCCAAGAGTCCTCACAAGGTGTTTGGTAACCACCCGGAATTTACGGACATTGTTCAGGGACATAGAGATCGTCCAGACAGACGTTTTTCAGGACTGAAGTCTCTGAAAGCACGATACCCATTTTCAGCAACTGTAGCAAAAGAGTGGACTGAATCTCCGGTTGTAGATCCACCAGTATCTCGCTTAGCTTCAAAAACCCTGCTCTCTGTTTCAAATGGTTCATCCATTAAGAACCCCTCAGATAAACAGATCGACAACCTCGCCAAATCGATTTTTGAGGCTGCTGGAGCATCTCTCTCTCCTTCCTTTGCGGCCACCTGGGTGGCAAGGGCCATGGTGGCCTGGGCTGAGAATCTAGTTAAAATTACTAGTGATATCCCTCTTCCCCCCGAGGCACGTAATCTGGCCTATCAGATTACTCGGGCAGGCGACTACATGGTTCATGCGTCCCTAGATGCAGCTAATTGCGCTGCACTCACAGCCGCCAATGCTATCGCCATTCGGAGGTCCCTTTGGTTCCGAGAGTGGCGTGCAGACTCTGCTTCAAAGAGCACTTTGACTTCGCTGCCTTATCTTTCAGGGCGTCTCTTTGGAGATTGTCTTGATTAGATTATTTCTGACGCTACAGGTGGCAAAAGTAAATTTCTTCCGCAGCGCAGAATCAATCGGCCTTTTCGGTCTCAATACCAAAGTCATTCCCGGCCATTTCGTAGCTCCTTTAATTGGTCCTCTGCCTCAACCTCGTCTCGAGCACCCCGTTCTTCTCGCAGAGACAGGGGCTCACAACCATCGTTCAGGTCCTCTCAGCCCTGGAGAAACAGATTCTCTCAGGCGGGAAATAAGAGCTCCTCCTCTCGCAAATTATCTTCCCAATGACTCCTTGCTGGGGACGGGGGACCCAAACAAGGTAGGCGGCCGCCTACTCTTGTTTCGCGAGGTTGGGGTCAGTCGTTCAAGACCGGTGGGTCCGAGATCTTGTACACTCCGGCTACAAGATCGAATTCTTGTCTCTCCCCCAAGTCGTTTCTTCCAGTCTCGCCCCCCAATGTCCAAGGATCTCGCAATTCCTTTTCTTCAGGCCCTGAACATACTTCGTACCAGCGGGGTCATCGTCCCAGTTCCTCACAAGGAAAGATTCAAAGGGTTTTACTCAAACCTCTTTGTGGTTCCCAAGAAGGACGGCTCCTTGCGTCCTATTCTGGACCTAAAATTGCTGAACAAATTCATCAGAGTCCGCCATTTCAGAATGGAATCCCGTTCTGTTGTCGCATCTCTAGAAAGAAAAGAATACTTGGCGTCTATCGACATCAAGGATGCGTATCTACACATTCCGATTTTCAGAGGCCATCAAAGGTTTCTGCGTTTTGCAGTCGGAGAGGATCATTTTCAATTTGCCGCCCTGCCCTTCGGACTCGCAACCGCCCCTAGAGTGTTCACAAAAGTCATGGCGGCCGCCATGTCAATTTTACACTCTCGGGGTGTGGTGGTCCTCCCGTACCTGGATGACCTGCTCATCAAAGGACCGACTTTTCGGGCCTGCGCAGAGAGTGTCGAGATCACTATCGACACCCTCTCTCGCCTGGGTTGGCTAGTCAATTTGGACAAGTCTTCTCCCATTCACTCTCAGAAGATTCCTTTTCTGGGAATGATTCTGGACACCTCCCAAGGGTTGGTATCTCTCCCTCCAGAGAAGATTGCTTCTCTGAGGTGGGGAGTGCTCCTGTTGTCTCTAGGCCGCTCCCACTCTCTGCGGGGCGCAATGCAGGTCCTTGGGAAAATGGTAGCCTCCATTGAGGCAGTACCGTTCGCCCAGTTCCATCTTCGACCTCTTCAACAGGAGCTAATATCAGTCTGGGACAGGAACCCAGCGTCCCTAAGTCGCCGCTTTTGTCTTTCTCCCAGAGTCAGAAGCTCCCTGAAATGGTGGACAAATGCTTCATCGCTGAATCAAGGGAAATCTTTTCTGCCTGTCCATTGGCTGGTGGTGACCACCGATGCCAGTCTCCTCGGATGGGGAGCGGTGTTCCTTCACCACACGGCTCAAGGCCGCTGGTCTCTCCAGAGACCCGTCTCCCGATCAACATCCTGGAGATCAGAGCTATCAAACTAGCTCTCTTGCAGTTCCATCATCTTCTGGCCGGTCGTCCCATCAGGATCCAGTCAGACAACGCCACGGCCGTGGCGTACATCAACCGTCAGGGAGGCACTCGGAGCAGAACAGCGATGCTCTAGGTATCACACATCCTGCGCTGGGCCGAGGCAAACCGCTTGCCCATCTCCGCGGTTCACATCCCAGGAGTGGACAATTGGGAGGCCGACTTCCTCAGTCGCCAAGGCTTAGACTCAGGGGAATGGTCCCTGCACCCGGAAATGTTTCAACTCATTTGCCAGCGTTGGGGCATGCCGGATGTGGATCTCATGGCATCCAGACTGAATGCCAAAGTTCAGACTTTCATAAGTCGATCTCACGATCCACTAGCCATCGGCTCGGATGCGCTGGTCCTCCCTTGGAGTCAATTTCGCCTTCCTTACATCTTTCCACCTCTTCTATTAATCCCCAGGGTGTTTCGGAAGATCAAGGCGGAAGGCGTTCCTCTCATTCTGGTCGCTCCGGACTGGCCTCGCCGTCCGTGGTATGCGGAACTAGTGCGTCTGGTCGCAGACGTCCCTTGGAAATTACCAGATTGTCCGGACCTTCTTTCACAGGGTCCAATTTACCATCACAATTCGAAAGCGCTGAATTTGACGGTATGGCCATTGAAGCCTGGATCTTAGGTCAGGCTGGTTTTTCTCACAAAGTTGTCTCCACAATGGTCAATGCCAGGAAGCCGGCTTCCGCCCACATTTATCATCGTGTCTGGAAAACATTCTTTTCCTGGTGTAAGGACAAAGGTCGTTCCCCTTTGGTTTTTTCTATCCCTTCCATTCTGGAATTTCTCCAAGCAGGAATGGACTCGGGGTTAGCACTCTCCTCCCTCAAGGGGCAGATTTCCGCTTTGTCCGTCCTTTTCCAACGACGGATCGCATCTAAGTCTCAGGTCAGGACTTTTATCCAAGGAGTGTCACATCTTGCTCCGCCCTACAAGAGGCCTTTGGAGCCTTGGGATCTTAATCTGGTCCTCAGTGCATTACAGGAATCTCCTTTCGAGCCTTTGCCGGAAGTGTCTTTATCGCTTCTTTCCTGGAAGGTTGTCTTCCTAGTGGCAATTACCTCTATCAGGCGGGTATCGGAGTTGGCAGCTTTGTCTTGTAAACCTGTTATGTTTTGGTAGCTGAGGAGAGCAGGCAAAAATGGCAATACACCAGAGAGGTTGGAATCTACTGGATTGCAGTACCCTGACTAACCACCACAACTAAAGGCAGCCGTGGAGCGTTCCTACATTGGTCCTAGACGCCTCGTCACAGCCTGAGAGGCTAACTACACCTAAAGATAGAAAGAGGAAAGCTATCTGCCCCGGAGCAGATCCCCAAAGAACATAGGAAGCCCCCAAACATGTAATGGCGGTTAGACAAGAGGAAATACAGACACAGACAGAAAATAGTATGAGCAAACGCTGGGGCCCAATCTGCCTAGACAGAAAAGGATAGGAAGGATACTTACTGCAATTCCAAAAAACCCTAAAAAAAGCCAACGCTACTAATTGCAAAAACACCTGAGATCACACGACCTCTACCACCTAAATTAGTTCTCTGGTGTAACAAAACTAAGCCGCAGCCACAGAAAAAACTGGAAAAGGCAAATGAACAAACAACAGTGGCTCCAGAGGAACCGAGAGGAGACCAAGCCCCCCGGGGAGGGGAACCTGGCCAACCTCAGAGAAATGCAGAGAAAAATGCAAATGGCAAGCACAAAAACAAAAAACAGAAAATATCTTATCTGAGAGCAGGAGAAGAGGCAAGACTCAGCAAGCTTCCAAGTGAACCAGGAACCACAGTTGAGACAAGAACAATTGATCACCGGCAACCATGATGGGGGGAAACCTCCCTTATATCCAGCCAGTCTGTAATTCCTGATTGCCAATCCTCATTGAATGGTTCAGTACTGTTTGTAACCACCAGAGGGAGTTTCTGCTCAGAATTCATTTCTAAAACATTCATAACATAAACCTCCTTTTCTCATTTTTCACCAGGACAAGGTAGTCCTTAGAACTTCTCCTTCTTTCATACCAAAAGTCGTTTCGGCTTTTCATATCAATGAAGACATAGTCTTGCCCTCGTTTTGTCCGGCGCCGATTCACCGTACTGAAAAGACCTTCACACCTTGGATTTGGTGAGGGCTCTCCGAAGGTACATTTCGAGAACTGCATCTTTCCGTAAATCGGATGCCCTGTTTGTGCTTCCGGAAGGACGCAGACAGGGTCTTCCTGCTTCCAAGGCCACGTTAGCCAGATGGATCCGTTCAGCGATCCAAGAGGCGTATCGTGTAAAAGGTCAGCCTATCCCGGCTGGGATTAAGGCACACTCCACTCTGTCTGTGGGGGCCTCCTGGGCCATTCGGCACCAGGCTTCGGCACAGCAAGTGTGCAAGGCTGCGAATTGGTCCAGTCTTCATACTTTCGTCAAGCATTACCAAATCCATGCTCAAGTTTCTTCAGATGCGGCACTTGGCAGACAAATTCTAAAATCAGCTGTTGCGCATCTGTAAGTTGTCCGTTGACTGTTTAAGCGTTTTATGCATGTGGTTCATGAGGCTTCATCTACTATTATGGCTTCCCACCCAGGGACTGCTTTGGGACGTCCCATGGTCTTGTGTCCCCCAATGAGGCGATGGAGAAAAGGAGATTTTTGTGTACTCACAGTAAAATCCTCTTCTCCGAGACGCTCATTGGGGGACACAGCTCCCACCCTTGTTTAGCCTGTAGCCTCATTGTTTCTTTGAATTGTTGACATATTGCACTCTGTTATGAGCTCCTACTGCTTTGGCACCGAACTGGTTCAAGATTGAGCCAACAGAGGGTGTATACTGCAGGAGGAGGAGTTAATCTTTTTTGCTTATGTATTGCTTAGTGTCCTCCTAGTGGCAGCAGCATAACACCCATGGTCTTGTGTCCCCCAATGAGCGTCTCGGAGAAAAAGATTTTACGGTGAGTACACAAAAATCTCCTTTTTGCTTGATACCGAACACACCATGTCTACTTGTTACTGGGTGGCAGAAACTGTTTTCTCGGTTTCGGTTGGCCAGACTGACTTCATAATGCTGCCAGGCATAGCTCTAATTATACCGATTCGGAAAATGTATTTTTCCTGTCTCTAGGTTTAATGGGAGTTATTAAATTTGAGTTTGAGGAGGTTGGGATGAGAACAAAGAAAGTTTCGGTGGGAAACTACATTCCTTGCTCGAGCTAGCAGCCCATGTTCTCACATTACATAAAGATCGTGCACCTGAAGGGAGGGAGCGAGTGGACATTCCAGGAGAGAGAGGGAGAGGGGAGGAAGGAGGAGCATTTCGCAGAGGGAAAGGGAAGGGGGGGTTTTGCAGCCATGCATCTGCATGTGAAGCTTAGCCTTGCACAAACCAATGGGGGGAAGGGCAGTAATTTAGCTGGATGTGTACCTGAGATATCAGGAAATAACTCATATTTTCCTGACAGTGTATAACAAAACGTATAATTGTAATAATTTTCTGGGAGAAACACTTCATTTTCTGGAACAATCCGATAGCTGCAACTGCGCAGACTCGGGCAGCGCCATCTTGGAGGAGGAATTTTTTTCTTCTCCAGTAAGAGGGCGCCTCCGGCATATTTGCAGTAGCAGCTATTGGATCGCAGCTATAGACACCGATAGCAGCTACTGCACAGGCGCGGCGGGTGCCATTTTCAAATTGATTTTTTTTTCTTCAAGCTTAATAGCATGAAGAAAATGTATTCTTGGCACACTAAACATGTGATTATGCTGCAGAGCAGGTGCCATGGCTGGCACCTGCCTGCAGAAGGTTTTTTTTTAAGTAAGTACAGATATTCATTATGCAAACTAGGGGGCAGATCAGTGAGGGATCAGTGACCTATCAGCAGTCTGCATTATGAATCAGAGCACCACAATAAGCCCCCCTCCAGGCCCGCCCTGGGGCACGAGCATATCATTAACTCAAGCTGAAAATAAAGATTAAAGAACAACTATAAGATGGATTTCATCAACCAAGGTATCATTTTAATCAGTATTACGGCGCCAACCTGACACTGTGTGTAGGTTACTGTGCACAATCCTGCTGACAGGTTCCCTTTAAGGCCATGACTGTATAATGTAGGAGTTCATTATCTCGGGTAGCTGCTTGGCATACAAAGCCACAGTTTTTTTTTTCATATCACACACAGAATAGTATTTATTTCCACTGGTTGTATAGTATCAAAACAAAACCATAAACATAAAATCCCAAGCCTTGTCCAGGCACTAACTAAACAATACAGACCTTGGCTAATCAGCTAGTCTCAGTTTGGCCACACAAATAACTATCATCCATAGCAACCAGTGGTAAGTGCAGTATCTTGTCAAAGAGATTCTGGTTTGCCCGTCTTCAGCTTCAACATAACGCACTCTACTCAGCTTCCCCAGCTCATTTCATCCAGTGAACATATCACCTGGTCCTAGTCGTATCTAGCCAGATACACATAAATAGTACCTCTGGTGCTAGGATTTATCCCTGTCTTGCTTCCCCTGCTCAAGGCTGAGGGCTGGACAGCATCTGCCTACACACAGCCTACAGGGTTTTAAATTGACCCGAGTGGGAAGTTCATGCTTGATGACACAAGGGTGACCTAATAACTCAAAGAACCTGCCCCTATTTTTGGCTTCTGACTGGGCGAACAAGCTGTGACGCTAGTCACTACTCACTGACAAGCCGTGAGGCTGGGTAATCAAGAGTCCTGGGGTCAGATACCAAGAGGGCTCATCATAAACAAATGGGTAAGGCAAAGGCTTAGGTAACAGTCCACAGTCAGATTTCTGGGAAGGTAGCAGATCAAGACAAAAGGGCAAGGCAAATGGATGGTCAAAGGCAAGGTATAAGGTCAAGGAACAAAGATCAAATACAGGAACACAGAGAAAAAAGCAAGCACATGCCACTTGACCTAAGCTACAACTGGCACTAATTGGAGGCAAAGAGCCAGCTAAATAGCCAGGTAATTACTTGAATAGCAGACACATGGAGGAAGCCCCGGCCCTGATTGGACAGTTGAACTGTCACTCAACACACTAAGCTGTCCATCACCATACTTACAGCTCAGCAAGCCCCTGTCCTAGATTGGACAGCTGAACTGTTCCTCACTGCTTCTAGAAACACTGTGACACAATCAAGTGGTTTTGAGTGGATCCCTATCCTTCCAGGGTTTTAGTAGATTGCCATATGTGGGGAAGTGCTTCTTTTTCCCTGGTCGGTGTACTTTATAGTTGACCTTTCCCACTTTTTTCACCACCTCATAGAATCCCTTCCACTTGACAAGGAACTTGCTGTCCACTGTAGGCACCTACACAAGTACCCAATAAATAGTTTCTCTTGAGTCGACTATTTATACCACCCTGGATTTTGCCTCTTGGGCCTTGAGGAGGCGCTCTTTTACCTGCCCCTTCACTTTGGCCCATCAACACAATAGATCATTATGCCTGGGCAATTGCGGTAAATGATTTATGGCACCCGACTCCTGGGAAACACCATTTAACACACTTACATTTTCAAGTGTACCTTTTAGCGTAAATTTCCTGAGCTTAGCAGTCCTAACTTTGTCCCTGGGCTGGGACATTGGCTTCAGAGCATGCTTCCTCATCTTCCTCTCTAGCCAGTTTCGTGAAAGGAAATTCACCGGTCATATCATGTGACTTTGTTACCATAGCCGACTCCTAGCTGTACACTGGACTACTGGGTGCTACAGCTTTAGCCCATAAGTTCCAGAATAATGGAAAGTCATATCCAATAACAATAGAATACCTTGACCACTCCCACTTCGTGGGACACAAAACCCCAGTCTGTGCATGTTGACCTGAGACATGGGATAATTCTTGGTGTCTCCGTGGAGACACCTTACTCCAACCCAGGGACCAGCAGATGTGGAAGCATGGCCCTTACCAGGGTCACAAAAGTCCCTAGGTCCAGGAGTCCCATCACTTGGATACCGTTCAGTCACCTGACATTCTTGAGGCTCCTCAGCAAAATGAGGAACAGCACTGCAGATGAAGTAGTAGTACTGCCTGCCTATGCTGCAGTGCATTAGTATTGAGACCAAAAGACAATGGTCTGATATATGACCCTGGGCACAGTATCTCCAACAGACAATGGTACGAGATGTACACCTTGAACCTGGCTCTGACCCAACCCCTTCTTTGTGTTTGGGTGCCACTCAGACCTTGTCTTTGGTCCCTTCTTTTGGGTATCCCAGAAAGGTGACCTCAAGCTTCCTTGATCAAGGAGGATGTCTCCACAATCAAATATCTTTCTATGAGGCTCACAAGATCATCTGCACTCTGAGGATCTCAGTGGGCAACCCAGCTTTGCACAGATTTAGGTAATGAGTGGATAAATCGGTCCACTTTTTCCACCATCTGTGCTGGAGAGCAGATGTTAAGCAACTGCCATTTTTTACACCTGGTGTAATAGGTCAAACATCTGAAATCGGGGAGGCTTGTCCCTTTGGTAGTTCCAGAGGTCCATCTGCTGCGCCCTAATAGCCAGGGTTACCGCCAAACATGTCATAATCTACACCTTCAGCTTGCCTTACTCTTTGGCATCCTGCAGGGCAAGGTCTTCGCATGTTTTCTGTGGTTTCCCAGTAAGGTATGGAGTTAGGACATCTGCCCATTGCTTTGTGGGCAATTTCTTCCTGTCTGCCACTTTCTGAAAAACAATCAGGAAAGCCTCGACATCATCCTCCAAAGTCATTTTCTGCAAGGCCTACCATACTGTTCGCTTCACAGGGATACCATCACTTTGGCTGGCAGAAGCTACAGCCTCCCTGAACTGGACAGTCTCTGCCAAGAGAGCCATCAGCTGCTGATGCAACAGCTGGACCAGAAGTTTGTCAATTTCTAGTTGGGCGTGTTGCTGCTGTTGCAACTGCTGAATCAGGAGTTTGTTGTTTTTTTTGTTAAGCCTGTTGTTGTGCTTGCTGCTGCTGCATATTAGCTGGACCAGTTGCTTATCAAGCTTCTCCATGCTTTCAGACTCTTTCTAATGCTGCAGCTGCCTTTAAACAGCTGTTTGGGACATCTGGCCCGCATTCAAACACCAATTGTAGGGGTTCACTCTTTTGGTTAGCTGCTTGGAACACAAAGCCACAAAGTTTTTTTTTTATGTAGCACATGGAATAGTGTCTATTTCCACTGGTTGTATAGCACAAAACCATAAACATAAAATCCACAGCCTTGTCCAAAATATTAAGATTTGTAAGTCCTCAGTGGTTGATACCTTTCAATGGCTAGCTGAAAAGATGGTAACAAATTGCAAGCTTTCAAGACTACTTAGGTCTCTTCAACAGGCAAGAATAATCCAAAATCTGAAGTCACATATTTATACACAACAAGGTACAGGAATAATGAAATACCGTATTTTTCGGACCATAAGACACACTTTTTTTTCCTCAAAATTTAGGAGGAAAGTGTGGGTGTGTCTTATGGTCCCAATGTAACATGTGGGGAGGGGGACAGTAGAGGAGTGGGATCGCACTGGGATTGCACTCACAGGAGGCAGGAAAATGTCCTCGCTGCAGGAATTCGGCGATGGGGAAACCACATGGTCCCGATGCTTAAAGTGAAGTGAATATTTATTAGCCGCTTCCCCGCCCACCTGTCAGCGCCCAGCAGTGAGCGGGGAGCAACAAATGAATATTCCTTCACTTAAACAGCGGACCCACATGTTTTCCCCAGCGCCGGATTCCTGCAGCGGCTGGAGAGATCTGTGTCCGGTGGAGGAGGGGGCAGGAGCAGGGTGCCGCAGGAGGGCGAGAGGGATCGCAGCATACCTGACAGCACAGACCGGGCTGTGCTGATGCTGACTGAGTGCTCAGGTATAGGACCTGTGTGAGATCATGAAGAGGGCGGGCTGGAGCATCACATGACCTCACAAAGCCCTCCCTCTTCATTATGTCATCAGGTCCTGCAGACATGCACTAGAATCTGCAAGCTTCTTCTTACATGACCTGTGTGGAGAGGCAATAAGAGGGAGGGCTCTGTGCGGTGATATCATGCTCCAGCTCTTCATTACTTCACCACAGCGTGGCTGGCTGGCTTCAGGACCTGCACAAGTAAGAATTAATATTACAACACATAAGGGTATGTGCACACGTTGCAGATTTGCTTGTGGAATTTTCTGCACAGAATCCGTACCTCTTGGCAGAAAACGCAGGTGCGTTTTTGATGCGTTTTTCATGCGGATTTGTATGCATTTTTGTAAGCTGTTATTTAACAAAAAAGATTTGTGATGTCATTTCTTATCCAAACTCCTCATTTACATTTGTCCAACCCACACTCCATTACACACACAGATAGACAGATGATAATAGATAGATAGATATGGGATAGATAGATAAGATAGATAGATAGATAGATATAGATAGATAGATAGATAGATAGATAGATAGATAGATAGATAGATAGAAGACAGTTAGATGATAGATAGATAATAGATATTAGATAGATAGATAATAGAAGATTGATAGATAATACAAAGATAGATATTAGATAGCTAGATAATAGATAGATATTAGATAGATAGATAAAATGGTACATAGTTAAAGACACACACAGTCACACACAAAAGCTTCATGCAATATCTTTAATTTAAAAAAAAATGGAGTGGGCTCCCGCGCAATTTTCTGCGCCAGAGGGGGAAAGCCGACAGCCGGGGCCAATATTTCTAGCCTGGGAAGGGGTTAATACCCATGGAGCTTCCCAGGCTATGAATATCAGCCCGCAGCTAGCCTTTACTAGCTGTTAAATAAAGGGGACCCCCAAAAAATGACGTGGGGTCCCCCTATAATTTATAGCCAGAAAGGCTAGGCAGACAGCTGTGGGCTGATATTCATAGCCTAGGAAGGGGCCATGGATATTGGCACACCCCCCTGGCTAAAAATACCAGCACCCAGCCGCCCCAGAATTGGCACATCTGTATGATGTGCCAATTCCGTCACTTAGCCCCTCTCTTCCCACTGCCGTGTAGCGGTGGCATATGGGGTAACAAGGGGTTATTGTCACGTTGCTATTGTAAGGTGACATTAAGCCTGGTTAATAATGGAGAGGCGTCAATAAGACACCTATCCATTATTAATCTTATAGTTTGAAAGGGTTAAAAAAACACACACATAAGAATAAAGTATTTTAATGAAATAAAACACAACACGGTTTTCATAGTTTTAGTGTACGCCCAGAAACAAGCGACGCCCTCGGTCTCCTTTTAATAAAAAGTAAAAAAATAAACCAACCGTATACTCCCTGTCCGACGCAGTCCAATTAATAACGAGTGTCCCACGACGATTTCCCCTATAGAACAGTGACATCAGGTGATGTCACTGCTCTATAGGGCCTCCAGTGACACACTGACAGGAGACAATGGCTCCTGCAGTGCATCACTGAGGTTACCTGAGTTCAGGCTCTCACTTTATGGCAATACTGCATGGGAATTTTCTCACCCAGCATTGCCAGAGAGAATGAACTTAAGTGGCCTCACTCTCTCCCGGCGGCGGGGGATATACACCGCGGAGGATTACCTCCACTGTCAGTGCATCTTGGAGGCCGTGTAGAGCACTGACATCACCCGTTGTCAGTGTTCTACACCGGAGATTGTTGTGGGACACTCGTTAATGACTATTTTATTTTTATTAAAGGAGACGAGGGCGTCGGTAGGTGTTTGGTAAGTATGTACTCTATGTTATGTGTTGTATGTTATGTGTATATTCTGTATGCTCTGTATGTTATAGTATGCAATGTATGTTCTGTATGTTATGTGTATGTTCTGTATGTTTTTTTTTACATTCAACACATTAGGATGATGGGACTACTACTGTCCCGTCATTGGCTAATGTGTCAGTCACTGTCAGTGTAGCAGGCATAGCCGGATGGGACTTGTAGTCCCAATAGACGATGCCTGCATACACACACAGCCCCGGCAGCCCCAGCACAGCCCTGGCAACCTCCGCACAGCCCCCCGGCAACCCCGGCTACCCCCCGCACAGCCCCGGCAACCTCTGCAAACCACCCGCACAGCCCCAGCAACCCCCGCACAGCCCCGGCAACCGTCCCCTGCAGACCTCCCCATACACACATAGCCCTGCACACAATACACGCACACAGTCACCACCTTCACACTTCCCTCCTCCCGATCTGCAGCGTTTCATCCGCAGCAAGACCGCAGATCATTTTTAGACCTGCAGTTTTACTGCGGAAGTGCCAGACTCAATACAAGTCAATGGGTGCAGAAATGCTGCAGATCCGCACAAAGAATTTACATGCTGCGGAAAATAAAACGCTGCAATTCCACACGTTTTTTCCGCAGCATGTGCACAGCGTTTTTGCATTTCCCATTGATTAACATTGTGTGCACAACGCACTGCGGATTTGAGGTAATGTCGTGCATCCAAAAGCGTGCGGAAATGCATCAAAATCTGCAACATGTGCACATACCCAAAAAATGCACTATGCCACTCCTGTGGTGAACTGTAACTCACAGCATGTCATAGGATCTGCAGGACATGCTGGGAGTTATAGTTCTCCTATGGGATCCTAAAGCAGCACCCCAATGTTATTTTTCAGTGCTGAAGTGGTGCTTTAAATATATGCCCTGTACCCCCATTCTTATACTCACCCAGCGTCTTCATATAGTACTTTACAGACACCACACTGGCACCATCTTCTACCCGTAGCTTCCAAAATAATAACATGCTATTATATATAATAACACCACATATAATAGTATGTTATGTATGTTATTAAATATTTTACCACATTTTTTGCTTCAAATATTTTTTTCCCTACTTTCCACCTCTAAAACCTGGGTCCGTCTTATAGTCCAGTGCGTCTTATAGTCCGAAAAATACGGTAGATAAAACAAGTGACGTGAAGCAGAACTATCATTTTGGGAGAGGGATAAAGGAGGTCTGAGGAGAAAATTCCTTAATTGATGTAAAAAGACATAAATCCATCTGACACATTTATTCCTGCATTGACTGTATCAAAGGTTGTCATTAGTTTATACTCCCAGATTCTTCTGTCTCTCTGAGACTTAAAGTTACCTTTTAGTACAAGTAATTTCATGTCCATGATGATGTGATCAGGGATACAAAAATGTTTGGCCACAGGTAGATCCATTCCTTTTTCTCTTATTGTGTGGCGATGAGAATTCATCCTTGTTCTCAGTTTTTGCCCGGTCTCCCCCACATACAGACCCCCAGTTGGACATTTAGTATAAATAATTAGGTACACCACATTAGATGTGATGCAGCTGAAAGTACCTGGGATCTTGTAGTCCTGATGTGAGTTGTGGATCTTTATCTTGTCCGTGTTCATCATAAATGGACAGGTTTTGCATTTTTTTTTGGTTGCAGGGAAAGGTTCCTGTAGCTGTTGGAGAGGACATGGAGCTTCTGACAATGATGCTTCTTAGATTTGGGGGCTGCCTAAATCACAGTAGTTGGGGGGTCTGGAAATATGGATTGTAATCGGGCATCTTTTTGTAATAAAGGTTGTAATTTCCATGCAGCTCCCCTTAGCGCCTTCAGATTTGGATTGTAGGTGACTAATAGAGGCAACCGGTTGCTTTCCTCTTTTGTTTTGTAATGTAGGAGGTGATTCCTTGATATTCTGGTGGCTCTTGTAATCTGGTTTTCAATTGTTCTTGGATGGTAGCCTTGGTTCAGAAAGGTCTTTCTTAGGTCACCAAGATGTTTTTCTCTATCCATAGGGTTGGAACATATCCAATTGTATCTGATGGCTTGGCTGTAGACAATACTGTAGAGTTTCTTATGTGTTTTGGATGGAAACTGTCCCATTTAAGGTATGTTGAACGGCAGATTGGCTTTTGATACAGGGATGTCTCTATTTCATTGTTCTGTAGCTTAATGATGGTGTCCAAAAAGTTAATTTCATTACAGGAGTAGTTGAGTGTTAAGTTGATTGTAATATTAGGAAAGTATAGATTATTATAAGGGACTAACAGTGTGAACATATAACCCTTAAAACACTTGTTTAACAGAAAATCTAAAATAACACCTAAGGAAACCCTCAGAGCACAAAAACAGTGATAAACATACATATAATCTCAATATATACGTAAATTATGACTGTTTTGATAAACCATGTCTTAAAACAGTCACACACACTCTAAGAGAATGCCACTGTCTCTGTCTCCTCCTACATATACCAGAATGTAAGGGGATACATTTGAAAAATAGCAGGAGGGACATGTGGTTTAGATTAGCTCTATAGGAGAGGTCCTAGGTGTGAAGGAAACCCCTTCCTTCCACGTCACCACTGTGATGTAACCAGGGTGGATTGATTTAAATCACGCCGATTTAAATCAACGATTTAAATCATGATTTAAATCAAATGATTTTTTTCTATTTAAATCAGATCGATTTAAATCGTGATTTTAATCATGATTTAAATCACTGATTTAAATCAAAAGATTTTTTTTAATATAAATCACGATTAAAATCTAAAACTTTCAATCATTGTTCAATTAACTCCACACTTCTAGCTTGGTTTCACTTTCTGTAGCTTGGTTTCAGTTTCTTTTTCCATTCAGTTGACATGCCCAAACTTGTTGGATAGTCAGTCAGCAGTACTTGGCTGTAGTAACAATCAAACTTCAGAAGTGATCTGCGTGAGCCATGGCAGGTCGTAAGAGAGACCCTATTTGGGTTCATTTTGTTGAGATGCCAGCAGAGCTTGGAAAGAAAGGTGGGAGAGCAAAGTGCAAATACTGTCAAAAGGATATCCATGTAAGGTTCTATGTATATATTCCTGAAACTCAGTTTGTTCGTCAGCCATTTTACTTTCTGTCTTGCTGCAGCTATCTTGCCCTCAGTCAAAATGGAGTTTCCAGCTTGCATGTTCCCGCCCTGATTCTCTCCTTTGCTTCTTAAGCAGCCACAGCTGAGCAATCAGTGCTCAGAATCTAGCCTGCAGTGAACCTGTGACTTGACTCCTGTAAGCCTTGGACCTTGTACTCCAGCTATTCCTACTGAGGAACTCTGAAGCACTTGTGGACTCTGAACCCTGCTCTTTGAAAGACCCACGTTTGCATGGACTTACGGTAACAGAGAAGAAGATCCTGAATCTGTATTGGAGAGTGATTGCTGAGCTTGGATTACTCTGGCCTGCTGTGTCTCCTGTTTCTGTGTCTGCAAACTGTGTGACTATTTCTGCCAACTTGTATGAAGTAATACAGGACTTTTCTATATCAAACCTGTGACTCCTGTGTTTTCATCGCACCCAAGCACAAGACGCTATATGAACTGTACTACATACATTACAAGATTCTGAAGCCAAAACGTTAGTGTCTGCTGGGTCTGAAGGCTGTGTCTGCTGTACTGTGGATATCAGACGTCCGGTTGTACTTTCTGTGATGACAGTGGTTGTGACCTCTCACAACCATTCCAGGTGAGCAATTCCCTTAAGTTTTTTCTTTTTGCAGTGTTACCACAGGTAAACACTATTGTTTTTTTTTTTCCTTTCTTTTCTCTTTTTTTGTCTGCTGTAACTCTGGATATCAGATGTCTGGTTGAAACTTTCTGTGATGATAGTGGTTGTGACTTCTCACAACCATTCCAGGTGAGCAGTTCCCTTAATTTTTTTTTCTCTCTGCAGTGTTGCCACAGGTGAACACTATTGTTTTTTTTCTCTCCTCTTCTTCCAGTAATCCTGTCTTAAAAGATCTGGAAAATGGAGGCCCGCATAAAGGAACTTTGCGGAGTGACTGATAATATCCTTGCAGATTTGCAGAATATAAAGACCCGTTTTACAAATCTACAGGACCTCAATAATCACAATTTGCAAGTGGTTGGACAGACTACCCAGGATTTGCGAGCCAGGATTGAGGTTCTAGAGGGGCGAGTCCAGGCTCCTGCCGTAGCCCGAGTGCTGGGATTCCCAAGTTGCCCCCTTTTCGTTTTGGCGGTGAACGTGAGAAATTCAGGGGATTTATTAATCAATGCAATCTTTTTTTTTCTGCACATGCTTCACAATTTCCCACTGAACGATCTAAGGTGCTTACTATAATTATGTTGCTTACCAACAAGGCTTTAATGTGGGCAAACCCTCTGATTGAGACTGAGGATGATTGTTTGAATCACCTTGATGATTTTATTTCAGCCATGGGGCAGGTGTTTGATGACCCCAATCGAGGTGCAACAGCTGAAGCAGCCATGTTAGCTTTGCGCCAAGGTAAGCACTCGGTAGCTGAATATGCCTTGGATTTCAGGAGATGGGCCCTTGATACCACCTGGGACAGTTCCGCCAAAAAATCTATTTTTCGAAAGGGGTTATCTCCACTGATTAAGGATGAACTTGCTCGTGCCGACCCTCCCACTGCGTTAGGTGACTTTATTAACTACTGCATCCGTATTGATACTCGTCTGACTGAACGCAGGCAAGAGAGATGGTTCGAAAGCAATCGTACTAACCTTTTCCTACCTTCCTCTCCAGCTAAGGAACCTTTGAGTAGGATTACACGGGAACCTGAACCTGAACCCATGCAGGTGGTCTTTACAACGACGGGTTAGTGATGCACGCAAGGAACATCGTTTTAAGGAGAATCTATGTTTCTATTGTGGTAAGTCAGGGCACTTCATTATAAACTGCCCCAGCCGTTCTCGTAAGACTACTGCAGCACTCATTCATTGTGAGTGTTGCGAGAGGGGATCTGTCAGGTCCGAGCCTCAGGCTCCAGAGAGATCTGAAGCAACAGATCTTGATTTCTCGGACTTAAACTCCGTTACCTCTGAGGACGTTGACTGTGTAAACGCTGCCATTTTTCAAGTTTCCTCAGCGGTGTCCCAGCTGAGTTGTAAGAAAAACAATTCTCATTGCTTTCTTTCCATCAAACTCTGGGTTGACTCAGCTTGGGTGTCTAGCTCTGCTATGATCGACTCAGGGGCAAGTGGAAATTTTATGGATGTCTCCTTTGCTCTGAAACAGGGAATACGTTCAGTGAAGAAGGCTACTCCAGTACAGATGGAAACTGTGGATGGCTCCCTGCTGACCTCTGGACCAGTGGATCAGGAAACAGAGCCTTTGAGGGTTCTTATGGGTAAAGATCATCAAGAGAAACTGTCCTTTATGCTTATCTCTTCTCCCCACTTTCCCATTATTCTAGGGCTACCATGGCTGCAGGCTCAGAATCCTACCATTAACTGGGAGACCAAGGAATTACACTTTCCAGAGAAACAGATGAGTCCAAAAGTTTCAGCTTGCTCTGTTCCTAAAGGAATCATGTCAGTCCCTGAACTACCAGCTGTATACCAGGACTATGTGGATTTATGTGACAAGAAGAACGCTGACCAGCTTCCTCCTCACCGTCCATATGATTGTCCAATTGAATTATTGCCTGGAGCAGAGATACCTTTTGGTAAGATCTACCCCCTGGCGGGGCCCGAGCTAAAGGTTTTAAAGGATTACATAGATGAAAATCTAGCCAAGGGCTTCATACGCCCCTCTTCATCTCCTGCAGGTGCACCCATCTTCTTTGTAATGAAGAAAGATGGATCTCTGAGACCATGCGTAGACTATAGGGAACTCAATAAGGTTACTATTAGAAACCGTTATTCATTGCCTTTAATCCCTGAGTTATTGGAGAGAGTGCGACATGCCAAAATTTTTTCTAAACTAGATCTTCGTGAGGCCTATAACTTAGTCCGTATTAGACCTGGGGATGAATGGAAGACTGCATTCAGGTCACGCTATGGACACTTTGAATATCTAGTTATGCCTTTTGGTCTGAGTACCGCCCCAGCCACTTTCCAACACTTGGTGAATGACATCTTCAGGGATCTCCTAGATACATTCGTGGTAATTTATTTGGATGATATTCTAATTTTTTCTAACTCCACAGAGGAACATCATGGACATGTGAGAATGGTCTTGGAACGTCTAAGACAAAATCATCTTTACATCAAACTTGAAAAGTGTGAATTCCATAGGACCGAAATTCAATTTCTGGGGTATGTACTGTCTACACAAGGAATTAGTATGGATGGAAGCAAAACCCAAGCCATCAAGGATTGGCCAAGTCCTAGAAATGTGAAGGAGGTACAGCGCTTCATCGGGTTTGCCAACTTCTATAGACGTTTCATTAGAAATTTCTCTGAGGTAGTGTCACCTATCACTCAACTTACCCGGAAAGAGTCTAGGTTTTCCTGGACTCCCCAAGCCCAGGAAGCATTTTCCCGTCTAAAAGATAAATTTACCACTGCACCTATCCTAGTACATCCCAACCCCGAGCTTGCCTTCATAATAGAGGTGGATGCTTCAGACTGTGCCGTTGGAGCTATACTCTCTCAGAGAACAGGTGAGAAGAATGTCTTGCATCCCTGTGCCTTCTTTTCCCAGCAGTTGTCTTCGGCTGAGAGGAACTACGATGTGGGCAATAGAGAGTTGTTGGCCATTATTGCCGCCTTCAAAGAATGGAGACACCTTCTTCAGGGAGCTGCACAGCAAATAGTCGTCCTAACAGACCATCGTAACCTTGAGTTTATCAGGTCGGCTAAGTGCCTGACTCCTCGCCAGGCTCGCTGGAATCTTTTCTTAAACCAATTTAATTTTATCATCTCTTATAGACCAGGATCGCGCAATGGAAAGGCTGATGCACTCTCTAGGATTTACTCAGCAGAGACACGTCCAATTACTCCTATTCTTCCTGACTCTAGATTCCTAGGAGTAATTCATAATCAAGACCTACTTAAGGACATCAAGGAAGCATACCATGCGGATTCCTTTTTGGCACAACCCCCAAGGGACGTAAGTCTGGTCTTTAAGAATGGTGTGTGGATTCAGGGACAACGTCTGTATATTCCTGAAACAGTCAGATTAAGAGTATTGCAACTCATTCACGATTCCAAGATAGCTGGGCATAGAGGAATTCTAAAGACACAGGAATTTCTTTCTCGTTTCTTTTGGTGGCCCACTTGCAGGAAGGATGTTTTGAATTATGTCACTTCATGTGAGGTCTGTGCAAGATGCAAAACACCTCGCTCCTCACCAACTGGTCTGTTACAGCCTCTTCCCACCCCGTCCCCCCGTGGGGATCCATTTCTATGGACTTCATTGTGGAGTTACCAACCTCTCAGGGGAAGAACACCATTCTAGTGGTGGTTGACCGTCTAACAAAGGCAGCTCATTTTATCCCTTGTGTCGGCTTACCCACTGCAAAACAGACATCAGATTTGATGATTAAAGATGTGTTTCGCTTACATGGAGTACCGGATGAGGTTATTTCGGATCGAGGGGTGCAATTCACTTCTAGGTTTTGGCAAAATTTCTGTGCAGCATTGGACATTAAAGTAAACCTTTCTTCTGCTTTTCATCCCCAGACTAATGGACAGACCGAACGAACCAATCAAACCCTGGAGCAGTATCTCCGCTGCTTTATCTGCCACCTACAGGATGATTGGGTGGATCTACTTCCATTAGCTGAGTTCTCGTATAACAACTCTCAGAGTGCCTCCACTAAACAGTCTCCTTTTTACTCTAATCTAGGTTATCATCCTAACATTCTACCACGATTTCCCATAGAAACGCCTTTACCAGCAGTGGCTGAAAGAATCACGTCTTTACAGAAGAATATGGATCTTCTAAAGGAAAATCTGGAATCGGCTCAAGAAAGGTACAAGAAAGCAGCAGATAAATTTCGTAAACCTGCACCAGCTTTCAAGGTAGGAGACTTGGTCTGGCTGTCAACCAGAAATCTTAAGTTAAGGATTCCATCGTCTAAGTTGGGACATAAGTACATTGGACCCTATAAAATCAGTAAAATTATAAGTGCCGTTGCTTGTCGTCTTCAACTGCCCAGAACTATGAGAATCCACCCTGTCTTTCATGTATCCCTACTAAAGGCTGCGACACCCAATACGTTTCCTGGACGTTCCTCTCCTTGCCCTGACCCAGTGCTAGTCGATGGTCAGGAAGAATTTGTGGTGGAAAGGATTTTAGATTCCAGGTTGTATAGAAATCAGTTACAATATCTGATTAAATGGCAGGGCTACCCAGTGGAGGACAACTCATGGGAACCGGTCAATAACGTTAATGCTCCTCGCTTGCTCCGTCAGTTTCATCAGATACCCACACAAGCCTGGTCTGAGGTCATCCGGAGGTTGTCCTTAAGGGGGGAGTAATGTAAGGTTCTATGTATATATTCCTGAAACTCAGTTTGTTCGTCAGCCATTTTACTTTCTGTCTTGCTGCAGCTATCTTGCCCTCAGTCAAAATGGAGTTTCCAGCTTGCATGTTCCCGCCCTGATTCTCTCCTTTGCTTCTTAAGCAGCCACAGCTGAGCAATCAGTGCTTCAGAATCTAGCCTGCAGTGAACCTGTGACTTGACTCCTGTAAGCCTTGGACCTTATACTCCAGCTATTCCTACTGAGGAACTCTGAAGCACTTGTGGACTCTGAACCCTGCTCTTTGAAAGACCCACGTTTGCATGGACTTACGGTAACAGAGAAGAAGATCCTGAATCTGTATTGGAGAGTGATTGCTGAGCTTGGATTACTCTGGCCTGCTGTGTCTCCTGTTTTTGTGTCTGCAAACTGTGTGACTATTTCTGCCAACTTGTATGAAGTAATACAGGACTTTTCTATATCAAACCTGTGACTCCTGTGTTTTCATCGCACCCAAGCACAAGACGCTATATGAACTGTACTACATACATTACAATCCAAGGACTTGTTTGCCTTTTGAAATCACATTATGAAAACTGCAACCAGAAGGGAAATGAAGATGTTGATAGTGATACAACTAATGTCAATGAACCCCCACAGCTTCTTATGCACCAGGACCCTAGCACTAGTGGTAAGTCTGGCAATTACAACCTATTTTAACAGACGTTTTACTGGGATGGTTAAAGTCTATGAAAAGAAAAATTTCTAGCACTAGTTCTGGAGTATAGAATTTAAATTTATGTTAAGGCAATATTTCACAGAAGATTAACGTTAAGTAAAATAAAAGAGTGTGTATACGCCTATTTTGTTTTTTTATTGTAGGCTACAATTCACTTTTGAAGTCTGCCAAATTGACCATTTTTTTTAAAAAAACATTTTTAAAACTTTTGTGACATAATTTTTTTCAGTTGCTCTGATATTACTAGTATTACAGCAACTTCACCGGAAACTTGAGTAGCATAACTTTTGAGACAGCCCTTATAGGACGAGGACCATTACATTGTTCAAAAAGTTTGTTTCAAAATATTTTCGTTATATTTCTTCAAATACGCAGTCGAATTATATTTTTAATTACTGTGCTTTCAGGGTCAAATATGGCTTGTGCTGCACGTGACAATCAATATCTGGGTACAACTTCAACAAAGCAGCCCAACAAAAAACTTTGCGTGCAAAGTGTAGAAAAATTCCTCTTAAAGACTACGACGAGCCAGAAAGAACATTTTGATGAATTAATTGCTAAATTCATATTTGCAACCAATTCTTCTTTCCGACTAGTTGAACACCCATTGTTTGTACAAATGATCGAAGGAATAAGACCAGGCTACAAACCACCAAGTAGATTTGATATCTCAGGAAAACATCTTCAGGCTGTATACGACAAAGAAAGAGCGGCTTGTACAAAATATTTGAAAGACAAAGTTGTTAACATGAGCTTGGATGGTTGGAGCAACATCCACAACGACCCCATAATTTGCACTTGTGTCACAACAGAAGATGGTGAAACTTACCTTACAGACACAATCGACACATCTGGAAATTCACATACTGCTGAATATTTACTTGAAATTGCTAAGAACTCAATTCACCAATGCCAAGAACAGTTTGGATGTAAAGTAAGGAGCTTAGTTACTGATAACGCAAGCAATGTGGCAAAAATGCGAGCGGAACTGGCACATGAGGATGACACAAATGTCATTACATACGGTTGTTCTGCCCATTTGTTGCATCTTTTGGCAAAAGACCTGCATATTTCGGGTGTCAAGGAACATGTTGTAGAAATTGTTAAATATTTCCGCAATAATCATTTTGCACATGCAACCTACAAGGAAATGGGAGGACTGAAGTTGGTTCTACCACAAGATGTTAGATGGATATCATGGAATACCTTGGCTGAATGCTTGGAACTGTTTATTAACAACTGGTCAAAATTAGTGTCCATTTGCGAAACACATCGGGATAAAATTGATGCTAATATACGAAGCAAAGTATTAAATCTTGGTGTGAAGAGAAATGCCGAGGACCTTTTGGAAAGGTTAAAGCCAATATCTATTGCGTTGGATAAAATGTAGAAAGATACTGCAACCATAGCTGATGCCACAGAAGTTTGGAAAGATTTAGAAGGTTCGCTAGATTGCTTGAACCTCTCAAACAATGTAAAGGTTGCAATACACCACCGCAAGGACCAAGCATTAAAAGAAGAACACTATTTAGCCAATATCTTGCATCCCATCTACAGAGGGAAAAAACTATCTGAGGCGGAAATCAACTCTGCAATGGAGTGGCTCGCCAATACTAACCATGACATTGTGGCAACTGTGCTGAAATTGAAGTGTGAATCTGCACCATTTCAAAAATACATGTTTGCAGATAACGTCGTTAATGAACTAAAACCACTGGACTGGTGGAAGTCGCAATCACTTGTTCTTCCAGCGAAGATAATAAATGTAGCTACTCAGCTACTGACTGCATCGGCTTCATCGGCAGGAGTAGAGAGATTGTTTTCTTCATTTGGTTTTGTGCACACAACAGTCCGAAACCGCTTAGGAACTGCTAAAGCAGGACAACTAGTTTTTCTATTAAAAGTCCTAAATAAACAGTAGGCTTAAAGGACTGATGTATTCACTGAAGATGTTTGCTTACTTCAAACGTTAGAGATAGGCTATTGTTAAAAAGTACTTACTCTCTGTAGTTCAATTCTGATTGTTTAATAGTGCAAATAAAAATTATTAGGTTTCATAATCATCAACTGTTTTAATATTTTTATTTGTGTAAAATAATTTGATTTGCAAAAAGACAAAGTTTTGCTTGTGTACAACTTGATTAAAAAATCCTATTTATAATCAATCAAAAAAATCCGATTTAAATCAAAAAAATCCGATTTTTTTAAAAAAAATCATGATTTTTATCCACCCTGGATGTAACCACACAGGCACAGCTCTCCGGCGCTCCCTTTGTCTCTCAGGTCAGTAAGGGAACTGCACCTAGAGCAAATGACCGCCGGGGAGGGTGTCCTGTTACCCACTGGGTATTCTAAGATTCATGATCAGAGTAAAAGCATCAGCCCAAAATTAATTTTATGGTTTAATTGCCTTAAGGGCGCAATAGATAATTACAGAAATATACAGTAAGCTATACCAGTGATTTTCAACCTTTTTTGAGCCGCGACACACTTTTTATACTTAGAAAATCCTGGGGCACACCACCAACCAAAATAGCACAAAATGACACTAAAACAGTCATATTATACATATAGTTAATAATATAGAATCTTTCCCCACGGCACACCCGACCATGTGTCGCGGCGCACTAGTGTGCCGCGGAACACTGGTTGAAAATCACTGAGCTATACAACGGAATTACAGTGGATTTGCAGTCAGAGTAAAATACAACAATAATGGTACAAGGCTTAAAGGTATTAGCTAGAGGTCAATATTACAAGGTTGTAGGTTGCATGTGGAGGCAGGGAGCTCTGCAATCCACAGGAAAGAATCTTAGTTGCTGGACAGTCCCCCAAAATGTGTGCTGCTGCTCCCTTGGCAGATCTGTCCCTTGTTCCTTCTTAGATCTTCATCGTCTTGGCTTCTGTGAGAATCAAGCAGTCTGCCCATAGCTACAGTTCTTAAACCTGCTAGGTCCCTCCCCTCGGTGTCCAAGGGTGGGCTGATAATCTCCACCCTTAGCTCCATGCAGAATTTTTTCCTAATATCTAACAAAGGGGTTAACTTTCTCCAGGACGATCGGATCAGGACACGAGAGGTACCAGCAGAAGCAGTGTGTTTTGCCTGTGGCGTGGAGATCAAACCTGGCCCCATAAGGTCTCTGTGGAGGGCCAATCTCTATATCTCAGGCCCCCGAGCCATCACCGACTCTGGAGTTGCACTGTCAGATGCCCGAGGTCCGCAGGATCACGCAGAATTTTTTTATGCGTCTGTATCTAGAAAGATGTGCTCATAATTCATAATCCTAGAACGGAGCCGTAGGGTCTGGGAAAATACAATGAATGTGTTTTCTGTGTCTAGCTGGCAGGTATAATCTAATTGAAGCCTTGTTTTGGCCTTATCTCATTATCATACTAACAGACCTTGCTATTCAACATTGGAGCAGTAAATCCTGTTTTGAGCCGGAACTACTCAGCATACTAATAGACCTTTTTATTCACAGTGGCGACTAAACAGTTAGCTGCTGTGAATCTGTGAATTCAGACAAAATGGAGGCGTGGTACAGGCCAATCCAAGATGGTGGCTGTTCCTTCATCACACTAGGTAATACCACACACGGCCTAGGATGCCTTACGTGTCCACTATAACATCCCTGCCTACCAACGGAGGTTGGCACCCTAAATACAATGTTCGGCGCCCCCGCTCCATGGTGGCTGACCCTCACTTGACCTAATGCCCTATGCTACTCTGTCTACAGGGAGCCTAGACAATCAGCAACTTTACCTAACAGTTACCTTTTTATAGTAGTAATTTCATGTCCATGATGCTGTGATCAGGGATACAAAAATGTTTGGCCACAGGTAGATCTATTCTTTTTTCTTTTATGGTGTGGCGATGAGAATTCATTCTTGTTTTAAGTTTTTGCCCGGTCTCCCCCACATACAGACCCCCAGTTGGATATCTGCTACATATAAAGCCATATTTACATGTACCAAATATATGATATGATCTATCAGACCACCACATAAAGCCCGCATACAGGTCGCCCTGGAGCACAAGCATATCATTAAAGGGAACCTGTCAACAGGCTTGGCCGATATAAGATACAGCCACCGCCTTCAGGGCTTATCTACAGCATTCTATAATGCTGTAGATAAGCCCCTGATCCGACCTGAAAGAAAAGAAAAACAAGTTATATTATAATCACCCAGGAGGCGGTCCAGTCCGATGGATGTCACAGGTCCTGGTCTGGCCCCTCCCATCATCTTGCGATGTCGCCCTCCTGCTTGCTTCACAGGCTCCCAGGCATCACGCTCCTGCGCAGGCGTACCTATCTGAAAAGTACTGCAGAGCACAGGCGTTGGGCCTCTCTGACCTTTCCCGGCACCTGCGCACTGCAATACTTTGGTCTGCCCTCAACAGGGCAGATAAGTACGCCTGAACAGGAGCATGATGCCTGGGAGCCATGAAGCGATCATAAGAAAATATAAGACGTCGGACCTGAACCTGCGTCACCCATCAGATCAGACTGCATTAGAGAATGCTGTAGATAAGCCCTGAAAGGCAGTGGCCGTATCTTATATCGGCCTAAACTGCTGACAGATTCGCTTTAACTAGAGTTGAGCGATACTTTCCGATATGCTAAAGTATCGGAATCGGAATGGTATCGCCGATATCACTAAAATATCGGCGATACCCGATACCGATACCGGAAGTCCCATGTAAGTCTATGGGAACAAAATATCGCAACTAAAAAAACCCCATTCTTTCCTTGTAAACACTAAATATACACACATAGAATACATATATATATATATACATGTCATTGTGACATATATATATACATATATGTATAGTTTATACACTTCTACATAGTAAAATATCCTTTGATTCAATTGCCGGGTAAAGCCGGCTTCAGTGAAAAGACAGAAGCACCCGACATGAAATGACACTTGGTGTACATAGGGTTAAACATTTCTTTTCATGTCCTTTGCTATCTAATTTGCACAAACAATTAAATCAGACTATGTGTGCAAAATTTCACACCTGTAGGGGTTAATTAAAGGTGTAAATTCGTTGTAAAAAAAACGGACTTTTTTGCTACGAATTTACACCTTTAATTAACCCCTAGAGGTGTGAAATTTTGCACACATAGTCTGATTTAATTGTTTGTGCAAATTAGATAGCAAAGGACATGAAAAGACATGGTTAACCCTATGTACACCAAGTGTCATTTCATGTCGGGTTCTGCATTTTCACAAAAGCCGGCAATTGAATTAGCGGCTATTATACTATGTAGAAGTGTATGAACTACAAATATAAATATATATTATATGTGTCACAAATTCAATGACATGTATATATATATATGAGGTGTAAAATTGCTGAAAAAAAATGCGTGGGCTCCCGCCCTATTTTCGCAACCAGACAGACAAAGCCAGTGAGTGGGGGCAGATAATAATAGCCCAGAGAGGGACCATTATTTTTGCCCCCCCGGCTACTAACATCTGCCCCCAGACACCCCAGGAAAGACAAATCTATAATTAGATTCGCCCTTTCTGGCACTTTGCCCGTCTATTCCCATTGCCCTGTAGCGGTGGCGAATGGGTTAATATGGGGTTAAAGCCACCTTGCTATTGAAAGGTGACCTTAAGCCAGGTTAATAATTGAGAGCTGTCAATTAGACAACTATCAATTATTAATCCTATTGCATGAAATAAAAATAAAACACACACACTTTAATTAAAAATCATTTTAATGAAATAAAGACACATGTTTTTGACCATCTTTTATTTTACTGCAAAAACCATTTCCTGTAATAAAAATAAAATAAAAAAGCAAAATTATTCTTACCTATCCCATGCACAGTCAGGTCCCACGGTGTAATCCTTCAGAAAGGGTTAATGTTTACTGCAGGGACCGCAGCTAATGCTGCAGCCTCACAGTAAACCCCAAATGAATGAGTTCCTCTCCTGCCTGACAGGAGAGTAAAGGCTGGGTGTCACATAACGATACACCAGCGATCCCGACAACGATATGCACTTGTCAGGATCGCTGGTGTATCGCTACATGATCGCTGCTGAGCTGCCAAACAGGCAGCTCAGGCAGCGATCTGGGACAGCGACACTGCGGGTAACATCGCTTAAGGGCCCGTCTCACATAGCGATATCGCTACCGAGATCGCTGCTGAGTCACTAGTTTTGTGACGCAGCAGCGAGCTCACCAGCGATCGTCGCAGAAATGTCAGGACCTTTTTTTGATCGCTGGTTTCCCTCTGACAGGCACGCATCGCTGAAAACCGGGAAACCAGCGATCAAAGGTCCTGACATTTCAGCGACGATCAGCGATACCCGGCAGGGGGGCTGATCGTCGCTGAATGTCACACACAGCGATATCGCTGGTGAGCTCGCTGCTGCGTCACAAAACTAGTGACTCAGCAGCGATCTCGGTAGCGATATCGCTATGTGAGACGGGCCCTTAAGTGGAAAGCTTAATTGATTGCTTTCCACTTTCACTTCAGGTCAGCCAGGGACACAATCAGTGACGTCAGAGGGAACTGATTAACAAAAATAGGGGTTCCCTTCGAAAAAAAAATGGCGTGGGGTCCCCCTATTTTTGTTAACCAGCCAGATGAAGCAGACCGCTGAGGCCTGGATTTTCAGGCTGTTAAGGAGCCAAGATCCATGGACCTTGCCAGCCTGATAATACCAGGCCACAGCAGTCTGCATATCTTGGCTGATTAACAAAAATAGGGGATCCCCTCGAAAAAAAATTGGCGTGGGGTCCCCCCTATTTTTGTTAACCAGCCAGATGAAGCAGACCGCTGAGGCCTGGATTTTCAGGCTGTTAAGGAGCCAAGATCCATGGACCTTGCCAGCCTGATAATACCAGGCCACAGCAGTCTGCATATCTTGGCTGATTAACAAAAATAGGGGATCCCCTCGAAAAAAATTGGCGTGGGGTCCCCCCTATTTTTGTTAACCAGCCAGATGAAGCAGACCGCTGAGGCCTGGTTTTTCAGGCTGGTAAGGATCCAATATCCATGGACCTTGCAAGCCTGATAATACCAGGCCACAGCAGTCTGCTTAGCTTGGCTGGTTAACAAAAATAGGGGATCCCCTCGAAAAAAAAACGGCGTGGGGATCCCCCCTATTTTTGTTAACCAGCCAAGTAAAATGCAGACTGCTGCGGCCTGGTATTAAAAGACTGTCAAGGCCCATGGATTTTGGCCCTCAACAGCCTGATAATACCAGGCTACAGCAGCCCCACATTTGGCACATCAAAAGATGTGCCAATTGTGGCACTTTACCCGGCTCTTCCCACTTGCCCTGTAGCGGTGGCAAGCGGGGTAATAAGGGGTTATTGTCACCGTTGATTGCACGGTGACAATAAGCCCGGTTAATAATGGAGAGGCGTCAATAAGACACCGATCCATTATTAATCCCAAAGTTATTAAATGTGTAAAAAAAAGACAAAGCAAGAAAAAAGTATTTTAATGAAATAAAAGAGACAACACAGTTTTCATTACTTTTATTATACTCTCATTCCTGCGACGCCATCGATCTCCTGTAAAAAAAGAAAAAAAACAAACCAACAGTATACCACCTGTCCGACGCAGTCCATAACGATAGTCCCACGACGATCCAGCTCTGCTACATCGCAATGACAGGCAGAGCCTGTCATTGCAACGCAGCACAGCTGATTACCTGCTTCCCCGGCGGTGACGTCATCGGACTGACTGCTTTACGGCCGGGATTACCCAGCAGTCACTGCAGTTATCGCGAGAAACTGCATGTGACCGCCGGGGAGAAGAGGATGGCGGCCATGAAGCAGTCCAGGACGTGACCGCCGGAGATCTTCTGCCGGGTAAGTGCCGCTGACTCCTGACAGACCCGACAGACGGACACTGACAGTGACAGTGACATCCCGATTCCGGTATCCGATAAGACGAAAATATCGGAACTCGGAATCGGAATTCCGATACAGCTAATATCGGCCGATACCCGATATTTGCAGTATCGGAATGCTCAACACTAGCTTTAACTCAAAACTGAAAATAAAGATTAAACAACAACCACAAGACGGATTTCATCAACCAAGGTATCATTTTAATCAGTATAATGGCGCCGACCTGACAGCGCCTGTAGGTTACTGTGCACAATCCTGCTGACAGGTTCCCTTTAAATTCATATATTCCAAGGCAATATTTTAATACCTAAACAATGAAGACATATAGATCCAAATACAAGAATTTTCGCAACACTTTCAGAAACAACCATCCAATTCTTTACTTTTCTCATCTGTTTAATAGGACATCCTGCTAAGTAGCTAAGACAAGAAATGCTTGAGATGGTTGTTTACATCAGTAACTGTATTAATCACAGATATGTGAAACTCAAATAAATAATTCAGAGCATTATACACTTCACATCTGTCTCTTCATGATGTTATTCTTCTTTCCTGCCAGTCCTAAGTAACAGCTTCCAGAGGGACAGCCCTCTAATCTAACAATGGCTACTCCACTGTGTGAGTACTTTGATGTTGAAGATTTGCTTTCCATGCAAAACATTTCCCACATTCAGAACATAAAAATGGCTTCTCCCCTGTGTGACTTCTCTGATGTCTAGCAACATTTGATTTAACACCATAACATTTCCCACATTCTAAAACATCAATATGGTTGCTCCACTGTGTGATTTCTCTGATGTGTATCAAGATAGAATTTCAATGTTAAACATTTCCCACATTCTGTACATGAAAATGGCTTTTCACCTGTATGAATCCTCTGATGTCTAGCAAGTCTTGAGTTAAAAAAATAACTACTCCCCTGTGTGCATTCTTTGATGTTTGACAAGATTTGATTTCCGATTAAAACATTTCCCACAATTTGAACATGAAAATGGCTTCTCACCAGTGTGAGTTCTTTGATGTGTGGAAAGTTCTAATTTATCCCTAAAAGTCTTCCCACATTCTAAACATGAATATGGTTTCTCACCTGTGTGACTTCTCTGATGCTGAATGAGTTGATATTTCCGTGTAAAACATTTTCCACATTCAGGACATGAAAATGGTTTTTCCCCTGTGTGAGTTGTCTTATGTGTTACAAGATGTGATTTTATTATAAAAGATTTCCCACATTCAGAACATGAAAATGGCTTCTCTCCTGTGTGATTTCTCTGATGCATAACAAGAGATAATTTCACTTTAAAACTTTTTCCACATTCAGAACATGAAAATGGCTTTTCCCCTGTGTGATTTCTCTGATGTACGACAAGAGATGATTTCACTGTAAAACGTTTCCCACAAACTGAACATGAAAATGGCTTCTCCCCTGTGTGGCTTCTCTGGTGTGTAAGAAGAGTTGATTTCACTGTAAAACATTTCCCACAACGTGAACAAGAAAATGGCTTCTCCCCTGTGTGGCTTCTCTGATGTTTAACTACATGTGATTTCATTGTAAAACATTTCCCACAATCTGAACATGAAAATGGCCTCTCTCCGTGTGAATTCTCTGATGTCTAACAAAATACGATTTCATTGTAAAACTTTTCCCACATTCTGAACATGAAAATAGATTCTTTCGTTTGTGAGTTTTTTGATGTTCAACATCTTTTCTGTTATTTTCATTTTGATTAACAATCTGTGATAAATTAGTGGATAGGACCTGTTCAATAGTATCAGATTTTTCGTGAAGGGCTGGAGGTATATTTGGAATAATGACATGCTCTTCATCTGTATTTGGTGGGACACCATGATCTTCCACTTTAAAAACTGTGAATGTCAGATGTCCTTCTGAGCTCCTAGTACAGTAATCTGCCAAGAATAACACTGAATGATTTTTTTTCCAATAACAATGCCTTAAAATTTAATTACTCATTATAATACATTCTATAACATTTCTACATAAATTGAAGGAAATTTAAATATCAACTAAGACAATTGTGGCAACATAAGCTTCAAAACAGGGACTTATAGTTTATGTTGTGTGACAGTGTCACTGGTTTTATATGTGAGGGGAGGTATGTGTCACACAGGATGCTCTCCTGTGTGAACTAAGACCTACTTTATTTATCTGCCAGCATGTTATATGTTAAAAGGGTGTGGCTGAGCAATGTATAAAAGCTCAGTCCTGTTTTTTTTTCTCTGGTGTGGTCTGGAGAGGAAAGTCTCCAGACAAGGAGAGTGGAAGCTGCAGAGCTTTCCACAAGGACTTTAGTTGTGCAGTTTATGCTACCGAGAGCGGGCGGAACCCACTCATCTATGGACTGAGTTATTGTTTGTTTTTTTATGTTTTTCCCGTTTAACCCAGAGGGGTCATGTTTACTTTTCCTGCGAAACCTGCATGAGTTTATGGCTGATAATAAACCAGCAGAAAGAAAACCCAGAGAACATGTGTCCTGAGTCTGCCTTCAGGAGAGCCGAGCGAGTCGTCTTGCCACAGTTGGTGGAGAAGGCGGGCAGGATTCCAGGAACACGTGTACCTGCCACAAAGACCGGTGGATGTCCTGGGTGAAAGCTGCCAGACAGCTAGAGAAGTCCGCCAGCATGGAGGAGCTCGTTAAGCACCTGGTCCAGGCCCAGCAGAGCATACAGCAGCAACACCTACAGAGCCAGCAGAGCATACAGCAGGCCCAGCAGAGCATGCAGCAGCAGCACCAGGAGACGACCAAACTGTTGCTTCAACAGATCCAGTTGCAGCAAAAGTCGCAGCAGCACCAGCAGGAGGCGCAACAGAAGATACAGCTTTTGGCAGAAGCCATCCAGAGCCGGGCGGCCACCCCAACCCCAGGGCCGACTGATGATTCTCACGTCAGGAAGGCGGTAAGGCGGGCCATGCAGAAGATGACCCCTGGGGATGATGTAGAAGCATTTCTGACTGTTTTTGAGAGGGTGGCTGATCGGGAGAGACTTCCACCAGCACAGTGGGCAGAGGTTCTGGCGCCATATTTATCGGGTGAACCCCAAAAAGCGTATTTTGACTTGGCGCTGCAAGATGCTAAGGAGTATCCCAAACTAAACACAGAGATCTTAGCACGTCTGGGAGTAAATATGGCAGTAAGAGCCCAGCGAGTTCATCACTGGGCGTATGCTAGCAACAAACCCCTTCGTTCGCAGATGTTTGACCTATTGCATCTTGTTCAGAAGTGGCTACAACCGGAGTCCTCCACTCCGGCCCAGATGGTTGAGCGGGTGGTGATTGATAGATTCATGCATTCCCTTCCCAAGTCAGTACAGACCTGGGTTGCCCAGGGTGATCCCCAGAACGCAGATGACTTTATCGGCCTGGTAGAGAGGTACCAGGTAGTTGAGAGATCTCTTGGGAAACCGGATGCAGTCATTTCTCCCTACTGGGATACCCAAAAGGGGGTGGGTTCACCACGGAAGGGGTCTAGAGCCACCACTGGGGGGCGTCCCACTCCTATTGAAGGGGCCTTTAGAACAGTTGGGAAAGATATAGTTTGCTGGCGATGTCCCAACCCTGGACATGTAGCCGCCAAGTGTCAAATATCCCCTGAGCTCATGGACTGCAGCCTAGGCAGATGGGTCTCCTATTATGCCTATCCAGCCTGTAGCGTGGACTGTCGACCCGGCAAGGGACCGCAGGCGTGTGCAATATCCATTAATGGAATAAAAGTGCTTGGGCTGTTGGACTCCGGGAGTCTGGTGACCTTGATCAGAGCATCCCTTCCCCACCAGTTGATCCCTTCCAAAACCCTGGGTGTTCGGTGCATCCATGGTGACGCCAAGGACTATCCCGTGGCCACAGTAACAGTGGGGACAGACTGTGGTGCCCAGTCCCATGAAGTCGGGGTGGTAAAGGACCTGATACATCCCGTCATATTGGGCCGTGATTTTTCCTTATTCTGGGACTTGTGGGGGAAGGGAACTGGACTAAGTAGCATGGGGAAAAGTGAGATCCTTGAAGAAGAACCCCCGACAGAGTCTCAGAGAGAGGAGTTCCCACTGTGCGTCCTTGTCGGTGATGAGGGTGAGACAGTGACCGAGGAGGCCGACCTACCTGCGTTAGATATGTCCAGTGAGAACTTTGGGACTGCTCAAGTTCGAGACCTGACCTTAAAAGGGGCGTTTGACCAGGTTACTGTATGTAATGGGGTTGCCCAAGAGCCGGGGGCCGACACCAGATTCCCCCACTTTGCAGTACAGGGGGAGTTGCTATATCGGGTGGCCAAACTGAGGGGCGGTGAGATAGTGGAACAGCTGTTAGTGCCGGGGCCATACAGACGGCGGGTGCTAGACATGGCCCATTCACATGTTCTGGGGGGACACCTAGGGGTCGAGAAAACTCAGGAGAGGATACTGAGGAGGTTTTATTGGCCAGGGTGTTATCGAGAAATTCAAAACTTTTGTAGGTCCTGCCCCACCTGCCAAATAACCGCTCCCTCCTCCCACTTCCGTAGCCCCTTAGTTCCACTACCTGTGATAGAGGTTCCCTTTGAGAGGATTGCCATGGACCTCGTAGGCCCCATAGTCAAATCAGCTCGGGGCCACCAATATATCCTGGTCGTCATGACTATGCGACTCAGTATCCAGAAGCGGTTCCCCTAAGGAACATGTCCAGTAAAAGTATAGCCCGAGAGTTGGTCCATATTTTTGCTCGGACAGGTCTACCAAAGGAGATTCTAACAGACCAAGGAACCCCCTGTAAGGTTCTTTGTACATGTTTCTTGAAACTCAGTTTTTCCGTCGGCCATTTTGCTTTCTGTCTTGCTGCAGCTATCTTGCCCTCAGTCAATATGGAGTTTCCAGCTTTCATGTTCCCGCCCTGATTCTCTCCCTCTTGCTTCTTAAGCAGCCTCAGCTGAGCAATCAGTGCTTCAGAATCAAGCCTGCAGTGAGCCTGTGACCTGACTCCTGGAAACCTTGGACTAGCTATTTCCTACTGAGGAACTTTGGAACACTTGTGGACTCTGGAAACCTGCTATTTGATAAATCCACGTTTGCATGGAATTACGGTAACAGAGAAGAGATCCTGAACCTGTTGTGGAGAGTTATTGCTGAACTTAAAGTTACTCTGGCCTGCTGTGTCTCCTGCTTCTGTACCTGCAAACTGTGTGACCCTTTTTGCCACTTGTATGAAGTAATACAAGTCTTCTATATCAAACCTGTGTCTCATGTGATTTCCTCGCACCCAAGCACAAGACGCTATATGAACTGTACACCATACATTACAAGATTCTGAAGCCAAACGTTAGTGTCTGCTGGGTCTGGGAAGGCTGTGTCTGCTGTGACTGTGGATATCAGATGTCCGGTTATACTTTCTGTGATGACAGTGGTTGTGACTTCTCACAACCATTCCAGGTGCGCACATTCCCTTAATTTTACTCTGCAGTGTTACCACAGGTAAACACTATTTGTGTTTTTTTTTTTTTTTTCCTCCTTCCAGTACTCCTGTCTTAAAAGATCTGGAAGATGGAGGCTCGCATAAAGGAGCTTTGCGGAGTGACTGATACAATCCTTGCAGATATACAGACTATAAAGACCCGTTTTGCAAACCTACAGGACCTCACTAATCACAATTTGCAAGTGTTTGGACAAACTACCCAGGATTTACGAGCCAGGATTGAGGCTCTAGAGGAACGAGTCCAGGCTCCTGCCATAACCCCGAGTTCTGGGATTCCCAAGTTACCCCCTTTTCATTTTGGCGGTGAACGTGAGAAATTCAGGGGATTTATTAACCAATGCAATCTTTTTTTTCTGCACATGCTTCACAATTTCCCACTGAACGATCTAAAGTGCTTACTATAATCATGTTGCTTACCAACAAGGCTTTGATGTGGGCAAACCCTCTGATTGAGACTGAGGATGAATGTTTGGATCATCTTGATGCTTTCATTTCAGCCATGGGGCAGGTGTTTGATGACCCCAATCGAGGTGCAACAGCTGAAGCAGCCATGTTAACTTTGCGCCAAGGTAAGCGCTCAGTAGCCGAATATGCCTTGGATTTCAGGAGATGGGCCCTCGATACCACTTGGGACAGTTCCGCCAAAAAATCTATTTTTCGAAAAGGGTTGTCTCCACTGATTAAGGATGAACTTGCTCGTGCCGACCCTCCCACTGCGTTAGGTGACTTTATTAACTACTGCATCCGTATTGATGCTCGTCTGACTGAACGCAGGCAAGAGAGATGGTTCGAAAGTAATCACACTAACCTTTTCCTACCTTCCTCCCAGCTAAGGAACCTTTGAGTAGGATCACACGGGAACCTGAACCTGAACCCATGCAGGTGGACTCTTTACAAAGACGGGTTAGTGATGCACGCAAAGAACATCGTTTAAAGGAAAATCTATGTTTCTACTGTGGTAAGTCAGGGCACTTCATTATAAACTGCCCCAGCCGTTCTCGTAAGACTACTGCAGCAGTCATTCACTGTGAGTGTTGCGAGAGGAGATCTGTCAGGTCCGAGCCTCAGGCTCCAGAGAGATCTGCAGCAACAGATATTGATTTCTCGGACTTAAACTCCGTCACTTCTGAGGACGATGACTGTGTAAACGCTGCAATTTTTCAAGTTTCCTCAGTGGTGTCCCAGCTGAGTTGTAAGAAAAACAATTCTCATTGCTTCCTTTCCATCAAACTCTGGGTTGACTCAGTCTGGGTGTCTAGCTCTGCTATGATCGACTCAGGGGCAAGTGGAAATTTTATGGATATCTCCTTTGCTCTGAAACGGGGGATACGTTCAGTGAAGAAGGCTACTCCAGTACAGATGGAGACTGTGGATGGCTCCCTGCTGACCTCTGGACCAGTGGATCAGGAAACGGAGCCTTTGAGGGTCCTTATGGGTAAAGATCATCAAGAGAAACTGTCCTTTATGCTTATCTCTTCTCCCCACTTTCCCATTATTCTAGGGCTACCATGGCTGCAGGCTCAGAACCCTACCATTAACTGGGAGACCAAGGAATTACACTTTCCAGAGAAACAGATGAGTCCAGAAGTTTCAGCTTGCTCTGTTCCTAAAGGAACCATGTCAGTCCCTGAACTACCAGCTGTATACCAGGACTATGTGGATTTATGTGACAAGAAGAACGCTGACCAGCTTCCCCTCACCGTCCATATGATTGTCCAATTGAATTATTGCCTGGAGCAGAGATACCTTTTGGTAAGATCTACCCCCTGGCGGGGCCCGAGCTAAAGGCTTTAAAGGATTACATAGACGAAAATCTAGCCAAGGGCTTCATACGCCCCTCTTCATCTCCTGCAGGTGCACCCATCTTCTTTGTGAAGAAGAAAGATGGATCTCTGAGACCCTGCGTAGACTATAGGGAACTCAATAAGGTTACTATTAGAAACCGTTATCCATTGCCTTTAATCCCTGAGTTATTGGAGAGAGTGCGGCATGCCAAAATTTTCTCTAAACTGGATCTCCGTGGGGCCTATAACTTGGTCCGTATTAGACCTGGGGATGAATGGAAGACTGCATTCAGGTCACGCTATGGACACTTTGAATATCTAGTTATGCCTTTTGGTCTGAGTACCGCCCCAGCCACTTTCCAACACTTGGTGAATGACATCTTCAGGGATCTCCTAGATACATTCGTGGTGATTTATCTGGATGATATTCTAATTTTTTCTAACTCCACAGAGGAACATCATGGACATGTGAGAATGGTCTTAGAACGTCTAAGACAAAACCATCTTTACATCAAACTTGAAAAGTGTGAATTCCATAGGACCAAAATTCAATTTCTGGGGTATGTACTGTCTACGCAAGGGATTAGTATGGATGGAACAAGACCCAAGCCATCAAGGATTGGCCAATTCCTAGAAATGTGAAGGAGGTGCAGCGCTTCATCGGGTTTGCCAACTTCTATAGACGTTTCATTAGGAATTTCTCTGAGGTAGTGTCACCTATCACCCAACTTACCCGGAAAGAGTCTAGGTTCTCCTGGACCCCCAAGCCCAGGAAGCATTTTCCCGTCTAAAGGATAAATTTACCACCGCACCTATCTTAGTACATCCCAACCCCGAACTTGCCTTCATAATAGAGGTGGATGCTTCAGACTGTGCCATTGGAGCTATACTCTCTCAGAGAACAGGTGAGAAGAATGTCTTGCATCCCTGTGCCTTCTTTTCCCAGCAGTTGTCTTCGGCTGAGAGGAACTACGATGTGGGCAATAGAGAGTTGTTGGCCATTATTGCCGCCTTCAAAGAATGGAGACACCTTCTTCAGGGAGCTGCACAGCAAATAGTCGTCCTGACAGATCATCGTAACCTTGAATTTATCAGGTCGGCTAAGTGCCTGACTCCTCGCCAGGCTCGCTGGAATCTTTTCCTAAACCAATTTAATTTTGTAATTTCTTATAGGCCAGGATCGCGCAATGGAAAGGCTGATGCACTCTCTAGGATTCATTCAGCAGAGACCCGTCCACTTACTCCTCCTAAGACTATTCTTCCTGACTCTAAATTCCTGGGAGTGATTCATAATCAAGACCTACTTAAGGACATCAAGGAAGCATACCATGCGGATTCCTTGTTGGCACAACCCCCAAGGGACGTAAGTCTTGTCTTTAAGAATGGTGTGTGGATTCAGGGACAACGTCTGTATATACCTGAAACAGTCAGATTGAGAGTATTGCAACTCATCCACGATTCCAAGATAGCTGGGCATAGAGGAATTCTAAAGACACAGGAATTTCTTTCTCGTTTCTTTTGGTGGCCCACTTACAGGAAAGATGTTTTAAACTATGTCACTTCATGTGAAGTCTGTGCAAGATGCAAAACACCTCGCTCCTCACCAACTGGTCTGTTGCAACCCCTTCCCACCCCATCCCGCCTGTGGGGATCCATTTCTATGGACTTCATTGTGGAGTTACCAACCTCTCAAGGGAAGAACACCATTCTAGTGGTGGTTGATCGTTTAACAAAGGCAGCTCATTTTATCCCTTGTGTCGGCTTACCCACTGCAAAACAGACATCAGATTTGATGATTAAGAATGTGTTTCGCTTACATGGAGTACCGGATGAGGTCATTTCGGATCGAGGGGTGCAATTCACTTCAAGGTTTTGGCAAAATTTCTGTGCCGCATTGGACATTAAAGTAAACCTTTCTTCTGCTTTTCATCCCCAGACTAATGGACAGACAGAACGAACCAATCAGACCCTGGAGCAGTATCTCCGCTGCTTTATCTGCCACCTACAGGATGATTGGGTGGATCTACTTCCACTGGCTGAGTTCTCTTATAACAACTCTCAGAGCGCCTCCACTAAGCAGTCTCCTTTTTACTCCAATTTAGGTTATCATCCTAACATTCTTCCTCGATTTCCCATAGAAACGCCCTTGCCAGCAGTGGCTGAAAGAATCACGTCTTTACAAAAGAATATGGATCTTCTAAAGGAAAATCTGGAATTGGCTCAGGAAAGGTACAAGAAAGCAGCAGATAAATTTCGTAAACCTGCACCAGCTTTCAAGGTAGGAGACTTGGTCTGGCTGTCAACCAGAAATCTTAAGTTAAGAATTCCATCGTCTAAATTGGGACATAAGTACATTGGACCCTATAAAATCAGTAAAATTATAAGTGCCGTTGCTTGTCGTCTTCAACTGCCCAGAACTATGAGAATCCACCCTGTCTTTCATGTATCCCTACTAAAGGCTGCAACACCCAATACGTTTCCTGGACGTTCTTCTCCTTGCCCTGACCCAGTGCTAGTCGATGGTCAGGAAGAATTTGTGGTGGAAAGGATTCTAGATTCCAGGTTGTACAGAAATCAGTTACAATATTTGATTAAATGGCAGGGCTACCCAGTGGAGGACAACTCATGGGAACCAGTCAATAACGTTAATGCTCCTCGCTTGCTCCGCCAGTTTCATCAGAGGTACCCAGACAAGCCTGGTCTGAGGTCATCCGGAGGTTGTCCCTAAGGGGGGAGTAATGTAAGGTTCTTTGTACATGTTTCTTGAAACTCAGTTTTTCCGTCGGCCATTTTGCTTTCTGTCTTGCTGCAGCTATCTTGCCCTCAGTCAATATGCAGTTTCCAGCTTTCATGTTCCCGCCCTGATTCTCTCCCTCTTGCTTCTTAAGCAGCCTCAGCTGAGCAATCAGTGCTTCAGAATCAAGCCTGCAGTGAGCCTGTGACCTGACTCCTGGAAACCTTGGACTAGCTATTTCCTACTGAGGAACTTTGGAACACTTGTGGACTCTGGAAACCTGCTATTTGATAAATCCACGTTTGCATGGAATTACGGTAACAGAGAAGAGATCCTGAACCTGTTGTGGAGAGTTATTGCTGAACTTAAAGTTACTCTGGCCTGCTGTGTCTCCTGCTTCTGTACCTGCAAACTGTGTGACCCTTTTTGCCTCTTGTATGAAGTAATACAAGTCCTTCTATATCAAACCTGTGTCTCATGTGTTTTCCTCGCACCCAAGCACAAGACGCTATATGAACTGTACACCATACATTACACCCCCTTCATGAGCAAGGTGATGAAGGAGCTTTGCAGAGTCCTTCAGATAACTCAGCTGCGGACCTCGGTTTATCATCCACAAACGGACGGCCTAGTGGAACGCTTCAACAAGACCTTAAAGGCGATGCTCAAGAAGGTCGTTGAAAAGGATGGGAGAGACTGGGACTACCTGCTCCCATTTCTGCTTTTCTCGGTCAGAGAAGTTCCTCAAGCCTCCACGGGCTTCTCTCCATTTGAGCTCCTATATGGGCGGCATCCAAGAGGTCTCCTAGACATCGCCAAGGAAACTTGGGAGGCTGAAGTCACGCCACACCGGAGTATCATCGAACATGTCGCCCAGTTACAGGAGAGAATGTCAAAGGTGATGCCTATCGTAAAGGAACATCTCCTCCAGGCGCAGGAAGCCCAGGCGAGGGTCTATACCCGGTCGGCGAGACTAAGACAGTTCCAGCCCGGAGACCGTGTTTTGGTGCTGATCCCTACCATCGAGAGCAAGTTCCTCGCCAAATGGCAAGGTCCATACGAGGTGGTGGAGAAAGTCAGCGAGGTTAATTATAAAGTCCACCAGCCTGGCCGAAGGAAGGCACATCAAATATATCATATAAACTTGCTCAAGCCGTGGCGGGACCGTGAACCTGCGGAAACTCCTTGCCTGGGAGCCGCACCAGAAGGCAAGGTGGAGGAGGTCACTATTGCAGAGACTCTATCACCGGCCCAGAAGCAACAGTGTCGAGAATTACTACAGCGGAATCGGGACCTGTTCTCAGAGTTGCCGGGCATACACAAGTGATAGAGCATGACGTGCTGACAGAACCGCATGTACGAGTGAATTTGAAGCCGTATCGTATTCCGGAAGCACGCCGGGAGGTGATCTTGGCTGAGGTGAAGAGGATGTTAGACCTCGGGGTAATAGAGGAGTCAAAGAGTGGGTGGTCGAGCCCAATCGTCCTCGTGCCGAAGCCCAATGGAGAGTGGAGGTTTTGTAATGACTACCGTCGGCTAAATGAGGTATCCAAGTGTGACGCGTACCCGATGCCCCGCGTCGACGAACTCATCGAGAAGCTTGGACCGGCGAGGTACATCACGACTCTTGACCTGACGAAGGGCTACTGGCAGATCCCCATGTCCCAGATGGCTAAAGAGAAGACGGCTTTCTCAACACCGGATGGCTGTTTTCAATACATGCGGATGACGTTCGGACTACAGGGGGCCCCAGCCACTTTCCAGAGGGCTATGGATCGGATCCTAGCCCCACATAAGAAGTATGCCGCAGCCTACCTCGACGACATTGTGGTCTTTAGCTCAGACTGGGCTAGTCACCTACCTAAACTACAGGCCGTTTTGGACACGCTAAGGAAAGCAGGATTTACCATAATTCCGAAAAAGTGTGCCATCGGAAAAGAGGAGGCCAAGTACCTGGGCTATGTTGTTGGGAGAGGCGAAATAAAGCCGCAGATCAAGAAAGTGGAGGCAATTCAAACCTGGCCGCAACCGCTCTCAAAGAAGCAGGTGAAAGCATTCCTGGGAATGGTGGGATACTACCGGCGGTTTATCCCGAATTTCGCCACGATTGCCGCCCCACTAACAGATCTTCTAAAAGGCACCAAATCAACCATGGTGAAATGGACGGAAGAAACGGAGACCGCGTTTCAAAAGCTGAAGCTAAGACTGTGCAAGCAGCCTGTCCTGGTCGCGCCAGACTTTAAGAAAGAATTTGTGGTCCAGACTGACGCATCAGAGGTTGGTCTAGGGGTCGTACTCTCCCAAGAAATAAATGGGGAAGAACATCCCATTCTCTATCTAAGCCGAAAGCTGTCCTCCTGCGAGAAGAACTACGCCATAGTAGAGAAAGAGTGTTTAGCCATAAAATGGGCCGTGGATACACTGAAATATTACCTACTAGGCCGGAAGTTTAAATTAGTATCAGACCATGCCCCGTTGAGATGGTTGAGGGAAAAGAGGGGAAAAAATGCTAGGGTAACTAGATGGTTCCTAGAGCTTCAAGAGTTTAACTTTCACGTGGAGCATAGGCCAGGGAAGTTACATGGGAATGCAGATGCCCTCTCTAGGATTCCCTGTCTGGTGTCAGAAGGTGCCCAAACCCCCGGCTTTGGGCAGAGGGGGGGAATATGTGACAGTGTCACTGGTTTTATATGTGAGGGGAGGTATGTGTCACACAGGATGCTCTCCTGTGTGAACTAAGACCTACTTTATTTATCTGCCAGCATGTTATATGTTAAAAGGGTGTGGCTGAGCAATGTATAAAAGCTCAGTCCTGTTTTTTTTTCTCTGGTGTAGTCTGGAGAGGAAAGTCTCCAGACAAGAGAGTGGAAGCTGCAGAGCTTTCCACAAGGACTTTAGTTGTGCAGTTTATGCTACCGAGAGCGGGCGGAACCCACTCATCTATGGACTGAGTTATTGTTTGTTTTTTTATGTTTTTCCCGTTTAACCCAGAGGGGTCATGTTTACTTTTCCTGCGAAACCTGCATGAGTTTATGGCTGATAATAAACCAGCAGAAAGAAAACCCAGAGAACGTGTGTCCTGAGTCTGCCTTCAGGAGAGCCGAGCGAGTCGTCTTGCCACAGTTGTTAAATGAAACTGTTAGAAGAGACTCTTGCAAGTCAGTGCTATTAGGTGGTGTCTTTCTCTCTCACACAATCTGTTACCTTTATATGCACTTTAGAACTGAGGAGACACAGGGGAGGAGAAGTATCTTCATACACAAACACCTTTGGCTTTGGAGAAAGTTTAACTCCTTAGTGACAGAGCCCATTTTTACAATTCTGACCACTGTCAATTTATGAGGTTATAGCTCTAGAACGCTTCAATGTATCCCAAGGATTCTGAGACAGTTTTTTCGTGACATATTGTACTCCATGTTAGTGGTAAAATTTCTTCGATATAACTTGCGTTTATTTATGAAAAAAATGGAAATTTGGCAAAAATTTTGCACATTTTGCAATTTTCAAACTTTTAATTTTTGTACCCTTAAATCAGAGAGTGGTGTCACTCAAAATAGTTAATAAACAACATTTCTTACATGTCAACTTTACATCAGCACAATTTTGTAAACACAGTTTTTTTGTTAGGACGTTATAAGAATTAAAAGTTGACCAGCGATTTTTCCAACAGAATTTACAAAACTATTTTTTTAGGGACCACCTCACATTTGAAGTAAGTTTGGAGGGGTCAATATAACAGAAAATACCCAAAAGTGACACAATTCTAAAAACTACACCCCTCAAGGTGCGCAAAACCACATTCAAGAAGTTTATTAACCCTTCAGATGCGTCATGAGAACTAAAGCAATGTGTAAGGAAAAAAGGAACATTTTACTTTTTTCACAAAAAAAATTACTTTGGAACCAAACTTTTTTATTTTCACAAGGGTATCAGGAGAAAATAGACCACAAAATTTATTGTGCAATTTCTCCTGAGAATGCCAATACCCCGTATATGGGGGAAAGCCACTGTTTGGGCGCATGGCAGGGCTCAGAATGGAGGGAGCACCGTTTAACTTTTTGAACGTGAAATTGGCTGGAATAAATGGTGGAGCCATGTCGCGTTTGGAGACCCCCTGATGTACTTAAACAGTGGAACGCCCCCAATTCTAACTCTAACCCAACACACCCCTAACCCTAACTCTAAATCTAATACCGACCATAATCACAACCCTAGCCCAACCATAACTTTAGCCAAAACTCTAACTTTAGCCCAACCCTAACTTAAGCCCAACCCTAACTTTAGCCCAACCGTAACCCTAATTTAAAAAATGAAAATAAATATATTTTTTTAATTTTATTATTTTTACCTAACTAAGGAGCTAATAAAAGGAGGTTTGATTTACTTTTTTTATTTTGATCATTGTGATAGAGTCTATCACAGTGATCAAAATGAATCAATAGGAAAAATTTCCTATTGTTGCCGGGTGCCGTCCAGCAGATCTCGGCGGGTGAACTGTGCATACGCCCGCCATTTTCTTCCCGGAAGAGCCGAGACCCGGAGAAATTCCGACTCTGGGGGTTATATTTCTGTTATGGAGGCTTGCGTCTCCGCAAGACAAAATGACATATTGCGGTCCTGAACAATGCACCACATGTCCCGCGCCCCGGGTGTCTGTGGATGCAGATTGGACATGGGATTTCTTGAAGTTCCGTCCACTATGCTGTAACATCTGGCCACTGCGGTTTTGAAGGTGCACAAGTACACAGCGTCCAACCCGCAGCTGTTACTGATTGTCTACACGTACCTTTATAAAGCCATTCAGTTGTTACAATGACAGCCCAGCAACAGGGAAGAAATTAACTTGGTTCCTACTGGCTGCATCTGACATTCAGTCAGACGCGGCTTTAGTCACTGCTCAGTACATGGTAAGTGGCAGATGGAAGAAGTACGGCCAGGTGTGTACTGATGCACTGCAAAGCAAGCTGTCAAAGTATCCGGACATGCTTCCAGCCGCACCTATGAGCGGTGACTGTAGCCTTGTCTCAGCCTGAGGCTGCAGGGAGGATTAAAGCTCATTTCTTCCCATAGCTGAGCTTTCAATGAGGAAGTCCTACAGATTAAACCATTATCTGCAGGATAATACCGTTTACACATTATGAATGTCATTTCTTTACATGTGCCTTATTTAAAGGGGTTGTCCAGGCTTGGGGCTCAAGTCTGCAGTTACTCTATGTTATGGTGTATGCATTGTCAGGATTCCATGTGAGCAGGCAGTTGTGTGACCGCAAGTACGTAATTTGCCTATCTCTGAACACATTTTGGCTAGATGTGACTGGCCTCGCTCAATACACATGCATTAAGCGGGGCTATGCTTATCTAGTGGGAATGTGGCCAAGAGTACGCAAATCACATACTTGCAGTCACACAACTGCCTGCTCGCTCCTGGAGAATTGCTCACACAGCTCTATTTGAGGACTCACATGTAGAATTCTGTGTCACACAGAGCGACTACAGACTTTAATCCCAACTCTGAACAACCCCTTTAACTTGTAATAAAAGATATAGGCCTCATGCACATGTGGATCCGTTCACTCTACATGTCACATGTGTATGAAGCCCAACATCTTGCTCTATTTTTACCTGGAACATGCCTTTGATAAAATTGCAGATTTGTGTAGTGGGGATGTACTGAGGCTGGTGCGCTCACTGTGACGAGTCAGCACTCGGAAAGAGTCCAGGGTAGCGTGCCGTGGTCATCTGACCTGCATCTCTACGTATTTCTACGCAGGGCAGATGCATACAGCAATGTTCAGGACCTTGAAAAGCTCCACCCTCCTCTGAATCGTTATGCTGGCCGCACCATGTCCGCTCCGGCCTCCGCTCTGCCTCCTCCCCATCCCGCTCTGAATCCTTATGCTAGCCGCACCATAGCTTCTCCACCTCCGCTTCGTCCTCCTCACTACACGCTGCATTGCTACCCGGCCCGCACGATCCAGAGAGCTGTGAATGCTGGAGCATTCATTCTAGTCTGTTTGCCTGTGTCTGTCCACGAACCGGACAGGCACAGGGCCAGATGTTGCCCGCGCACTGCAGTTTGACCAGCCCTGTTTTAGAGGGTGATATATAACAGACATGGACAAGCTAGACGGCACTTGGCTCATGAAACAGCAAAATCTAGTAGAGCTGGAAATGAAGGACCGCATGTGGATTAGCTGAGCTGGAATACTGAATTGTACATTAATCAGAACAGCAGATGATATAGACAGGAATCTTGGAATAGCATAATTGAATATGCAGAATGCACCTTGGAATAGTAGAAGCGAATAGACAGGTAAATTGATAGAGCAGATTTGAGTATGCGGATCGCACATAGAATCAGCAAAGATGAGTAGGCAGTCAGGCACATTGATGTAGCAAAGCTGGAAGTATGCATAGCACTCTTGAAAAGCAGAGTGGAGTCAACAGTCAGGCACATCGGAAAAGCAGAGCCAAGTGTGCAGACAGCACCTAGGAATCACAGTTCAGAAACAACAGTATGGCAGCTTGGTTATAGAAAATCCACACAATATTGCTGCAGCAGAGCCCAGCTATATATAATTAGGTGACAATGTATTTGGACTCCTGTATTAGTGGTGTGAGCACACTACCTGAGTACTCAAGCTGTGAGAAGCTACCTGAGTGGGCCTTATAAGGACTATGGAGATGTTCGAAATGCATGCTGGATTAGCATAATAACCTGACACAAATAACAGCAGAAAGAGGACGTCACAACACAAGGAACACTCATGGTCAGGCTCTGGAGCCAAGATGGGCAAGTAACAATATAGTTTCTGCTTTTTTAATGTATCATGTAGCCTATTGTACTGCACACTGAACTTTATACTGCTACGTTCTAATTTATAGATATATTGTTTTGTAAGTGCATTATATTGCACACTGACAGCTTTTTTCTCTTTGTTTTTGATGTTGGAACAACATACTGTATATACTGTATGTACATGTCTAAAATTATTAGGGGTAATTCACTATTAATCAGGCAATAGAATATGCATGGCTGTTTTATCTATTTGTAACTTTTTGTGAGTTGTGAAATTTTATTTACTATACACTTTTTTGCTTATTCAGGATGTTCTACTGTACGCACTTCTTAATCACGAGTATGTGTGTTTGTGATTTACAAAACTCTTAAAACTTGTTTCTTTCAAAATTTGATTACTGATCAGCCTTTGCAAAATTATGAATCTCCACTCCCTTATTTTACTTCCTTATATCTTCAACACCAACACCATGCCAATAGTTCTGGTTTATCTTCCTAGTTCATGCTCTTTTACAAGTTTACAACTTTGAATGATGTAGCAAGAATCTTTAGCCAATCACAGGCCGTGTGAGCTTCTGTGCTCGCATCAAAGACATGTATATAATCAGCATCTGTCGTGTGCACGAGCAAGAGTTCTCATAAAAAACACCATGTCTGTCCTTGGATTACTATTGTGTATTGTCTTATACAGTAGCATACAGCTGGCATCAAAATTTTGGAATGGACTCTGCGTAGCATTGGAGATTTGGTCAGATTTCTCTATGGCCGATCACTCTCATTCCAAAGGACAAAGCGAATGAGTCAATCAAATTCTGAATAAATATTTTCAATGTTTGGTTTCATCACTATGGGAGAACGGAGAAAATTTGCCTTTGTGTGTTCTACAAAATATATACACTGCTCAAAAATTAAAGGGAACACTAAAATAACACATCCTAGGTATCACTGAATGAAATATTCCAGTTGCAAATTTTTTTTTATTACATAGTGGAATTTGTTGAGAACAATACAACACAAAAATTATCAATGTAAATCCTTACTAATATCCCGTGGAGGTCTGGATTTGGAAGGATACTCAAAATCAACATTGGAAAATCAAATTACAGGCTGCTCCAACTTCAATGGAAATGCCTTAACCCCTTCAAACCCAAGGGTGGTTTGCACGTTAATGACCGGGCCAATTTTTACAATTCTGACCACTGTCTCTTTATGAGATTATAACTCTGGAACGCTTCAAGGATCTTCGCGATTCTGAGAATGTTTTCTCGTGACATATTGTACTTCATGATAGTGGTAAAATTTCTTCGATATAACTTGCATTTAATTTTGAAAAAAACGCAAGTATGGCGAAAATTTTGAAAATTTTGCAATTTTCAAACTTTGAATTTTTATTCCCTTAAAACAGAGAAATTTGTCATACAAAATAGTTAATAAATAACATTTCCCACATGTCTACTTTACATCAGCACAATTTTGGAACCAAAATTTTTTTTTGTTAGGAAATTATAAGGGTTAAAAGTTGACCAGCGATTTCTCATTCAAAATTTACAAAGCCATTTATTTTAGGGACCACCTCATATTTGAAGTCACTTTGAAGGGTCTATATAGCAGAAAATACCCAAAAGTGACACCATTCTAAAAACTGCACCCCTCAAGGTACTCAAAACCACATTCAAGAATTTTATTAACCCTTCAGGTGCTTCACAGGAGCTGAAGCAACGTAGAAGGAAAAAATGAATATTTAACTTTTTAGCCACAAAAATGATCTTTTACAAACTTTTTTTTTATTTTCACAAGGGTAAAAGGAGAAAATGGACAGATAAAGTTGTTGTGCAATTTCTCCTGAGTACGCCAATACCCCATATGTGGGGGGAAACCACCGTTTGGGCACACGGCAGGGAAGGAGCGCCGTTTGACTTTTTCAAACTAAAATTGGCTGGAATTGAGATTGGACGCCATGTCGCGTTTGGAGAGCCCCTGATGCGCCTAAACAGTGGAAACCCCCCACAAGTGACACCATTTTGGAAACTAGACCCCCTACGGAACTTATCTAGATCTGTTGTGAGCACTTTGAACCCCCAAGTGTTTCACAAAAGTTTATAATGCCTGGGTGTGAAAAAAAAAACAATTTTCCACAAAAATTATTTTTTAGTCCCAAATTTTTGATTTTTCCCAAGGAAATTGGACCACAAAAGTTGTTGTCCAATTTGTCCTGAGTACGCTGATACCCCATATGTGGGGGGGAACCACAGTTTGGGCGCACGGCTGAGCTCGGAATGGAAGGAGCACCATATGACTTTTTCCAGCCAAAATTGGCTGGAATTGAGATTGGACGCCATGTTGCATTTGGAGAGCCACTGATGTGCCTAAACAGTGGAAACCCTCCACAAGTGACCCCATTTGGGAAACTAGACCCCCTAAGGAACTTACCTAGATCTTTGGTGAGCAATTTGAACCCCCAAGTGCTTCACACAAGTTTATAACGTAGAGCCGTAAAATTAAAAAATCATATTTTTTCCACAAAAATGATCTTTTCACCCCAATTTTTATTTTCCCAAGGGTAACAAGACTCCAAAAGTTATTGTGCAATTTGTCCTGAGTACGCTGATACCCCATATGTGGGGGTAAACCACTGTTTGGGTGCATGGCAGAGTTTGGAAGGGAAGGAGCGCCGTTTGACTTTTTCAACGCAGAATTGGCTGGATGCCATGTCGTGTTTGAAAAGCTCCTGATCTGCCTAAACAGTGGAAACCCCTGACAAATTACACCATTTTGGAAACTAGACCCCTCAAGGAACTTATCTAGATGTGTGGTGAGCACTTTGAACCCGAAGTGCTTCACAGAAGTTTATAACGTACAGCCGTAAAATAAAAAATCTTTTTTTTTTTTTACTAAAATGATTTTTTCGCCCCCAATATTTTATTTTCACAAGGGTAACAGGAGAAATTGGACCCCAAAAGTTGTTGTCCAATTTGTCCTGAGTACGCTAATACCCAATATGTGGGAGAAAACTACTGTGTGGGCACACGTTGGGGCTCGGAAGGGAAGTAGTGACGTTTTGGATTGCAGACTTTGATGGAATGGTCTGGGGGCGTCATGTCGCATTTGGAGAGCCCCTGATGCGCCTAAACAGTGGAAACCCCCCACAAGTGACCCCATTTTGGAAAATACGATACGATACGATACACTTTATTGATCCCGGGGGGAAATTACAGTATTACAGCAGCAATACAAACAGCAGTACATAAAATATTAGGACACAAATCTTGCACAGGTGTACCAACATTACATAATAAATAAAAGTGTGTAGTTCAGGTATATATAAGATAATGTTAATTGACATTAGTACACCAGCCATCAGTCATTATTTTTCTGCCACCCTTAGGAAATTATTATACATCCCCATAGCAGTAGGTACAAACGATTTCCTGAATTTCTACTTCTTGCACCTTAGTAGGATTAGACGGCTGCTGAATGTGCTCTTCTGATTCAAGAACAGCTCGTATAGTGGGTGTGTATTATTGTTCATTATTGCCCTACACTTCTTCTGAATTCTATCCTCCAATACCTCCTCAAAAGAGTCAAGATGGAGGCCAACAGCTGCGCTTGCCTTCTTGATAAGTTTGTTGAGTTTATTAGCGTCAGCTACTCGTACACTACTGCCCCAGCAAATGATAGCAAAAAAGATGGCGCTTGCTACAACGGACTGGTAGAACATCTCCAGCATTTTACTGCACACATTGAACGACCTGAGCTTCCGCAGAAAGTACAGTCTGCTCATTCCCTTCTTGTAAACCTTTTCTGTATGACACCTCCAATCGAGTTTACTGTCAAGGTGAACCCCCAAATATTTGTAGCTCTCAACAATCTCAACCTCCTGGCCAGCAATGGTGATTGGTATGTAATCCTCCTTTTTCCTTCTATAACTCACCACCATCTCCTTGGTTTTCTTTACATTTAGTTCTAGACAGTTAGTCTGACACCAATCCACAAAGTCAGAAACCACCCTTCTATATTCCTCCTCCCCCACGGCCCCCCACAATGCCCCCTACAATCACGGAGTCATCTGAGAATTTTTGGAGGTGACAAAAATCAGATTTATACTGAAAGTCAGCTGTATACAATGAGAAGAGGAAGGGTGACAGCACTGTACCCTGAGGGGCTCCCACACTGCTCCGTACACTGCCAGATACCACCTCCCCCATCCTTACAAACTGCGGCCTGTCTGTCAGGTAGTCACTTATCCAGTTCACCATCCCCTCATCTACCGCCATAGCAGTCAACTTATTACGTAGTAAGAGCGGCTGTAGGGTATTGAAAGCACTAGAGAAGTCAAAGAACATAGCGCGCACTGCAGTTCCATCATTGTTCAAGAACGAATGCATTGTATGTAGCAGAGACGCTACAGCATCATCCACCCCCAATCTCTGCCGGTACGCAAACTGCAGGGGGTCAGTGTAGGCCCTCACCCTCGGGCACAAGTAGGCGAGTATTATTCTCTCCAAGGACTTCATAGCATGCGATGTTAAGGCCACTGGACGATAGTCTTGTAGGGAAGTTGGAAAAGTGGTCTTAGGAACCGGTACCAGGCAGGTGGTCTTCCACAGTTCTGGTACCCCCTGTGATTGAAGGCTTCAGTTAAACAGGTGCTGGAAGACAGTACACAGTTGGTTGGCACATGCTCTGAGGACACGTGGGCTGAGGCCATCAGGCACAGCTGCTTTGCCAATAACAAGTCTGCTAAACTGTCTTCTCACGTCGCTTTGGGAGACAGTGAAGGCAGGCAATGTCAATGCTGCAGATCTTTTCCCAGATCCATCCCCTATTTCTGATGACACTGTGCTTGTGCTGGTGAATCTGTTGAAAAACTCATTCATTTCATTAGCCCAGGGCAGATCCACTTCCCCATGCTCCGACTTTGCCTTAAACCCAGTTAGCTGTTTCATGCCCGACCACACCTCCATGGAATTGTTCTGTGACAATTTATTTTCTAAAATAGACCCACAAGGAACTTATCTAGATGTGTGGTGAGCACTTTGAACCCCAAAATGCTTCACAGAAGTTTATAATGTACAGCCGTAAAAATAAAAAATCCTTTTATTTTTTACAAAAATGATTTTTTGCCCCCAATATTTTATTTTCACAAGGGTAACAGGAGAAATTGGACCTCAAAAGTTGTTGTCTAATTTGTCCTGCGTACGCTGATACCCAATATGTGGGAGAAAACTACTGTGTGGGTACATGTTGGGGCTCGGAAGGGAAGTAGTGACGTTTTGGATTGCAGACTTTGATGGAATGGTCTGGGGGCGTCATGTCGCATTTGGAGAGCCCCTGATTCGCCTAAACAGTGGAAACCCCCACAAGTGACCCCATTTTGGAAAACAGACCCCACAAGGAACTTATCTAGATGTGTCGTGAGCGCTATGAAGCCACAAGTGCTTCACAGAAGTTTATAACATACAGCCGTAAAAACAAAAAAATCTTTTTTTTTTTTTACAAAAATGATATTTTCGCCCCCAGTTTTTTATTTTCCCAAGGGTAACAGAATAGGACAAATTGCACAATAACTCCTGGGGTCCAGAGTACGCTGATACCCCATATGTGGGGGTAAACTACTGTTTGGGCGCATGGCAGAGCTCAGAAGTGAAGGAGCACCATTTGACTTTTTCAACGCAGAATTGGCTGGAATTGAGATCAGATGCCATGTCACATTTGGAGAGCCCCTGATGTGCCTAAACAGCGGAAACCCCCAATTCTAACTCCGACCCTAACCCCAACACACCCCTAACCCTAGTCCCAAGCCTAACCACAAACCTAACCCTAACACACCCCTAACCCTAATCCTAACCCTAATCCTAACTTTAGCGCCAACCCTAACCCTAACTTTAGCCGCAACCCTAACCCTAATGGGAAAATGGAAATAAATACATTTTTTTAATTTTATTATTTTTCCCTAACTAAGGGGGTGATAAAGGGGGGTTTGATTTACTATTTATAGTGGGTTTTTATGATTGGCAGCTGTCACGCTAAAAGACGCTTTTTATTGCAAAAAAATAGTTTTTGCATCATCACATTTTGAGAGCTATAATTTTTGCATATTTTGGCCCACAGAGTCATGTGAGGTCTTATTTTTTGCGGTACGAGTTGACGTTTTTATTTTTACCATTTTTTGAGCACGTGATTGACATTTTTTGATCGCTTTTATTTCGACTTTTGGGAGGTTAGAATGAACAAAAATCAACAATTCATGAATTTCTTTTAGGGGGGCATTTTACCGTTCCACGTGTGGTAAAATTAATAAAGCAGTTTTATTCTTCGGGTCAGTACGATTAGGGCGATACCTCATTTATATCATTTTTTTTATGTTTTGGTGCTTTTATAGAATAAAAACAATTTTATATAAAAAATTATTATTTTTGCATCGCTTTATTCTGCGAGCTATAACTTTTTTATTTTTTCGCTGATGATGCTGTATGGCGGCTCACTTTTTGCGGGACAAGATTACGTTTTCAGCGGTACCATGTTTATTTATATTGGTCTTTTTGATCGCGTGTTATTCCACTTTTTGTTCGGCAGTATGATGATAAAGCATTGATTTTTTTGCTTTGTTTTTTTTTTTAAGGGGTTCACTAAAGGGGTTAACTAGTGGGACAGTTTTATAGGGGGGGTCGTTACGGACACGGCGATACCAAATATGTGTACTTTTATTGTTTTGTTTTTCTATTTACAGGAATAAATTAATTTATTGGGGAATATTTTTTTTTTTTTGGAATTTTTTTTTACACTTTTTATTTTTTTAACTTTTATACTTTGTCCCAGAGTGGGACATCACTGTGTAGGGTGAGATCGATGGTGTGACAGTGTGCACAGCACTCTGTCATACCAGCGATCGCTCTGGCAGTGTTGCAGGCTTCTCAGTGCCTGCTCTCAGCAGGCACTGAGGAAGCCGCCTCCCTGCAGGACCCGGCGGCCATCTTGGATCCGGGTCTTTGGAGGGAGGAGAGTCCCTCGGAACAGCGCGACACATTGTGCTGTTCTGAGGGTCTCGGGAGCGTGCAGGGAGCCCCCTCCCTGCGCGATGCTCCCCTGAGCTCCTGGTACACCGCGATCATGTTTGATCGCGGTGTGCCAGGGGTTAATGTGCCGGGAGCGCAGCTGATCGCCCTGGACGTACTATTCCATCCATGGGAATGAGGTCCAGTGTCACATGGACGGAATATTACGTCCGACGGAATAAAGGGGTTAAGACAAGGAAATGATGCTCAGTAGTGTGTGTGGTCTCCACGTGCTTGTATGATCTCCATACAATGCCTAGGAATGCTCATGATGAGGCAGCAGATGTTCTCCTGAGGTATCACCACACAATTATGCTAATTTTCAGCTGCTTTTTACAGTACCAGCAAAGCCTATGATATTTCAGAAATCTCATGCACATACGTTTTTTTGTCATCAGGATTTTGTGCTTTGCTGCTTTTTTTGGACATAGAGCATGTCACTTCTTTCAGCGTTTTTGCAGTGCTTTTCCACCCATTGGCTTGAATGGGTGTTGAAAAAAATGCTGCAAAAATGCAGGTATCATTATTTGCAGCATTTTTGATGCAGAAAAGTCATGGACAGCAAGGATGCACAGAGACACAAGTTATCCCAAAAAACGCACCTAAACCTACGTTTTTGCAGCAGCTTTTTTCCTGCCAAGAAAACAGGTTTTGCTGCAGAAAAAAATGCAGCAAAAATGCCCAGTGGGAATTTACCCTTATAGCAACAGTCAATTCCTGGACGGTCTGTGGTGTAACGTGCCGTTGGTGGATGGAGCGAGACATGTTGTCCTAGATGTGCTCGATTGGATTCAGGTCTGGGGATCGGGCATGCCAGTTCATACCATCATTGCCTTCATCATGCAGGTACTACTAACACTCATTAGCCACATAAAGTCTAGTATCAGAAGGAACACAGGGCACATTGCACCTGCATATGGTCTCACAATTGGTCAGAGGATCTCACTCCGGTACCTAATGGCAGTCAGGGTACCTATGGCTAGCACATGGTGGGCTGTGCGGCCCTCTAAAGAAATACCTCCCCACACCATTACTGACCCACTGGCAAACCAGTCATGTTGGAGGATGTAGCAGGCAGCAGAACATTCTCCACAGCGTCTCTATACTCTGTCACATATGCTCAGTGTCAACTTGGTTTCATCCATGAAGAGCACAGAGCACCAATGTCGAATCTGCCAATCATGATGTTCTCTGGCAAATGCCAATCGCCCTGCACGGTGTTGTGCTGGAAGCACAACACACACTCGTGGACATTAAGTCCCCATAGCACCCTCATGGAGTCTGTTTTGGTCCCCATAGCACCCTCATGGTGTCCGTTTCTGACAGTTTGAGCAGACACATAGATGTTAGTGGCCTGCTGCAGGTCATTTTGCAGGACTCTGGCACTGCTCTTCCTGTTACTCCTTGCACAAAGGAGAAGCTAGCGGTCATGCTGCTGGGTTGTTGCCCTCCTACTGTCCCTTCTACGACTCCTGGTGTACTGACCTGTCTCCTTGTATCTGCTCCATGCTCTGGACACTGTGTTCACAGATACATCTATCCTTCTTGCCACAGCTCGCACTGATGTGCCATCCTGGATGAGCTGCACTACCTCAGCAACTTCTGTGGGTTGACCGCCTCACGCTACTGTACCTCTAGGGGTGAAAGCAATGACAAAAGGCAAAAGTGACCAGCACAACAGTCGAAAAGGAAGAAAACAGCGAAATGGTCTGTGGTCACCACCTGTAGAACCACTCCTTGATAAGGGTTGTCTTGCTAATTGCCTATCATTTCTACATGTTGTCTGTTCCATTTGCACAGCAGGAGGAAAAATTGATTCAGAATCAGTGTTGCTTCATAACTGGACTGGTTGATGTTGCAGAAGTGTGATTGATTTGAAGTTACATTGTGTTGTTTAAGTGTTCCCTTTATTTTTTGAGCAGTATATAACAAAAGTCAAAGATAACAAAATCATTTTAATTTTATAGCTTTTCTTTGTAATATATAGAAGTATACATCCATCTTCATCTTTCAATGGTCACTATGTCACCACTTTCACCAAGGTGAAAAGAGTCCAAAATACCATGCTGTGGAAGAGGCGGAAAACTTTGTTACAGTTTGGGTCAGGTGTAGTCAGGGACAGATCACCTGCACATGGGCAACGTTACGGGGATCCTCCACCTTGCTAAAGCATTTTTGCGGCAGTTCAATCAAATATGCATCAAGCTGCACATTCCACCATCATTGCAGATTCCCAAATTTTTTAAGTGTCCATGTCTAAGCCACTGATTCTCAATGGTTTCTCCAGAAGTCCCTCTGTTATCTCACAGCCCTCTCCTAACATTCATGCTGAATTCAAGGTCAAATACATTTTGAATGTTAAAAGATTCAGAGGAAAACTATTATCCTGCAGAATGGTTAAACCTATAGTCCAAAGGTAAAAAATGTAAATTATGTTTTTTTTCTGTGTGGAAAATATTACATTTGCAACAACAAGAAGGAAAAGTCATGGGAACATGTTAATGATATCAAAATGATGAAAAAATGAAAACAAAATTTTCAAAAACAACTAAACAACTCAAATGTATTCATTATCGAACTTGCATGCCATCACACATTAGCCTGCAATCAATGAGGTTATTAATGTTAGCCTGAGGAATGTTCTGTTACTTGGGTAAATCATCAAGATCTGCTATTAGCAACTCCCTTTTCCAATCACCGATCAATGATGTACCAGATGTGCTCGGTGGAAGTCCGAAGATGCTCCAGCCATGGTAGGACATTAAGACGATGCAGGTTTCTCACAGTAGCAAAAGCAACTTGTCGCCTGGTGTGGTTGTGGTAAAAAACAGCTCCTGGGACACGTTGCAAAAATGGCCATACTGCTTGTTCCACGAACAAATCAACGTATCATCAAACTGTTATATCTGCAATGAAGACTACAGAGGTCCAACTACCATACATTCTGCCACCACACAATAATCCCAGGATTAGGACCGTGTAACGTGCTGCTATAGTGCAGTACTGTGCAACCTCCACCAGGGGGTGCTGGTGAGGGAAGAGAGGTTACATACACACAGCGTAAAAACACAGAGCAGCCGCACAGGTGCCACAGGTAACGAAAGAGTGGTCAGACTAGCCAAGTCAGCAACTGTCAGGAGCAGAAGTACTAAGGGAAACAGCAAGTGCGTAGTCAGGGACAAGCAAGAAGTCAGTGCCTACCGGGAACGTGGTATCCAAAACGTAAGACGTAGTCCGGTACAAGTCTACCGGAAGCGTGGTATCAGAAATGGAAAACCAGAAGCAGAGTCCAGAGAACAAGCCAAGTCATACACAAGTACAGGAAGTCAGGGCAGAAGGATCACTAAAGGAATACAGGTCAGAGGCACTAGCTTGGAAGCTTGAAGTATAGCTGACGCTGGCCCGCAGGCTGCAGAGGACTGAAATAGCCCAGCCAGCTCCAAAACGAGGCAGAAGGGATTAATTCCTGCATGACCAGTCCAGAGAGAAGACAGCAGAAAACAAACTCTGGATTGGATCATGACAGACTGGTTGCTCATACAGATGTAGGCTGTAGGCAGCCTATGAGACTTAAACATGCTCGTGCTTTAAAGTAAATAAATTGAGATGTTTTAAAAATGTTTCCATTTTTATATCATGTCCATATCGTTAATATGTCTATTCATCCTGTGATTTCCATAAGTTCACAATTTTCCTTCTTAGAGTTACAATATCAATGAGGAGTGTGAAAATAGTGTGATTTTAATTTATGCTTCAAATCATTGTGCCAGTAAACAAAAAAAAATCTGTAAAAACCCTAAAATTCAACAAAATAATTGTTAACGTTAGTGGTCACTACTCACCTGTTCGGTTATCTGTAAGAATCTCCTCCTTACATCGCTCATCACCCCTTACATAGGTCTCTGTAGTATTAATATGGATCACATCTTTACCCTGAAAATAATAACATAAAAGTCACAGACAGATGGAAAAGCTGTGTGAAATGATTTTTAAGGACAGAAGAAATCATATTTTAATGTGATGACCAAAACTGAAATGACAGCTGTAGTTATCACATAGCGGATGGCCTCCTGTATATATCCAACCTGTCAGCTTCTAATTCTAACCAGTAGTCTCCATAACCAGAAATTGTGAGAAGACCCAGACAACATCTAATGTCTATGATCAGGTTTATCCTGTCATAGCCACAAGTATAAAACATACACTGAATGGATAACGTATTAGGGTTCTCTAACATTGCTCTTATCTTCATGTTCGTGGGTACTGTCGAGGCCGTGTATCTGAACCCCACCGACAAAACGGGATTCGAGAGTATGCACCATAGGAGACAGACTATAATGGTGCCAGCAGAGCGAATGTGCCCTCTGCTATGCATTATTTTCAAGCATACAAACCTACTGGAAACAGACACCCAGATTTACGCAGACCCACTAAGAGGTTCACCGTGAAATGGCAGTGGGCTTCATACAGTCTAATCAGAATGTTAATCTAAGAACCTCATGTTCAGTTATATATAAATTTTTGCCTAGCAGCATTAGATCAATGTATGATTTTTGGAGGTGCAGTTCATGCTCTTTTTTTTGGTGTATAGCACCTTCTTTGCCCTTTCTTGGACCAGCACTCCTCCCATTTGGCACAGGTGATTTCAAATGAGCAGGAAAAGGGTCTAGCCCATTTTTGCTCTCACTGAAGAGCTGGAGGAAGGAGAGTTTCAATGCTCCTTTCATTTGGTGTGGGTGCAGTGTGGTGGACATTGTTGCTGTGGTTTTGTGCTGGTGGTCGGCACGGTCTGGAGTCATGGGGATTCAGTCTTGCAGCTTGGGCACTGTGAGGCACTAGGCCGTCCGCCCTGCCGATGCATTGTCGCTACGGCGGTGGTCGGCGCATGGCTCCGCTCCGTTAGGGCGATATGAACCCACAATGAAGTGGCAGTGGGCTTCATACAATCTGATCAGAATGTTAAACTAAGAACCTCATATTCAGTTACATATACATTTTTGCCTAGTGGCATTAGATCAATGTATGGTTTTTGGAGGTGCGGTTCATGCTTTTTTTTGGTGAGACATCAAGATTTAGTAGAAAAGCTGTCATGTTCCTGGAGCCAACCCATCACTATACAACCCATGTGACATGGAGCACAATCCTTCTGTCATAGGGTAAACAGCTGCCAGAAAAGGAGGAACATGGTTGACCACAATTCTTAAGTAAGCCCTAGAGTTCAAACATCAATCTACTGTATCGGAGGACCTAGCATGTACTCAGAAAACATTCCCCACATCGTTACTCCACCTACACCAGCCTAGTAAAATGGGTGAAATTGATACATAACGTTGGGGCTAAATTCTGACCCTCCCATCAGAATGGTGCCACAGAAATCCAAATTCATCAGACCAGACATTTTCCACTGCTCATTAATCCAATTTTTCAACCATTTCACCCACTGGAGTTGCCTTTTTTGTTTGCATTAGACAGCAACAACTCTCAAACTGGTGGTCTGCTGTTATAGCCCATCTAAGCTAAGAAACGATGATTTTTTAATTTGGACACCATTGTTGGTCACCCTGTATATGGCTGCAGTCACTTTCTTCTGCTGGTTCATTCTTGACATCTGATATCCTTCTCTTACCCCTTTCACCGACGAGTTATGTCCACACAATCCATTCATATTGGAGGCTTTCACTTGATTACAATATTCCACACTCTTGATGCCAATGTACAGAAAAAAAACACAAGGTCAACAGTTGAAATGCTGTCCCTGGCTACTCTAGCACTGATGACTCTGTCTTGGTCAAAGTCTTTCAGATTGTTTTATTTCTCTATTGTACTGTGGATTCAAATGTAAACTGATCCACACAAAACTAATCACTTGAGTTTCTTCTGTACTCCAGTATCATAGGTCTAATTTTCCATACAGAGAAGTTCCAATCATAAAGTGAAGGTGTCACTAATAAATTGGCCGTTGTAGCGCCGACGTCCCTGCCCCCTGCCAGGCAGGGACGCTGTTCCTCTGCGACAGCGTCCTCTGCCAGGCAGGGACGTCGCCCCCCTTACCCGCGCCCAGCGCCCTCCTTCCGTCCTGCTGGGGCCGCGCGCTCCTTCCCTGCTCTGGACTTAGGGCGCGCGCCCGCGCGCTCCCCCGCTCTTAAAGGGGCCGCGCGCATCTTTCAAAAAAGGTCCCCGGCCAATGCCGGAGGACTCCACCCTATATAAAGTACTTCCTCCTTAATGGAGGTGCCCGAGCAATGTTGTTATTGCACTGTTCACTACTCTGCTTTAGCCCTCAGGGTCCGTTACCAGTTACCTGCCTGTTTCCTGCCAGTTTGCTGTCTGCTACCTGCCCGCAAGCCTGCCTGGAGGTTCGGCCGTCACATGCGGTGACCATCGGCAATTCCAGAGACTCTCGCCTGCTCACTTGGGGGCGCTCATCTGCCATCTGCCTGCAAGCCTACCTGGAGGTTCGGCCATCACCTGCGGTGTCCATCGGCTATTCCAGAGACTCTCGCCTGCTCACTTGGGGGCGCTCGTCTGCCATCTGCCTGCAAGCCTACCTGGAGGTTCGGCCATCACCTGCGGTGTCCATCGGCTATTCCAGAGACTCTCGCCTGCTCACTTGGGTGCGCTCATCTGTCATCTGCCTGCTAGCCTACCGGGAGGCTCCACCATCTCAGGTCGTATATACCTGTCCATTCAGAGACTGCCCCGGCCCCTTGCCTGCCTGTTTATCCAGAGACTGCCCCGGTCACTTGCCGTGACTACCTGCCTGTCTACCAGAGACTGCCCCGGTCACTTGCCGTGACTACCCGCCTGTTTATCCAGAGACTGCCCCGGTCACTTGCCGTGACTACCCGCCTGTTTATCCAGAGACTGCCCCGGTCACTTGCCGTGACTACCTGCCTGTCTACCCAGAGACTGCCCCGGTCACTTGCCGTGACTACCCGCCTGTCTACCCAGAGACTGCCCCGGTCACTTGCCGTGACTACCCGCCTGTTTATCCAGAGACTGCCCCGGTCACTTGCCGTGACTACCTGCCTGTCTACCCAGAGACTGCCCGGTCACTTGCCGTGACCTCCACCTGTCTGTCCAGAGACTGCCCGTCACTTGCAGTGACTTCCTGTCCGTCTCCCCGGGCGCCACCCACTCCTTTACAAGGAAAGCCTCCTTGTATAATAAAGCTCAGAGGTTCCGCCTCCCAGACCCGTTACAGTTTGCTCGGGCCATGGAACCCGGTGGCACCCAAACTCCCTCGCTCTCTGACCTGTGTCATGAACTATCTCGTCAGAGGTCTCAACAGGAGTCCATCCTGGGTCACCTGCGGAACGTTAATTCCCGCCTGGACACCCTGACTACTTCACCAGCAACCACCGCGGGCACCATGACTCGCAATCCGGCAGTTCCGCTGCTTACCAATTCCGTGGTTTCCGTTCCTGGACCTCGACTTTCTGCTCCTCCTAGGTTTGGAGGCGACCTGCTCTGGCTCGGGGTTTCATTAACCAGTGCACCCTGCATTTTGAACTCCTGGCACACCAGTTTAACTCCGACCGGGCCAAAATTGCCTTCATCATGTCCCATCTCACCGGAGAGGCCCTGGCCTGGCTAAATCCTCTTTGGGAGAGAGAAGATCCTCTGGTGTCTGACCTGTCTGCTTTTCTCTCAGCCTTTCGGAAGGTATTCGACGAACCCGGACGGAAGACCTCCTCTGCATCATCTCTGCTGCGTCTCCGTCAGGGAAGTCTCACCGTGGGTCAATATGCCATACGGTTCCGTACCCTTGCCTCGGAGCTGGCTTGGGATAATGATGCTCTGATATCTGTCTTCTGGGAGGGTCTGTCCGGACGTATTAAAGATGAACTTGCTGGTCGAGACATTCCAACCTCTCTCGATGACCTAATAACTCTGGCCAATCGAATTGATCTACGGTTTCAGGAGCGCGCCAAAGAGGTCACCCGTGAAGAAGGTTTCCTCGTCTAGCTCCTTCTTTTCAGAGACCTGTAACTCCTTCCGCTTTTCCCCAGGTACACACTTCTGAGCCTATGCAGGTCGACCAGACCAAGATGGTCAAAGCCCGTCAGGACTTACGCCGTGCCGAGGGGAGTTGCTTCTACTGTGGCAGTAAGGAGCACCGGATCCGTACCTGTCCAGAGAGGTCGGGAAACGCCTGTGTCTAGGTTCGCTCGGAGAGGTCCACCTAGACAAGAATAAATCCTCTTCATCTCTGCTGCTGTCAGTCTCAATTCTCCTCGGGGAGAACCGTTATTTCGAACTAGCCCAACTTGATTCTGGAGCAGCCGGGAATCTTGTTTCACAGGCTCTAGTAGAAAAATATCGCATTCCTACCAAACCTCTGGTTGAACCAGTATCTGTTGCTGCTGTGGATGGGGGTCTCCTACCACGTCCCATCCAACTTATCACTGAAGCCATAACCCTGCAGGTGGGAATGTTGCATTCTGAGAGCATCTCGTTTCATGTTCTGCCTGGACTCTCTCACGCTTTCTTACTAGGTCTGCCTTGGCTCCAAAAGCATGCACCCGTGCTCGACTGGCAGACTGGAGAGATCCTTCGCTGGGGACAGGACTGTCATAAAACATGTCTGGTTCCTGTTCATCCCGTCCGTCCTTCTCCTACACCAACTAATCTACCAGGGCTTCCGATTCCATATTGGTCATTCGCTGATGTCTTTGATAAAAAGGAAGCAGAGACATTACCCCCTCACAGATCGTATGATTGCCCGATCGACCTACTACCCGGTACTACGCCTCCCCGTGGGCGTATTTACCCATTGTCCGCTGCTGAAACCAGGTCGATGTCCGAATATATCGAGGAGAATTTGGCCAAGGGATTCATCCGGAAATCCACCTCCCCAGCGGGAGCAGGTTTCTTCTTCGTAAAAAAGAAAGACGGCTCTCTTCGTCCCTGTATTGACTACAGAGGCCTAAATTTGATCATGGTGAAGAATAAGTACCCTCTTCCGCTCATTCCAGAATTGTTTGATCGTCTGAGGGGGGCTAGAATCTTCACCAAACTGGATCTTCGTGGGGCATATAACCTAGTCCGTATCCGTCGGGGAGATGAATGGAAGACGGCATTCAACACCCGGGATGGCCACTACGAGTATTTGGTGATGCCCTTTGGTCTCTGTAATGCTCCTGCAGTCTTTCAGGAGTTGGTCAATGACATCTTCCGGGACCTTCTCTACTCCTGCGTTGTGGTGTACCTAGACGACATCTTGGTCTTCTCTCCGGATCTCCAGTCTCACCGGAGGGATGTTCGTCAGGTTCTGCTCAGGCTCAGGCAGAATCACCTCTTCGCCAAATATGAGAAGTGTCTCTTTGAGCAGACCTCGCTTCCGTTTTTGGGCTACATCATTTCTCAGACAGGCCTACGAATGGATCCGGAGAAACTGTCTGCCATCGAGAAATGGCCCCGACCGAAGGGGTTGAAGGCCATTCAGCGGTTCCTGGGATTCGCCAATTATTACCGCATTTTCATACCGCACTTCTCTTCCCGGACTGCTCCAATCTCCGCGCTCACCCGCAAGGATGCTAACCCCAAACAGTGGACGCCCGAAGCAGAGGAGGCCTTTCTTTCTCTAAAACAGGCCTTCTCTTCCGCTCCAGTGCTGCATCGCCCGGACGGCAACAAGCAGTTCTTCCTGGAGGTGGACGCTTCCTCTTCTGGAGCCGGAGCGGGTACTTACGCAAAAATCTTCATCCGGGAGGATGGTATCTTGCGGCTTCTTCTCCAAACTCTTCTCCTCTTCTGAGCGCAATTACTCCATAGGAGACCGAGAGTTATTGGCCATCAAGCTGGCATTGGAGGAGTGGCGTTACCTACTCGAGGGGGCTCTTCATCCGGTAATCATTTACACTGACCACAAAAATCTGGCTTACATCCAGCATGCCCAGAGACTTAACCCTCGCCAAGCCCGGTGGTCCTTGTTTTTTGCCCGCTTTGACTTTCTCTTACATTTTCGCCCGGCCGACAAGAACATCAAGGTGGACGCCTTGTCCCGGTCCTTCCTGGTGTCGGATCTCGAGGAGGAACCTAAACATATCATCGATCCCGCCAGAGTAATGCAGGTGGCTCCCGTGAGTCTAAATCGTCTCCCTCCTGGTAAGACGTTCGTATCGGTACCTGATCGGGAGAGGATCCTACACTGGGGTCATTCGTCTAAACTAGCTGGCCACGCTGGTCAGAAAAAGACCCTCCAGCTCATTACTCGGCATTACTGGTGGCCTACCCTGCACAAGGACGTAATAGACTTTGTTTCTGCCTGTGTCTCCTGTGCCCGCAACAAAGTTCCGAGACACCTACCTGCCGGCCGTCTTCTTCCGCTTCCTGTACCCGCTGCCCCCTGGCAGCATATAGCCATGGACTTCATAACAGATCTGCCCGTCTCGGCCGGTTGTACGGTCATTTGGGTGGTTGTTTATCGATTTTCCAAGATGGCTCACTTCATTCCTCTGCCAGGGCTTCCGTCTGCACCCGAGTTGGCCAAAGACTTTATCCGCCACATCTTCCGTCTTCATGGTCTGCCTCGTCACATTGTGTCGGATCGTGGGGTACAGTTCACCTCACGTTTCTGGAGGGCCACTTGTAAGTTGCTAGACGTCACCTTGGATTTCTCCTCCGCTTACCACCCGCAGTCCAATGGACAAGTCGAGAGAATCAATCAGAATCTGACCAGTTATCTCCGGCACTTCGTTAATGCCCACCATTCTGACTGGGTGGATCTCCTGCCTTGGGCCGAATTCTCTTACAACAATCACGAGAGCGAATCTTCTTCCAAATCTCCGTTTTTTGTAGTCTTCGGTCAACACCCTCGGATCCCTGTTCCTGTCTCCATCTCTGTGGACAATCCAGCTGCGGAATCTCTGGTTAACGAATTTTCCTCCATATGGGAGAGTACCCGGTCCGCACTCATTCTGTCATCCGAGCGCATGAAGAAAGATGCTGACAAAAAACGTTTGGATCCTCCTCAATTCCGTCCTGGGGATAAGGTCTGGCTCTCGTCCAAGTATGTCCGGCTCAAGATTCCTTCCTACAAGTTAGGTCCTCGATTCATCGGTCCTTTTGAGATCATCAGTCAGATCAACCCGGTGTCCTATAAATTGAAACTCCCGGCCAATTTGCGGATTCCCAACTCCTTCCATGTATCTCTCCTCAAACCGGTGGTACTTAACTCTTTTGTCAAATCGACAGGTACACCTCCTGCTCCAGTGTCTGCTGAAGATGAATTTGAGGTAGAGAACATTCTGGCCACCAAAAGGGTAGGAAGAAAGACCTATTTTCTGGTGGACTGGAAGGGGTTTGGTCCTGAAGAGAGAACGTGGGAGCCTCGGGAGAACATCCATGCCCCTCTCATCCTAGCTAAATTTCTTTCTGTCCTAAAAAAGGGGGGGCCTAGAGGGGGGGTACTGTAGCGCCGACGTCCCTGCCCCCTGCCAGGCAGGGACGCTGTTCCTCTGCGACAGCGTCCTCTGCCAGGCAGGGACGTCGCCCCCCTTACCCGCGCCCAGCGCCCTCCTTCCGTCCTGCTGGGGCCGCGCGCTCCTTCCCTGCTTCTAGACTTAGGGAGCGCGCCCGCGCGCTCCCCCGCTCTTAAAGGGGCCGTGCGCATCTTTCAAAAAAGGTCCCCGGCCAATGCCGGAGGACTCCACCCTATATAAAGTACTTCCTCCTTAATGGAGGTGCCCGAGCAATGTTGTTATTGCACTGTTCACTACTCTGCTTTAGCCCTCAGGGTCTGTTACCAGTTACCTGCCTGTTTCCTGCCAGTTTGCTGTCTGCTACCTGCCCGCAAGCCTGCCTGGAGGTTCGGCCGTCACATGCGGTGACCATCGGCAATTCCAGAGACTCTCGCCTGCTCACTTGGGGGCGCTCATCTGCCATCTGCCTGCAAGCCTACCTGGAGGTTCGGCCATCACCTGCGGTGTCCATCGGCTATTCCAGAGACTCTCGCCTGCTCACTTGGGGGCGCTCGTCTGCCATCTGCCTGCAAGCCTACCTGGAGGTTCGGCCATCACCTGCGGTGTCCATCGGCTATTCCAGAGACTCTCGCCTGCTCACTTGGGGGCGCTCATCTGTCATCTGCCTGCTAGCCTACCGGGAGGCTCCACCATCTCAGGTCGTATATACCTGTCCATTCAGAGACTGCCCCGGCCCCTTGCCTGCCTGTTTATCCAGAGACTGCCCCGGTCACTTGCCGTGACTACCTGCCTGTCTACCCAGAGACTGCCCCGGTCACTTGCCGTGACTACCCGCCTGTTTATCCAGAGACTGCCCCGGTCACTTGCCGTGACTACCCGCCTGTTTATCCAGAGACTGCCCCGGTCACTTGCCGTGACTACCTGCCTGTCTACCCAGAGACTGCCCCGGTCACTTGCCGTGACTACCCGCCTGTCTACCCAGAGACTGCCCCGGTCACTTGCCGTGACTACCCGCCTGTTTATCCAGAGACTGCCCCGGTCACTTGCCGTGACTACCTGCCTGTCTACCCAGAGACTGCCCCGGTCACTTGCCGTGACCTCCCACCTGTCTGTCCAGAGACTGCCCCCGTCACTTGCAGTGACTTCCTGTCCGTCTCCCCGGGCGCCACCCGCTCCTTTACAAGGAAAGCCTCCTTGTATAATAAAGCTCAGAGGTTCCGCCTCCCAGACCCGTTACAGCCGTACAGTGTAAAATACTGGGGGATAATAGAAGACTGGGCACAAGATCTTCACAGCCGTCTACACATCATAAGGGAGATCTCATGATACCTTCTCTCCATCTACCTGATAATCCTGAGGAACATCGGGATCTTCTTGTTTACAATTCTGTGGAAGAAGAGGATGGTGACATCTCTCTGGTGTTGTCCTCTCACTGGACAGAACTGCAGGAAGCACAAAGAGACTGAATTCAGTCTTTACATACAGATAATTATGGGCCGTGTGTATTTAGTCCTGTCTATTACCTGGTGCTGTGCGGGGCTGGGGAACCTCCATAATGACGTCCTTGTACAGATCTCTGTGTCCTTCTAAATACTCCCACTCCTCCATGGAGAAATAGACGGTGACATCCTGACACCTTATAGGAACCTGACACATACAATGATACCGTCATCCCCTGATCCCTTCATAGCGTTACTGTATAATGTCCCAGCATTCCCAGCAGTGTCACCTCTCCAGTCAGCAGCTCAATCATCTTGTAGATGAGTTCTAGGATCTTCCGGTCATTGATGTCCTCATGTATAAGGGGGTACATTGGGGACTCCATAATTGGGCTCAGGGGTCTTTCCCATCCCTTATAATCAGGGGCCTGACAGCGCTCACTAGAGGTCTTCTTCACTACTGTGTAATCCTGGTTGTAGAGAGACACATTAATAAATCTCACTACAGACATTTCCAGAGTCCTCACCTCTCCAGTTCTGCCTGTTATTCCCATAGATAAGAATGATGTAATGTGACGTCATCAGAATCTCTCACCTCTCCAGTAAGCCGGAAGAGGATCTCTAGGGTGAGGTGCAATATCCTCTCCGCCATCTTGTCCCTGTCCCTATCTATCCTTGACAGTTCAATCAGGAAAATTATCTTATGTAGAAGATCTTCACTGAGAGGATCCAATATTGTAAGGACCTGAATAGTGAGAAAATAAGCGTATGTAAAATAATAATTCATGGGTGATCATACAATTGCAGAAAAAAAACATTCAGACGCTATGTTTATGCAAAAATAGAAAAATAACAAAGTTATGGCTTTTGGTAAAAGGGGGAGAAAAACTTTTTACTAAGGAGATAAAAATTATAGAATTAAAATGGCTGCCATCATGTTACACTGAAACTGTGTGTCAGATGCAACAGACTGTCGCTCTACATCTGGCTGCAGAAGGTCTCTGTGTTTGTCATTACAGACGCCTCCTTAATCCTTCTGACTCTTGGAACCAGCGGCAACCTCCCTCCAGCTCTAGTTGACACACCTGGACCTGGGTGTTTATAAATACCCAGTCTGCTGCAGAGAGTCGCCGGTGATATTCACATTTTTCCTTTGTGAGGGCTTAGAGCTATAGCAATCGGCTAACTTCCTCTCTGGAGCTGTTTGAGGACATTTGGTGTTAGCTCTTTGAGTCTGGTCAAGCTAAATTCATTCCCCTTGTCTGTCTACCTTTTAGTATTTAGTTTATGTGAATATTTTTCCGTCCAATTATGACAAGAGTATTCTTAAGGGTATGCCACACTAAGCGAGATCGCTAGCGAGATCGCTAACGAGATCGCACCTACGTCACCATTCATGACGCAGTAGCGATCTCGTTAGCGACTTAGCTGTGTGATTCCAAACACATCTCATCAGCGATCTGTGATTCCAAACACATCTCATCAGCGATCTGTATAACGACCTCTGCGGTCGTTGGGAAAACCTAGTCCCACCTGCGACGCTGGTGAAGTCGTTCATAAAGGGTGTCACACTCAGCGATTCAGGCTCACCAGCGGGACACCAACGACCAAAAAACGGCTCAGAACGTTCATGAGCGATCAACGACATCTCAGCAGGGGCCACATCGCTGCTACATGTCACACACAGCTAAAGTCGCTAACGAGATCGCTACTGCATCATAAATGGTGACGCAGGTGCGATCTCGTTAGCGATCTCGCTAGCGATCTCGCTTAGTGTGGCATACCCTTTAAGTTAAGTCCTAGTGTCAAAGTATTGAACATCCTTATAAGTTTGAATTCCCATATTTTTCTCTCCCTGTCATCCTTAAAATGACCTTTTAGTATTAAGACTTTTAAGTCTGTCATACAATGTCCAGTTCCAGAGAAATGTTTTCCCATAGGCGTGTCCATTTCATTCCTGATTGTATGTCTGTGTAGATTCTTCCTTGTTTGTAATTTCTGCATGGTTTCCCCAATATAGATAGCTCCAGGGTACCTCGTACATTGTATCATGTACGCCACATTGGAGGATGTACATGAAAAGGAACCCATGACCTTATAGTCCTGATTTGTGTTTGGTACGCGGACTGTATTTGTTGGTAGTATGTGGGTACAAGTTTTGCATTTTTTGTTGTTACATGGGAATGTGCCAGTCACTGATGGTGACGAGAGGACACTTCTGACAAGGAGCTTCCTTAAGTTAGGGCTGTTTGTAGGAAAGGAGTGGTGGTTCTGGGAATATGTCTTTCAATTTGTGGTCTCTGTGGTACATGGGTTGGAGATCAGCACCAATTTTCCTTAGGATGCTCATATAGGGGTTGTATGTGACCACAAGAGGTACCCTGTTGTTGTCCTCTTTCAGTTTGTAATCCAGGAGGTTGCTTCTTGGGATTGTTGCAGCCCTGTGGATCTGTTCATCTATTACCAGTGGATGGTATCCTTGTTGTAGTAATGTATTCCTCAGTGATAGCAGCTGTAGTTCCCTGCCTTTATGTCACGCTGTCTAATGATATGTATACAATGTCAGAAAACTATTAATACAGGAACAACACTCTATACAACAACTAGTATAGCAACATCAGCATGTAAGTATAGAATAGATTTACCTGACACGATATCTGCTGAACTCAGGGTTAATCTTGAGGACTTGATGAGCTGAAACAGGAAAGAGGTGGACCGGGATCTAACCTGACCCTAAACTGGGTCCTAACTAATCCCTCACCTTGGAGGTACTGATAATGGTTCAGAGGTCCAAGTCTCCAACCTAACCCTGTCTCCTATCAGACCCTGAACCCTGTAATCAGTCCTAAGAAGGATCCTGACTACCACCAAAGGGATATGGGCTGATCTCAGCTAAATACACAGATTAGACATATAAGACAGACAGGATAACACTCGCTTGCATACACACTCAAACACCAAAGGAACATAAATGGTCTGGGAAATAAACTCTAACCAAGTTGAGCTTAGAACAACTAAGGAGCTCACAACTAAAGTCTATACAGATTCATTCCTATCTGTGGTCTGCATGAAGGTTTCACTGGCAACTCCCCAAGCAGACAACCAGGAATTTAAAGGAAACCAATCAACAAATAATCAATTGCAGCTGGGAGAAACTGCACCCAGTCCCAGCACCGAGCACAGACAGAATTAACTCCCTAGCTGCCAAACACAAAGAAACAGCAGCTCAGCTGTGAGAAGTCAAAATGTGCAACCGCGACGATCTTCGTGGCAATGCACACATGACAGTACCCCCCCTTCTACGAGGGGCCTCCGGACCCTCAGGGCCAGGCCTGCCCGGGTGAGTTCTGTGGAAGGTCCGAACCAAACGATCTGCGTTAACATCAGACGCAGGGATACACGTCCTCTCCTCTGGACCATACCCCTTCCAATGCACCAAGTACTGAAGGGACCGGCGATTCAGACGTGAGTCAATGATCTTTGATACTTGAAATTCCAAGTTACCATTGACCAACACAGGAGGAGGAGGTAGAGGTGACGGTATGACTGGTGCCACATACCTTTTAAGTAATGACTTGTGGAACACATTATGAATTTTAAACGTAGGAGGGAGGTCCAGACGAAATGCCACAGGATTAATTATGGAACTGATCCTGTACGGCCCGATGAATCTGGGACCCAGTTTCCAGGAGGGCACTTTAAGTTTTATATTCCTGGTAGACAACCATACCAGATCGTTCACATTCAGATCTGGACCAGAAACTCTCCTCCTATCAGCCATACGTTTGTAACGGTTCCCCATCGCACTCAGATTATTCAATACACCTCTCCACACAGAAGCAAGTGACGACGAGAAACGCTCCTCCTCAGGAACCCCAGAAGGGCCCCCCCCATTGAAAGTACAAAACTGGGGATGGAAACCATATGCCCCAAAAAACGGGGACTTACCAGTGGACTCGCTCCGCCTGTTGTTAAGAGCGAACTCTGCCAGAGGCAAGAAAGAAGACCAGTCCTCTTGGTTCTCTGAGACAAAACACCGGAGATATGTCTCTAAGCTCTGATTCAGACGCTCTGTCTGACCATTGGTCTGCGGATGAAAAGCCGAGGAAAATGACAATTGCATCCCCCGACGTAAACAAAATGCCCTCCAAAATTTGGACACAAACTGAGACCCCCTATCTGACACCACATCAGAAGGCAACCCATGAAGTCTAACGATCTCCCTAATGAACACCTGCGCCAGAGTTTTAGCATTAGGGAGTGCAGGAAGAGCAACGAAATGTGCCATCTTACTGAACCTGTCAACAACCACCAGTATGACAGTATTCCCTGACGACGGAGGAAGGTCCGTAATGAAGTCCATAGATAAATGAGTCCATGGACGCTCCGGAAGTTTCAAGGGTAAAAGGGTCCCAGACGGACGGGTATGAGGGGTTTTAGAGCGAGCACACACCCCACATGACGCGACAAAAGTTATAACATCTTTATTAGCATTAGGCCACCAAAACCGGCGAGAAAGGAGATCTAAAGTAGCCTTACTCCCTGGATGTCCTGCTAGAGCAGAATTATGATGTGCCTCAATAACCTTTTGTCTCAACAGATTTGGGACAAACAGTCTCCCTGGAGGTCCTGCAGGGGCGTCCCCCTGAGCCTCTAACACCTCCTCCTCAAGCTCAGAAAATACAGCCGACACTACCACCCCCTCCTGAAGGATAGGACTCGGGTCATCCGTTTTCCCGGCCCCTGGGAAACTGCGAGACAAGGCATCAGCCTTTACATTCTTAGACCCCGGGCGATAAGTGACGACAAAATTAAACCTGGTAAAAAACAACGACCATCGAGCTTGTCTGGAATTCAGACGCTTAGCGGATTCCAAATACAACAGGTTCTTGTGATCAGTAATAACGGTAACCGGGTGGACTGCCCCCTCCAAAAAGTGACGCCATTCTTCAAAAGCTAACTTAATGGCCAAAAGTTCCCTATTGCCGATATCATAATTCCTTTCGGCGGACGACAATTTCTTAGAAAAGAAAGCGCACGGATGCCATTTACCAGGGGACGGACCCTGGGACAATATAAGCACCCACCCCTACGTCAGACGCATCCACCTCCACAATGAACGGCTGAGATGCATCTGGTTGGATGAGAACGGGTGCCGAAGCAAAACATTTCTTCAAAGAGGAAAAGGCTTGGCAAGCTTTGTCCGACCATTTAGAAAAATCCGTCCCTTTTCTTGTCATGTCAGTGAGAGGTTTGACGACAGATGAGAAATTACAAATAAATTTCCGGTAGTAGTTAGCAAACCCCAAAAAACGCTGCAGAGCCTTAAGATCCCCTGGCTGATCCCATTCAAGCACTGCTCTCACCTTTTCAGGGTCCATACGGAAACCGGAGGCTGACACCAAAAAACCCAAAAACTGAAGTTCCTGTACGGCAAAAACACACTTCTCCAGTTTGGCGTATAGTTTATTGTCTCGCAAGATCTGCAACACCTGTCTCACATGCTCCTGATGAGACACAAGATCTGGCGAGTAAATTAAAATGTCGTCCAAATATACAACCACAAACAGCCCCACAAGGTGACGAAAAATGTCATTAACAAAATGTTGGAATACTGCTGGTGCAGTAGTCAGACCAAAAGGCATGACTAGGTTCTCATAATGTCCCTCCGGCGTGTTAAACGCCGTTTTCCACTCATCCCCCTCTTTTATCCTAATCAGATTATACGCCCCCCTGAGATCCAATTTAGAAAACCATTTGGCGCCAACAATTTGATTGAAGAGATCAGGAATAAGAGGGAGTGGATACGGATCTCGAACAGTAATCCGATTAAGTTCGCGGAAATCCAAGCAAGGGCGTAGGCCTCCATCTTTCTTCTTCACAAAGAAGAACCCCGCGGCTACTGGGGAAGATGAAGGTCTAATATGCCCTTTGGCCAGACTTTCAGAAATATAATCTTTCATAGCCTGCCTCTCAGGACCAGAAAGATTATACAACCTAGCTTTAGGCAACTTAGCATCAGGAAGGAGATTAATAGAGCAGTCATACACGCGATGAGGAGGCAACTCCTGACACCCCGCCTCAGAGAAAACATCCCCAAAATCCTCCAAAAAAGGAGGCAATGTACTAGGCACGACCGCACTGATGACTGTGTTCATGCAGTTGCTTTTGCAAAACTCACCCCATTGGCTTATTTCTCTGGACTGCCAATTAATCACAGGGTTATGTTTAACCAACCAAGGAAGTCCCAACACAATGGGAGTAGGTAGACCCTCCAACACATAATAAGATAATTGTTCCCTATGTATTGCCCCTACCCGAAGGTCAATGTTATGAACCTCATGAACAAAGCTACCTTGGCCGAGAGGCCTGGCGTCAATGGAGAATATAGGGATCGGTTTGACCAATACACTCAGATGCATACCTTGAGCCTGAGCAAACTGAGCGTCAACCAGATTAGCCCCGGAACCACTATCAAGAAGAACAGACAATCTCTCCACTCTCGTACCAACTACCACCTCCACTGGTACAAGGAACTGAGAAGAACTGGCGGATGAAATACATACTCCCAGGTTGTCGTCCACCACACAACCTGGGATTAACAGTTTTCCGGCGACTTTTGGCTCAACAAGGCACGGGATGGACATTCTCCAACAAAATGTCCCTCTTTCCCGCAGAAAAAACATCTTCTAGTCCTGCGGCGTACCGCCAATCCCCTCCTACGAAATGATGTCCCTCCCAACTGCATAGGCTCATCCGAACAGACAAGGGAACCTCAACATAAGGGACTTTAGTGGTAGGTGGAGAAACAACAGGGAGTGGGGTTACCTCACCCCTCTCCCGAAGCCGTCTATCAGTACGGATAGCTAAGGCCATAGCAGCCTCCAGAGAAGGAGGAGACTCATACTGAGCCAAAACGTCTTTTAATTTATCAGAAAGCCCATGACAAAACTGGCTCCTAAGAGCTGGGTCATTCCACTGAGTATCTGTGGCCCATCTACGAAACTCAGAAGCAAATTCCTCTGCCGGACGATCTCCCTGCTGTATCTTACATAATTTTGTCTCAGCAAGAGAGACCCGATCTGGGTCATCATATACCAATCCCAGGGCAGTAAAAAATTGATCTACAGACAGTAGAGCCGGGGATCCCGGAGGAAGGGAAAATGCCCAGGATTGAGGGTCCCCTTGCAGAAGTGAGATAACAATTCCCACTCTCTGCTCCTCACTCCCTGATGATCGAGGCCGAAGCCGAAAATACAATTTACATGCCTCCCGGAAGGTGAAAAATTTGTCTCGCCCACCAGTGAACCTGTCCGGGAGAGCTACTTTAGGTTCAACTCTGGTTTGCTCCAGGGGAGACAAAACTTTGGACTTAATGTCCGTCAGCTCCATGGATAATCCCTGCAACTGCAGAGCCAGCTGGGCTACTGGATCCATGGTAACTGGAGATAATTTTTATGGCCAGTGAAAATGTCACGCTGTCTAATGATATGTATACAATGTCAGAAAACTATTAATACAGGAACAACACTCTATACAACAACTAGTATAGCAACATCAGCATGTAAGTATAGAATAGATTTACCTGACACGATATCTGCTGAACTCAGGGTTAATCTTGAGGACTTGATGAGCTGAAACAGGAAAGAGGTGGACCGGGATCTAACCTGACCCTAAACTGGGGTCCTAACTAATCCCTCACCTTGGAGGTACTGATAATGGTTCAGAGGTCCAAGTCTCCAACCTAACCCTGTCTCCTATCAGACCCTGAACCCTGTAATCAGTCCTAAGAAGGATCCTGACTACCACCAAAGGGATATGGGCTGATCTCAGCTAAATACACAGATTAGACATATAAGACAGACAGGATAACACTCGCTTGCATACACACTCAAACACCAAAGGAACATAAATGGTCTGGGAAATAAACTCTAACCAAGTTGAGCTTAGAACAACTAAGGAGCTCACAACTAAAGTCTATACAGATTCATTCCTATCTGTGGTCTGCATGAAGGTTTCACTGGCAACTCCCCAAGCAGACAACCAGGAATTTAAAGGAAACCAATCAACAAATAATCAATTGCAGCTGGGAGAAACTGCACCCAGTCCCAGCACCGAGCACAGACAGAATTAACTCCCTAGCTGCCAAACACAAAGAAACAGCAGCTCAGCTGTGAGAAGTCAAAATGTGCAACCGTGACGATCTTCGTGGCAATGCACACATGACACTTTACTGTCTGAACAGATCCGAATATATCTCAGAGCTTGACTGTAGATGATGGATTTTTTTGTGTCTTGGATGAAAGCTGTTCCATCTAAGATATGCTGGACGTCCTGTGGGCTTATGGTAAATTGATGTTTGTATGGCGTTGTACTTGATGTATATGGTCAAGTCCAGAAAATGTATTTGAGATTTTGAAAAGTTGAGGGTGAGCTTGATGGTTGGGTGGTATTTATTGAAGTTATTGTGGAAGGTGAGCAGATCATCTTTTGAGCCTGTCCAGATTATTAGCAGATCATCAATGTAGCGGAAGTATGCAAGAGGTTTAATAGAGCAAGATGACAAAAACTCCTCCTCCAGTTTCGCCATAATAGGTTGGCATATTGTGGGGACATTTTGCTTCCCATGGCGCTGCCCATACACTGTTGGTATAAATTGTTCCCAAAAGAAAAATAGTTGTGATGAAGCACAAACCTGATGAACTGCAGTGTTGGTTCTGTGGTCAGATTGTTCTTTTGAAGGAAATATTTGCATGCTGCAATTCCATCCTCATGTTGGAATAGAGAGACTCTACATCCATGGTGGCTAGTATCGTGTCCTCCGGAAGTGGGCCCAGCGCTGACAATTTGCAAAGAATATCCGTGGTGTCCTGGATATAGCTGGTGTGCTCCTCACCAAGGGTTTCAGAATGTTCTCCATCTAGCCGGAGATATTCTCAGTTAAAGTCCCAATACCAGAGATGATAGGCCTCCCAGGATTACCTTCTTTACTTATTTTAGGCAACATGTAGAAGGTACCTGTTTTGGGATTGCCTGGTATTAGTTCCAGTGGTGTGGATGAAGTAGAATCAAATCCATTGATGATACATGTTAGTTCCTCTGTGTATTGTTTGGTGGGATCTTCCTGAAGTGGAGTGTAGTATTTTATATCCAAGAGTTGTCTGTTTGCTTCCTGGATGCAATCTGTCATGTTCATGATGACTACAGATCCTCCTTTGTCCGCTGGTTTGATGATGATATTGTTGTTGGCTTTTAAGGATTGTATGGCTTTTCTTTCCTCCATACTGATATTGTTTGGCACTTTATGGTGTCTGTCCAAAATGTCAGATTTAACTTTTTTGCGGAAACAGTCTATGTAATGATCCAGAGTTTGGTTGTGTCCATGTTGCGGGGTCCAGTTTAGGCACTGTCACACTTAGCGATCGCACTAGCGATCACGACAATGACACGACCTGGCGAGATCGCTAGTGCGATCGCTATGTGGTCGCTAGTTAGCTTCCAAACACATCTCATCAGCGATCTGTATAACGACCTCTGCGGTCGTTGGGAAAACCTAGTCCCACCTGCGACGCTGGTAAAGTCATTCATAAAGGGTGTCACACTCAGCAATTCAGGCTCACCAGCGGGACACCAACGACCAAAAAACGGCTCAGAACGTTCATAAGCGATCAGCGACATCGCAGCAGGGGCCACATCGCTTCTACATGTCACACACAGCTAAAGTCGCTAACGAGATCTCTACTGCGTCATAAAATTGGTGACGCAGTAGCGATCTCGTTAGCGATCTCGCTTAGTGTGACAGTACCTTAAGTCCTCTTTTTCTTTTTTGCTGTGTCATTCACATTGTCTTGTGAAGTGATATCTGCATGGTTATGAAAGAATTCTTTGAGTCGCAATCTGCGGAAGAATTCCTTGATGTCACTACAGAACTGAGCCTGTTATGTTTTGGTAACTGAGGAGAAATAGCAAAAAATAGCAAAAGCGGTAATACACCAGAGAGGCTGGAACCTATTGGATTGCAGTAACCTGAACTAACCACACAACTAGAGGTAGCCGTGGAGCGTTCCTACGGTGATCCTAGAAGCCTCGTCACAGCCTGAGAGATAACTACACCTAAGGCAGAAAGATGAAAACTATCTGCCCCGGAGCAGATCCCCAAAGAAAATAGGAAGCCCCCAAACATGTAATGGCGGTTAGACAAGAAGAAAGCACGGACACAGATAGAAAATAGAATGAGCAAACGCTGGTGCCCAATCTGTCTAGACAGAAAAGTACAGGAAAGAATTCTGACAGTAATCCAAAAAAAAACCTAACAAAAATACCAACACTTCTGATTGCCAAAAAAACTGAGATCACACGATCTCATCCACCTAAATCAGATCTCTGGTGTAACAAAACGCTATTCAGCAAATAAAAAGTAACAAAGGAGCAAAGCAAAAGTGCAGACACAAACGGAGCACAATTGCAACGCCAGACCCCCAAAAGGGGACAGGCTGCAGTCCACTGCAAGCAGCAAACCAGCAGAGAAAATCAAACAGAGGAAAAAAAAAACAGCAAACACTTATCTGAAGGAGAGCAGGAAACTAGCAGTGCTTCAAGCAAGACCAGAAGGAACAATTGATAACCGGCAAGGCTGCTGGGAACTCAGGCCACTTATATCCTACCATTCAGCGCCAGCTGAAGGCCATTCAGTAATCAGTTCATTACCCTCAGCAACCACCGAAAGGAAGCCCCAGCTCAGAAGCCGCCTCCAGCATATTCACAACATGAGCCGTATCAAGCTGTTTTGTAGGACAGAATGTTAGTCCCTTTGATAAAACATGCATTTCTCCTGTGCTTGGCTTGTATTGTGAGAGGTTCACAACAGAGGACAATGTATGCAAATGATTCTGTAAACAGGGCTTACCTTCAGTTACATTGAGACCTGCTTTCTTCCTGAGTCTGTCCAGTTTCTTTTTCTTGTTTATAATGAGGTGATGTTGTAAATTATTGTAGAATTCCTGTAGCGTCTCCTTGATGAAACATGAACCCGGTCCTTGCATTTCGGTCCTGTAGGTAATTTATCTCTTTATGGATGGTCCTCTTCTTGTGGTAGAAAAATCCAATGAGATGATTCCGCAGTCTCTCAGATGATCTGTAGCAAATTTTCTGTGAAAAGTGGATGTTGTAGGTATACCTTGTTGGATTCCTTATTTAGTTTACAGTGGGGACTGACCAGTGCTGATCCCACACCCTCCCTATCTAGGGCTTAGCTCTAAGGAGATACAGGACTTAGGTTTCTTGCTCGGCGATTGGTGAGGAACCAATTTAGGGACGGTAGGGCAGGTAGGGTGTTATTAGACCTGCCTAGGGTTCTCCACTCCTTCCCTAGTTTCTGTGCTTCTTTCCCATCATCCCTTCGTGTTGCTTAGTCTTTCACACACTGTGCGTGACATTATCACCGCTGTGCATATTTAGGGAAAAAAAAACTGACACACGGTTTTATTTTTGTATGTTTTTTTCACCCAGGCATGTTTTTTTTACTTTTCTTCCCTTGGTTATGGATCCGGTTTCAGGGCTGACAGAGTAGCTACACTTTCTGTCCCTGGAGGTGACTGACCTCCGCCATGAGGTTCTGCAGCAGCAACAGTGGCATGAGGTCACTAATGTTGGGGGTTTCTGCAGGTAGGCCAGTCCAGTTGGAACCCAAGGTTGCCGTCCCGGACAGGTTTTCCAGAGGTAAAGACAAGTTTTTTGTTTTCAAGGAAGCTTGAAAACTGTATTTTAAACTTCGTCCTCACTCCTCCAGAAATGAGGAGGAACAAGTTGGTATTGTAATCTCTCTGCTACAAGGAGATCATCAATCCTGGGGTTTCTCTTTGCCGAAGGATTCGGTTTGTTTCCAGTCTGTGGAGAGATTTTTTTGGGCTAACTATGATGACCCTGACCAAGTCGCCTTGGCTGAGTCCAGGTTGTGTCGCCTTCAGCAAGGGAATCGGTCAGTGGAGATGTATAGCTCCGAATTCCGCAGATGGCCAACTGATACTAAATGGAATGACCCAGCCCTCAGAAGCCAATTTCTTCAGGACCTTACTGAAAGGTTGAAGGATGCTTTGGCAGTGTATGAAACCCCTGAGTCCTTGGAGGCTGCTATGTCGTTGGCTATATGTGTTTGTTGACAGTGAAGCTGGAGTCAGCATGATTGATGCTGAGTTTGCTAGAACTCATGGGCTGGCTTGCTGTACTTTAGTTAAGCCCATTCTATCTTCGCCATCGACTCAGCGCCATTTGTACAGAAAGCTCTGACTCAGATTGTACATAATGTAAGACTGAGGGTGGGGTCAATTCATTGTGAGATAATTCCTTGTTATGTCCTGGATGGTCTTTTCACTCCAATTGTATTGGGTCTTTGCTGGTTGGTGAAACATAATCCATTGGTGGATTGGCAAACCAGGGAGATCGATGAGTGGGGGGATTACAGCAATGAGAACTGTTTAAATATTTCTCTTTCTACAGTCTCTACAGTAACCTTACCTGCATTTTTGTGGGTTTTGAGAACGTTTTTTTCTGAGGGGGTGTCAGGATTTGCCTCCTCAGCATACATATGACTGTTCTATTAACATAACCCCTGGAGCTAAACTTATAAGTCTAGACTGTATAATCTTGCTGGCCCTGAGAGACAAGCCATGAAGGATTTCATTGCGGAAAGTCTGGAGACATATCCAACCCTCATCTTCGCCTGTGGTGAAGAAAAAAGATGGTGGTCTACGTTCCTGTTTAGATTTCCGGGAATTAAAACAGATTACCATCCGAGATCCATACCCTCTTCCTCTGATTCCGGATCTATTCAGCCAGGTTGTGGGAGTTAAGGTGTTCCCCAAGTTCGATTTAAGGGAGGTCTACAACCTGGTTAGAATCAGATAAAGGGATTTACAGAGTCTGGTCACGCCTTTTGGTCTGACCAATGCATCTGTGGTAATCCAACATTTCATTAATGATATTTTCCATCATTTGGTGGGCAGGTTTGTGGTGGTCTATCTGGACCAGCTAGACAGGGAGGACAGCAGTGCAAGCAGCATCTTCTGACCTCAACATAAAAAAAAGTTGGAATGCGGAGACATTAGATCTAGAAAGTTAAACAGAAAATTAGTGATGAGCAAACGTGCTCAGATAAGGTGTTATCCCGCATGCTCGGGTGCTAACCGAGTGTCTTTGGCGTGCTCGAATAATAGGTGATCGCAACTGTATATCTTGAGGCTGTTCATCAGCCGCAGCACATGCAGGGATTGGCTGTTCGTTAACCAATCCATGCATGTGTTGCGGCTGTTGAACAGACGCGAGACATGAAGCCGCGGGAATTTGAACATGTTATTCGAGCACGCCGAATACACTTGGTTAGCACCCGAGCATGCGGGATAACACCTTATCTGAGCACGTTTGCTCATCACTACAGATAATTAATGTTTGTGTACCCAAGAATGACACGAATGAAATCCAAAAATGTTAGTATTTTGTCCAAACCTTAGCAGGTTAATCGGAGGAATAGCAAGAGAATTCATACAAGGGGAGGTGAAACACAAGTTGACTCCCAAACTGGTTACAGTGTAATTTAATTGTAGTGGTTGAGAACACCCCAGTGGGCACCTCACAATAAAAAGTGATCAAAATATCTTATGGACCTCAAAATGGTATCAATGAAAACGTCAGCTCACCGCACACAAACCGAACACTAACACAGCTCAATGGATGGAAAAGTAAAAACATGACGGGTCGCGGAAAATGGCGACACATAACAAGCATGGTTTATAAACTTCTGTGGGGTCTTTCTTCTTCATCACTTAAGACAAAATGCAAGTTTTGTTCTAATCACGGTGAAATCACACTGACCGGGAGAATGTTATATCATTCACTATTCCACCGCAGTCGGAATTTTCTTTATTCAGCACATTCTATAGTTGAATGAATGGTGTCATTCACAAATATAACAACTCGCGCCAAAGAAAACGAGCCCCGATACGGCGAAGTCAGCGGGAAATAAACAATATGCGGCTTCAGGAAGAATAGGAGAAAAAGACCAAAACCAAAATTGTCTGCTAGTGAAGGGGTTAATGCCCCTGCGCCCAGTAATGGGGAATCTCCAGCACCTACCTCCACCTGCAGAGCCTCACACCACATATATGGCTGTTCTGTGCGCACAGGACCTGTGATGAGGTCACAGGAGGGGAGGAGCCAGGGGTCACATGATCAGGGGCCTCAGTGTATGCAGGACTCTGCTGTGCTGGTTGTCATGGTGCTGGATGAGGGGAAGTTTATGTGTGGGGTCAGGAGGGGTTTACAGGGTGGATGTAGCGGAGCCGTGTGTGTACGAGGTGTATGGAGCGGAGCCGTGTGTGTACGAGGTGTACAGAGTGGAGCCACATGTGTATGAGGTGTACGGAGCAGAGCTGTGTGTGTGTATGAGAGGTACTTAACAGAGCTGTGTGTGTGTATGAGGTGTACGAGGTGTACGGAGCTGAGCCGCGTGTGTACGAGGTGTACAGAGTGGAACCATGTGTGTATGAGGTGCACAGAGCAGAGCTGTGTGTGTATGGGAGGTACTTAACAGAGCTGTGTGTGTGTACGAGGTGTACGGAGCTGAGACACGTTTGTACGAGGTGTACGGAGCAGAGCCGTGTGTGTACGAGGTGTACGAAGCTGAGCCGCGTGTGTACGAGGTGTACGGAGCAGAGCCGCATGTGTACGAGGTGTACGGAGCAGAGCCGCGTGTGTACGAGGTGTACGGAGCAGAGCCGCATGTGTACGAGGTGTACGGAGCAGAGCCGCGCGTGTACAAGGTGTATGGAGCAGAGCCGTGTGTGAACAAAGTATACGGAGCAGAGCCGCGTGTGTACGAGGGGTACGGAGCGGAGCCGTGTGTGTACGAGGTGTACGGAGCAGAGCCGCGTGTGTACGGAGCGGAGCCGTGTGTGAACGAGGTGTATGGAGCAGAGCCGTGTGTGTACAAGGTGTACGGAGCAGAGCCGTGTGTGTACGAGGTGTACGGAGCAGAGCCGTGTGTGTACAATGTGTTCGGAGCGGACCCGTGTGTGTACAGTGTGTATGGAGCGGAGCCGTGTTTGGGACTATGTGTATAACTATGTCACTTACACAGGGCGTGTGCATTTCGATCTATATACACACACACACACTACATGGGCAAAAATATTGGACACATCTTTTTTTTTTATGTTTCACAACCTCCGGATCGATCCAGAGCCATGGCGGCTTGATGGATGAAAGATGTGTAGGAAGATCGATCTTGTGCAGCCTAGATAGTATCAAAATAACCTATCAAGCAATTTTCTTCCAGTTTTTCCTGTCATGCTTCTTGTGCACAGTTTTTGTGCTGATGGTAACGTCAGAGGAGGTTTGGACTCTGCAGCTATGGAGTCAGTAGAATGTTGGCAAATTTTACATTGTCTCTACTGTTTGGCTGAGTTGATGATGGTGTAATATTTAGGAGTGAAGAAACTTCATAAAAAAAAAGTCAGGGGCACAACACAGATAACAAGCAGAGTGCAGGTAATTTAAAAATATTTCTTTCATAGCCAGTAAAAAAAATAATTATAAAAATTGGGATTTGTAAGTAGTTCATACCTTTTAATGCAGGGGTGAGGAACCTTTTTTGTGCCAAGGGCTATTTGGAAATTTCTACCATCATTCGGGGACTGCACAAAATTATCAACTTGAAAATTACCCTACTATATTTGATCAAACAATTAACTCACCCCTAATGTGGCTGCAGAAGATTCTCTTTGGTACAGCTTTGCTGTTAGGTGATGTTGAGCATGTTGTTTCTCTCAACTGCTTTTCCAGATTTGAGTAAGTCTGGAGCACCGTCAACTCTTTGTGATGAGTTTTATAAAGCATATACATCATATAGGAGACGCTGGCACTGCTGTATACAAATCACATATGAGACGCTAGGACTGCTGTATATAAATCACATAGGAGACGCTTTGCTGTATATACATCGCATAGGAGATGCTGGGACTGTCGTATGTTAGAACTCTCCTGTTAGGTTTTTTCTATCTTGCTGGTCACATGACCTTTTTTGCCTATTTAATCCTGCTCCGCCCTTCTGGCTTTGCTGGACTTCATTGTAATTTTTACTCTTAAGCTAGCCAGGTGCTTTGTTACCTTACTCAATTAGTTTTGCTTGGTCTTCGGACCTCTATGTTCTATGTTGTTTGTTTGTCTTTTACTGCTACAACTTCTGTTAGGAGGTGTCCATCTTTCTCCCAGTCCCTAGTTCTTGTAGGGTTCCCTCCCTCGCATATATAGGTCTTCGTACAGACTAGCTGAGGACTTTAGCGGGTCTGATCGCAGGGTCAGGTTCCCCGTTACATCGTAGGGATCTAGCTTAGTTCTATCGTAGGGACTAGTGTTGAGCGATACTGCTCGATATCTAAAAATTCGGATCGGAATGGTATCGCCGATATCACTAAATATCGGCGATATCCGATTCCGATACCGGAAGTCCCATGTAAGTCTATGGGAACAAAATATCGCAACTAAAAAAAACCTTTATTTCCTTGTAAACACTAAATATACACACATAGAATACATATATATATATTATATACATGTCATTGTGACATATATATATACATATATGTATAGTTTATACACTTCTACATAGTAAAATATCCTCTGAATCAATTGCCGGGTAAAGCCGGCTTCTGTGAAAAGACAGAAGCACCCGACATGAAATGACACTTGGTGTACATAGGGTTAACCATGTCTTTTCATGTCGTTTGCAATCTGATTTGCACAAACAATTACATCAGTCTATGTGTGCAAAATTTCACACCTGTAGGGGTTAATTAAAGGTGTAAATTCGTTGTAAAAAAAAACGGACTTTTTGCTACGAATTTACACCTTTAATTAACCCCTACAGGTGTGAAATTTTGCACACATAGACTGATGTAATTGTTTGTGCAAATCAGATAGCAAAGGACATGAAAAGACATGGTTAACCCAATGTACACCAAGTGTCATTTCATGTCGGGTTCTACATTTTCACAAAAGCCGTCAATTGAATTAGCGGCTATTATACTATGTAGAAGTGTATGAACTATAAATATATATATATATGTGTCACAAATTCAATAACATGTATTATATATATATAATAATATATATATATATATATATATATATATATATATATATATATATATATATATGAGGTGTAAAATTGTTTAAAAAAAATGCGTGGGCTCCCGCCCTATTTTCGCAACCAGACAGACAAAGCCAGCGAATGGGGGCAGATAATAATAGCCCAGAGAGGGACCATTATTTTTGGCCCCCCCTGGCTACTAACATCTGCCCCCAGACACCCCAGAAAAGACAAATCTATAATTAGATTCGCCCTTTCTGGCACTTTGCCCGTCTATTCCCATTGCCCTGTAGCGGTGGCGAATGGGTTAATATGGGGTTAAAGCCACATTGCAATTGAAAGGTGACCTTAAGCCAGGTTAATAATTGAGAGCTGTCAATTAGACAACTATCAATTATTAATCCTATTGCATGAAATAAAAATAAAACACACACACTTTAATTAAAAATCATTTTAATGAAATAAAGACACATGTTTTTGACCATCTTTTATTTGACTGCAAAAACCATTTCCTGTAATAAAAATAAAATAAAAAAGCAAAATTATTCTTACCTATCCCATGCACAGTCAGGTCCCACGGTGTAATCCTTCAGAAAGGGTTAATGTTTACTGCAGGGACCGCAGCTAATGCTGCAGCCTCACAGTAAACCCCCAAATGAATGAGTTCCTCTCCTGGCTGACAGGAGAGGAAGTGGAAAGCTTAATTGATTGCTTTCCACTTTCACTTCAGGTCAGCCAGGGACACAATCAGTGACGTCAGAGGGAACTGATTAACAAAAATAGGGGTTCCCTTCGAATAAAAGATGGCGTCGGGTCCCCCCTATTTTTGTTAACCAGCCTGATGAAGCAGACCGCTGAGGCCTGGATTTTCAGGCTGTTAAGGAGCCAAGATCCATGGACCTTGCCAGCCTGATAATACCAGGCCACAGCAGTCTGCATATCTTGGCTGATTAACAAAAATAGGGGATCCCCTCGAAAAAAATTGGCGTGGGGTCCCCCCTATTTTTGTTAACCAGCCAGATGAAGCAGACCGCTGAGGCCTGGTTTTTCAGGCTGGTAAGGATCCAATATCCATGGACCTTGCAAGCCTGATAATACCAGGCCACAGCAGTCTGCTTAGCTTGGCTGGTTAACAAAAATAGGGGATCCCCTCGAAAAAAAAAACGGCGTAGGGGTCCCCCTATTTTTGTTAACCAGCCAAGTAAAATGCAGACTGCTGCGGCCTGGTATTAAAAGACTGTCAAGGCCCATGGATTTTGGCCCTCAACAGCCTGATAATACCAGGCTACAGCAGCCCCACATTTGGCGCATCAAAAGATGTGCCAATTGTGGCACTTTACCCGGCTCTTCCCACTGCCCTGTAGCGGTGGCAAGTGGGGTAATAAGGGGTTAATGTCACCGTTGATTGCACAGTGACAATAAGCCCGGTTAATAATGGAGAGGTGTCAATAAGACACCGATCCATTATTAATCCCAAAGTTATTAAATGTATAAAAAAAAGACAAAGCAAGAAAAAAGTCTTTTAATGAAATAAAAGAGACAACACAGTTTTCATTAATTTTATTATACACTCATTCCTGCGACGCCATCGATCTCCTGTAAAAAAAGAAAAAAAACAAACCAACAGTATACCACCTGTCCGACGCAGTCCATAGTAACGACAGTCCCACGACGATCCAGCTCTGCTACATCGCAATGAGAGGCAGAGCCTGTCATCGCAACGCAGCACAGCTGATTACCTGCTTCCCCGGCGGTGACGTCATCGGACTGACTGCTTTACGGCCGGGATTACCCAGCAGTCACTGCGGTTATCGCGAGAAACTGCATGTGACCGCCGGGGAAAGATGATGGCGGCCATGAAGCAGTCCAGCCCGTGACCGCCGGAGATCTTCTGCCAGGTAAGTGCCGCTGACTCCTGACAGACCCGACCGACGGACACTGACAGTGACAGTGACAATCCCGATTCCGGTATCCGATAAGACGAAAATATCGGAACTAAGTATCGAAAGGCCGATAGAGCTAATATCGGCCGATCCCCGATACTTGCGGTATCGTATCGCTCAACACTAGTAGGGACAGATTTCCCTTCTTTCCTTAGTACTTGTAGCAGAACATAACAGTAAGTCCAGCCCAAAAATATCTCTAAGGAAAGATTTCCAGTTTCCATCATGGTGTCGGTTCAGGACTTGGCTCAACGCCTGCAGGGACTCTCCCTGGAGGTAACCGAGCTCCAGCAACATGTGAGTAGCTGTTCTGGGGCACTTTTCGTGGAGCCAAAGGTACGTTTGCCTGATTTATTTTTTGGTGAACAACAAGATTTTTTTTCTTCTAAAAATGCTTGCTTGTTGTATTTTTGTTTGAGACCCAGATCCTCTGGTGATGAATCGCAGCGCATAGGGTTCATAATGTCACTTTTGCGCAAAGAACCTCAGGAATGGGCCTTTCTCTGCAACCTAGTGATCCATGCTTTAGATCAGTGGATAGTTTTTTTCGCTTTGGGGTTATTGTATGATGATCCTGATCGTGTCTCATCAGCTGAGACAGAATTGAGACGTTTGAGACAGGGATCAGGTAATGTGGAAAAATATTGTACTCAATTCCGTCGGTGGTCTACTCAGGTGGGGTGGAACGATTCAGCTTTGAAAAGTTTGTTTCTTGCAAGGCTAGGTGAAAGGGTTAAAGATTTGCTGATTGCTTATCCCATACCTGGTAACTTGCAAGAGGCTATGCAATTAGCTATACGGGTGGATAGGAGACTGCGTGCAAGGGTTAATGAGAGTAAATCCTCTGCCATGTCAGCTCCAAGTCTTGAGAGGGTCTGTATTGACATTGGAGAGCCGATGGAGATTGGAGAGATGGCACCCCGCTCTCAGGAAAAAGACCGCAGGTTTTCTGAAGGTTTGTGCTTTTATTGCGGCAAATCTGACCATTTCAAAGAACTGTGTGCTTCGTATGAACAAAGAAAAAAAAAAAAGGTTAGTTCCGCCCGTATAGCCTGTTTAAACACTAAAGGTGTCTTTCTTTCTGCCTCTACTGCTGCTCAGGAAGAATTAATGGAATTTCGGGTATTTGTCGATTGTGGTTCTACTCTGAATGTGATTGATGGGGGATTCTTGGAAAAACTTAAATTAAAACCCAAACCTTTGTCATCCCCTATTGCCGTAGTTTCTGTTGATGGCTCTCCCTTGAAGAATGTTACTCACAAGGTCTGTGAATTTCCCCTCACTATTAATGGTGTTCACCAAGAGAATTTGGATTTGGTAGTATTGAATAATTTGCCTTCTCCGGTGGTTTTGGGGTTACCCTGGTTAAAATTGCACAATCCTGTACTGGATTGGTCTACCATTGAAATTAAGTTCTGGAGCCCTAAGTGTTATGACAAGTGTTATAACGGGCGTATTGCTGCTGTGGATAAAGGGGAATTATCTGTACCTATCCAGGATTTTTGGAAAGTTTTTTCTGAGAAGGAATCACAGATTTTACCTCCCCATAGAGACTATGATTGTACTATTGAATTTGTTCCTGGAGCGACTCTTCCTAAAAGTCGTTTATTTAATCTTACTATTCCTGAGAGAAAGGCTTTGGAAGGAATACATACAGACAAGCTTGGCCGCCGGTCACATTAGGCCTTCCAAGTCTCCTGTGGCTGTTGGATTTTTTTTTGTTAAAAAAAAGGACGGCGGTTTACGTCCTTGTTTGGACTTTCGTGAGATTAATACAATTACTGTACACAATCCTTACCCACTGCCATTGATTCCTGATTTGTTTAACCAGTTAGCGGGGGCCAAGTGGTTCTCTAAAATTGATCTTCGGGGGGCATACAATTTGTTGCGCATGAAGGAGGGTGACGAATGGAAGACTGCTTTTAACACTCCTGTGGGTCATTTTGAGAATCTGGTTATGCCTTTTGGTCTTACCAATTCTCCTGCATTTTTTTCAGAATCTTATTAATGACATCTTTAGACCTTTGATCGGCAAAAATGTGGTTGTGTATTTGGATGACATTTTGATTTATTCGCCGGATCTGGAGTCTCATTGGCGGAGCGTTCGTGAGGTATTACACGTATTGGTTGACAATTCGCTTTTTGCTAAGCTGGAGAAATGTGAGCTTGCTGTACAGAGAATTAGTTTTTTGGGCTACATTATCTCCAACGAAGGTTTTGAGATGGACCCGGTGAAAGTTCAAGCTGTGCAGGAATGGCCTAGGCCTATTGGTTTGAAATCATTACAGAGGTTTTTGGGTTTCGCCAATTATTATAGAAAGTTCATTAAAAATGTTTCTATTATTGTCAAACCACTGACCGATCTCAACAGGAAAGGTGCTAATGCGGTTCAGTGGACTACTGAGGCCATTGAAGCTTTTGTGTTTCTAAAGGAGAGGTTCAGCTCTGCTCCCATCCTTATGCAGCCTGATGTGACTAAACCGTTTTTGGTTGAGGTTGATGCTTCTTCTGTGGGGGTCGGCGCGATGTTGTCTCAGGAAAACAGGGATGGAGTACATCCCTGTGCCTTTTTTTCAAAAACATTTTCTGAGACTGAACTGAATTACGATATTGGTAATCGGGAATTGTTGGCTATTAAACTCGCATTTGAACACTGGCGTCATCTCTTGGAAGGTGCTGAATTTCCCGTTCAGGTTTTCACTGATCATAAAAATCTGATCTATCTTGATGCTGCCAAACGCTTGAATGCCCGTCAGGCTAGGTGGGCACTGTTTTTCTCGCGGTTTAATTTTTCCGTTACTTACATCCCAGGTACTAAGAATGTTAAAGCCGATGCTTTGTCTCGCAGCTTTTCTCCCATGGTTGGTGCTGAGGAGGAGGAGAACATTTTACAAGAAGGGGTTGTGATTGCTGCTTTGGACTCTGTGTTGGAAGATGAGATTCTTAAAGCACAGGAGAATGCCCCATCTAACACTCCCCATGGGAGGTTGTTTGTGCCTGGGACCTTTAGGAGAGATTTGTTTGTTGAGTGTCATGAGTCTTGGTTGGCAGGTCATCCTGGAATCTCTGAGACCAAGAGACTTGTGGGTCGCAGTTTTTGGTGGCCTGGATGGCAGAAGGAAGTCATTAAGTGGGTGCGTCAATGCACTGTGTGTGCTAGATCTAAGTCTTCACATACTCCTGCTGCGGGGTTGCTTTGCCCTCTGGAGATCCCTAGTGCACCTTGGACACATTTGGCTATGGACTTTATTACTGACCTTCCCCCTCTGAGGGTTTCACTGTCATCTGGGTGGTCGTGGACCGTTTTAGCAAGATGTGTCACTTGGTTCCTTTCATCAAACTGCCTGCGCTAAGACTCTCGCTAAGGCCTTTGTCAAGGAAATTGTCAGACTACATGGCGTTCCTACTGACATTGTTTCTGATAGGGGACCTCAGTTCGTGGCTCGTTTTTGGCGCGCCTTTTGTGACAGGTTGGGAGTTCATTTGTCGTTTTCATCCGGATATCATCCTGAGTCTAATGGCCAGACAGAAAGGAAAAACCAGGATGTTGAGCAGTTCTTGCGTTGTTTCGTGGCAGACAATCAAGAGGGGTGGTCTGAGTTTATGCCACTTGCTGAATTTGCTCTTAACAACCATACATCCTCTTCTGCTGGTTGTTCGCCTTTTTTTGTTGTACTGGGAGACATCCGTCGTTTGGGTCATTCTCCAAATTGGTATCGGCCGTGCCTGAAGAGGAGAATTTTTCCGGTGATTTGGAGAGAGTTTGGACGGATGTGCGTGGTAATCTTCAGGAGGCTAACAGAAAATCTAAAAGGTACTTTGATAGGAAACGGCAAGAGGTTTTGTTTGCTATTGGTGACATGGTTTGGTTATCCTTTAAGAATCTGAGGTTGAGGATTCCTTCTAAAAATTGGGTCCCAAGTTTGTAGGGCCCTTTAAGGTGCTTCAGGTTGTTAACCAATTGGCTGTTAGGTTGGAGGTTCCTACCTCCTGGAAGATTAATCCAGTGTTTCATGTTTCTCTGTTGAAAAGAGCTGATGTGTCGGATGGAGACGCCTCTGCCACTGTTCCCCCGGTGGTGGAGGACGGGGAATATGAAATTTCCCGCATCCTAAATTCTAGACGGTATAGAGGGAGTTTGCAGTATCTCGTCGCTTGGAAGGGTTTTGGACCCGAGGATAACTCATGGGTGAGGGCGGATGATGTTTCTGCGTCCAGACTTGTCAGAGCGTTTCACAAGAGGTTTCGGGGTAAGCCTGGGCCTAGGGGATCCGGAGGATCCACTTAGAAGGAGGGGTACTGTTAGAACTCTCCTGTTAGTTTTTTTCTATCTTGCTGGTCACATGACCTTTTTTTGCCTATTTAATCCTGCTCCGCCCTTCTGGCTTTGCTGGACTTCATTGTAATTTCTACTCTTAAGCTAGCCAGGTGCTTTGTTACCTTACTCAATTAGTTTTGCTTGGTCTTCGGACCTCTATGTTCTATGTTGTTTGTTTGTCTTTTACTGCTACAACTTCTGTTAGGAGGTGTCCATCTTTCTCCCAGTCCCTAGTTCTTGTAGGGTTCCCTCCCTCGCATCTATAGGTCTTCATACAGACTAGCTGAGGACTTTAGCGGGTCTGATCGCAGGGTCAGGTTCCCCGTTACATCGTAGGGATCTAGCTTAGTTCTATCGTAGGGACAGATTTCCCTTCTTTCCTTAGTACTTGTAGCAGAACATAACAGTGTATATACATCACATAGGAGACACTGGAACTGCTGTGTATACATCACATAGGAGACGCTTGTACTGCTGTATATACATCACATAGGAGACACTGGGACTGCTGTATATACATCACATAGGAGACACTGGGACTGCTGTATATACATCACATAGGAGACACTGGGACTGCTGTATATACATCACATAGGAGACACTGGGACTACTGTATACACATCACATAGGAGACACTGGGACTACTGTATATACATCACAGGAGATGCTGGGGCTTGCGTATATACATCACATAGGAGACACTGGACTGCTGTATATACATCACAGGAGACGAGTCATCACTCAGGAGGGCTGGGGTCGTAGATATCACTGTGGAGGACTTGGACATAGACCTCACTGGGGAGGACTGCGGGCATATACATCACTGGGGTCTGGGTGCATATACATCACTGGGAGGGCTGGGGGTCATATACATAACTGGGTTCTGAGTGCATACAGTACAGACCAAAAGTTTGGACACACCTTCTCATTAAAAGATTTTTCTGTATTTTCATGGCTATGAAAATTGTAGAATCACACTGAAGGCATCAAAACTATGAATTAACACGTGGAATTATACATTACACTTTACAAAAAAGTGTGAAACAACTGAAAATATGTCTTATATTCTAGGTTATTCAAAGTAGCCACCTTTTGCTTTGATTATTGCTTTGCACGCAGAAAAGGTGAACGGATGGACTCTACATGCCTGGTTCCCACCGTGAAGCATGGAGGAGGAGGTGTGATTTTGTGGGGTGCTTTGCTGGTGACACTGTTGGAAATTTATTCAAAATTGAAGGCATACTGAACCAGCATGGCTACCACAGCATCTTGCAGCAGCATGCTATTCCATCCGGTTTGCGTTTAGTTGGACCATCATTTATTTTTCAACAGGACAATGACCCCAAACAAACCTCCAGGCTGTGTAAGGGCTATTTGACCAAGAAGGAGAGTGTTGGGGTGCTACGCCAGATGACATGGCCTCCACAGTCACCAGACCTGAACCCAATCGAGATGGTTTGGGGTGAGCTGGACCGCTCACCGCTTCAATTTTGAATAAATCCCCAACAGTGTCACCAGCAAAGCACCCCCACACCATCACACCTCCTCCTCCATGCTTCACGGTGGGAACCAGGCATGTAGAGTCCATCCGTTCACCTTTTCTGCGTGCAAAGCAGTAATCAAAGCAAAAGGTGGCTACTTTGAAGAACCTAGAATATAAGACATATTTTCAGTTGTTTCACACTTTTTTGTAAAGTGTAATGTATAATTCCACATGTGTTAATTCATAGTTTTGATGCCTTCAGTGTGATTCTACAATTTTCATAGTCATGAAAATACAGAAAAATCTTTGAATGAGAAGGTGTGTCCAAACTTTTGGTCTGTACTGTATATATCACTGGGGAGGACTGCGGCATAGACATCACTGGGGTCTGGGTGCATATACATCACTGGGAGGGCTGGGGGTCATATACATAACTGGGTTCTGAGTGCATATATATAACTGGGGAGACTGGGGGCATAGACTGGCCAGCATGAGGATGTAATCCTTTAATGCATTTGCACGTAGTGTTTTGTAGTGAATAATGCGTGCGCGTGCTCGAAGTGCAAATGGGGGCCACAGAAAAGGTTCCCCACCCCTATTTTAATGGCTAACTGAAAAGGTGATGGAAAATAGCTTCCAAGACTACTTTCAGTGCTGCTTGGAAGTTTGTGAATCCTTCAGAATTTTCCATAATTCTGCATAAATTTGACCTAAAAGTACATTATATTTTTACGCGTCTTTAAAAGTTAATAAAAGAGAAACAAATCAAGCTAATTAGTCAAAAATATTAGACTGTCATTTTTCAAACTAAGAAAATGACAAAACTTGAGCTATAAACATAATAAGCAAATGCTCTGCAGTAAATGAATAAACAGCAATAGTGCATGAAAATAATACAGGATACTTAGTTAACATAATTTTGATTAAAAAATAAATGCAAAAGCCATCCCACCACGTTACGGTGACCCTAATCGGGACGGCCCTAACCTCTAATATTAAAAACCTTACCGTTTGTCACGTGACATGCATGTGGATAAGGGCAAAGAGTTCTGAACTCAGCTAGTAGACACACAGCGATGGGGAACCCAATCAATATAATGTCCAGCTCAAAGAAAAAGCAGGCAACTCCTTTATATGAACAGTGTGCAAACTGGGGAAAAAAACAAAGAAATTAACTGGGATATAAGTTCCATGTGCATGCAGCACGTTAGTGTACTTTCCTCCCATGAGCTGCTCACTTCTAGTTCTTCGACAACACTTCAGGTTCTTTCACAGTCCTTTGATTTTGCCATTCCAAAACCTTATCATTATTCTTCTTTAACCATTAATTTGTAGTGATACTTATATCTTTTAGTCATTGTCCTGCTGCATGACCCACTTTTGCTCAAAATTCAGCTTATGGATTGCTTTCACTACATTTCCCTTTAGAATTTGTTGGTATAATTTGAAATTAATTTTTCCATCAATGATGGTAGCCGTCCTGGCCCAGATGCAGCAAAATAGGCCAAAACCATGACACAACCAGCACCGTGTTTGACAGATGGTGTGAAGCTTTTACGCTGTAATGCAGTGCTTTTCTTTCTCCATACATACATTTAAACTAAAAAATTTTGTTTTGGTCTCATCCATCCATAAAACATTGCTCCAAGATCACTTATTCATCCATAAAGCATTGCTCTAAAGATCACTTTGACAATTCCGCTGGCTTGCGCAAGTGATCTTTACAAATTGCAGACTGGCAGCAATGTTCTTTTTGGAGAGCAGTGGCATTTTCCTTGCTATCTTGCCACGCACACCATTTTACAATCACCTCCTTGAACATTAACATTAGCTAAAGTGAGAGAGGCCTTTTGCTGCTTATAAGTAACATTGGGTTCATTTCTGAACTCACAAACTATTATATGCCTTGCTCTTGGAGTGATCTTTTTTGGTAAACCACTCCTGGGAGGGTAATACTTGTCTGTAATATCCTCCATATTCATATATACTTCCAATCTGTCTGAATGTGGATGGTTTCATAACCTTTTCCAGCCTTATATGCATCAACAACTCTTCTTCTGAGGTCCTCAGAAATCTCTTTTGTTTTTGCTATGATACAGTACACTTCTATAGACATCTGTTGATAGATCTTTATAAGCCACCAAAAAGGCAATGTATAGCATGGGAGTTCAGTATCTAATAAACCAAAAAGATTGAACCACCCAATAAAATACATAAATGAATATAACTCTTTATTAGAACAATAAATAAAAACAAATGAAACAGGATAATATATGTACAGAAAATGAATATAGTATCCTAGTTACTTATGAAGTGTCATTTTATTAATAACTATTGGTATTCATACTCCCTTGTTCCATAAGAAAACCCAGTGCTATATCTACTATATGGCAGGGACAATAGCACATTACACGTAAACATGATTGAAATCATACAACGCCATTACTGATGGTATCAATGAACAGGGAATAGCAACATGTATATTTCCAAAGTGCTAACATAACAAGGACCATTGGGAAGTGTATATATAGTTTTTCTTTTTAAATATATTTTCAAAAATTTCTACATTTCTGTTTTTTTTTTCAGTAAAGATGGGGTGTAGAGTGTACAATAATGAGAAAAAATGAACTTTTTTGCATTTACCAAATTGCTGCAATGAAACAATGAGTGAAAAATTTAAAGGGGTCTGAATACTTTCTGCTGGGCTAGTCAAGAATGGTCACAGAGCTGTTCTGAAACCACTCCTTTGTTATTTTAGCTGTGTGCTTGGGGTCATTGTCTTGTTGGAAGGTGACCCTTCAGCCAAGTCTGAGGTCCAGAGCACTCTGGAAGAGGTTTTCATCCAAGATATCTCTGTACTTGGCCGCATTCATGTTTCCTTCAACAGCAACCAGTCGTCCTGTCCCTGCAGCTGAAAAACACCCCCATAGCATGATGCTGCCTCCACCATGTTTCACTGTTGGGATTGTATTGGGCAGGTGATAAGCAGTGCCTGGTTTTCTCCACACATACCGCTTAGAATTATCACCAAAAAGTTCTGTCCTCTTCTCATCAGACAGAGAATCTTATTTCTCATAGTCTGGGAGTCATTCATATGTTTTTGTTTTTTTTTTAGCAAACTCTATGCGGGCTTTCATATGTCTTGCAATGAGGAGAGGCTTCCGTCAGGCGACTCTGCCATAAAGGCCCGACTGGCGGAGGGCTGCAGTCATAGTTGACTTTGTGGAACTTTCTCCCATCTCCCTACTGCATCTGTGGAGCTCAGCCACAGTGATCTTGGGGTTCTTCTTTACCTCTCTCACCAAGGCTCTTCTCCCACGATTGCTCAGATTGGCTGAACGGCTAGGTCTAGGAAGACTTATGGTGGTCCCAAACTTCCATTTAAGGATTATGGAGGCCACTGTTCTCTTAGGAACCTTGAGTACTGCAGAAATTCTTTTGTAACCTTGGCCAGATCTGTGCCTTGCCACAATTCTGTCTCTGAGCTCCTTGGCCAATTCCTTTGACCTCATGATTCTCATTTGGTCTGACATTATTGTGAGCTGTGAGGTCTTATTTAGACAGGTGTGTGCCTTTACAAAGCAAATCCTATCTTTTTAATTAAACACAGCTGAAGGAGTAGAACCATCTCAAGGAGGATCACAAGGAAATGGACAGCATGTGACTTAAATATAAGTGTCTGAGCAAAGGGTCTGAATACTTATGATTTCAATATAACCATGCAAATATAATCACACAACCCTTTCTATGTAATTCAGTTGCCCAAGGGCTTATAGAGAGCATGAACAAGAGGAGAGACATCAAGAAAAACAATACTATATGTAACAAAAGTAAGTTTACCACAGATAACTTTAACGCATGTTTCACCAGAATGGCTTCATCGGAAAGGGTTAGATGGTTAGGTCCACTGCACATTTCATATATATCAACTACCTATAAGATACCTTACCTCAATTACCAACAGTTGCAGCTAATAACTTAGTAGATGTACCCTCCTCCCCACCTGGCTGTATACACGTGGGAACACTGCCACCATTACCACATGGATAACTGACTATGGGTCATAGGGTATCCCTGGTAATCCCGTATGTTACCCTGCCACTAGATGGTATGTCATAGCAAAGGGAGCAGAGTCTTCCAGTGGTAATGATACGTTGCCATAATGTGTGCAGCCCTGACCCTTCCCCTACACTCCATTGATGCCGGAAATGGCGCTCACGCAGTAAGCCGCTGCCATCCAATATACCGGTCTTGGTGTCAAGGTGTCACTCTGGCATGTCTCCCATACAGACACGCCCCCAGGGTCCCATCATATGGTCACGCCCAACGGGATCATGTCACATGGACACACCACGTGACATACAGGGGAAAAGCCAGGATGACGTCAAAAGAACGGCGATGGTAGCGGTGACAACATCCATAGAGAAGTGAGGGTAATGTAGCATCATTTTTTAGTTTCGGGTATATTATTTAATGACCAAGACCATTAGACAACCCTCTTTCAGTTAAAGGGCATATTACTATAATGATCATGTAAAACAAGGCAAAGAATATAAATTGGTGCAGTGAGAATATATTTATTAAATATAAGGGTGGATAGGGAATTGATAAATCCTTATTCTTTAAATACGATAGGTCACCTACATGCACTAATTGAGAAATACAGACTCTAATTTCACCTTCAAATTATCTGTTAATCCTAAAGGTTCACATACTTTTGTCACTCACAAATGTGTGATATTGGATTATGTTCCCCACTTAAAAAAATGAAAAATGTCAAAGTCAATGTTTCACTTACCGGTATTTGTTTTATTTGGCTCTCTTCATCTACTTTTAAAACTTTGAGAACCATTTCAGGGAATTAACCAACTGTGAGCGAAATATTAGTTTCAATATTAATGAGTATATTACATTAGGTCCAAGGGAGTTCTACATAGAATAAAATGTCCTTGCACTTAATATTATCTAGAATGAGTAAGGGATTGTTATTATTTGCGCAACATAAGAAATAATTTTGAGGGACATCGCTTGTCCAGACACTGCAAGCCAACATGCAGGACAAGATGATGGTTCAGTATTTTGGGATATACAGATTGTAAAGAGAAATTGAGGTGGAGATTATTTAAAGCAAACTTCACGTATTGAAAGCAAATTGAAATAGATACCTTGGCACCAAAGAGCCTGAATGATGGAATTGAACTATTTGACTTTAAATGAATAGGTACTAGCTTGTGGAGCGATAAAGTTGGCTTGCTATATAAGACACCAGTGCATGGATCATAGCCATCCCTAAATAAGGAAATCGTGTTTTCCAAAATGGAGAGAAAGTGTTATGGTAAATATTTATACTTTGCTTTATTATTTATACTTTGCTTTATTATTTAGACAATTAATATATATATTTGATAATTTTGTATTTTAGTATTGTTTTATCCCCTTCCCGACATGTGCCGTACATGTACTGCTCTGAGGGAGGTGCGTTCCCGCACAAAGAAGTATATATACGGCACAGCAATCGCGCGGCCTCATATTGAGCACCGCGGCAATCACGTTCTGGTGTTAACTGTATGTGACAGCTGACACCCCGCAATGCCTATGATCGGTGCTAGCACCGATCACGGGCATTTAACCCCTCTGATGCGGCTGTCAGTAGTGACAGCGGCACACAGGAGCATCGCACAGGGAGGGGGCTCAGTGCGTGCTTCCATCAGGACAACGCCTTGTCCTGATGGTCTCCATTGAGACCCCCGGAACCGAGATGGCCACGGGGTCCTGCAGGGAAGGTGGTGTTATGATCTGCTACAAGCACTAAGGAAAGGTGGGAATTCTGTCCCTACAATAGGACTGAGCTGGATCCCTACGATGTAACGGGGAACCTGATCCTGCGACCAGACCCGCTAAAGTCCTCAGCTAGTCTGAACGAAGACCTATAGTTGCGAGGGAGGAATCCCTACAAGATCTAGGGACTGGGTGAAAAAGGTGGACACCTCCTAACAGAAAGAGTAGCAGGGAATATAAAACAGAAAACAAATACTAAGAGATCCTAAGATCAAGCAAAACTGACAGAGTAAGGCACCTAAGCACCCGGCTAGCTTAAGAGTAGATAATACAATGAAGTCCAGCAAAGCCAGAAGGGCGGAGCCAGACTAAATAGGGTAAAAAGGTCATGTGACCAGCAAACTGAAACAAAATCTAACAAGAGGGTTCTAACAGTACCCTCCCTTCTAAGAGGACCTCCGGATCCCCTAGGACTTAGGCTTATCCGGAAACCTCTTGTGAAACGCTCTAACAAGTCTAGACGCAGAAACATCATCCGCCCTCACCCATGAGTTATCCTCGGGTCCATAACCCTTCCAAGCGACGAGGTACTGCAAACTCCCTCTATACCGTCTAGAATTTAGGATGCGGGAAATCTCATATAGCCCGTCCTCCACCACCAGGGGAACAGTGGCCGAGACGTCTCCATCTGAGACCTCAGCTTTTTTCAAGAGAGAAACATGAAACACCGGATTAATTTTCCAGGAGGTAGGAAGCTCCAACTTAACAGCAGATTGGTTAATAACCTGAAGCACCTTAAAGGGCCCTACAAACTTGGGACCCAATTTCTTAGACGGAATCCTCAAGCGCAGATTCTTAGAGGACAACCAAACCATGTCACCAATAGCAAACAACACCTCTTGTCGTTTTCTATCAAAATACACTTTGGATCTTTTGTTAGCCTCCTGAAGATTACCACGCACATCAGTCCAAACTCTCTCCAAAACACCAGAAAAATTCTCCTCTTCAGGTACAGCCGATCCCAACTTGGAAAATGACCCAAAAGACGGATGTCTCCCAGTACAACAAAAAAAAGGCGAACAACCAGCAGAAGCGGATGTATGGTTGTTAAGAGCAAACTCAGCAAGTGGCAGAAAATCACCCCTCTTGATTATCAGTCACAAAACAACGCAAGAACTGCTCAACATCCTGGTTTTTCCTTTCTGTCTGGCCATTAGACTCAGGATGATATCCGGAAGAAAACGACAAATGAACTCCCAACCTGTCACAAAAAGCGCGCCAAAAACGAGCCACAAACTGAGGTCCCCTATCGGAAACAATGTCAGTAGGAACGCCATGTAGTCTGACTATTTCCTTGACAAAGGCCTTAGCGAGAGTCTTAGCGCAGGGCAGTTTGATGAAAGGAACCAAGTGACACATCTTGCTAAAACGGTCCACGACCACCCAGATGACAGTGAAACCCTCAGAGGGGGGAAGGTCAGTAATAAAGTCCATAGCCAAATGTGTCCAAGGTGCACTAGGGACCTCCAGAGGGCAAAGCAACCCCGCAGCAGGAGTATGAGAAGACTTAGATCTAGCACACACAGTGCATTGACGCACCCACTTAATGACTTCCTTCTGCCATCCTGGCCACCAAAAACTGCGACCCACAAGTCTCTTGGTCTCAGAGATTCCAGGATGACCTGCCAACCGAGAGTCATGACATTCAACAAACAAATCTCTCCTCAGGGTACCAGGCACAAACAACCTCCCATGCGGCTTGTTAGATGGGGCATTCTCCTGTGCTTTAAGAATCTCATCTTCCAACACGGAGTCCAAAACAGCAATAACAACCCCTCTTGCAAGATGTTTTCCTCCTCCTCCTCAGTACCCACCATAGGAGAAAAGCTGCGAGACAAAGCATCAGCTTTAACATTTTTAGTACCTGGGATGTAAGTAACGGTAAAATTAAGCCGTGAGAAAAACAGTGCCCACCTAGCCTGACGGGCATTCAAGCGTTTGGCAGCATCAAGGTAGATCAGATTTTTATGATCGGTGAAGACTTGAATGGGAAATTCCGCTCCATCCAAAAAATGACACCAGTGTTCAAATGCGAGTTTAATTGCCAACAATTCCCGATTACCGATATCATAATTTAGTTCAGACTCAGAAAATTTTTTTGAAAAAAAAGCACAGGGATGTACTCCATCCGTCTTTGCCTGAGACAACACCGCGCCGACCCCCACAGAAGAAGCATCAACCTCAACCAAAAATGGTTTAGTCACATCAGGCTGCGTAAGGATGGGAGCAGAGCTGAACCTCTCCTTTAGCAACACAAAAGCCTCAATGGCCTCAGTAGTCCACTGAACCGCATCAGCACCTTTCCTGGTGAGATCGGTCAGAGGTTTGGCAATCACAGAAATTTTTTTTATGAATTTTCTATAATAATTGGCGAACCCCAAAAACCTCTGTATTGATTTCACACCAATAGGTCTAGGCCAATCCTGCACAGCTTGCACTTTCACAGGGTCCATCTCAAAACCTTCACTGGAGACAATGTAGCCCAAAAAACTAAGTCTCTGTACAGCGAACTCACATTTTTTTAGTTTGGCAAAAAGTGAATTATCACTCAGTAACTGTAATACTTCACGCACACTCCTCCAATGAGACTCCAAATCTGATGAATAAATCAAAATGTCATCCAAATACACAACCACATTTCTGCCGATCAAAGGTCTAAGGATGTCATTAATAAGATTCTGAAAAAATGCCGGAGCACTGGAAAGTCCAAAGGGCATGACCAGATTCTCAAAATGACCCAGTGGAGTGTTAAACGCAGTCTTCCATTCATCCCCCTCCTTCATGCGCAACAAATTGTATGCCCCTCGAAGATCAATTTTCGAGAACCACTTGGCCCCCACTAACTGATTAAACAAATCAGGAATCAATGGCAGTGGGTAAGGATTGCGTACAGTAATCTTATTAATCTCACGAAAGTCTAGACAAGGCCGCAAACCGCCATCCTTTTTTTTAACAAAAAAAAATCCAACCGCCACAGGAGATTTGGAAGGCCTAATGTGACCGGCGGCCAAGCTTGTCTGTATGTATTCCTCCAAAGCCTTTCTCTCAGGAATAGTAAGATTAAATAAACGACTTTTAGGAAGAGTCGCTCCAGGGACAAATTCAATTGCACAATCATAATCTCTATGAGGAGGCAATATCTGCGATTCCTTATCAGAAAAAACTTTCCAAAAATCCTGAATAGGTACAGGTAACTCCCCTTAACTACAGCAGCAATACGCCCGTTACAACACTTGTCATAACAATTAGGACTCCAGGACTTAATTTCATTGGTAGACCAATCCAGTACCGGATTGTGCAATTTTAACCAGGGTAACCCCAAAATCACCGGTGAGGGCAAATTATTCAAAACTACCAAATCCAAATTCTCTTGATGAACACCATTAATAGTAAGAGGAAATTCACAGATATAGTGAGTAACATTTTTCAAGTGAGAACCATCCACAGACACCACATTAATAGGGGAAGACAGAAGTTTGGGTTTTAATTTTAGTTTTTCCAAAAATTTCCCATCAATCACATTGAGAGTTGAACCACAATCCACAAATACCCGAAACTCCATTAATTCCTCCTCACCAGCAGTGGTAGCAGAAAGAAAGACACCTTTATTGTTTAAACAAGCTATGCGGGCAAAACTGACCTCATTTTTTTTTTTCTTTATTCATTCGAAGCGCACAGTTCTTAATAAAATGCTCAGATTTACCACAATAGAAACACAAGCCCTTAGCAAATCTGCGTTCTTTTTCTCGAGAGTGAGGTGCCATTGCTCCAATTTCCATCGGCTCTGCAATGTCAGTACATTCCTTCTCCAAACTTGGAGCTGACAAGGCAGATTTACTCTCATTAACCCTTGCACGCAGTCTCCTATCCACCCGTATGGCTAATTGCATAGCCTCTTGCAAGTTACCAGGTATAGGATAAGCAATCAGCAAATCTTTAACCCTTTCACTTAACCCTGCAAGAAATAAACTTTTCAAAGCTGAATCGTTCCAGCCCACCTGAGTGGACCATCTTCGGAAGTGAGTACAATATTTTTCCACATTACCTGATCCCTGTCTCAAACGTTTCAATTCTGTCTCAGCTGATGAAACACAATCCGGATCGTCATACAATAACCCCAAAGCAGAAAAAAAACTATCCACTGATCTAAAGCATGGATCACTAGGCTGCAGAGAAAAGGCCCAGTCCTGAGGTTCTTTGCGCAAAAGTGACATTATGAACCCTATGCGCTGTGATTCATTACCAGAGGATCTGGGTCTCAAACGGAAATACAACAAGCAAGCATTTTTAAAAGAAAAAAAATCTTGTTGTTCACCAAAAAATAAATCAGGCAAACGTACCTTTGGCTCCACGAAATATGCTCCAGAACAACTACTCACGTGTTGCTTTATCTCAGCCACCTCCAGAGAAAGTCCCTGCAGGCGTTGAACCAAATCCTGAACCGAGACCATGATGAAACAGAAAATCTTTCCTTAGAGATTTTTTTTTTTTTTTTTCTTTGGGCTGGACTTACTGTTATGATCTGCTACAAGCACTAAGGAAAGGTGGGAATTCTGTCCCTACAATAGGACTGAGCTGGATCCCTACGATGTAACGGGGAACCTGATCCTGCGACCAGACCCGCTAAAGTCCTCAGCTAGTCTGAACGAAGACCTATAGTTGCGAGGGAGGAATCCCTACAAGATCTAGGGACTGGGTGAAAAAGGTGGACACCTCCTAACAGAAAGAGTAGCAGGGAATATAAAACAGAAAACAAATACTAAGAGATCCTAAGATCAAGCAAAACTGACAGAGTAAGGCACCTAAGCCCGCTAGCTTAAGAGTAGATAATACAATGAAGTCCAGCAAAGCCAGAAGGGCGGAGCCAGACTAAATAGGGTAAAAAGGTCATGTGACCAGCAAACTGAAACAAAATCTAACAAGAGGGTTCTAACAGGTGGCTTGTGAGCACCTGCTGAGAACAGGCATCGGCATGACTCTTTCTCTGCATGTCAGATCCTGATCTGATACTCTGCAGCGCATTTATTTATGTAAATAAAAAAAAGCAATAAAAGTACACATATTTGGTATTGCCGCGTCCGTAACGACCCGCTCTATAAAGCTGTCCCACTAGTTAATCCCTTCAGTGAACACCATAAAAAAGTAAATAAAAAACGAGCCAAAAAACAACGCTTTACCATCATACCGCCAAACAAAAAGTGCAATAAAATGCTATCAAAAAGACAGATATAAATAAAAATGGTACCACTGAAAACATCATCTTGTACCGCAAAAAACAAGCCAACATACAGCTCCATCAGCAGAAAAATAAAAAAGTTATAGCTTTCAGAATAAAGCAATGCAAAAATAATAATTTTTTCTAAAAAATAGTGTTTAATGTGTAAAAGTGCAAAAACATAAAAAAACCTATATAAATGAGGTATCACTGTAATCGTACTGACCTGTAGAATAAGGCCGGGGTCACACTTGCGAGTTTGATGCGAGAAACTCGTGCGAGTCTCTCGCATCAATACCCTGGACTGACGCCGACACTCGGGACCGGAGCGTGCGGCTACATGTATTTCTATGCAGCCGCACACTCCAGTCTGAGTGCCGACGGCAGTGTCGGGTATTGATGCGAGTTTCTTGCATGACACTCGCAAGTGTGACCCCGGCCTAAAGCGGTCTTACCAATTTTACCACACGTGGAACGGTATAAAAAAAAACAACCAAAAAGCAATTCCTGAATTGCTGGTTATTGTTCATTCTGATTCCAAAAAATCAGAATATATTACTCATTGTCCTAACATTCCAACAACTATGGATATTCTTACCTTGTCAAATATGAGCTAATAGAGTTTTAATACAGATATACATATTTTATTGATGCATTTAGGGAATGAATTCACAGTATTATGCTGCACTTATGACTAAATAGTAGCACCATTGTAGCTCTTCTTGCGATTTAGTACATACAGTGGGGAAAAAAGTATTTAGTCAGCCACCAATTGTGCAAGTTCTCCCACTTAAAAAGATGAGAGAGGGCTGTAATTGACATCATAGGCAGACCACAACTATGAGAGTCAAAATGAGAAAACAAATCCAGAAAATCACCTTGTCTGATTTGGCAAGATTTATTTACATAATTAAGGTTGAAGGAAGACTTTAAGTCCATCTAGTTCAACCCATATCCTATCCTAACCTGCCCTAAAATGTTGATCCAGAGGAAGGCAAAAAAAACCCAAGTGGCAAATTATGGTGGAAAATAAGTATTTGCTCAACTAAAAACATGCAAGATTTCTGGCTCTCACAGACCTGTAACTTCTTCTTTAAGGCTAAGTGCACACGATCAGGAATAATTGCGTTTTTTTTCGCGGTTTTTTCCGCGGTTTTCGCGGACCGATAAAAACGCAAGCATTAAGCATCCTATACATGTTAATTGATTCCGCATGTTTTGGCCACATGTTGCGTTTTTTTCCGCGAAAAAAACGCTTCGCGGAAAAAATAGCAACATGTTCATTAATTTAGCGTAATCGCGGTGATTCCGCCGCCATAGGAATGCATTGAACCGCTTACTTTCCGCATGTGGCTATGCCCACCATGCGCAATGTAAGCGGTTCATGTGCGATGGTACCCAGGGTCTGGAGGAGAGGAGACTCTCCTCCAGGCCCTGGGTACCATATCCCTGGTAAAACAATAATTAAAATAAAAAATAATGATATTCTCACCTTCCGGCGGCCCCTGCAGCCTTCCCGCGGCCCCCGCAGCCTTCCCGCCTTCAGCGACGCTCCCGGCAACTTCCGGTCCCAAGAGTCCTTTGCGAGAATCACCCAGATGGCGTAGCGGTCTCGCGAGATGCTACGTCATCGGTGTGATTTGTCGCAAAGCACTCCTGGGACCGGAGTTGCCGGGAGCGTCGCTGAAGGCGGGAAGGCTGCGGGGGCCGCCGGAAGGTGAGAATATCATTATTTATTATTTTTTTTATTATTTTTACATTAGATCTTTTTACTATTGATGCGACATAGGCGGCATCAATAGTAAAAAGTTGGTCACACTTGTCAAACACTATGTTTGACTCGTGTGACCAACCTGTCAATCAGTTTTCCAAGCGATGCTACAGATCGCTAGGAAAACGCTAGCATTCTGCAAGCTAATTACGCTTGCAAAACGCTATTATTCTGGCGGGAATCAGCATACAAAAAACGTGCGTATTTCCTGCGGGAGAAGTGCGGGATTGCCGCGGAAATTTCCGCGGCAATTCCGCAACGTGTGAACTTAGCCTAAGAGGCTCCTCTGTCCTCCACTCATTACCTGTAGTAATGGCTCCTGTTTGAACTTGTTATCAGCATAAAAGACACCTGTCCACAACCTCAAACAAACATAAAAGGCAGCACTCTGTAGCGCCATGGCATGCAAATATGAAATATGTAAATTGAATTGCATTACTGCATTAGAAATATTAAAAATTGGGAATGCTTATTGCATAAATTGGCCAATTCATGTGTACCTGGAAGCCATGTTAAGGCGATTCTCGTTTTCCAGGACCTAACAATGCTAATCCTCTCTTAGAATAAAGTCTTCATCTGTATGGGAACCTAATGTGAATCCTCTGAAATCTATATCTCTGTGGAGGGCTAGTGGCCCTGATGCAATTAAAAACACCTGAAGCTAAGAGGCGCAGTAGCTCAGTCAGAAGGCTAATGAATACAAGTTTAACCCCTTAGTGACAGAGCCTATTGGCAGCTTAATGATCGGGCCAATTTTTAGGCTAAGTGCACACGTTCAGGAATGTTTGCAGAATATTCCTGAGCAAAACCGGACTTTTTTTGCGACAAAAACGAGCGTTTTTTTGCGTGGATTTTGCGCGTTTTTGGTGCGTTTTTGCGCGGATTTGACGCGTTTTTACTGCAATTTTTTCCTGAACTTTCTAGGTCAATATTATAGCGGGAAAAACGCTAGAAATCCGCAAAATTAATGGACATGTTGCTAGATTTTCCGCGATGCGTTTTTTTCCGCGAAAAAAACACATCGCGGAAAATCTAGCAACATGTCCATGTGCACAAAAATTGCGGAATTCATTCTAAATGATAGGATGCTTAATTCATGCATTTTTGATGCGTTTTTTCCCACGAAAAAACGCAAAAAAAACGCAAATAATCCTGAACGTGTGCACTTAGCCTAACAATTCTGACCACTGTCATTTTATGAGGTTATAACTCTGGAACGCTTTAACGAATCCCGCTGATTCTGAGAATGTTTTTTCGTGACATATTGTACTTCACGTTAGTGGTAAAAAAATTTTTTATATGACTTGCGTTTATTTATGAAAAAAACAGATATGGCGAGAATTTTGAAAATTTAGCAATTTTCAAATTTAAAATTTTTATGCCCTTAAATCAGAGAGATATGCCACACAAATTTCTTAATAAATAATATTTCCCACATGTCTACTTTACATCAGCTCAATTTTGGGAACAAATTTTTTTTTGTTACGAAGTTATAGGGGTTAAAAGTTGACCAGCGATTTCTCATTTTTACAACATCATTTTTTTTTTAGGGACCACATCACATTTGAAGTCACTTTCAGGGGTCTATATGATAGAAAATACCCAAAAGTGACACCATTCTAAAAACTGCACCCCTCAAGGTGCTCAAAACCACATTCAAGAAGTTCATTAACCCTTTACATGCTTCACAGTAACTGAAGCAATGTGGAAGGAAAAAATTAACATTTAACTTTTTTTGCAAAAACTTTACTTCTGAACCAATTTTTTTTATTTTCACTAGTGTTAAAAGAAAAAATAAACAACAAAATTTGTTGTGCAATTTCTCCTGAATACACCGATACCCCACATGTGGGGGGTAAACCACTTTTTGGGCGCACGGCAGAGGTCGCAAGGGAAGAAGCGCCGTTTGACTTTTCAATGCAGAATTGGCTGGACGCCATGTCGCGTTTGGAGAGCCCCTGATGTGCCTAAACAGTGGAAACCCCCAACAAGTGACCCTATTTTGGAAACTAGACCCCTTAAGGAACTTATCTAGATGTGTGGTGAGCACTTTGAACCTCCAAGTGCTTCACAAAAGTTTATAACGTAGAGCCGTTAAAATAATTAATCATTTTTTTCCTCAAAAATGATTTTTTAGCCCGTTATTTTTTATTTTCCCAAGGGTAACAGGAGAAATTGGACCACAAAAGTTGTTGTGCAATTTTTCCTGAGTACGCTGCTACCCCATATATGGGGTGGAACCACTGTTTGGGCGCATGGGAGAGCTTGGAAGGGAAGGAGCACCATTTTGTAATGCAGATGGAATGTTCTGCCGGCGTTGTGTTTGCAGAGCCCTTGATGTGCCTAAACAGTAGAAACCCCCTGCAAGTGACACCATTTTGGAAACCCATATGTTGGGGTATACCACTGTTGGGGTGCACGGCAGGGCTCGGAAGGGAGGGAGCGCCATTTGACTTTGGAGACCCCCTGATATGCCTAAATAGTGGAAACCCCTCAATTCTAGCTCCAGCCCTAATCCCAACCCTAACCCTAATTCCAACCCTAATTGTATCCCTAACCCTAATTGTAACCCTAGCCCTAACCCTAACGGAAAAATGAAAATAAATACAATTTCTATATTTTATTATATGTCCATAACTAAGGGGGTGATAAAGGGGGGGTTTATGTACTGTTTTTTAAATTTTGATCACTATGATAGTTTATCACAGTGATCAAAATGTACTTTTAGAGAATGAATGAATCTGCCGGCAGGCAGATTCGGCGGGCGCACTGCGCATGCGCTCGCCATTTTCTTTTACAGGGAGAAGACGCCGGGACCTGCCGGAGGACAGGGGACATGGGGGACCCTATTTCTCTCCCCTCCGATGTGCGATCACATCAGAGGGGAGATAAATTGCATGCAGGATGGCAGCTTTATTATTTCTTTTGTGATTGCTGTTATATGGTTAATAACGGCGATCGCAAAAGCGGAGGGACTGCGGGGGACCCTAATTATGTTCTCTGGGGTCTTGGCTACCCCCGGCAGCCGAGACCCCAGAGAAAATCGCCCAACCCCCCGACACATCGCGGTAGGTGCACTGCGCATGCGCCCGCCATTTTCTCGGCATTGCAGCATGGCGGCGGCACTGGGGGACTCAGGAGGGCCCTAGGACCACCAGTGGCCACAAAGGGGGGATCGGGGACCCTATTTCTCTCTCCTCTGATGTCCGATCACATCAGAGGAAGGAGAAATTAACCCCTCTCTGACATTAGACGTACTATCCCGTCCATGAAACCCATGCCAATCTGACCATGGACGGGATAGTACGTCATAGGCGATTAGCTGCGCTCCCGGAGGGAGCGCAGCTAATCGCCGCCGGGTGTCAGCTGATTATCACAGCTGACACCCGTGACTGTGTGTCAGGAGCGGTCACGGACCGCTCCCGGCACATTAACCCCTAGCACACTTCGATCAAACATGATCGCGGTGTACTGGGGGCACAGGGAAGCATTGCGCAGGGAGGGGGCTCCCTGCGCGCCCCCAAGACCCTCAGACTAGCGCGATGTGATCGCGCTGTTCTGAGGGCTTCCTCCCTCCCAGGACCCGGATCCAAGATGGCGCCGGGGTCCTGGAGGGAGGCGACTTCCTCAGTGCCTGCTGAGAGCAGGCACTGAGAAGCCTGCAGCTATGCCTGTGCGATCGCTGGTGTGACAGAGTGCTGTGCACACTGTCACACCAGCGATCTGATAAAATACAGTGATGTCCCGCCCTGGGACAAAGTAAAAAAGTAAAAAAAATAAAAATAAACATGTTTTAAAAAAAAATCCAAAATAAATAAAAAAAAAAATATTCCCCAATAAATTCATTTCTTCCTGTAAATAAAAAAACAAAACAATAAAAGTACACATATTTGGCATCGCCGCGTCCGTAACGTCCCCCCCTATAAAAGTGTCCCACTAGTTAACCCCTTTAGTGAACCCCTGAAAAAAAAAAAAACAAAGCAAAAGATCAATGCTTTATCATCATACCGCCGAACAAAAAGTGGAATAACACGCGATCAAAAAGACCGATATAAATAAACATGGTACCACTGAAAAAGAGCCGCCATACAGCATCATCAGCGAAAAAATAAAAAAGTTATAGCTCGCAGAATAAAGCGATGCAAAAATAATTATTTTTCATATAAAATTGTTTTTATTCTATAAAAGCGCCAAAACATAAAAAAATGATATAAATGAGGTATCGCCATAATCGTACTGACCCAAAGAATAAAACTGCTTTATCAATTTTACCACACGCGGAACGATAAAAACGCCTCCCTCAAAAGAAATTCATGAATTGCTGATTTTTGTTCATTCTAACCTCCCAAAAATCGAAATAAAAAGCGATCAAAAAAGTCACATGCTCAAAAATGGTACCAATAAAAACGTCAACTCGTACCGCAAAAAATAAGACCTCACATGACTCTGTGGGCCAAAATATGCAAAAATTATAGCTCTCAAAATGTGGCGATGCAAAAAACTATTTTTTGCAATAAAAAGCGTCTTTTAGCGTGACAGCTGCCAATCATAAAAACCCGCTATAAATAGTAAATCAAACCCCCTTTATCACCCCCTTAGTTAGAGAAAAATAATAAAATAAAAAAAATGTATTTATTTCCATTTTCCCATTAGGGTTAGGGTTAGGGTTGCGGCTAAAGTTAGGGTTAGGGTTGGCGCTAAAGTTAGGATTAGGGTTAGGGTTGGGATTAGGGGTGTGTTAGGGTTAGTGTGATAATACTGTAAGCTCCATGTCTTGTGCTGTGCAGAACTAAAGCCCACAAAGCAAAGCCCCCCTCCTTCTCTCTGCAGCTCTCATACTTCTCACCAACCCCCTCCCAGCCTGCACTCAGGCAGTGTAATGTGAGCTGCCAGTGCTAGAGTTTTCCCGCTTCACAGCAGGGGTCCCATTGTCAGCAACGTGTGCTGTTCTTACCCTAGCAGCCATCTTGGAGACTCCATTCGGTTTTGGTTAATAACACGGTGGGAGCGTCCGCTAGAAACACGAAAGTACTGTTGTGAAACATGCGCCGGACAGGCAACGGTCCCGTGGTACTGGTAAACCCGTAACTCCAACAGAACCCGAGAAATGGAATTCTCGGATGCCCTATAAACTAGCCCACCCGCGTGTGGGCTCATTTGAACCGTCATTTCAAAGTAAGATCATTGATAGGTCTGCCATTCTTCTGCGAGGTTCTCAGGATGAGTTATGCTCCTGATAATCTTTCAGAACTCCAACCATACCTTTCAGCAAGAGGAGGACCCTGGTAACTCCACCCCGTTTATGATGTCACGGCCACAGGTCTCTAAGGTAGGGGCCAGGTATTCTGGCTCAGATCTGCCCTGGACACCAGATACATAGCAGCTCTGTGATGCATTGTGATGTGTCTCCCATCCCCCGACCGCATGGCTTGCCTACTATGATCTAAGAACTGTAAGTTGATCTTCCATCTTTAATCCTATTTTATTTTCTGTAACCATATTGTACATAACTATATTGCCTCAGCTTGTTACATCCTTTTTTTATATGGTATAAGCACTGCCTGTTTTTTAGGAATAAACCTATAAATTTATTAGTTTGTTTCTCCTGCTCTATAAACGAATTTGCACGTGCCTGAAGCACTACGCTACTGTTTTGGGGTTGCTACGGACCCGCTTGATAAATTGTTCATCAAAAGCCGTAGCTGGTGGCAGCTAAAAAGAAGGGGTGTAAAGTGTTGACCTATGGGGTGGCGTTGGCGGTGACGGAGCGGGTTTTATAAGTGTATTACCCGGCTGCGGCTCGGAGTAATTATAATTCCCTCACTGCAGCGTGCCCAATAGCCAGCACACATCCAAGTGACCCGTCTGGCGACTGATTATCCTAGGTGCAGTTCCCTGACTGACCTGAGGGTAAGGGGGGCGCCAGAGAGCTGCAAGTTCCTAAGTGGAAATGGGATAATTATAAATCCCTGCAGTTTACTGGGTCGGACGGCAGCGGCCGTCGTGTGTGTGCACCGTTTCATCACATATTGGTGGCAGCGGTGGGATCACAAGCCGTGATACCCCGGGCTACCGTGTGGCGGACCGCGTGCCCGTTCATCACAGTTAGGTTTGTGGTTAGGGTTGGGACTAGGGTTAGGGGTGTGTTGGGGTTAGGGTTGGAGTTAGAATTGGGGGTTTCCGCTGTTTAGGTACATCAGGGGCTCTCCAAATGTGACATGGCGTCTGATCACAATTCCAGCCAATTCTGCGTTGAAAAAGTCAAATGGTGCTCCTTCACTTCTGAGCTCTGCCATGCGTCCAAACAGTAGTTTATTCCCACATATGGGGTATCAGCGTACTCTGGACCCCAAGCGTTATTGTGCAATTTGTCCTATTTCTTCTGTTACCCTTGGGAAAATAAAAAACTGGGGGCGAAAATATCATTTTTGTAAAAAAAAAAATGATTTTTTTGTTTTTACGACTGTACATTATAAACTTCTGTGAAGCACTTGGGGCTTCATAGCGCTCACCACACATCTAGATAAGTTCTTTTTGGGGTCTATTTTCCAAAATGGGGTCACTTGTTGGGGATTTCCACTGTTTAGGCGCATCAGGGGCTCTCCAAATGCGACATGACGCCCCCAGACCATTCCATCAAAGTCTGCAATCCAAGACGTCACTACTTCCCTTCCGAGCCCCAACGTGTACCCATACAGTAGTTTTCTCCCACATATTGGGTATCAGCGTACTCAGGACAAATTGGACAACAACTTTTGGGGTCCAATTTCTCCTGTTACCCTTGTGAAAATAAAATATTGGGGTGAAAAAATCATTTTTGCAAAAAAAAAAAAAAAGATTTTTTATTTTTACGGCTGTGCGTTATAAACTTCTGTGAAGCACTTTGGGGCTCAAAGTGCTCACCACACATCTAGATAAGTTCCTTGTGGGGTCTATTTTCCAAAATGGAGTCACTTGTGGGGGGTTTCCACTGTTTAGGCGCATCAGGGGCTCTCCAAATGCGACATGACGCCCCCAGACCATTCCATCAAAGTCTGCAATCCAAAACGTCACTACTTCCCTTCCGAGCCCTGACGTGCGCCCATACAGTAGTTTTCTCCCACATATTGGGTATCAGCGTACTCAGGACAAATTGGACAACAACTTTTGGGGTCCAATTTCTCCTGTTACCCTTGTGAAAATAAAATATTAGGGGCGAAAAAATCATTTTTGTAAAAAAAAAAAAAGATTTTTTATTTTACGGCTGTACGTTATAAACTTTAGTGAAACACCTGGGGGTTCAAAGTTCTCACCACACATCTAGATAAGTTCCTTGAGGGGTCTAGTTTCCAAAATGGTGTCATTTGTGGGGGGTTTCCACTGTTTAGGCAGATCAGGAGCTCTCCAAACACGACATGGCGTCCAGCCAATTCTGCGTTGAAAAAGTCAGACGGCGCTCCTTCCCTTCCAAACTCTGCCATGCACCGTCCTAAACAGTGTTTTACCCCCACATATGGGGTATCAGCGCACTCAGGACAAATTGCACAATAACTTTTGGAGTCTTGTTACCCTTGGAAAAATAAAAATTGGGGTGAAAAGATCATTTTTGTGGAAAAAAATATGATTTTTAAATTTTACAGCTCTACGTTATAAACTTGTGTGAAGCACTTGGGGGTTCAAATTGCTCACCAAAGATCTAGATAAGTTCCTTAGGGGGTCTAGTTTCCCAAATGGGGTCATTTGTGGGGGCTTTCCACTGTTTAGGCACATCAGGGGCTCTCCAAATGCAACATGGCATCCAATCTCAATTCCAGCCAATTTTGGTTGGAAAAAGTCAAATGGTGCTCCTTCCATTCCGAGCTCTGCCGTGCGCCCAAACAGTGGTTCCCCCCCACATATGGGGTATCAGCGTACTCAGGACAAATTGGACAACAACTTATGTGGTCCAATTTCTCCTGTTACCCTTGGGAAAATAAAAAATTAGTGACTAAAAGATAATTTTTGTGGGAAAAAAATAGGATTTTTTATTTTCATGCCCGGGCATTATAAACTTGTGTGAAGCACTTGGGGGTTCAGAGTGCTCACCAAAGATCTAGATAAGTTCCTTAGGGGGTCTAGCTTCCAAAATGGGGTCACTTGTGGGGGGTTTCCACTGTTTAGGCTCATCTGGGGCACTGCAAACGGAACATAACCCCCATCAACGTCTGCATTCCAAAACGTTACTACTTCCTTTCCAAGCCCTGCCGTGCGCCCAAACAGTTTCCCCCCCCCACATATGGGATATCAGCGTACTCAGGACAAATTGGACAACTTTTGGGGTCCAATTTCCTTGGGAAAATTCAAAAATTTGGGACTAAAATAATCATTTTTTGTGGAAAATTGTTTTTTTTTTTTTTTTTTCACACCCAGGCATTATAAACTTTTGTTAAACACTTGGGGGTTCAAAGTGCTCACAACAGATCTAGATAAGTACCTTAGGGGGTCTAGTTTCCAAAATGGTGTCACTTGTGGGGGTTTCCACTGTTTAGGCGCATCAGAGGTTCTCCAAACGCGACATGGCGTCCAATCTCAATTCCAGCCAATTTTAGTTTGATAAAGTCAAACGGCGCTCCTTCCCTTACGAGCTCTGCCGTGTGCCCAAACAGTGGTTTTCCCCCACATATTGGGTATTGGCGTACTCAGGAGAAATTGCATAACAACCTTATCTGTCCATTTTCTCCTTTTAGCCTTGTGAAAATAAAAAAAAAGTTTGTAAAAGATCATTTTTGTGGCTAAAAAGTTAAATATTCATTTTTTCCTTCCACGTTGCTTTAGTTCCTGTGAAGCACCTGAAGGGTTAATAAACTTTTTGAATGTGGTTTTGAGTACCTTGAGGGGTGCAGTTTTTAGAATGGTGTCACTTTTGGGTATTTTCTGCCATATAGACCCCTCAAAGTGACTTCAAATGTGAGGTGGTCCCTAAAAAAAATGGCTTTGTAAATTTTGTTGTAAAAATGAGAAATCGCTGGTCAACTTTTAACCCTTATAACTTCCTAAAAAAAAAAATGTTGGTTCCAAAATTGTGCTGATGTGAAGTAGACATGTAGAAAATGTTATTTCTTAACTATTGTGTGTGATATATTTCTCTGTTTTAAGGGAATAAAAATTCAAAATTTGAAAATTGCAAAATTTTAAAAATTTTCGCCATATTTGCGTTTTTTTCAAAAATAAATGCAAGTTATATCGAAGAAATTTTACTTCTAACGTGAAGTACAATATGTCACGAGAAAACAATCTCAGAATCGCGAATATCCGTTGAAGCGTTCCAGAGTTATAACCTCATAAAGAGACAGTGGTCAGAATTGTAAAAATTGGCCCGGTCATTAACGTGCAAACCACCCTTGGGGGTGAAGGGGTTAAATGGCACATCAGATTTTTTTTGTTGCAATCGTCGTTATAGGGTTAATAACGGCGATCGCAACACCGGGGTCGGTAAAAACTGACCCGAATCATGTTCTCTGGGGTCTCAGCTACCCCGGCAGCCGAGACCCCGGAGAAAATCCGACTGTGGGGGCGCTATACACTTTTTCCACAGCGCCGTTAATTAACGGTGCTGTGGTTTAAGTACCCTTAACTACCGCCGTTAAAAGGCGTATCGGCAGTCGTTAAGGGGTTAAAAAAATCTGACCGTTACATCCAAACATAAACTAAGTGTGAACAGGTGCTTACCTAGAGTCACCAACTCATATACACTCAAAACAAAAAAGGCAGCATGCTATGGCGCTACACAGTGCTGCCTTTTTTGTTTGAGTGTATGAGTTGGTGACTCTAGGTAAGCACCTGTTCACACTTAGTTTCTGTTTGGATTTAACGGTCATTTTTTTAAAACTTGTATTCATTAGCCTTCTGACTGAGCCACTCCACCTCTTAGCCTCAGGTGTTTTTAATCGTAGCAGGGCCACTACCTCTCCACAGAGATATAGGATTCACATTAGGTTCCCATACAGATGAAGACTTTATTCTAAGAGAGTATTGGCATTGTTAGGTCCTGGAAAACGAGAATCGCTTTAACGTGGCTTCCAGGTACACATGATTTGGCCAATTTATGCGCTAAGCTTTCTCAATTTTTCATATTTCTATAGCAATAATGCAATTCAATTTTCATATTTTATATTTGCATGCTATGGCGCTACAGAGTGCTGACTTTTTTGTTTGAGTGTATATGAGTTGGTGACTCTAGGTAAGCACCTATTCACTTAGTTTATAATTGGATGTGACGGTCAGTTTTTTTTAAATTCACAACCTCAAACAGTCACACTCCAAAACTCCAAACTCCACTATGGTGAAGACCAAAGAGCTGTCGAAGGACACCAGAAACAAAATTGTAGCCCTGCACCAGGAAGACTGAATCTGCAATAGGCAAGCAGCTTGGTGTGATGAAATCAACTGTGGGAGCAATAATAAGAAAATGGAAGATATACTAGACCACTGATAATCTCCCTCGAACTGGGGATCCATGCAAGATCTCACCCCTTGGGGTCAAATGATCACAAGAATGGTGAGCAAAAATCCCAGAACCACACAGAGGGAACTAGTGAATGACCTGCATAGAGCTGGGACCACTGTAACAAAGGCTACAATCAGTAACACACTACGCCGCCAGGGACTCAGATCCTGCAGTGCCAGATGTGTCCCCCTGCTTAAGCCAGTACATGTCCGGGCCCGTCTGAAGTTTGCTAGAGAACATTTGGATTATCCAGATGAGTATTGGGAGAATGTCATATGGTCTGATGAAACCAAAGTAGAACTGTTTGGTAGAAACAAAACTCGTCGTGTTTGGAGGAGACAGAATGCTGAGTTGCATCCAAAGAACACTATACCTACTGTGAAGCATGGGGGTGGCAACATCATGCTTTGGGGCTGTTTCTCTGCAAAAGAACAGGATGACTGATCCGTGTACATGAAAGAATGAATGGGGCCATGTGTCGTGAGATTTTGAGTGCAAACCTCCTTCCATAAGCAAGGGCATTGAAGGTGAAACATGGATGGGTCTTTCAGCATAATAATGATCCCAAGCACACAGCCAGAGCAACGAAGGAGTGGCTTCATAAGAAGCATATTAATGTTCTGGAGTTGCCTAGTCAGTCTCCAGATCTCATCCCCATAGAAAACCTTTGGAGGGATTTGTAAGTCCGTGTTGCCCAGCGACAGGCCCAGAACATCACTGTTCTAGAGGAGATATGTATGGAGGAATGGACCAACATACCACCAACAGTGTGTGGCAACCTTGTGAAGACTTAAGGGTATGCCACACTAAACAATATCGCTAACGGGATCGCTAAAAAAGTCACTATTTAGCGATCCCGTTAGCGATGTTGTTCAGTGCGGCATCTGCCAGCGACGAGCTTCCTGCTGTGATCTCGCTCGTCGCTGGAATCGTTCCGGACCCTATTTTCTCGTCGGCGCTCCCGCTGGGTAAGTATATATCGCTAGTGTGGCACCTTTTCTTAGCGATTTAGCGGTACTTTTGTACCGCTAAAGTCGTTAAGAAGATCGCTAACGGCGATAGCGTCGTTAACTATATCGCTAAATGTGGCCGCACTTAGCGATATAGAAACAATCCCGCTAGCGATCGCATTAGTATGCGTCGTTATCGTGATCGCTAGCGGGATTGTTTAGTGTGGCAGTACCTTTACAGGAAACGTTTGACCTCTGTCATTGCCAACAAAGGATATATAACAAACTATTGAGATGAACTTTTGTTAATGACCAAATACTTATTTTCCACCATAATTTGCAAAATAAATCTTGACAAATCAGACAAGGTGATTTTGTGGATACGTTTTCTCATTTTGACTCTCATAGTTGTGGTCTACCTATAATGTCAATTACAGGCCTCTCTCATCTTTTTAAGTGGGAGAACTTGCACAATTGGTGGCTGACTAAATACTTTGTTTCCCACTGTATTTAAATGTCTAAAATTCTTGTTTCTGAATAGTTTACTTTTATCAACACTTGGGAGCAAAAGGGAAACTTTGCCTTTTTAGGGAGGACTGGCTTGTGCAAAAGATTATGGTTTTACCTATATTACTACTATTCATTTATATGTCATCCCTCAGTTGAAATTAATGGACATTTTCCTGTTTTAAAACAGCTCTATGTAAGTTATGATCTCTTCACTATTTGCATACAAAATGCCAAACAAGTTATCACCTACAGTACTGTAGGTTTTGTTGATCTGTGGGGGTCAGACTGCTGGGACCCACAGTGACTGGTAGAAATGGGAACTTTTATCCCTGTTAGAATGGAGCATTTACGGTAATCTGTTCCAGTCGGCACTCAAATAAGGGTGGTGATCTTGTCAAAGGATGGAGAACCACTTTAAATATTCAAATAAAGACCGGCATTCACTAGTACTGGTGGGATGGCTTTTATGCCTTTTTAGTTATCAAAACAGTGTTTACTAAGTACCATATTTATTTATATGCACTATTACTAGTGATGAGCGAGAAAAATACTCGTTGCTCGGGTTTTCCCGAGCATGCTCGGGTGTCCTCCGAATATTTTGGCGTGCTCGGAGATTTATTTTCTGTCGACGCGGCTGCATGATTTATGGCTGAAAGACAGCCTGAATACATGTGGGGGTTCCCTAACAAACAGGCATTCCTCACATGTATTCAGGCTGTCAGGCAGCCATAAATCATGCAGCTGCAGCGACAGAAACGAAAACTCCGAGCATGCCAAAATACTCGGAGGACACCCGAGCAACGAGTATACTCACTCATCACTATTACTTTTACTTACAGCAGGGTATATGTTCATTTTGTTTCTGCCTTAGGTTGTCTTGGCCAATAGAATACGCTCCTATTTTGCATGCATATCAACTTATACTCCAGTTTTTTTCGGTTTAGTTTCATGTTTAAAATATAGTTAGAAAACCTATGTCAATGCAAAATATTTCATACACAATTAATATATAGGTATTTTATTTGTATTCTATTTAGTTTCAATGACAGATATTTATTAGTAATTGGAAATGAAGAAAAGCTGGAAACAGTAGCATTATAGGGTCTTATCCAGTGTATGACTGGGATCAGGGTGCTGGGAATTGCTCACCTGATGGAGATGTATGAAACACAACTCAAACAGCTTGAAAATGTCTGCTGCTGCAGACCCGTAAGTTAATCCGAGTAGAAGAAACAATGGAGAGATGAGGTTCACGGCGCCGCCGAAGATACCGATAGATGAAAACAGGAAAGACTGGTAGATGAAACCAGGAGACCAAGGATACAGTGGGGGAAATAAGTATTTGATGCCTTGCTGATTTTGTAACTTTGCCCACTGACACAGACATGAACTGTCTATAATTTTAAGGGTAGGTTAATTTTAACTTTGAAAGATAGAATATCAAAAATAAAATCGAGAAAATCACATTGTATAAATTATATAAATTTATTTGCATTTTGCAGTGAGAAATAAGTATTTGATCCCTCTGGCAAAAAAGACTTAATACTTGGTGGCAAAACCCTTGTTGGCAAGTCAAGCAGTCAGACGTTTTTTGTAGTTGATGATGAGGTTTGCGCACATGTCAGGAGGAATTTTGGTCCACTCCTCTTGCAGATCATCTCTAAATTATTAAGATTTTGAGGCTGTTGCTTGGCAACTCGGAGCTTCAACTCCCTAAGTTTTCTATGGTCTTAAGGTCTGGAGACTGGCTAGGCCACTCCATGACTTTAATGTGCTTCTTTTTGAGCCAGTCCTTTGTTGCCTTGGCTGTATATTTTGGGTCATTGTCTTGCCGGAAGACCCATCCACGACCCATTTTTAATGTCCTGGCGGAGGGAAGGAGGTTGTCACTCAGGATTTTATGGTACATGGCTCCATCCACTCTCTCATTGATGCGGTGAAAGTAATTCTGTGCCCTTAGCAGAGAAATGTCCCAAACAATAATGTTTCCACCTCCATGCTTGACAGTGGGGACGGTGTTCTTTGGGTCATAGGCAGCATTTCTCTTCCTCCAAATACAGCATGTTCAGTTAATGCCAAGACCTCAATTTTTGTCTCATCTGACCACAGCATCTTCTCCCAATCACTCACAGAATCATCCAGGTGTTCATTGGCAAATTCAGACGGGCCTGCACATGTGCCTTCTTGAACAGGGGGACCTTGCGGGCACTGCAGGATTTTAAACCTTTACGGTGTAATGTGATACCAATGGTTTTCTTGGTGACTGTGGTCCCAGCTGCCTTGAGATCATTAACAAGTTCACCAGTGTAGTTTTAGGCTGATCTCTCACCTTCGTCATGATCAAGGATACCCCACGAGGTAAGATTTTGCATGGTGCACCAGATCGATGTCGATTGACACTTCACTGCGTGAGAACTTTGATGCTTAAGAAAATTTTATTTCCATGTAAAAACCTTTCTAACACTGCTAACATAAAAATGACCTCTCCCTTATATGAATTTTCTGATGTTGATTGAGTTTATATTTCCCAATGAAACACTTCCCACATTCTGAACATAAAAACATATTTTCCGTCGTGTGAATTTTCTGATGTGTAACAAGTGTTGATTTAACATTAAAACATTTCCCACATTCAGAACATGAATATGGTTTTTCCCCTGTGTGAATTCTCTGATGTCTAACAAGTTGAGACTTCTCTGTAAAACATTTCATACACTCAGAACATGAAAATGGCTTCTCCCCTCTGTGAATTCTCAAATGTACAATAAGACTTGATTTCATCGTAAAACATTTCCCACAATCTGAACATGAAAACGGCTTGTCTCCTGAGTGACTTCTTTGATGTTTAACAAGGACAGCTTTCTCTGTAAAACACTTTTCACATTCTGCACATGAAAATGGCTTCTTCCCTGTGTGAGTTTTCTGATGTGTATCAAGATAGCATTTCAATGTAAAACATTTCCCACATTCAACACAAGAAAATGGCTTTTCTCCTGTGTGAATTCTCCTATGTGTAACAAAATTGTATTTCCTGTTAAAACATTTCCCACATTCTGAACAAGAATATGGCTTTTCCCCTGTGTGCATTCTCAGATGTCTCACAAGTGGGGGTTTTAAAGCAAATTTTTTATCACATTCTGTGCATGAGTACGGCTTCTCTCCTGTGTGAGTTTTCTGATGTGCAATTAAAACGTATTTGAACTTGTAAGATTTACCACAATCAGTACATGAAAATGGCTTATCCTTTGTGTGAGTTCTTTGATGTTTACTAAGATATGGTTTGTGAGTAAAACATTTTCCACACTCTGGACATAAATATTCCTTTCCCTTGGTGTGACTTTTCTGATGTGCAACAAGTGATGATTTCACTCTAAAACATTTCCCACAATCTAAACATGAAAATGGCTTCTCCCCTTTGTGAGTTCTATGATGTTCAACATCTTCCTTGTTAATTTTATTTTGCTTAACATTCTCTGATAAATTAGAGGATAGGAACTGTTGAAAAGAATCAGAGGATGGATTTTTGTTGGGCAGTGCTGGAGGTATATATGGGATAATGACATGCTCAACATGTGCATCTGGTGTTATATAGTCATCTGTTATAAAATCTGAAAACATCAGATGTTCCGTGAAGCTCCCGGTACAGTCATCTGTCAAGAATAAAACTCCATTTATTATTTGTTTCCAATAACAGTGCCTTGAAATATTATCAATTTTAATTCATTATTATACATTCTATAATATTTCTATACAAACTGTAGTAAAATTCAATGATACACAGCTTAAGATAGCTGTCATCATTGAAGTCAAAACAGGTACTTACAGATTATGCTGTAAGGATATCTAGATATTCATAAGTCCATGTTTTAGTGTTACTGTCAGCAATCTTTTTTACTAGAGAAATATTCATACTAGGTTCATAAAGGGGCCTGTAAGTCAGGTGGTGTCTGACCCATACATTCCCTAACGCTTAAAAGCACTTGAGTGTTCATTAGAAGAGGGAAAAGTGCAGCCATTTCAATGGCTTTGGAATAAGTGTAAGTCTTGATTAGGACATATATTACTTTTCTTCATTTTTTGTATATTTTTCCTATTTAGCGGAATTAAAGAGTAGAATGGCTCACCTATTGAGGTAAATTCTTTAAGTCCTAGGTCAGGGTGAGCAGAACAGACTGTATGTGTTCCATTTGGTTTGACCAGGAGACCTGGTCAAACCAAATGGAACATGGCACATGGAAAAGTGGGGACCATTAGATAAAAGTCAAATCTAAATCAAATCAATATTTGGTAAGACCACTTTTCAGAACAGCATGAAAGCATCAGTTCTTCTAGTTACATTTGCACACAATTTTTGAAGGAACACAGCAGGGAGGTAGTTCTGAAAAATCTTAGCAAACTAATCACAGATCTGTGGATATCACCTTGCACAAATCCTTCTGGCTCTTCATATAATATCAGGCAGACTTGATGATGGTGAGATCAGGCCTCTGAGGTGGCCAGATCATCACTTCCAGGGCTCATTATTCTTCTCTACGATGATAGTTCTTAATGACTTTGTCTGCATGTTTGGAGTTTTTGATCTGCAGCAGAATAAATTTGGAGCTAATCAGATGTCTCCCTGATGGTGCTGCATGATGGACGATGATCTGCCTGTATTTCTTAGCATTAAGAACACCAGGAAATGGGCATCATTTAGGACAGTAGATGCAATGATTGGCCAATAAAGCTTAAAAGACACATAAGATGTTCAGCAGTGCCACAAGCTCAGAACTGACAGAAACCATTGGGCCCCAGTTACACCTATGCAGTGTTCGTAAAAGTCTTGCCAGAAGTGGTTTTCATTGAAGCATTGCAGCAGGAAAGACAGATAGATGAAACAGGAGACCAAGGACACAGTGGGGGAAATAAGTATTTGATCCCTTGCTGATTTTGTAAGTTTGCCCACTGACAAAGACATGAACTGTCTATAATTTTAAGGGTAGGTTAATTTTAACATTGAGAGAGAGAATATCAAAAATAAAATCCAGAAAATCACATTATATAAATTATATAAATTTATTTGCATTTTGCAGTGAGAAATAAGTATTTGATACCCTACCAACCATTAAGAGTTCTGGCTCCTACAGACCAGTTAGACGCTCCTAATTAACTCATTACCTGCATTAAAGACAGCTGTCTTACATAGTCACCTTTATAAAAGACTCCTGTCCACAGACTCAATCAGTCAGACTCTAACCTCTACAACATAGACAAGAACAAAGAGCTTTATAAGGATATCAGGGACAAGATCATAGACCTGCAGAAAGCTGGAATGGGCTACAAAACAACAAGTAAGATGCTGGGTGAGAAGGAGACAACTGTTGGTGCAATAGTAAGAAAATGGAATACATACAAAATGACTGTCAATCGACATCGATCTGGTGCACCATGCAAAATCTCACCTCGTGAGCTATCCTTGATCATGAGGAAGGTGAGAGATCAGCCTAAAACTACACGGGTGAACTTGTTAATGATCTCAAGGCAGCTGGGACCACAGTCACCAAGAAAACCATTGGTAAAACATTACACCGTAAAGGTTTAAAGTCCTGCAGTGCCCGCAAGGTCCCCTTACTCAAGAAGGCACATGTGCAGGCCCATCTGAAATTTGCCAATGAACACCTGGATGATTCTGTGGGTGATTGGTAGAAGATGCTGTGGTCACATGAAACAAAAATTTAGGTATTTGACATTACCTCAACTCGCTGTGTTTCGAGGAAAAGAAATGCTGCCTAAGACCCAAAGAACGCCGTCCCCACTGTCAAGCATGGAGGTGGAAACATTATGTTTTGAGACTGTTTCTCTGCTAAGGGTACAGGAATACTTCACTGCATCAATGGGAGAATGGATGGAGCCATGTACTGTAAAATCCTGAGTGACAACCTCCTTCCCTCTGCCAGGACATTAAAAATGGGTTGTGGATGGGTCTTCCAACAAGACAATGACCCAAAACATTCAGCCAAGGCAACAAAGGAGTGGCTCAAAAAGAAGCACATTAAGGTCACGGAGTGGCCTAGCCAGTCTCCAGACCTTAATCCCATAGAAAACTTATGGAGGGAGTTGAAGCTACAAGTTGCCAAGCGACAGTCTCAAAATCTTAATGATTTAGAGATGAACTGCAAAGAGGAGTGGACCAAAATTCCTCCTGACATGTGCGCAAACCTCATCATCAACTACAAAAAACGTCTGACTGCTGTGCTTGCCAACAAGGGTTTTGCAACCAAGTACTAAGTCTTGTTTTCCAGAGGGATCAAATACTTATTTCTCACTGCAAAATGCAAATAAATGTATATAATTTATACAATGTGATTTTCTAGATTTTATTTTTGATATTCTTTCTCTCAATCTTAAAATTAACCTACCCTTAAAATTATAGACAGTTCATGTCTGTGTCAGTGGGCAAACTTACAAAATCAGGAAGGGATTAAATACTTATTTGCCCCACTGTATATAGAAATTGCAGTATATATAGGAATTGTAGTGCAGAAAAATGTCAGCACATCTGATCCGTAAAAATCTTATATATTTGACTGTAACCAAAAAGCAGTTTGTTTGCCAAAAGGCTGGAATGGTGCAATATTGCGTTTTTGCAAGCAACAGTGAAGCATGGCAGAGAGTCCTTAATAGTGTGCATTTCAGCCAATGGAGTTAGGGATTTGGTCAAGATTCATGGTGTCATTAATGTTAATACATGAAGAACCTAAAGGGTAACGTTTCTCCTAACGGAGAATGACATACCTAGCCTGGCATGCAAATGTGAGGAGGCTTATAAGGCTCTCAATACTCCTCTGGGAAATTAAATATGCCAATTGCCTCTTCGGAGAGGAAGAGGACTTGAACTCCAGTGCCACCTATTGGAAGTAGACCCTTTAACAAGCTTTGCCATATGACTTAGGATAAAAGTCAAACCAAAATCTCAATTTGCAGATAGTGTTTTGGGGTATTGCCTCTCATCAGTGCAAAGTATTGAGAATGACTTTAAGATTGTTACTTCCAATAGGTAACACTTGAGTTCAAGTACTACCATATTTTTCAGACTATAAGACGCACCGGACCATAAGACACACCTAGGTTTTAGCGGAGGAAATTAGGCAAAAAAATTTGAAGCAAAAATGTGGTCAATTCTGTACTTAATATCCCCTATCCTGGTATATATGGTCCCCTCATCCCCATCCTGATAAACATGGCACCCTCATCCCTATCCTGGTATGCATGGATTCCTTATCCCTATGCTGGTATGCATGCCCCCTCATCCCTATCCTGGCAGGAATGATCACCCTCATCCCTATACTAGTATGCATGGCCCCATCTCTATCCTGGTATGCATGGCCCCATCCCCATCCTGGTATGCAGGGCCCCCCATCTCGTCCTAGTATGAATGGCCCCATCCCTATCCTGGTATGCAGGGCCCCCATCTCGTCCTGGTATGCAGGGCCCCCATCTTGTCCTAGTATGCATGGCCCCATCCCTAGCCTGGTATGTAGGGCCCCCATCTCGTCCTAGTATGTATGGCCCCATCCCTATCCTGGTATGTAGGGCCCCAATCTCGTGGAATGCAGTGAATATTCATTTCTCTTTAGCAGTGGGAACAGGAGCTAGCCGCAGCCTCCGGCTCCTGCCTCCTCTGACCTGCTGCTCTGCCGATGTCGCTACCCCACCTCCCCACCATGGGCGTGGAATGCAGTGAATATTCATTTCTCTTTAGCAGCGGGAACAGGAGTTAGCCGCAGCCTCCGGCTCCTGCCTCCTCTGACCTGCTGCTCCGCCAATGCCGCTCCCCCACCACAGCCAGAACTGGTACATCCGGACTATAAGACGCACCCCCTATTTCCTCCACATTTTTGGAGGAAAAAAGTGCATCTTATAGTCCGAAAAATACGGTATTTTCTCAAAGAAGAGGCAATTTGGATACATGAAGCATTGCAAAATGCTCATTTCTACAACTGCGTCAACTTGAATACATACATGGATCTTTATGAAGGGTACTATAAAGTTTGTTTTCTCAAGCTGCTTTCTGGATATCACATATGTTATAGGCTTGTTTGGTAATGTGGATTCACAAAGCCATAGCTCAGGGTGAACAGCACGGACTAGAGGTCTTGTTGCAGTGTACTTGGACAAGCCAGACTGCATGTGTCACAGCAAGGAACAACAGGTCTGGAAATGATAGATGACACATGAATTAGTAGAGATGGAATGCTGGATGGTATGATGATCAGGAAAGCAGTCAATGCAGGAAGGCACCTTGGAATGGCAAAGTCAAATGTGCGGTTAGCACCTTCAAATAAGGGGTGAAAATATTGTCTGTTCACTAGATACAGAGCCGAGTGTGCAAACAGCACCCAGGATCAGTGGACTCGATTTGGCAGTCAGACATCATGGAGTAACATAGTTGAATGTTTTGAACCACCCAAGAACCATAGAGCAGAAACAACAGTTGGATTTATAAGTACGGTATGTGTGTTGGTGGTTTGGAAAATTATTAAAGAGTAACTACATTTTTCTTCTTAACTTAATTATTGATCAAACTTTACAAAGTGTAAAATATGCCATTACCTTAGTTTGGTTCATTTTATCTCCAATACCATGAGCTGGTATATCTGCCTAGTTCATGCTCTTTTCCAAGTTGAAGAGAACTGCAGATAAAGCAATAATCCATACTCAAACATTCTCTTTTTGTTAGCTTTTCTGTTCTTCTCCCAATGATCAGATAGGAAAGTGTTTCTAAACACACAGAGGCAGTTCAAAGAAGCTTGTGAAAGAGCATGAACCAGACAGCTAAAACAGCACTTTCAGTATGGTGTTGGAGACATTGTAGAAGGAAGCAAAATAAGGTAATGGAGTATATTACAAAAAGCCTCCATTTTTATTCTATACTGACTCTTAAGAGCACAGGAACCAACAGCCAATCACAGACTTTCTTCTGATTTGAGAGGACACAAAGAATTTATTTATTAAAATAATTTCTCAGTTTAAAAAAAAGGTGATAAAAAATGCAGATCTCTACCTTAGTTTCGGACTAGAGAAAAAGTCTGTTTTTCCTCAAGACATATCCACTTAAGGACTTATATTCACAAACTTACTCCATAAAGTTTGACTTGCAATATAGTTATGATGATGAGAGAATGTTGCGAAATTCGAATCCAGGAAATCACTCAAATTTATAAAAATAATTCATTACGCAAAAATTTGATATTAACTTCACTGCTCATTTGTCCTGCAGCCTCCACAGACCACCGACTGTTCCTCCTCTGGAGAGAGGAAGACCAGACAGTGGGCTGCAGCAAAAACAGGAAAGGTGAGAAGTATCAATTTTATTAATCCCTTTATTGGCCCTTAGAAATTCAGCCACAATTTTTCTGGATTCGCATCAAGCGAATCACAAAAGAAATTCTGATTTATTTATTTTTTTTAGAAAATTTGAGGTAAATTCAATTTACCTTTAACCCCTTAACCCCCAAGGGTGGTTTGCACGTCAATGACCGGGCCAATTTTTACAGTTCTGACCACTGTCTCTTTATGAGGTTATAACTTTGGAACGCTTCAACGGATCTTGCGGTTCTGAGAGTGTTTTCTCGTGACATATTATACTTCATGCTAGTGGTAAAATTTCTTCGATATAACTTGCGTTCAAAATGGAAATATGGTGAAAATTTAGAAAATTTTGCAATTTTCAAACAAAAATAGTTACTAAGTAACATTTCCCACATCTACTTTACATCAGCACAATTTTGGAACCAAAATTTTTTTTGTTAGGAAGTTATAAGGGTTAAACGTTGACCAGCAATTTCTCATTTTTACAGCACCATTTTTTTTTTAGGGACCACATCACATTTGAAGTCATTTTGAGGGGTCTATATGATAGAAAATACCCAACAGTGACACCATTCTAAAAACTGCACCCCTCAAGGTGCTCAAAACCACATTCAAGAAATTTATTAACCCTTCAGGTGCTTCACAGGAATTTTTGGAATGTTTAAAAAAAATGAGCATTTAACTTTTTTGCACAAAATATTTACTTCAGATCCATTTTTTTTTATTTTACCAAGGGTAACAGGAGAAATTGGACATCAAAAGTTGTTGTGCAATTTGTCCTGAGTACGCTGATTCCCCATATGTGGGGGGAACCACTGTTTGTGCGCACGGCAGAGCTCGGAAGGGAAGGAGCGCCGTTTGACTTTTCAATGCAAAATTGGCTGGAATTGAGATCGGACGCCATGTTGCTCTTGAAGAGCCCCTGATGCGCCTAAACAGTGGAAAACCCCCACAAGTGACACCATTTTGGAAAGTAGACCCCCTAAGGAACTTATCTAGATGTGTGGTGAGCTCTTTGAACCCCCAAGTGCTTCACAGAAGTTTATAACATAGAGCCATAAAATTCAAAAATCATATTTTTCTTCAAAATGATCTTCTCGCCCCCAATTTTCTATTTTCCCAAGGGAAACAGGAGAAATTGGACCCCAAAAGTTGTTGTGCAATTTGTCCTGAGTACGCTAACACTCTATATGTGGGGTTAAACCACTATTTGGATGCATGGCAGAGATCGGAAGGGAAGGAGCGCCGTTTCACTTTTTCAACGCAGAATTGGCTGGACGCCATGTCGCGCTTGGAGAGCCCCTGATGTGCCTAATCAGTGAAACCCCCCACAAATGACACCATTTTGGAAACTAGACCCCTCAGGGAACTTATCTAGATGTGTGGTGAGCATTTTGAACCCCCAAGGGCTTCACAGAATTTTATAACGTAGAGCCATAAAATTAAAAAATCATATTTTTTCCACAAAAATTATCTTTTCACCCCTAATTTTTATTTTCCCAAGGGTAACAAGACCACAAAAGTTATTGTTCAATTTGTCCTGAGTACACTGATACCCCATATGTGAGGGTAAACCACTGTTTGGGCGCATGGCAGAGCACGGAGGGGAGGGAGCGCCGTTTGACTTTTTCAACGCAAAATTGGCTGGAATTGAGATCGGACGCCATGTTGCATTTGGAGAGCCCCTGATGTGCCTGAACATTGGAAACCCCCACAAGTGACCCCATTTTGGAAACTAGACCCCCCAAGGAACTTGTTAAGATGTGTGGTGAGAACTTTGAACCCCCAGGTGTTTCACTAAAGCTTATAACGCCCGAGCGTGAAAATAAAAAAATCATATTTTTTCCACAAACATGATCTTTTAGTCCCCAATTTTTTATTTTCTCAAGAGTAATAGGAGAAATTGGACCCCAAAAGTTGTTGTCCAATTTGTCCTGAGTACGCTAATACCCCATATGTGGGAGAAAACTACTGTATGGGCACATGTTGGGGCTTGGAAGGGAAGTAGTGATATTTTGGAATGCAGACTTTGATGGAATGGTCTGCGGGAGTCATGTCGCGTTTGGAGAGCTCCTGATGTGCCTAAACAGTGGAAACCCTCACAAGTGACCCCATTTTGGAAACTAGACCCCCCAAGGAACTTATCTAAATGTGTAGGGAGAACTTTGAACCCCCAAGTGTTTCACAGAAGTTTATAACGTAGCGTTTATAAAAATAAAAAATCATATTTTTTTCCACAAAAATGATATTTTCGCCCCCAATTTTTTATTTTCTCAAGGGTAACAGAAGAAATTGGACCCCAAGAGTTATTGTGCAATTTGTCCTGAGTACGCTGATACCCCATATTTGGGGGTAAACCACTGTTTGGGCACATGGAACAGCTCGGAAGGGAAGGAGCACCGTTTGACTTTTTCAACGCAGAATTGGCTGGAATTAAGATCAGACGCCATGTCACGTTTGGCGGGCCCCTGATGTGCCTAAACAGTGGAAACCGTCCAATTCTAACTGCAACCCAACACACCCCTAACCCTAATCCCAACCCTAACCATAACCCTAACCACAACCCTAACACACCCCTTACCCTAATCCCAACCCTAACCCTAACTTTAGCCCCAACTCTAATCCTAACCCTAACGGGAAAATGGAAATAAGTACATTTTTTAAATTTTATTATTTTCCCTAACTAAGGGGGTGATAAAGGAGGTTGATTTACTATATATAGCAGGTTTTTATAGCGGGTTTTTATGATTGGCAGCTGTCACATGCTAAAAGACGCTTTTTATTGCAAAAAATAGTTTTTGCATCACCACATTTTGAGAGCTATAATTTTTGTATATTTTGGCCCACAGAGTCATGTGAGGTCTTATTTTTTGCGGGACTAGTTGACGTTTTTATTGGTACCATTTTTGAGCACATGACATTTTTTGATCGCTTTTTATTATGATTTTTGGGAGGCAGAATGAACAAAAACCAGCAATTCATGAATTTCTTTTGGGGGGGGGGGCGTTTATACCGTTCCGCGTGTGGTAAAATTGATAAAGTAGTTTTATTCTTTGGGTTAGTATGATTATAGCGATACCTCATTTGTATCATTTTTTTATGTTTTGGTGCTTGTATACAATAAAACTATTTTATATTAAAAAATCATTATTTTTGCATCGCTTTATTCTGTGAGCTATAACTTTTTTATTTTTTTGCTGATGATGCTGTATGGCAGCTCGTTTTTTGCGGGACAAGATGACGTTTTCAGCAGTACCATGTTTATTTATATCCGTCTTTTTGATCGCGTGTTATTCCACTTTTTGTTCGGCGGTATGATGATAAAGCATTGTTTTTTTGCCTTGTTTTTTTTTTTTTTTAAGGGGTTCACGAAAGGGGTTAACTAGTGGGACAGTTTTATAGGGCGAGCCGTTCCGGACGCGGCGATACTAAATATGTGTACTTTTATTGTTTTTTTTAATTTACATAATAATATTGTGTTTATTGGGGAAATATTTATTTATTTTTTTTTATTTATTTAGGGATTTTTAAAAAAATATTTTTACACATGTTTATTGTATTTTTTTTACATTGTCCCAGGGTGGGACATCACTATATAGTGTCAGATCGTTGAGCTAACACTTTGCACTGCACTGTGTTAGATCAGCGATCTGACAGGCAGTGCAAGAGGCTTGCCGGTGCCTGCTCTCAGCAAGCATTGACAATCCACCTCCCTGCAGGACCCGGAAGGACTTCGTGGCCATCTTGTATCCAGGGGCCTGAAGGGAAGAGGCCCTCAGAACAACGCAATCACATCGCGTTGCTCTGAGGGTCTTAGGGAAGCACGCAGGGAGCCCCCTCCCTGCGCAATGCTTCCCTATGCCACCGGAACGCTGTGATCATGTTTGATCGCAGTGTACCAGGGGTTAAAGTGCCGGGAGCGGTCCGTGACCGCTCCTGGCACTTAGTGCCGAGTGTCAGCTGTGAGAATCAGCTGACACCTGGCCGCGATCAGCCGCGAGAATCAGCTGACACCTGGCAGCGATCAGCCGCGCTCCCCCCGTGAGCGTGGCTGATCGCGTATAACGTACTATTCGGTCCTTGGGAATTAAGTCCCAGGTCACATGGACGGAATAGTACGTCCAATGGCAGAGAGTGGTTAAAAGATTTGCTGATCTCTGAGATATGAGGCAGGTCAATCAAGTCTACTGCAAGCTGCACAAACCAACATCTTTGCGGATTTCCAATTCTTGTCCTAGTCTAAGCCAATAATTCTGAATAATTTCTCTAAACATTCCTCTCTCTCGCCCCAGAGCCCTATGTAGGTCTTGATGCTGAATTAGAAGTCCAAGAAATTTGAGATCTTAAAATGCCCAAAAACTATTTTATCTTGAGGATTGGAAAAGCCATGGTCCAAAGGAAAATACAGAGATCAGCTATGAATTTTTTCTGTATGGAAAAAAATACCATTTCTTATTTTATCCATAGAAACTTTGACATTAAAATGTGTTAATAAAAAATATTGTGCTTCCTCTTTACACATCAATCTTTTTGTAAGGAAAATTTACATTAAAACAAACCATAACATGCAACACAATCTTGTACTCACTTGTGCAGTCATCTATAGGAATCTGCTCTTTACACTGCTCATCACCCCTCACATATGTCTCTGTAGTGTTAATATGGGGCAGATCTTCACCCTGAAAGAAAGATGTAAAAGTCACAGCTAGCTAGAGAAGTAGTAAGACATGATTTAGAAAAAAGTAAAGACCATAAAAGACGGATTTTGGTAAGAACTTACCTGTAAAATCCTTTTCAGCGAAGGAAGGAAAGGAGACACACTAGTAATGACTAGTGGGTAGGTGGAGCCCAGATAGGATTGACACCTCAGATTAAAAAGAGTGTTGACCGGCCCCTCCAGCTCGGGCTCCTCCTACTCCTGCTTCTTCAGTCGTACAAAAGCTTAGGGAAGAGCAAATATCACCAGCGGAGCAACATAACCCTTTCTGAAGGACTTCAGAGAAAAAACAAGAATACAGGTTATGCATGCATGTAGGCAAAAAACCACACAGTTCCAGGTACTACTCACTGGACCTGACCACCGCGATGAGCTGGCAATGCTGGAAAGGAGTCAAAGCGCGTCAACCTCAGTCCAGATAATCGCTATCAGAAGAGGGTCACGCCGCATCTGAAAACACATCAACACACTTCTGCCATGGGCGGGTGCTGTGTCTCCTTTCCTTCCTTCGCTGAAAAGGATTTTACAGGTAAGTTCTTACCAAAATCCGTCTTTCAGCATCAGAATGGAAGGAAAGGAGACACACTAGTAATGACTAGTGGGACGTCCCAAAGCAGTCCAAAAATTAAGGGTGGGAATATAACCAAGAAAAAACAGGCAGAATCCCAACAACCTTGGTAAATGCGCAACAGGCGCCAAATACAAGTTAACTAGAACTTTACACTACAGCCGCCTGTAGGACCCTGCGTCCTAAGGCCGCATCAGCGGAAGCACTGACGTCCACCTTATAAAACTTTGTAAACGTGTGGACGGAGCGCCAAGTCGCCGCTCGGCAGAGCTGAGCTGCCGAAGCCCCTTGATGAAAGGCCCACGATGAGGCCACAGCCCTCGTGGAATGAGCACGAATCTTAATCGGGCAAGGTTCGCCTTTAAGTCGGTAAGCCTCCAAAATGGCTGACCGAATCCAACGAGCTATAGAGTCCTTGGAAGCTCGTTGACCACGTCGACGACCTGCTGGAATCACAAACAAGGAGTCTGACTTCCTAAAACCTTGAGTAACAGACAAATAGAACTTCAAGGCCCGCACTAAATCCAATGTGTGTAAAACCCGTTCCTTTGCATTCCTCGGGCCCGGGCAAAGTGAAGGCAAAACAATATCCTGGTTAACATGGAATTGCGACACTACCTTAGGTAGAAAGTCGCCCCGTGTGCGAAGCACTACTCGATCTGGGTAAAATTCCAGGAAAGGAGGCGAGCAAGAAAGAGCCGCCAACTCAGAAACCCTACTCAAAGAAGTGACTGCGACTAGGAAGGCAACCTTCCAAGAAAGCAAAGAAAGGTTAGCAGAATCCATTGGCTCAAAAGGCCCATGCTGAAGAGCCTCCAGGACAAGGTTGAGCCGCCAAGGAGACACAGGTGCCTTCCGCGGCGGAAACTGACGGGTTACCCCGCGAAAAAAGGAGCGCACGTCCCTACGCGAGGCGATAACTTTCCGGAACAACAGAGACAGGGCAGAAACCTGACCCCTCAGGGTGCTAACTGCCAAACCCTTGTCCAGCCCGTACTGTAGAAAAGCCAACAGATTGGGAATGGAAAAAATCCTCGGGTTCCTTGAAGAACCCAAACACCACGAGAAGAAGGCTTCCCAGGTCTTGTGGTAAATTCTAGTAGTAGCCGGACCTCTGGCAGCTCGCAGAGTGGCAATGACTTCGGCTGAAAAACCTCTACGGGTCAGTATTTCGGTCTCAAGAGCCACGCCGTCAAACGCAGAGACTTCAAGTCCGGATGACGGACAGGACCCTGGGTTAACAGGTCCGGGCGAAGAGGAAGTGGAAATGGCGGTGCTGCCAAAAGCGACACCAGTGTCGAGAACCACGTCCTCCTTGGCCAATCTGGGGCTATCAACATAGCCGGGATTCTCTCCAGTCTGATCCGACGCAGCACCAGAGGAAGTAAGGATATCGGCGGAAACACATAGATTAGCTCGAATCGGTCCCACGGGGCCACCAGAGCCTCCACCGCCACAGCCTTCGGGTCCTTGTACCTGGACATGAAGGTCAGCAACTTGGCATTGGACCTGGATGCCATCAAATCCACTTGGGGAACTCCCCAAAGGGAGCACAGCAGTGCAAAGATCTCCGGATGAAGACTCCATTCTCCGGGATCCATCTTCTCTCGACTGAGGAAGTCCGCCGTGGTATTCTGAACTCCTGGAATGTGAATCGCAGAGATGGCTGGTACTCTGTCCTCGGCCCAATTCAGGATCCGAGACACTTCCACCATGAGCCTGGAACTCCTCGTCCCGCCTTGGTGGTTGATATACGCGACCGCCGTTGCGTTGTCTGTCTGCACTCGGACTGGTAGACCGCTCAAAGGGACCATCCAGTGTTGGAGGCAAAGGAAAATTGCCCTCAATTCCAAGATGTTGATCGGTAGAACAGACTCTTCCGATGACCATACTCCCTGAACCCAGAGATCGTTCCAGACACCCCCCCAGCCCGTCAGGCTGGCATCGGTGGTTATGACCGACCACCTCGGAGGAAGGAAAGACTTCCCCAGTGATAACGTTCCTGGACGTGACCACCAACTTAGGGACTCTCGCACCCTGCGAGAGATGAGGATACTGCGATCCAGTGCAATCTGCGATCGATCCCAATGACTCAGAATGAGCCTTTGGAGGGCTCTGGAATGAAACTGGGCAAACGGAAGCGCTTCCATGGAAGCCACCATCAGACCTAAAAGGCGCATACACTTCCGAAGGGACATTGCTGTCGAAGACTTCATAGTCTGTACATGTCGAAGGAGACATGCCCGCTTGTCTGGAGGTAGGGACACCACTGCCCGTACCGTGTCGAAATGCATCCCCAAAAACAGGATTGACTGCGACGGTTCCAGAGACGACTTCTCCCAATTGACCCGCCACCCGAAGTCCTCCAGGAGCTGAAGGGATAGATTGCGAGCCGTCACCGCCTCCTCCTTTGAGGACGCCACAATCAAAAGGTCGTCCAGATAGGGAATAATCGTGACTCCCTGTCTTCGAAGAATTGCCATGAGAGGCGCTAGAATTTTTGTAAAAACTCTGGGCGCTGAAGCCAAGCCGAATGGCAGGGCCACAAATTGGTAATGGTCCTGACCTATGGCAAAACGAAGGAAGCGCTGGTGAGCCCTTCCGACGGGAACATGCAAATAAGCGTCGCGAATGTCGATTGACACCAGAAAGTCGTTCTGCGACAGGGTTGCCACAACGGAGCGAAGTGACTCCATGCGGAATTTTTGGGTGTGGACATGCTGATTCAATCTTTTGAGATCCAGAATAGGACGAAATTTGTCCTCTTTTTCGGGGACCACAAAGAGATTTGAATAAAAACCTTTTCCCCGGTCCTCTGTCGGAACCGGTATTACTACACCCTTCTGCAGAAGGAATTCCACCTCTCGCAGCAGAGCGGCAAATAGCTCGGGCTCTGACGGAATGCGAGACTGGCAAAAACTGTCATGGGGGTCGAGAAGAAAACTCTATGAAATAGCCTGCCGACACAACTCGCGTTACCCAGGAATCCGGATCGCCTTGAATTGGAGCAGGCGACCCCCCACTCGAGAGCCCTCGAGTGAGGACCTGGCGTCAGTCTGCCTTGGCGGGCTTCTTGTCAGTTTCCCGCTTGTCTTGACGGAAACTTTGTTTCCAAGGGGTGCGGCATTTCTGAGAAGACTTCTTTCCCGAAAAAGAGGGACGACCCGATCCCCAAGAAGACTGACCGTATCGTCCCCTAGACCGAAAATACCGCCGACCATTACCGGCACTAGGTCTGCCAGACGTAGAAGCCATAGCCCTTCGCTGTGGTAAAGCCGCTTCTTTAGCCTTTGCCTTGGCAATCAGCTCTGTGAGATCAGATCCAAATAGCTGACCACCCTTGTAGGCTAAAGACAGTAAACCCTGCTTGGAAACCGCGTCCCCGGTCCACTGTCTAAGCCACAGTGCTCTTCTGACTGTGACCGCTGAGGATTGCGTCCTGGATAATAACGACGCAGTATCCAGACCTGCATCACAGCTATATCGGGCTGCAGTCTCCAATAAATCGAGAAGTCCATCTATCTCGGATAATGGAGATCTATTTTGCAACGCCTTCCGTAAACGGACCAACCAGCACAGGGAAGCCTTAGAAGCACACATGGATCCTAGTACTGCTCTGAATCCATGACCTGCAGCTTCATAGATGGATTTCGCCGCCATCTCCGTTTTTCTGTCCAGCGGCTCTTGCAGACTCGCTTTCCCTTTAACCGGAAGCAATGAGGATTTACTAAGCTGGGATAAAGGAACATCCACTTCAGGAGAAGGAATCCAATTATCCGTCAATTCCGTTGAACACGGATATAATGCTTCAAAGAACCGTGTACCTTGAAAACGTTTATCTGGACACAGACGTTCCTTCTCCACTACCGTATTAAGCTCTTCCAGAGCCGGTAATGTTGACCTCGACTTATGGTACTCCTGGTACATGCGGCCCGACTTACCAGGCCGTGTAGTTACCTCCTCCGGTAACTGTAACGCCTCCCTCATAGCTTCAATTAAAGCCTCTGTTCGGCTCACAAGAGAGAAAGAATGTCCCTGCCGATCCTCCTTATCCGAATCGGATAACTCCCCTTCTGAGTTTGAAGGAGAACCCTGTCCGCATTCCATATCAGATACCTCTGATTCGCTACGCGGAAAAGATGGCACCGGCCTGCGCCGCTTCCTGTCATGAGAGGATCTAGCTGACACCCACTGACCTAAAAGGTCAGACAAGCCATTAATTGACTGAGCGATGGCATCTAATTTGGTATCGCTGTAAATCGCAGCGCTTGATGCCGTCGAAGTCTGCGTATCAGATACTTGCGACTGATCCTGTAGCGGATCTGGCAGATGGTCCGCACCTTCCGGACCCTGAACCGACATGTCAGCAGTAAATGGCAGGTCAAAACCCTGTTAGTAACTGGAAACAGTGTGGTTACTAAGCAGACTGAGCAAGTACGCTGAAGGGTTAAAGCTCTTAAAGAAGAGAGTTACCCCAGCTATCTCTCAGTATATAAATAACCTCCTGCGTTCTCATCCCTACCGGGTAGAACCTGCGGCGGTTATTGCTGAAAGGGTTAACCCTTCATAGGGGTTAATGCCGCCAACTCCCCACAACTCCCTATATAAAATAAAAGGAGTGTGCGAGTCCCAGGTCTCTATAAGAGAACGCGGCTGCAGATAAACGCTATCTGTCACTTGGAACACAGATAGGTTCTGCGCTGTGGGGTGATGATATTCACTCACCCAGCTGGCCTCGGTGAAAGTATACCTTAAACAGGAGGAGCGGAGCATGAAGAGCCCGGAGCCTTTGTAATGGCCGCCGCGCTGAGAGAAGCCGGAAGAGAAGGACAGTGAAGCTGCAGTCTCCTCAGAGCGATTCCTGTCACAAAAAGAGCGGGAAGCGTGAAACCACGCCCCCTCCGGCTTCAAAAAAGAGCGCGAACTCCTCGCTCTCTGCTCTCCTCTGTCCTGCAGGTATCTGCCTGCGGACATAAAATACAGTCACCAAACATGTCATCTATTACATGTACCAGCGGCTGCCAAAGCAGCCCTGAGAGCACACACACATTCACATAAAAATGCGGTACTCACCAGCCGAGCGCCACAGGGACCCCCAGGGGTTTGTGGCGCTGTGCCCATCGCTTCACCCCCCGGGCGGGGAACGCAGTGACCCCCGATGTGCGGTTTGCGTCCCCGCCAGGGAAGCAATCCTCATCCCCCAGGGCCGGCGTGAAACTGCAGGGACCACCATACAGGGTATTACAGATCGCCAAGGGAGAGGTGGGGGTCCAGCAGCGCTGAGACCCCTGAGACCTCTAGACCACTTCTGGTGATCCAAGTCTCTTGTCCGATAAAAATAATAAAGTTTTCTGAGGAGCTGCTTCCAGCAGCGACCTATCCTCTGGACCTCAAATTTTAGACTGAAGAAGCAGGAGTAGGAGGAGCCCGAGCTGGAGGGGCCGGTCAACACTCTTTTTAATCTGAGGTGTCAATCCTATCTGGGCTCCGCCTACCCACTAGTCATTACTAGTGTGTCTCCTTTCCTTCCATTCTGCTGCTGAAATAACATGACGACCAAAAATGAAATGACAGAAGTAGCTATCAAATCATTGCAGGTGTCTCTAATATATTGTTCATTCAGTGTACTATACTGGTGGATAAAACAAGACTGAGCACAAGACCTTCACAGCTTCTACACATCATAGGGGAGATCTCATGACACCTTCTCTCCATCTACCTGATGATCCTGAGGAACATTGGGATCTTCTTGTTTACAGTCCTGTGGAAGAAAAGGACGGGGACATCTCTCTGGTGTTGTCCTCTCACTGAATAGATCTGGTGGAAACACATACAGGGACTGAATTCATTCTTTACATACAGATAATTATAGGCCGTGTGTATTTAGTCCTGTCTATTACCTGGTGCTGTGCGGGGCTGGGGAACCTCCATCATGACGTCCTTGTACAGATCTTTGTGTTCTTCTAAATACTCCCACTCCTCCATAGAGAAATAGATGGTGATATCCTGACACCTTATAGGAACCTGACATATACAATAATATCATCATCATCCCCACGATCCTTTCATAGCGTTACTGTATAATGTCCCAGCATTCCCAGCAGTGTCACCTCTCCAGTCAGCAGCTCAATCATCTTGTAGGTGAGTTCTAGGATCTTCTGGTCATTGATGTCCTCATGTTTCAGGGGGTGAGATGGGCGCCCCGTGATTGGGCTCAGGGGTCTACCCCATCCCTCAGACACAGGGGCCTGACAGCGCTCACTAGAGGTCTTCTTCACTACTGTGTAATCCTGTTTATGGAGAGACACATTAATAAATCTCACTACAGACATTTCCAGAGTCCTCACCTCTCCAGTTCTGACCATCTGTTATTCCCATAGATAAGAATTATGTAATGTGACGTTATCAGAATCTCTTACCTCTCCAGTAAGCCGGAAGAGGATCTCTAAGGTGAGGTGTAATATCCTCGCTGCAACTTTGCCCCTTTCCCTATCCATCCTAGAAAGGTCAAAAAGGAGAATTCTCTTAAGTAGAAGTTCTTCACTGCGACTATCCGATATTGTAGGGACCTAAATGGGAAGAAGATGAGGCAATGTGTCTTGAGAACCCAGAGCATAATAAACATATGTAAAAATAAAATGAAATAAATTATTAATACTAGTTTGGACCACAATTGTCCCAGTGCACAGTCCAGTCATCTTCTTTGGTCTGTTAACTGACGCGACCTTCACTGGGCCATCTTTGGTGCCCTTAAGTGCCTGACATCTTTAGCATATCTAAAAATTACAGGCATAAGCACACTTCAAAGGATGGCTTAGTGAAGACCATGCTGTCTATAGGACTGAAAAAGAAAGATGATGGCCAGGTATTACATTTTTACATTTTTTTAACCCCTTCCTAACCATTGTGAATGCGGTTCTACGATATTTCTGGATTTGCAAAAAGTGTATCACAAAAAAAATCTGTATCCACTCTCTTTGTATGGATTGGAACATTTAATATCTTATCAACACAGCTCCTCTACTTTTGAGGTCAAAGCACGTCACACCTTTACATAAAGAAGAAAAGTACAGTGGTGGTCGTGGGGCATTCCCACTGAGAGGAATAGTAGCCGCTATCTGCTGACAGGACATCACCTCAAAAGAAGTGTGCTGTCTTCCAGGTGCCCAAATCAAAGATGTGTCTGATAGGGTATCAAGACTCTTCAGTGCTACAGACGACAATCCATGCATACTAATACATAGGAACAAATTACACAGCAAAAAAAGGACGTGGATACTACATGCAGAGACTTTGAAGACCTAGGCCGGAAAGTGAAGTAGGAGGTAGCATAGGTCATCTTGTCATCCCCCCTCCCAGTGAATAGACATGGAACAAGGAGATTGAACAGAACTCTACAGGTGAACAACTGGCTACGTCAATGGTGCTGTCAGCAACGTTTTGAGTTTCTTGACCACGGATTGAATTACTTGTACGATAGACTCCTTGCTAGAGATGGGTTGTGTGAAGATCTGAGGTTGTGGGTTGTAATAATAACCAACACAGGTTAACAATGCAACTATTTTTTATTACTTAGCTCCATGGTCTTACAGCAATTCTGGGTAGATGGTCACAGTGCAATGTCCCTAGTCCAACAAATCTCATCCTGGGGCCGATAATTCCACTGCCGCAGCTTTTGTTTCTCCCGTCAGCTGTCAGTATAGTCTGTAGTCACAGTCTATGCTCCACACCACAACCATAGCACATGTCTCCTGCTCTAGCTGGCAACAACAGACTTTAACCCCTTCATCCCGAAGCCTGTTTTCACCTTCCTGACCAGGCCAATTTTTACAATTCTGACCACTGTCATTATATGAAGTTATAACTCTGGAACACTTCAACGGATCCCACTTATTCTGAGAATGTTTTCTCGTGACATATTGTACTTTATGATAGTGGTAAAATTTCTTTGATTTGACTTGCGTTTATTTGTGAAAAAAATGGAAATTTGGTGAAAATTTTGAAAATTTCACAATTTTAAAACTTTTAATTTTTATGCCCTTAAATCAGAGAGTCATATGGCACAAAATAGTTAATAAATAACATTTACCTCATGTCTACTTTACATAAGCACAATTTTGGAAACAATTTTTTTTTGTTAGGAAGTTACTGTATAAGGGTTGGTGTACAATAATAAATTATATTGTGGTACCGTGTTAGCCAGAAAAATCGATGTGAATACTTTTCCGTCCAATTATGACAAGAGCATTCTTAAGGTGATACCTTTATTGGCTAACCAGAAAATTATATGTTCGCTAGCTTTCAGAGCTCAAAGGCTCCTTCTTCAGGCAAGATTACTCCAAATGTAATCTTGCCTGAAGAAGGAGCCTTTGAGCTCTGAAAGCTAGCGAACATATAATTTTCTGGTTAGCCAATAAAGGTATCACCTTAAGAATGCTCTTGTCATAATTGGACGGAAAAGTATTCACATCTGTATAAGGGTTAAAAGTTGACCAGCGATTTCTCATTTTTACAACAAAATATGCAAAACCATTTTTTAGGGACCACCTCACATTTGAAGTGACTTTGAGGGGCCTATATGACAGAAAATACCCAAAATGACACCATTCTAAAAACTGCACCCCTCAAGGTGCTCAAAACCACATTCAAGAAGTTTATTAACCCTTCAGATACTTCACAGGAATTTTTAGAATGTGGAATAAAAAAATAAACATTTACTTCTTTCACAAAAATTTTCCTTTAGACGTAATTTTTTTTTACTTTCGCAAGGGTAACAGGAGAAAATGGACCATATAATTTGTTGTGCAATTTCTCCTGAGCATGCTGATACCCATAAGTAGGGGAAATCTACTGTTTGGGCACACAGCAGGGCTTGAAAGGGAAGGAGCGCCATTTCACTTTTTAAATGTAAAATTTGCTGGCATAATTAGCGGACGCCATGTCGTGTTTGGGAGGCCCCTGATGTGCCTAAACAGTGGAAACCCTCACAAGTGACCCCATTTTGGAAACTAGACCCCCCAAGGAACTTATCTAAATGTGTTAGGAGAACTTTGATCCCTAAAGTGCTTCACAGAAGTTTATAACGTAGAGCTATAAAAATAAAAAATCATTTTTTTCCACAAAAATGATATTTTCGCCCCAAATTTTTTATATTCCCAAAAGTAACAGAAGAAATTGGACCCCAAGAGTTATTGTGCAATTTGTCCTGAGTACGCTGATACCCCATATGGGGGGGTAAACCACTGTTTGGGCGCATGGCAGAGCTCGGAAGGGAAGGAGCACCGTTTGACTTTTTCAACGCAGAATTGGCTGGAATTGAGATCAGACGCCATGTCACGTTTGGCGAGCCCCTGATGTGCCTAAACAGTGGAAACCCCCAACTCTAACTCCAACCCAACACACCCCTAACCCTAATCCCAACCCTAACCATAACCCTAACCACAACCCAAACACACCCCTAACCCTAATCCCAACCCTAACCCTAACTTTAGCCCAACTCTAACCCTAATCCCAACCCAATCTTAACCCTAACGGGAAAATGGAAATAAGTACATTTTTTTAATTTTATTATATTCCCTAATGGGGTGATAAAGGAGATTGATTTACTATTTATAGCAGGTTTTTTATAGCGGGTTTTTATGATTGGCAGCTGTCACATGCTAAAAGACACTTTTTATTGCAAAAAATAGTTTTTGCATCACCACATTTTGAGAGCTATAATTTTTCCATATTTTGGCCCACAGAGTCATGTAAGGTCTTATTTTTTGCGGGACGAGTTGACGTTTTTATTGGTACCATTTTTGAGCACATGACATTTTTTGATCACTTTTTATTACGAGCGCCATTTCACTTTTTGAATATAAAATTTGCTGGCATAATTAGCGGACGCAATGTCATGTTTGGAGAGCCCCTGATGTGCCTAAACAGTGGAAACTCCCCACAAATGACACTATTTTGGAAACTAGACCTCTTAGGGAACTTATCTAGATGTGTTTTGAGCAACTTGAGCCCCCAGGTGCTTCGCAGAAGTTTATGACGTTAAGCTGTGAAAATAAAAAATTACATTTTTCCCAGATAAACCTTTTTTAGCTCAAAATTTTGCATTTTCATAAGGGTAAAATGAGAAATTGCTCTATAAAATTTGTTGTGCAATTTCTCCTGAGTACACCGATACCCCATATGTGGGGGAATACTACTGTTTGGGCGCACTGTAGGGCTTGGAAGGGAAGGAGTGCCATTTGACTTTTTGAATGCAAAATTTGATGGAATAATTAGCAGACGCCATGCCGCATTTGAAGAGCCCCTGATGTGCCTAAACAATGAAAAAACCCCACAAATGACACCATTTTGGAAACTAGACCCTTTAGGGAACTTATCTAGATGTGTATTGATCACCTTAAACCCCGGGTGCTTCACAGAAGTTTGTAACGTTAAGCCGTAAAATAAAAATCAAAAAAAAAAATCAAATTTTTCCCACAAAAATCTTTTTTGGCTACAAATTTTGTAGTTTCACAAGGGCAAAAGGAGAAAATGTACCCAAAGGTTTGTTGTGGAATTTCTCCTGAGTTCACCGATACCCCAGATGTGGTCGAAAACTACTTTTGAGGCACAGTGCAAAGGCTCTGTTCATCGGTGTTCTTTTCAGAAGTGCACAAAACTGCAATCCTAAAATGACGGACACTGCCGGATCACAGGTCCTATAGTGTTCACAGTGCCTCCCTCTGCCTCATTATAGGTAATCTTCGGCTTGGGTTCTGTCTGAATCACGTATTTCAGAGATTTACACAGAAACTCTGGTGTAAGCACACAGCGCAGGATAAATGTGTGCCGAGCCTTACTGCGATCTTTGGGAGGCAGAATGAAAAAATCAACAGTAGGTGAAGAATTGGTTTTATTTATTTTTTACGCCGTTCCTCGTGCGGTATAATGATTAATAATGATTAGACGACTTTATTCTTCGGGTCGGTGCGATTACAGAGATACCAGATTTATATTGGGTTTTTGTGTTTGGCTGCTGTCATACACTAAAAGACGCTTTTTATTGCGAAAACTAGTTTTTGCAACACCATATTTTGAGAGCTATAATTTTTCCATAATTTGGCCCACAGAATTTTTTCAATAAAGGAAAGAAGATGGAGCACTGGAAATTACTAGTGAATCAGTTACTTCTATACCAGGAAAGATCTTTGAGCAAAATATTAAACAGGATGTATGTAAGTACTTGGATAAGAATACAGTAATTAACCAGAACTAGCATGGGTTTGTAGCAAACAAGTCATGCCAGATTAATTTAATTTGCTTCTATGATGAAATCACTGACTGGATAGATCAGGGAAATGCGGTAGATATAGTATATCTCGACTTCAGCAAAGCATTTGATAAAGTATCACAATCCTTATTGAAAACATGACCAAGTATGGGATTGACAATGCAATGGTTTGTGGATTCATAACTGGCTCAGTGATCATACTCAAAGAGTGGTAATACATGGCTTCACATCCAATTGGAAGAATGTTTCAAGTGGGGTACCACAAGGCTCTGTCCTGGCCCCAGTGTTGTTCAACATTTTGATAAGTGATATACATAAGGAAACTGAAGGTAAACTAATTAAATTTGCAGACGATGCAAAGCTAGGAGGGAGAGCTAACACTAGAGAAGACAGAAAAAGGATTCAGAAGGATCTAGATAAGCTTGAACAGTGGGCAGCAAGTAATAGAATGGTATTTAACAGGGATAAATGCTAGATTCTACATCTGGGCAAGAAAAACAAAAAGTACGTCTACAAAATGTACAAAATGGGAGGAATAGAACTAAGCAATAACACATGTGAAAAAGACTTGGGTATACTAATAGATTAGACTGCACATGAATCAGCAGTATGATGCAGCAGCAAAAAAGGCAAACACAGTTCTAGGATGCATTAAGAGAGGCATAGAGTCGGGATTACGTGAAGTAAATCTCATTCTACTCCTCTTTGGTCAGATCTCATCTGGAATACTGTGTAGAGTTTTGGGCACCAGATTTTAAATAAGACATCGATAAACTGGAGCAAGCTCAGAAAAGAGCTACCAGGATGGTAATTGGACTGCAAAGTATGCCCTACGAGGAATGGTTAAAGGATCTGGGAATGTTTAGCTTGCAAAAAGGAATGCTAAGAGGAGACTTAAAGGGAATCTGTCACCCCCAGGGCGTTTTTAAGTAAAAGAGCCACCTTCATTAGCACTAAGGCTGCAGTCTGTGAAGGTGTTTTTTTTTCTCTTGGTCCCCTGCAATGCTGAAATATAGACTTTTAAAAATAGGTCCCCATACCTTAATTGCATCCCATAGGTCGGCGTTTCCCCCTGTGTAATCCTCCTCCCATCCATCCATCACCCCCCTTCAGCGTCACAGCCCCTCCTCCTGAGTTGTTTTTCTTTGAGTAATCTGCTGTGGGGCGCCTGCGCTCTTGGAACAGTCCTCGGGCATGCGCAGTGCGCGCTGCTTGGGGACTGACATAAGGCTATTGCGCCTGAGTCTTTTTCAGGCACCAGATCCCTCCACGCAGTGTGAATACATGATAACACTGCGCATGCTCGAGGACTGTTCCAAGAGCGCAGGCGCTGAAGGGGGGGTGATGCTGAAGGTGGCTCTTTTACTTGGTTCCCTTTAATAGCTGTCTACAAATATCTGAAGGGATGTCACAGTGTAGAGGGATCATCTTTATTCTCATTTGCACATGTAAACATGAGAAGCAATGGAACGAAACTGAAAAGGAGAAGATACAGATTAGATATTTTGACAGTGAGGATGATCAATGAGTGGAACAGGCTGCCAAGAGAGGTGGTGAGTTCTGATTTAATGGAAGTCTTCAAACAGAGGCTGGACAAATATCTGTCTGCCATGGTTTAGTGAATCCAGCAAGTTCGGCTCCCGCCTTTTCCTACCAACTCGAGCTGGCCCATTATGACAGCCTCGTCCGGACAAGGCCACTCATCGCATAAGGTCAAAGGTTCCCAGAAGATCCAAAGGATCCAGATCCCATAGATTCTCGGCACAATGACTCATTGCAGTATCCAGGTGGCACGAACAAGGTAGGTGGACGTCTACTTTGGTTCTGTCAAGCCTGGCTCTCAGTCGTTTACGACGAGTGGGTCAGGGATCTGGTGTCCTCCGGATGCAAAACAGAGTTTTCTTCTCGCCCCGGGAACGGGTTTTCCAGTCTTGTCCCCCCAAAACAGAGACGCGGGCAATATCCCCTTACCGAGCCATAGACTCTCTCCGCAGGGACGGAGTCATTGTTCCGGATCCGCAAAGCGAAATGTTCAAAGGATTTTACTCTAACCTATTTGTGATTTCAAAGAAGGATGGAACGGTGCGTCCCATACTAGATCTAAAACTATTAAACAAGTTCATCAGAGTTCGTCACTTCAGAATGGAGTCTCTCCACTCAGTCATCACCTTGATGGAGAAGGGGGAGTTCCTAGCATCCATTGACATACGCGATGCTTACCTTCATATCCTGATTTTTCCCTCTCACCAAAGACTCCTAATGGAGGTGGTGCCATTCGCTCAATTTCATCTCCGTTCTCTGCAACACGCGCTTCTGACGGCCTGGGACAGGAGCCGTTCTCTCTGGATCATCGGATTCGTCTGTCTAAGCGGGTCAGGCAGACCCTCAGATGGTGGACATTGAGGTCTTCTGTGAGTCAGGGGGGATCATTCCTACCGTTGGCTAGTGATGACCACCGACGCCAGCCTTTTTGGCTGGGAAGCTGTATTCCGTCGTCACACTGCCCAGGGCCGCTCGTCTGCTCTATAGTCACGTCTCCCGATCAAACAATCAAATTGGCTCTTCTGCGGTTCCATCACCTCCTGACAGGTCGTCCCATCAGAATCCAATCGGACATCACCACGGCGGTGGCATACACTAACCATCAGGAAGATACCAGCAGCAGGGTGTCCATGCACGAAGTAGGTCACATTCTCCGCCGGGCCGAGAGGAACCATTTGAACATTTTCCCTGGGGGTAAGATTTGGGCGGCAGACTTTCTCAGCTGTCAGGGTCTCGCCTCGGGAGAATGGTCTCTTCATCCGGAGGTCTTTCAGCAGATCTGTCATCACTGGGGGACACCGGATGTGGATCTGATAGCCTCAAAGCTAGACGTCGCTCCGGGCTTGCCACGCCAGGCATATTACACGGAGCTAGTGCAACTCATCGCTGACGTTCCCTGGCGATTGCTGGATTGTCCAGTCCTGCTTTCCCAGGGCCTGATTTGCTACCAGTACTCAGGGGCCCTGTGTTTAACGGCTTGGTTGTTGAATCCTGGGTCCTAACCCAAGCTGGGTTCCACCATGATTAGTGCCCGTAAACCTGCGTTGGATCACATTTATCATTGCACCTGGAAGGCCTTTTTTCTCTTGGTGTAAAGACTGCGGACATTCACCTCTCGTTTTTTCCAGTCCATCCATTTTGGATTTCCTCCAGATTGGTCTGGAGTCAATCCTCGCACTAAGTTCACTCAAAGGGCAGGTTTCAACCTTTTCTATGCTGTTCCAACGCGGAATTGCTACCAGAGTACAGGTGAAGACCTTTATTCAAGGAATTTCCCAGATGGTACCTGCCTATGACAGGCCCTTGGAGTCATGGAACCTTAATATTTTGGTCCTGGGGGTTCTCCAGGAGGTTCCTTTCAAACCTCTGCAGGATGTATCGCTGACTTTTCTTTCTTGGAAAGTAGCCTTTGTAGTTGCGATTATGTCAATCAGACGGCAGCTATATGTCTCTGAGCTGGCAGCTCTGTCCTGTCAAGCCCTTTTCCTATTTTCCCACCAGGACACGGCAGTTTTAAGGACATTACCATCTTTTCTGCCCAAGGTTGTCTCTTCCTTCCATCTGATTGAAGACCCTCGTTTTGCCCTGCACTAGTCCTTCGTATCGAAGGGGCTCTTCACACTCTGAATGTGGTGAGAGCTCTGAGGCGGTTCGTTTCACGGACAGTGTTTTTTCCACAAGTCAGATGCACTATTTGTGCTTCCAGAGAGGCACAGGAAGGGTCTAGCCGCTTCTAAGACCACAATAGCTAGGTGGTTCCACTCGGCTATTTAGGAGTCATACAGCGTCAGAGGCAAGCCTATCCCAGTGGGGATTAAGGCACACTCCACTCGGGCGGTGGGCACTTCTTGGGCCATTCGGCACCAAACATCGGCGGAACAGGTTTGCAAAGCTGCGACTTGATCCAGTCCACCAGGGTGGATTTGATTTAAATCAAACTGATTTAAGTCACGATTTAAATCATTAACTAGTCAGTAAGGCTTGATTTAAATCAGTGATTTAAATCAAAGTTTCTACCTAAACTAGTTCTTGCTACTTTAACATGCAAGTAGATTAAGATTTTTAGAATCACTTTTTATATTACTTTTTTCTCCCCAGTTTAATGGGTTAATCATTCATATTTGGACACCACTGTTCTGTTGTACTTAGGAAGGAGAAAAATAATCCTGACCTTAATAACAATTTAAATAGATTTATTCAACTGAAACAATAACAACATTACAGCATAAGTTATTTGCTTAAACAAACATCCATGTTTGTTAACTAATTTGGCTAAACAAAATATATATTATATATTTTAAGAAACTTAGACTGTCAGCCCAGCCGACACATGAAAAACTTAAATACTACTGTCCCTGCTGTCCTCTGTAGCTCACTCGTCGTCATCTTCATCATCATCTTCTTCTTTGTTCCTATTCATAATCTGGAAAAGAAAAACAAGCTTTCCTGCTTTATTGGGTCCCAACCGATTTCTCAATTTAGAATGAATGAGTCCAAAGGAAGAGAATATTCTTTCAACGCCTGCAGAAGAAGCTACTGCTGTTAAAAGTGAAATCATTACTTGAACAGTCTCTAAATCCAAGCGCTTAAGTGACTTCCACCAGTTTACTGGTGTGACCTTCCTTCAAATATCTTCAGCAAACATATATTTCTTGAATGGTTCCCCCTTAGCTCTGAAGTTTATTATAGTTGGCATTAAAGATGGATGATTGCTGGATACCCATGTCATAGCTAATTCCTCTTCCTCAGCACTTAGGTTTTGACCCCGATGTTGGATATTGACAATATTTTCCAAAAAATGAGCTGGAGTCAGTGCTTGTCCCATTCGTTTGTTTACTGCTTGTAATTTAATTCTGTCCATGTGTAGTTCTGTTTTTAAGTGTTCACTCAGTTCCTTCCAAATTTCAACAGCATCCGCAATAAAACAGCTATTTTTCTGTATTTTGTTTAAAGCTTGAGAGATGGGTTTCAGGAAGCTCAGCATATGTTCAACATTTCTCTTAAGCCCAATGTTGAGGATTTTGGCCGTGACAGTGCCATCTATTTTATCTCGATTTTTTTCACAAAGTGTCATCAGAATAGGCCAGTTTTTGATATACTGCTCAAAACAGTCCACCACAGAGTTCCATCTAACATCTTGAGGGAGCGTTAGCTTGGTTCCACCCATCCTTTTCAGAGCTGCTGCAGCAAAATGATTATTACGGAAGTATTTAGCAATTTCAACAACATTAGCCTTTATTTCTGGAACACTTTCACTTAAGTCTTTGGCTAAGAGGTGCAGCAAATGAGCACTGCAACCATATGTTATTAGCTTTGTATTCCCTCCCTGCTCTTCTAAATTTCTTCTCATCTTGGATACGTTTGCAGCATTGTCAGTGACTAAACTGCGTACTAGACATTTGAATTTCTGTTCACATGTTGTTATAGCTTTTACTGCCACTTCTTGTAAGTATTCTGCTGTGTGTGCATTTCCTGACGTATCAGTTGTTTGTGCAAGGAAGACTTTACCTTCTTCTGTTGTTATACAAGCACATATTATAGGATCATTGTGGACATTACTCCACCCATCAATACTTAGGTTAACAATTTTACCCTCCAGAGCTGTTGCACATTGCTCCATTTCTCTGTCATACACTTGATCCAGCAGTTTCCCTGCAACATCAGCTCTGCTGGGTGGACTGTATCCTGGTCTCAGTGACTGAACCATATTAATGAAATGTGGGTTCTCAGTCAGACGGAAAGAAGAGTTCGTTGCATAAATAAACTGGGCAATTTTTTCATCAATCAACTCTTTTTCTAATCTGCTAGTTCTTATCACAAACCTATCTATGGTGGTTCCAGGAGGTAAAGGTTTTTTCTTCCTTTTGGGTGATGGTGATATGTGGCTGTGGGTGTCTGATGATGATGCTGCTGCTAATGAAGCACTATCCTGGATGGATAACTCTGAAACTGTAGAACAGGATGATGGTGATCTTGGAGGTGGATAGTTTCCAGAATCCATGAATTCCCCTAAACAAAAAAAGTCAATGCTGTTATTTTATTGTTTATACAATTTCTGCTTATTGTACACAACACAGCACTGCCCCAAAAGGAATATTTGTTTTTCTTCATAACTGTACCAAATGACAGAAACATGCAGTAATAATAAGAAATATAATTTTTCTCACACATGACAGTTCAGTCTTTAGAAATAGGATTCAATAAAAATGTTTACCAACCTGAAGATCCTGCCTGTTCAGAAGTGTTTCTTTGGTCATCTTCATCACCGCACTTCTCATGATGTTGCCTCATTCGCGCCACCAGGCCTTGCATCTCTTTGTTGCATCGTTTGCATTTTGCACGCATGCCTGCCTTACCGATAGGCGAAGGAGCTTCATTAAAATATTCCCAAACTGGGTCTCTTTTACGGCCTGCTGCCATTATAAGGAAAGAATGTAATAAACCTCAGATCGTACACACAAACAGATCCAGACTTGTCTGTCTGTGGCTATGCTGCAGTATTGTGCTCAAAGTTTCACTTTAATTTTCTTGTCTGCTTGCCCTTCCTCCTCCTCACACTTAGATTCACATTCTTCTTGTGTTGTGCAGATCTATTCCACTCCAAACAATCAGAAACATATTGTCTAACTTCTTGGACTTGGCACTGAAGGGGTTGATTCTGTATTCATATAGGTTTGTAGAACAATAGGATTAAGGTCTTTTTCTCAACTCTGTTCATGTTGTAACATTTTTGCCGTGAAGAAGAGGCTGGGACCTCTGCGGAGTCAAATTCAGTTTTGAGAACTGTGTAAGTAAAGAGAGCGTCTGTGATAATATAGGAGAGAAACTGCCCACTAATCCTACAGAAACCTCTGGAAGAGCATGGCATTGTGAATGTAACACATATACAGCCTTTATTCTACTGAGTTAAACATCTCAGCTTTATCTCATGATGGAAGAACCTTTGGATGGTAAAATATTTTCCTCAAAAAGCAGTTTATTGAAAAAAATCCGATTTAAATCAAAAAAATCCGATTTTAAATCAAAAAAATCTGATTATTTTGATTTTTTTTAAAAAATCATTGATTTTTATCCACCCTGCAGTCCACACACTTATGCAAAAGCACTACAATATTCACACTCAGGCTTCTGCAGATGCGGCCATCGGGAGACAGATTCTGCAAACGGCAGTAACACATCTGTAGCCTGTTGGTTCATGGGGTTTCATCAGTTGGGTTGTTCCCCACCCAGGGATTGCTTTAGGATGTCCCATGGTCTGTGTCCCCAATGAGGCGAAGGAGAAATAGGGATTTTAGTATACTCACCGTAAAATCCTTTTCTCCGAGCCAATCATTAGAGGACACAGTACCCACCCTGTTGTGTTTTTTCTTTAGTTGACATGTTCTACTCTTGTTGTTAGCTATGAGCTCCTACTGCTTTGTTACTGAACTGGTTCAAGTTAAAGCCAGCACAGGGTGTATACTGCAGAGGAGGAGCTAATCTTGTCTATTTTTGCTTAGTGTCCTCCTAGTGGCAGCAGCATAACACCCATGGTCTGTGTCCCCCAATGATTGGCTTGGAGAAAAGAATTTTACGGTGAGTATACAAAAAGCCCTATTTTTTGAATTTACCAAATGGCTGCAATGAAACAAAGAGTGAAAAATTTAAAGGGGTCTGAATACTTTTCGTACCCACTGTATATGGAAGTCAATGTGAAGGCAATTAAATTACATGGATGTCTATGTGGGGGTCATTATTTTATATGGAAGGCAATGTGAGGGCCAATATTGGAAACTGAGGACAGTGGAAAGAAGCTGAAAGAGAAACACATGCCTCATAATTTCATTTTACAACAGAGTTGTAATTTCTTGGTAAGGAGTTAGGGATAGCTCTATTCTAGCCCACTGCCACACTGTAAACTGCGCTTCTTTTACTCATCCTACATGTTTACACCTTCATGCCCACATCTTGCCTTCTATAAGAAAGATTAACAGTTACATTATATCTGTGCTTGGGGTAAATTAATTCATGGGATTGTCAACTACTAGACTAGATGCTTAGTACAAAAAGAACAAGTTTTATTTTCTTGTTAAAGGGTAAAAAGTCATGTCACAGTACAAAAGAAAATCCTAAGCCTTCTGGCCACAAACTTCACAGCTTTTGTATTGCACAGGTAAGACCTACAGACCAGGACCTCCAACAAGTGTCCATGATGATGGCTCCCGCAGGCAATGTGATAATGGAGAAGATACCCACGGCTCACCTTACAGCACCTCGGGACAAGAGATCCCTGACTGTCCTCCTGATAACACGCCGTTCAAAATCCCCCTGACCCTGAAATGTCACTGTCCTCAGTAGTGATGAGGGAAGTGACCACTAAAGTCACTGATTGGCTGGATCAGTGAGGATTATTTGATAAAAGAGAGGATCCTTGTCTTCTACAGAAATATAGATCCGTCATATTATTATTATTATTGTCATATCACAACATCTACTAATAAAACCTATTTACTTACACCTTTCTGAAATATATTTTTTCTTTAAAGGGAATCTGTCACCAAAAAGCATTAGTGCACATGCACCGGTGAACTATGTCCCAGAAGTATTTAGCTGTATGCCGGAACATAGTACTTCCGGCGCATGAGCACTAACGCGCGGGAGGCAATTTGAATGCGAACGCGCGGGACCTGTACGCGAACAACGCTATTCACAGAACGGAATACATACAGCAAGCCAAGGAGGGGTGGAGAGAGGGACCAGAACCAAAGCCCATCGGACCGGACCGAGGATATTTCCATACAGTGCGGGAGCAATATAAAAGGTTTTTATGGGGGATTCATGGGGAGTCAGGGGGTTTCACAAGTAGTTGGGGAATGTATAGCTCACTCTCTATTAGATGATATTTTTAGTTGATAGGCCAAAAAACTGGTGACAGATTCCCTTTAAGTTTAAGGGGTATTCCCATCTCCAAGATCCTTTCCCAATGTGTAGTAGGTGTAATAATATTAGCAAATACCTTCAATTAGAAATAGAGTGTAGTTCTTCTGATTTGCTACGTCGCTTACCCCATGTGCAGGCATTGCAGTACCTTAGGTATCCATGGTTACGACCACCATATAGTGACAGTATACGGTTAGTGGTTATAAGCATGGATATCTAAGATGCGGAGATGGGAAGACTCCTCTAGTTCCTACTGAGAGAGGGCAAATGTAATAATCTCCAGCACCTACCTCCACCTGCAGAGCCGCACACCACAATATGGCTGTTCTGTGCCCAGTAATGGGGAATCTCCAGCACCTACCTCCACCTGCAGAGCCGCACACCACATATATGGCTGTTCTGTGCGCACAGGACCTGTGATGAGGTCACAGGAGGGGAGGAGCTAGGGGTCACATGATCAGGGGCCTCAGTGAATGCAGGACTCTGCTGGTGTTGTCATGGTGCTGGATGAGGGGAAGTTTCTGTGTGGGATCAGGACGAGGCTGAAGTTGGTTTCTTATTCGTCAGTTTCTTATTCTGAAAATTTTTGTTTTCGGTTTTTTTATAGGTTTAACAACAAAAAATAAGCATCACAATAATAAACAATAATGCAGCGAGGAGCCTGATGTGAATACACTTAAAATCAGCGCCAAAAATTATAAAACTGGAACAAAAATGGGCATCAGAAGTGGGCACCAGAGGGCGTTAATGAAAGGGTTAAATGACTTTGGGCCACTGATATTACACTGCAGACGTATAGAACAGGGCGTCCCACATTAAAAACAAGTCTCTCCAGCCTGGCCCAAATTGGTTCCTGGCATCAGAATTGTCATCAAAGTGGGCAAACAGCCAATTTTCACAGATTTGAATAAGCAACAGATGTTTTTAAGGGGTTAAATGACTTTGGGCCACTGACCTCATACTAAGTACATACCTCCCAACTTTTGAAGATGGGAAAGAGGGACAAAGGTTGCGGTGCGCGCATTGCGCCGCGGCAAATTTTAGGCCATGCCCCGACCACACCCATTTCACAACTAGTCACACCCATGTCCATGCCCCGACCACACCCATTTAGCACTGGTGATCACACTGACTGGTACTGAGGGCACACTGGTACTGAGTAAAAGAAAGAACAGAGAGAGAAAAAAGAAAACAGAGAGAAAGGAGAGAGAGAAAGAAAGAGGGGAAAGCAACAAAGAACAGAGAAAGTAGAGAGAGAAAGAAATAAACAAAGAAAGGGGAAAGAAAGAACAGAGAGAAAAAAAAAAGGGGAAGGAAAGAAAGAACAGAGACGGAGTAAGAAAGAGGGGAAAGAAAGAACAGAGAGGGAGGGAGAAAGAAAGAGGGGAAAGTAAGAACAGAGAGAGAAAGAAAGATGGGAAAGAAAGAATAGAGAGAGAAAGAAAGACAGGAAAGAAAGAAAGAACAGAGAGAAAGAAAGAACAGAGAGAGAAAGAAAAGAAAAAAAGAACAGAGAGAAAGAAAGAGGGAAAAAAGAAAAAACAGAGAGAGAAGGAGGGGAAAGAAAGAATGAAAAGAAAGGAAAGAAAGGAAAGAGGGAAAGAAAGAAGAAGGAAAAGAGAAAGAAAGGGGAAAGAAGAGAGAGAACGAAAAAAAAGAACAGAGAAAAAAGAAGAGGGAAAGAACAGAGAGAGGAAAAGAGAAGAGAGGGAAAGAAAGACAGAGAGATAGAGAAAGAAAGAAACAGAAAGAAAGAAAGAACAGAGAGAGAGAAAAGAAAAGGAAAGAAACAGAAGAAAGAAAAGAAAGAAAGAGAGAAGAAAGAAGAGAAAGAAAGACAGAGAGAAAGAAGAAAGAAAAAAGAAGAAAAGAAGAAAAAAGAAAGAAAGAAGAGAAAGAAGAAAAAAGAACAGAGAGAAAAAAGAAAGAAAGAAAGATGGAGAAAGAAAGAAAAAAGAGAGAAAGAAAATAAAGATTCTATAAAGATACTATAGCAGCCCGGCTCCCATTGTAGTGCCCACCTGAGCCTCCCGGTGCAGGACATATCATGATCCGCTCACATGGCCGACATCCCCGATTCCAAGGCGAGGACACTGTGATGGATCTGAAGCATTCCCTGAAGTGCCTCCATGGTTCCGTCACAATCTCCTCCCGAAATTACCTAATTTCCGGTCATCTTCCAGCACATCACTTCTGGTGGAACATCACGTGCGAGTTTTAAAGTGCTCTTCGGGGCTCCGGCATGTATTCCTGTGTCCACGGGAAAAGCTCCCGGCCGGGACAGCGGGGCAGACTATCAAAATCGGGAGTGTCCCGCTGAATTCAGGACGGTTGGGATGTATGAATGCTCCCCACCATACACCTTGTACACGCACTGCTCTGCACACCTCATACACACACGGTTTCGCTTTGTATGCCTCGAACACACACGGCTCCGCTCCGTCCACCTCGCACACACAAGGCTCCACTCAAATATACACAAGGCTCCACTCCGTACACCTTGTACACACGCAGCCACACTTTGTACACCTTGTACACACACAACTCCACTCCGTAAACCTTGTACACATGCGACTTTGCAGCATACACCTCGTGCACACGCGGTTCTGCTCAGTAGACCTCGTACACACGCAGCTCCGCTACATACACACAAGGCTCCACTCCATACACACACGGCTCTGCTCCGCTCTGTACACACAAGGCTCAAGCACGGAGCCCTGTGTGTACGGAGCTGAGCGGCTCAGCTCCGTACACTTCACACACACAGGGCTCTGTTTCGTACACACACAGCACTGCTACATTCACCTTATACACACGTCTCCGCTCCATAAACCTCGTACATGTGCGGCTCCGCACCATGCACCTCGTACACGTGCGGCTCCGCACCATGCACCTCCTACACGCGCAGCTCGGCTCCGTGCACCTCGTACAGACACATGGCTCCGCTCCATCCAACTCGTACAGACACGGCTCTGCTACATCCAACTCATTCACACAAGGCTCCGCTCCATACACCTCGTACACACTACAGCACTGCCACATCCACCTCGTACACGTGCGGCTCCGCTCCATGCACCTCGTACATGTGCGGCTACGCCCCGTGCACCCCCGCTCTGTGCACCTTGTACACGCGCGGCTCCGCGCACCTCGTACAGGGGACCGCGACTCGTACACGCGCGGATCCGCGCACCTCGTACACGCGCGGATCCGCTCTGTGCACCTTGTACATGTGCGGCTTAGCTCCATGCACCTCGTACACGCGCGGCTCTGCTCCATCCAACTCGTAGACACATGGCTCTGCTACATACACCTTGTACACACACGGCTCTGCTCCGTACACACTACATCACTGCTACATCCACCTCGTACACACACGGCTCCGCTCAGTACACCTCGTACACACACGGCTCCGCTCAGTACACCTCGTACACACACGGCTCCGCTCAGTACACCTCGTACACACACGGCTCCGCTCAGTACACCTCGTACACACACGGCTCCGCTCAGTACACCTCGTACACACACGGCTCCGCTCCGTACACCTCGTACACACACGGCTCCGCTCAGTACACCTCGTACACACACGGCTCCGCTCCGTACACCTTGTACACACTACATCACTGCTACATCCACCTCGTACACACATGGCTCTGCTCCGTACACCTCGTACACACACGGCTCTGCTCCGTACACCTCGTACACACACGGCTCTGCTCCGTACACCTCGTACACACACGGCTCTGCTCCGTACACCTCGTACACACACGGCTCTGCTCCGTACACCTCGTACACACACGGCTCTGCTCCGTACACCTCGTACACACACGGTTTCGCTCCGTACACCTCGTACACACACGGCTCCGCTCCATACACCTCGTACACACACGGCTCTGCTCCGTACACCTCGTACACACTACATCACTGCTACATCCACCTCTTACACACATGGCTCCGCTCCGTACACCTCGTACACACACGGCTCTTCTCCGTACACCTCGTACACAAACGGCTCCGCTCCATACACCTCGTACACACACGGCTCCGCTCCGTACACCTCGTACACACACGGCTCCTCTCCGTACACCTCGTACACACACGACTCTGCTACATCCAACGTGTACACACTACAGCACTGCTACATCCACACTGTAAACCCGAGTCCCGACCCCACACACACAAACTTACCCTCATACAGCACCATGACAACCATCACAGCGCAGAGTCCTGCACATAACGAGGACACTGATCATGTGACCCCTGACTCCTCCCCTCCTGTGACCTCATCACAGGTCCTGTGGGCACAGAAGAGAACAGCATAGCAGCGTCATTGCTAGCTGTGAGCCGCTGAGCTGTAGAGACAGGGAGGGCAGGAAGGGGTGCATGGGGGGCGTGGCGGCTCATCTCACTGCGGGACACATACCATCCCGGCCAGGACAGCGGGATGGGGGGGTCAGAATCGGGACTGTCCCGCTCAATCCGGAACGGTTGGGAGGTATGCTAAGTATAGTCATGGCCAAAAGTTTTGAGAATGACACAAATATTATATTTTCACATGATCTGCTGCCCTCTGGTTTTTATGTGTGTTTGACAGATGTTTTTATCACAGACAGAAATATAATAATTGCAAACATATGAGTAACAAAAGCTTATATTGACAGTTAGAATGAGTTAATGCAGCATGTCAATATTTGCAGTGTTGACCCTTCTTCTTCAGGACCTCTGCAATTCTCCCTGGCATGCTCTCAATCAACTTCTGGACCAAATCCTGACTGATAGCAGTCCATTCTTGCACAATCAATGCTTTCATTTTGTCAGAATTTTTAGGTTTTTGTTTGTCCACCCGTCTCTTGATGATTGACCACAAGTTCTCAATGGGATTAAGATCTGGGGAGTTTCCAGGCCATGGACCCAAAATCTCTATGTTTTGTTCCCTGAGCCATTTAGTTATCACCTTTGCTTTATGGCAAGGTGCTCCATCATGCTGGAAAAGGCATTGTTGATCGCCAAACTGCTCTTGGAGGGTTGGGAGAAGTTGCTCTTGGAGGACATTCTGGTACCATTCTTTATTCATGGCTGTGTTTTTAGGCAAGACTGTGAGAGAGCAGATTCCCTTGGCTGAGAAGCAACCCCACACATGAATGGTTTCAGGATGCTTAACAGTTGGCATCAGACAAGACTGGTGGTAGCGCTCACCTTGTCTTCTCCGAATGAGGCGTTTTCCTGATGTCCCAAACAATCGAAAAGGGGATTCATCAGAGAAAATAACTTTACCCCAGTCCTCAGCAGGCAGTCCACTGCCTGTACCTTTTGCAGAATATCAGTCTGTCCATGATGTTTTTTCTGGAGAGAAGTGGCTTCTTTGCTGCCCTCCTTGAGATCAGGCCTTGCTCCAAGAGTCTCCGCCTCACAGTGCGTGCAGATGCACTCACACCTGCCTGCTGCCATTCCTGAGCAAGCTCTGCACTGCTGGTAGCCCGATCCCGCAGCTGAAACACTTTTAAGAGACGGTCCTGGCGCTTGCTGGTCTTTCTTGGGCGCCCTGGAGCCTTTTTGGCAACAATGGAACCTCTCTCCTTGAAGTTCTTGATGATGCGATAGATTGTTGACTGAGGTGCAATCTTTCTAGCTGCGATACTCTTCCATGTTAGGCCATTTTTGTGCATTGCAATGATGACTGCATGTGTTTCTTTACAGATAACCATGGTTAACAGAAGAGAAACAATGATGCCAAGCACCAGCCTCCTTTTAAAGTGTCCAGTGGTGTCATTCTTACTTAATCATGACAGATTGATCTCCAGCCATGTCCTCATCAACACCCACACCTGGGCTAATGGAGCAATCACTGAAAAGAGGTTAGCTGGTCCTTTTAAGGCAGGGCTGCAATGATGTTGAAATGTGTTTTGGGGGATAAAGTTCATTTTCTAGCCAAATATTGACTTTGCAAGTAATTGCTGTTAAGCTGATCACTCTTTATAACATTCTGGAGTATATGCAAATTGCCATTAGAAAAAGTGAAGCAGTAGACTTTGTAAAAATTAATATTTGTGTCATTCTCAAAACTTTTGGCCATGACTGTACTTGTACAACTATATTGAGAGTATACTAAGAATAGTGTGAATGAGGAAAGACATCCCAGTGAAAGACGATCAGGTGGAAGTGAAGAATTGTTCTGATGAACAGATGCTGCACAGTTATGCACACTGCAGCCCAATACAACACTGCTTCTCCAAAGTCTCCAAACACATCTAGTTGTTCCTTAGCACAGATGGACTATAACAGCAGACAACCAGTTAGACAGAATGGAAAGACTCATATGGAAAGTGATCTTGAAGCCCAATTTTTGCACTAACTTCAAGAAATTATTTTGTCCTCATAGCCCAATATGTCACGAAGAATTTCTTAAGGATGTAAGGGCAAAATAAGATCCAATGCATTTCTAAATGGGTGTCTGTAATATAATAATAATAATTTTATAGTGCTGACATATTCCGCAGCACTTTACATTTTAGAGGGGACTTGTACAGACAATAGACATCACAGCATAACAATAAACACATAGATCAACAGATACAAAGAGGAATGAGGGCCCTGCTCACAATCTATGTGGAAAAGGCGAGACATGAAAGGTGGATGGTAACAATTGCTTTCGTTGTTCAGACCAGCCATAATGTAAGAATCGGGTGTTCATGTAATGCTGCATGAACCGGTTATCAGCCAGAATATGTAACAGTACAGACACAGAGAGCTATTAATTGCATAAAGCGTGTGAGAACATGATACGAGGAACCTGGTTATGGTGAAAATTTTTAATGGGCCACACAGGGATAGTTAGGTTAATACATTGAGGTGGTAGGACAGTCTGAACAAATGCGTTTTTAGGGAACGCTTAAAACTGTGGGGATTGGGGATTAATCATATTACCCTGGGTAGAGCATTCCAAAGAATTGGCGCAACACGTGAAAAGTCTTGGAGACGGGAGTGGGAGGTTTTATAGTGCCCATTCAGTGTACATGCGTTATTTGGATTCTACGAGGGTGGTCAAAACTTTTTCACACTCTGGTTATATTAACTTTCTCTTGACCAAACGTTCAAGGAAGGTCGCACAAGTGTTAGCAATGAATCACAGTCGAACACCTGACCACATCCACAACTGATATCATTGAGTATGCACATGAACTGATTTTATTGGATAGATGAATGACAGTGGATTACAGTGGCATACAACAGTATTCCCCCCCCATTGGCTTTTTACCTATTTTGTTACATTACATCCTGTGTTTAAATATTTTTGTTATCCGATTTGTGTGTAATACATCAGCACTAAATAGTCTAAGTTGATGAAGTGAAGTGAGAAAAATATAGGCATACATTATATTTATGGGATCAAATAACTAATTGGCAAGTGCATATGTATTCACCCCTTTTGCTATGAAACCCCTAAAAATTTCTGGTGCATGCAATTCCCTTCATAAGTCACATGCTTAGTGACAGGAAGTCCACCTGTGCGCTAAGTGTCACATGGCTGTCAGTAGATACACACCTTTTCTGAAAGGCCAGAGAAGCTGCAACACCATTAAGCAAGAGGCTCCACTCACCAAACACCATGAAGACCAAGGAGATCTCCAAATAAGTCAGGGACAAAGTTGTTGAGAACAAGTCAGGGTTGGGTTATAAAAAAAAATATCCCAATTTCTGATGATCACCCGGAGTACCATCAAATCCATTATCACCAAATGGAAAGAACATGGTAGCACAACAATCCTGCCAAGAGAGGGCTATCCACTAAAACTCTCAGCCTGGGGAACAAGGGCATTAATTAATTAGAGAGACAGAGCAGAGACCAAAGGTAACCCTGAAGGAGCTGCAGAGTTCCCAAGCAGAGACAGAGCATATGTCCATATGACCACAATAAACTGTACACTTCATAGAGGTGGCTTTTAGACAAGAGTGGGCAGAAAAAGCCTATACAATTTCTGTGTGTAAGGCTCGTTTTGAATTTGGGAGACTCCCCAAATGTGTGGAGGAAGGTGCTGTGGTTAGATGAGACCAAAATTGAACTTTTTGGCCCCAAGGTAAACGCTATGTCTGGCATCAAATCAACACAGCTCATCACCCCAAGAACACTATTCCCACAATGAAACATGAATGGTGGTGCAAAATACAGGAATATTATTAAGCAAAACATGTTCAGTCTGTCAGTGATTTGAGACTGGGATGGAGGTTCATCTTTCAACAAGACAATGACCTTAAGTATACTGCTAAAGCATCACTAAAGTGATTTAAGGGGAAATGTGTAAATGTTTTGTAGTGGTCGAGTCTAAGTTCAGATCTTAATCCAATTGAGAATCTGTAGTCAGACTTGAAAATTGAAGGAGCTGGAGCAGTTTTTCCTTGAGAAATGGGGACAAATCCCAGTGGCAAGATGGGGAAAGCTCATAGAGACTTATCCAAAGCAACTTGCAGCTGTAATTGGAGGAGGCTCTACAAAGTACTGACTTTAAGGAGTGAATAGTTATGCACACTGAAGTTTTCAATTATTTTGTCCTATTATTGTTTGCTTAAACTGATGCAAACTCTCAAACAAAACATTGATATTCCAGGTTGTGCGTCAGCAAAACACAAAAAATGCTGAGGGTGGGGAAGGGGTGCAAGTACGTTCGCAAGCCACTGTATGTGGCAAGTCATTTGATGGAGAGGTAAAGAGAGCAGTGCATTCGTGCCTCACAGATCAGCCTAAAAAAATTTTGGAATGAGGGAATTTGAAACCATAGTGACAAATGGAGAAAGTGTATTGAAAAGCACAGATTATTTAGAAAAAGTCTAAGTTACTTACCGTTAACGGTATTTTCGAAGTCCATGACAGCACTACAGAGAGAGGGGATCCGCCCCTTAGAAACAGGAAACCTACAGATACAAAAGGGCGGCACCTCTCCCACGCATCAGTTGAATTACAGAGCATAAGAGGACTACCAAGGTTAAATGGTATACAGCAAAAAAATTTATGCATCACACAGTAACATTAATCAATCGTTTATTACATGTGGACTATATAAGAGGAAGAAGTGCACATAGAACCCGGGTGGGAATGTAAGGGTGCTGTCATGGACTTCGAAAAATACCGTTAACGGTAAGTAACTTAGACTTTATTCGAACGTCCATGACAGCACTACAGAGAGAATTACAGAGAGTAATAACTACTTAGGGAGGGACTACTGCCTGCAGCACCCTTAGTCCGAAAGAAAGGTCTGAGGAAGCACCCAAATCTAATCTATAATGAGTGTAAAACGTGTGTGGAGAAGACCACGTAGCTGCCTTACATATCTGGTCAATGGAGACTTCTGCCCTCTCTGCCCATGAAGTCGCCACAGCTCGGGTGGAATGCGCCCTTAGCCTCTCAGGTGCCGGCTTGCCCCTCGAGGTGTATGCCAGAGAAATTGCTTCCCTGATATGTAGAGCCGTTAGAGAAAGAAAGTGCCGTTCTGCTATCTGGAGTAGGCGCCTTGCCACTTCCATGAGAGGACCGGAACGAGTACCACCCTGGTGGTTGATGTAAGCGCTACCTGTCAAGGGATCTTCAAAGGGATATCTCCGCTTAAACGCTTGGGGTAAGGAGCCTCTTTTTTCAGGCTTCTTCCACTCTCTGTCTATAAGGCCTTGGATGCTACTGTTTAGTGGAAAGGATCTCCGTTTTTTTGGATCTAGACCACCGAACATCAGATCCTGTACTGAGAGCTCTGGTTTCGCCTCCTCTACCCCCATGGTGGACCTAACTGATTTGACAAATTTGTCCATCTGGTCCAAGGGAAAACAAAAACGGGTAGCATCTTCCGTAGAAGACGAGGAGGAAGCCGAAGAGGAAGGCGAGGAGGGTCCTGACACAACTTCACCCCTGTCATGGGCGGCAGGTGAATCTGAATCAGATAAAACTGGTACAGTTCTACGCCTGGAAGATTCTCCGTGTCTTGAGGACGCTTTCATCTCTGCTCTTATTATCTCCTTCAGGCTTTCGGTGAAATCTGGAGTCTCCTCCGCTATCTAAAAAGGGAAGGGGCATCATCCCAGGCCCCTGCCCTTCCCCCTCAAATGTCCTACCGTCCGTTGCATGCACGGCTGGCACAACCTTTTAGGGCAAGCATCAGGCAGAGGGCAAGCACAAAAGGCACATTCCCTGTGCTTGCTTTTCACCGAACACTTCTTCCCCTAGTAACAGACACAGAATGGGGGAAAAACTGCATTACTGGGTATTCTAAGTCTGACGATCTCTTACCCAGATTATACAGCAGTAGGTACCGGATCACGGGGAGGGGCCTTTTTCCCAGCTGCGGAACTTCTGCGGCTGGTGCTCCTGGCCATTGAAGAGGAGCGCTCTGTCTGCTGCTGCTGGCTCTCCTGTTGCACCGAGGGAGCTTCTGCAGTGTCCATCGCGAAAATGGGGCAGAAGCGCTTTACCTCTTTCCTAGGCTCCTTTATCCTCCCCCGGATATCCGGGTCAGCAGGTCTGGCCAGGGGTCCACCCCCTCCTACTCCCCGCCCCACGGCCCCCCTGCACCTCCCAGCCGTCCCCACAGCAGGCGCCGTCTGATGATGCAGCCGCCAAAAATTTCAAAAACGCCGGCCGGCGTCTCACTTCCGGTTCCGGCGGTGGAGACTCCGCCCCCTTTCCCCGCCTCTACAGACCCAGCCGTACCGATGGAGGCAAGTATAGTCTCCCGCCGCATCGCCCCTCTAGCCGGGACACGAGCGGAGATCTCAACCAAACCAGCCGCGCCGCTGCAGAAGCGGCGCGCGGCTAAAATTTCAAAAACCCCGCCGTCCATAGTAGTGACTCGCGGCGGGAAATTCAAAACACCCCGCCGTCCATAGCAGCGACGCGCGTCGGGAAATTCAAAACCGCCCGCCGCGTCGTCCATAGCAGTGACGCGCGGCGGGAAATTCAAAAAACCCCCGCCGCGCCGTCCATAACAGTGACGCGCGGCGGGAAATTCAAAACCGCCCGCCGCGCCGTCCATATCAGCGACGCACGGCGGGAAATTCAAAAAACCCCCGCTGCGCCGTCCATAGCAGTGACGCGGCGGGAAATTCAAATTTCAAAAAATAAATTTTTATTTTTTTTTTAAAAACCACGGCTGCACCACCTTAAGAGGCCCCCACCATGACAGGACCACAGGAGTAGACAGGGAGAAGGCACCGGGACCAGGGAGAGGGGGGAATACTTACCTACCGGCGCTGGCTGGGAGACAGGGATCCTCTGGATACTGCTCCACCTGCTCCGCACACTGTCGTGGAATCCTACCCGGACCCACCATGGCGCTTCCAGGGGCACCGGCCGAGGTAGGAAATGCCCCCCGCTACCTGGGTCGACCGGCCAGCCTGGGTCCTCCTGAAGATCTTCATCTGTAGGAAACCTGTCCTTTAGGAACAGGAAACCAACTGATGCGTGGGAGAGGTGCCGCCCTTTGGTATCTGTAGGTTTCCTGTTCCTAAGGGGCGGATCCCCTCTCTCTGTAGTGCTGTCATGGACGTTCGAATAAATTATGTATTTGTCAGTTCTGAGAGTTGTATAAAAAAAATTCTACAGCCAGAGTGCGTATTAATTTAGTCCCACCCTTGTATTTGTTTTCCAATAATAGATGTTTGTTGGTAATTGCATACATTAATTAATTAATACTCTGCTGTTCGTTTCTTTTGTATGACATGCAGGGCTGTGGAGTCCGTAAGCCAAACACCTCCGACTCCTACTCCTCAATGTCCCTGACTCCAACTGCGACTCTTGACTCCACAGCACTGGACTTACTACTGAGCATGAACATAAAGTGTAGAACAGATTCATCTCAACTAAAAGCCGAGACCCTTAGATCAGGAACAGAACAGATATTTATAGGAGACTTCATAACTTTCCCAAATTCTTATAAAAACATTTACAGCACATACAGCAGTGAACTACTGTACCCAATTTATTATATATTTTAGGAGTCTGAGTCAGTCCATTTTACACCGACTCCACCTCAGTCTCCACAGCCTGACATATGACTTGATCTGCTGGTTTTTTTTCTTTCTAAAATTTGTCAAGAAACTGATTAAAGGGAAAAAGAAAACTGAGTTTTCTCTGTGTGAATTCTCTGATGTTTAAGAAAATTTGATTTGTTTGCAAAACACTTTCCACACACAGAACATGAAAATGGCTTCTCCCCAGTGTGAGCTCTTTCATGTTGAATTAGATATGAGTTTTGGCGAAAACACTTGCCACACACAGAACATGAAAATGGTTTCTCCCCTGTGTGAACTCTCTGATGTCTAACAAGATCTGCATTTTGGTTAAAACATTTCCCACATTCCAAACATAAAAATGGCTTCTCACCTGTATGACTTCTCTGATGAATAACAAGTTTCGATCTATTGTTATAATGTTTCCCACATTCTGCACATGAAAATGGCTTCTCCCCTGTGTGAATTGTCTGATGTCTAACAAACGTTGATCTCTGGTTAAAACATTCTCCACATACTGAACATGAAAATGGCTTCTCTCCCGTATGACTTCTCTGGTGTTTAACAAGATCAGATTTCTGAAACCAACATTTCCCACATTCTAAACATGAAAATGGCTTCTCCCCTGTGTGAATTCTCTGATGTCTAATAAGAATTGACTTGCGATTAAAACACTTTCCGCATTCAGAACATGAAAATGGCTTCTCCCCTGTGTGAGTTTTCTGATGTGTAACAAGAATTGATTTGTGGTTAAAACATTTTCCACATTCAGAGCATGAAAATGGCTTTTCTCCTGTGTGAATTCGCTGGTGTCTAACAAGATCAGATTTCTGAGAACAACATTTCCCACATTCGGAACACGAATATGGCTTCTCCCCTGTGTGAGTTCTCAGATGTTTAACAAGATCAGACTTCCGAGAAAAACATTTCCCACATTCAGAACATGAAAATGGCTTCTCCCCAGTGTTTTCTCTTTGATGTTCAACATCCATGCTATTATTTTTATCTTGCTGTGACAAATCAGTAGATGGACCCTGTTGAAAAGGGTCATGTGACATAACTTCGCTGTTAAGAGCTGGATGTGTATCTGGGACAATGGTAATGGAATATTCTTCATATGCATCTGGTGTGATATCATGATCTTCTACTTTAAAATCTGAAATTATAACATGTCCCTCTGAGTTCCTGGTACAGTCGTCTGTCAAGATTAAAAACAATTTTGTTATTTTTTTTAATAACAGTGCTTTGACATTATATATTTCATTACATTTCTATATAAAATTGTCTGTACTAATTGTAGCCCAATTCAATGTACAACTGACTAATCTCCTACTTAGAAATCCACCTGCCATACTTCTGTCTACACATCTGGTTCAATTTTTTACCACGTTTTACTCATCAGCTGTAAAATGTAGGTAGGAGACTAATGCTTGGGGTGACGCACCAAGCTGACTACAGTTTGCCTCACCTTACTGGTAAGCATAATTAACAAAATTCAGATATTGGGACGCAGTTACAGCCACAGCTCTGTATTCTCAGAGCAGTAACTGAATCAGCGCCACCCTCATGACTGAAACCAGAACACTGCTAGGGGTAATAAAGTTAATTTTCTGCCCACAACATAATACTACGTGCAGAAGCTTAACCGGCAAATTAAGCCCATATCTGCAGGTTAGTCGCGTTCTTGCTGGTAACAGGTTCCCTTTCAAGCAGTTAAAACAGGCTTTCTTCCCTGCTGGGGATTTCCATGGGCATGATCCCTGTTGGGGTTCAATCAGATTCAGTTTTTCTCATACAAGTTGCATCAGTACGTTGCTCGGATAGCACTCATATCTATATTAGTCTATGGGGTAGTATACGTCTGATTTTTTCCGAGTGGTCTGCACATGAGCATGGAGACTGTCCAATATTAATCCAAGTGTCGTATCAAACTCGCCAATGCAAGTCCATGAAAAAAAATCAGAAAGCATTTGGATGCCATCTGTGTGCTGCCCATTTCTCACAGACTAGTTGATAGGAGAAGCTTGAGAAAACTCCATCATTTTTTTTCCAACTGATGAAATTCTGGTACAAACTGACACATTGACCAAACTGTAATCAAAACACTAATGGAACTTGATCCATTTTTTGCATATGAGAAAAATCAAAGACTTGCGAAGGAGCACTAAGTATATAACCCTTTTACCCCCAAGGGTGGTTTGCATGTTAATGACCAGGCCAATTTTTACAATTCTGACCACCGTCCCTTTATGAGGTAATAACTCTGGAAAGTTTCCATGGATCCCGGTGATTCTGACATTGTTGTCTCATAAAATATTGTACTTCATAATAGTGGTAAAATTTCTTTGATATGACTTGTGTTTATTTGTGAAAAAAAAATGGGAATTTGGCGAAAATTTCGCAATTTTCCAAATTTGAATTTTCATGCCCTTAAATCACAGAGATATGTCACACAAAATACTTAATTAATAACATTTCCCACATGTTTACTTTACATCAGCACAATTTTGGAACCAAAATTCTTTTTTGTTAGGAAGTTATAAGGGTTAAAAGTTAAACAGCGATTTCTCATTTTTACAACACCATTTTTTTTAGGGACCAGATCATATTTGAAGTCACTTTGAGGGGTCTATATGATAGAAAATACCCAAAAGTGACACCATTCTAAAAACTGCACCCCTCAAGGTGCTCAAAACCACATTCAATAAGTTTATTAACCCTTCAGGTGCTTCACAGGAATTTTTGGAATGTTTTTAACAAAATGAACATTTAACTTTTTTCCTAAAAAAAAATTACTTCAGATTTCAGATCCAATTTGTTTTATTTTACCAAGGGTAACAGGAGAAATTAGACCCCAAAAGTTGTTGTACACTTTGTCCTGAGTTCACCGATACCCCATATATGAGGGGGAAGCACTGTTTGGGCGCATAGCAGAGCTTGGAAGGAAAGGAGCGCTGTTTGACTTTTCAATGCAAAATTGGCTGGAATTGAGATCGGACACCATGTCGCGTTTGGAGAGCCCCTGATGCGCCTAAACAGTGGAAACCCCCCACAAGTTACACCATTTTGCAAAGCAGACCCCCTAAGGAACTTATCTAGATGAGTGGTGAGCACTTTGAACCCCCAAGTGCTTCACAGAAGTTTATAACGTAGAGTCGTAAAAATAAAATATCTATTTTTTTCACAAAAATGATATTTTCGCCCCCAATTTTTTATTTTCCCAAGGGTAACAGGAGAAATTGGACCCCAAAAGTTGTTGTGCAATTTGTCCTGAGTACGCCGATACCACATATGTGGGTGTAATCCACTGTTTGGGCGCATGGCAGAGCTCGTTTGACTTTTTCAACGCAGAATTGGCTGGAATTGAGATCAGACGCCATGTCGAGTTTGGAGAGTCCCTGATGTGCCTAAACAGCGGAAACCCCTCCAATTCTAACTCCAACCCTAACACACCCCTAACCCTAATCCCAACCCTAACCATAACCCTAACCACAAACCTAACCCTAACACACCGCTAACTCTAATCCCAACCCTAACCCTAACAACAACCGTAATCCCAACTCTAGACCCAAACCTAACTTTAGGCCCAACCCTAACCCTAACTTTAGCCCCAACCCTAACGGGAAAATGGAAATAAATACATTTTTTATATTTTATAAATTTTTTCTAACTAAGGGGGGTTTGATTTACTATTTATAGCGGGTTTTTATGTTTGGCAACTGTCACATACTAAAAGATGCTTTTTATTGCAAAAAATATTTTTGCATCACCATATTTTGAGAGCTATAATTTTTCCATATTTTGGCCCACAGAGTCATGTGAGGCCTTGTTTTTTTGCGGGACGAGTTGACGTTTTATTGGTACCATTTTCGGGCACATGACATTTTTTGATCGCTTTCTATTCCAATTTTTGTGAGGCAGAATTAACAAAAACTGGCAATTCATGAATTTCTTTTGCAGCCTGATCGCTTCTATAATATGCAGATGAAGCAGCATCTGCATGCTATATTAGCTGTCGGTGCTGCATGTTGTGCACATTGACCTGAGAGACTTCCTGAGATGCACTGCGCATGACAGGAAGTTTCTCAGCTCTGGAGACCCGGATGTCGTCATGACAACATCGGGTCTGCATGGCAGCGATCTGTCAGGGGCTGTCAGCCTTCTGCCCACTCCCAGAACGCTGCGATCTTGTTTGATCGCAGTGTTCCATGGGTTACAGTGCCGGGAGCGGTCAGTGCCTGTCATGGGTGTATCGCCACGAAGATCGTTGCGATTGCACATTCTGACTTCTCGCAGCTGAGTTGCTGTTTCTTTGTGTTTGGTAGTGAGGGAGTTAATTTTACCTAGCTCTTTGCTAAGACTAGGTCCAGCCTCGCCCGGCTGCTTTTGATTATGCACTAATTAGCTTCCTTTATATACCTGCCAGTCTGCTTGTTAGATGCCGGTGAAAGCTTACATGCAGACCAGCAGTTTGGATCAGGTCATGAGAAGACTTAAGTTAAGAGTTCCTTTGTGGTTTCTCCTCTCCTCGATTATAGTTTATCTCCTAGACCTTTTGTGTTCCCTCTGTGTTTAAGTGTTGTATGCAAGACAGTGTTTGCTCTGTTCCCTGTCTGTCTCGTTTGTCTGTACTGTTTGTTAAGCAGTAACCTGCCTATTCCCTGTGTGGTAATCAGGGTCCTTCTGAGGACTAGATTACAGTTGTCAGGGACTTATAGGAAACAGGGTTACGTTGGCGGCCTGGACCTCTGTACCATTAACAGTACCTCCAGGTTGAGGGACTAGTCAGGTCCCCAGTCTAGGGTCAGCATAGACCCCGGTCCACCTGCAGCCTGAGTACAGCATTATACGTCTTCAGGATTCACCCACAGTACAACGGATATTATGTCAGGTAATACTATACTTTATGTACATGTTGAGATTTCCCATTTATGTGTTATATTGCATGTTGTCCCTCTTAGGATTGATTACTGACATCATATGTGTATCTGTGATACAGCGTGACAGTGCCCGCTCCTGGCACTTAATGCCGGGTGTCAGCTGTGAGAATCAACTGACACCCGGCCACGATTGGCTGCGCTCCCCCCGTGAGCGCGGCCGATCGCGATTACGTACTATTCAGTCCATGGTCTAATTGTGCCGGGTCACATGGATGGAATAGTACATCTGATGTCAGAAAGGGGTTAAAGTTCAGTTTGGAATTTGACATTTCTACTGTTTGTGAGCTGTCTTAACCCCTTTACGAGGCAGCCCATTTTCGGTTTTGCAGTTCTGTTTTTTACTCCCCTTCTTCCCAGAGTCATAAATTTTTTATTTTTCCATCAACAGGGCCATGTGAGGGCTTTTTTTTGTGGAACGAGTTGTATTATTGAACTATTGAACAACACAATTGCTTTTACCAAATAGTGTACAGGAAAACGGGAAAAAAATTCCAAGTGCGATGAAATTACAAAAAAAGTGCAATTAATTCCATAATTTGTTTTTTTGTTTTTTCTTCCGACACTGGGCGGCAATCATAGCAATCCGGCAATGACAACCACCTGCAGACCCAGGTTTGTCATGCCAACCCATCGGCGACCCACGGGCATGTGACACAGGCGCTGATGGGTGGGATTAGTGACGGGCTTCCGGCGCCATCGTGTTAAATGCTGCAGTCAGAGATTAACAGTGGCATTTAACAGGTTAACAGCCACGGGTGGATTGCGATTCCACCCACGGCTGTTGGAGGAAGATATCAGCTGTTCAAATCAGCTGACGTGCTGGGAAAGATGTGGGTTCAGTGCCGGAGCCCACATCATAGGGGAAGACCAGACATGCGCCGTACATGTACGGCGCATGTCGTGAAGGGGTTAAGGAAATACTTAAAGAAAATGTTCAACCTTTGAATACTTCTCCAAAGCTTTTTCTTCCAATAAAAAGGACTTGTAATTAATTGACTATTTATACATCTATCTATCTATACAACATGTGCCCATCGCTTAAACTCTCAATAAGGATATAGGTCCTTACTGTTCTCCTGCACTTTTTATTTGCAGATAAGAATGTGAACGTGGAGGACTTATCTTATTCTTTTGACTTCTGGGTGTGTGTTCTTACCAGAGCCCAGCATGCTGTTCCTGTGTTTTCCCATTTCTACATTGATCCATATCATTAAGGACTTCACAACAAAATTACACAGTTCATTTCATTGTACATTTATTTAGATGATCGGCACATTGATTCTACAAAATGGCAAAGTTTTTTCATACCTGGCCTTCCTATAGCTGCTCATCTGTGCTAAATTTTATGGGTACGAGCTGGCAAGCATTGAACAACATAAAAAACCGTGATGTTGTATGAGTACCTGTGTTGCGACTATTGCAAAAACTCCAAAACTATTGGGTTTTTGGTTGCTCTCTAAGGCTAAGTGCACACGTTCAGGATTATTTGCGTTTTTTTCACGTTTTTTTCGCGGGAAAAAAGCATCAAAAACGCATATAAAACGCATTAATTAAGCATCCTATCATTTAGAATGAACTCCGCAATTTTTGTGCACATGGTGCGTTTTTTCCGCGCAAAAAACGCATCGCGGAAAAAATAGCAACATGTTCATTAATTTTGCGGAATTATAGCGTTTTTCCAGCTATATTATTGACCTAGAAAGTTCAGGGAAAAATCGCGGTAAAAACGCGTCAAATCTGCGCAAAAAAAAAACCCGCACTGAAACGCGCAAAAACCGCGCAAAAGATGTGCGTTTTTTACCGCGAAAAAAATCCGTTTTTGCTCAGGAATATTCTGCAAACATTCTGCAAACGTGTGCACTTAGCCTTACAGTCAATTGCTCCAAAGTTGTTGCACAGCAGTAAGTCGCATACAAGTTGCACAAAAAGTTTTCTTTGCATTGGATGGATTACAGTCTGTCTCAAGATGTACGGTTCAATCAATGTTTTGGCTTGTGGTCTGTGAATTACTTCAGAGCAGTTTAGATTTCTCTTCGAACTATCAACCTCAGTGCAAAGTGTAACTTGCAAAATTTACATAAAAAAAACCTCTGCTGAACAGCCAGTGAATGAGTAGAATCGCATTTAGTGTTTACTACTCACCGGGATAGTCGTCTGAACATATCTCCACTTTACACCAATCATCATCCATCATATATGTCTCTGTAGCATTAATATGGGTCAGATCTTTATCCTGAAACAAAGATTGTAAAAGTCACAGACAGATGGAGAAATCATAAGCAATTATTTCAAACAGAAAAAAAAATAATTCTCATGATGACCACAAATGACATGACAGCAGTAGTTATTGTAGTGTCCCAGTACCTCCTCCTATCTGTTTCAAATTATAGTTGTCGGGTGGTTACCAAAAACCTATGTCCTGTTATGTGGTTTATTTGATAAAATGTCCTATACTGCCATCTACTATCCAAAGTGTAAAGGTGCAAGAGTTTTGGTCACATGACACTCTCTCAGCTGGTTTCCTGCGTAAGCCTCTAGAAGCTGCTGAGGTAAAAGTCAGAGAGGAGTTCCTGTCCTTCCTGTGAGGAGCGATGTGAGGAGAGGTCGACGTCCTAGGCTGTTCTGCCTTCAGCTTAGGTCCCACTTCCATTAATCCTTAATCGGCCAGGAAACTGCCGCAGCCTACGCCAGGAGGGCATGTTAAATTTCAATCTTCATAGAGACAGAAGAGGTAGAGCTGTACAAGGGCTCTTCTGCTACACTCCATGCCTTTTAATGGTTCTGCCAGTGTGCGTGCCTCGTGTGTACTGCATCTTCTACTGCACGCCGTGCCACAGGGAACCGTATCAGGACTGAATGTTGAGTAAGCAGAGAACACTATTTCCACAGGGAACCAAACTGTGTAGGCCCATCCTCGGTAGTAATATAACAGAAGGACAGTGTGAACTAAGATCGTTACCCGGTATATAACCGGCAGTCAGCCGATCACTTTATTAAGCTATTAACTGGGAAGATTCCTTCATGAAAGTCAGGGTCACCATTTCTTTGCTACGTAAAATTTCCAGCTTGTATGAAGGACTGTGATACTATCGCTATGGACTATGTAGTGTGAAGTGAATACAGTAAAGACTCCCTTTTGATTACGTTAATACCCTTGTCAGCATTCATCCTTGACACTGCGCACCACACACACACACACACACACACACACACACACACACACACCACACTAAGAGGCTGTGAGGGCTCAGTGTGAGGGACACAGGGCTAGCACGCTACAACGCTGCCTGTGACATTACTAATTTCTTCATTACTGGCCGGCCCTGGCACATATAACATCTAGTCCCCCCTGGGCACTGCATTATCACATAGCTGCTGGACTCCTGTATAAATCCAACTTGCCGGCTCCTAATTCTTAACAGAAGTCTTCATAACCAGAAAATTGTGAGAAGATCCAGATAACATCTAATGTCCATGATCAGCTTTTTTCTGATATCTCAACCAAGCATAAAGGATACACTGAACGGTCACCATACTAGAGATAACCACCTGGTATCGCACTGAACTTTCTTTAGCCTTCAGAACTCCAGAAAACTCCTAATGTCATAGGGTCCACCAGATCTTGAGATAATTTTGCAAAATATTGGCCTATGCTAACAGGATAGCTTCTCACAGTTGCCACAAATCAGATGGTAGTACTGACGTGCTCTGAACAGCTTGTTCTATCTTGCAGGGGGACGAATAATTTTAAGAGGAACAAAGGATTCCATAGTATCAGTTGCCATGGAGTACTGAGGTGAGCCAGGGACCTACAATTTTTTTTTCTCAAATCAGTCATGGGTCTAATTTCTACATTGGGAAGCTGTAATCATTAAAGAGCAAATGTCGCTAATAAATTGGCCATTCAGTGTATAACACAGTTGCTTTGCAGTGCTGGGATTCTGGGTTGAAATCCCACCAAGGATAACATCTGCAAGGAGTTTGTATGTTCTCCTGTGTTTGTGTGGGTTTCCTCCGGGTTCTCTGGTTACCTCACACACTCCAAAGACATGCTGATTTGGAATTTAGATTGTGAGCCCCATCGGGAATAGTGATGATCACGTTTGTAAAGTACTGTGGAATTAATGGAGCTATATAAGTGAGCAAAATTAATAAATGCTGGTGGATAATACAAGACTGAACACAAGACCTTCACAACCTTCTACAAATCATATGAAAGATCTCGTGACATCTTCTTCTCCATCTACCTGATCATCCTGAGGAACATCGGGATCTTCTTCTAAACAGTCCTGTGGAAGAAGAGGACGGGGACATCTCTCTGGTGTTGTCCTCTTACTGGATAGAACTGGAGGAAACACAAACAGGAACGGAATTAATTCTTTACATACTGATAATTATAGGCCGTGTGTATTTAGTCCTGTCTATTACCTGGTGATGTGAGGGGCTGGGGAACCTCCATCATGAAGTCCTTGTACAGATCTTTGTGTCCTTCTAAATACTCCCACTCCTCCATGGAGAAATAGATGGTGACATCCTGACACCTTATAGGAACCTGTCACATACAATGATACCGTCAGCCTCCCGATCCCTTCATAGTGTTACTGTATAATGTCCCAGCATTCCCAGCAGTGTCACCTCTCCAGTCAGCAGCTCAATCATCTTGTAGGTGAGTTCCAGGATCTTCTGGTCATTGATGTCCTCATGTATCAGGGGGTGAGGTGAAGGCCCAGTGATTGGGCTCAGGGTCTTCCCCATCCCTCAGACACAGGGGCCTGACAGCGCTCACTAGAGGTCTTCTTCACTACTGTGTAATCCTGGTTATGGAGAGACACATTAATAAATCTCACTACAGACATTTCCAGAGTCCTCACCTCTCCAGTTCTGACCATCTGTTATTCCCATAGATAAGAATGATGTAATGTGACGTCATCAGAATCTCTCACCTCTCCAGTAAGCCGGAAGAGGATCTCTAGTGTGATGTGTAATATCCTCTCCACCATCTTGTCCCTGTCCCTATCCATCCTTGTAGGGTCAATCAGGAAAATTGTTATACAGAAGATCTCCACAGAGAGGATTTGATATTGTTAAGACCTGAATGGGAGGAAAATGAGCCGATGTAACATTATAATGAGCCGAAGGCAGAGAAGTGCACCTGCATAGGAGGGGGATGCTGAGCACACTATGTTGATGACGAAGAAAGCGGAAGCCGTTATTTTTTGTTTCATGGAGAGCGCATTGGGATCATATAGGCAGCATTTTAGTATACTGTCACATAGGACTTATAGGTGCTGACCCTTCTATATAAAGGAAAAACCTGGTGACAGGTTCCCTTTAAGCAGAAACACATGTGCAGATGCCATCTTTGTCCAAGTGCCATAGTTGTCAAAGTATCCAGGCAGTTAAACTTGGCTATTAGACAGGGCATTTGATCTTTGCTTTAGCTGCTGTTTTATTTCTGTTTGCTTATTCAGTATTTCACAGGAAACGTACTAATCTTATTACAATTTATTGCATGCCTTTTCTGGTCTCCTTTAACTGGAACTCATGGTCAGTGTGTAAAGGGTATGCCACACTAAACAATATCGCTAACGGGATCGCTAAAAAACGTCACTATTTAGCGATCCCGTTAGCGATATTGTTCAGTGCGGCAGCTTCCAGCGACGAGCTTCCTGCTGTGATCTCGCTCGTCGCTGGAATCGTTCCGGACCCTATTTTCTCGTCGGCGCTCCCGCTGGGTAAGTATCTAATCGCTGTGTGGCACCTTTTCTTGCGATTTAGCGGTACTTTTGTACCGCTAAAGTCGTTAAGAAGATCGCTAACGGCGATAGCGTCGTTAACTATATCGCTAAATGTGGCCGCATTTAGCGATATAGAAACAATCCCGCTAGCGATCGCATTAGTATGCGTCGTTATAGTGATCGCTAGCGGGATTGTTTAGTGTGGCAGTACCTTAACAATCTACACTTAAATTAAAAACTTCTTTCTCTCAATTTCTCTTAGCATGGCACTCACTTAAACCTGGATTAAACACTTGGAGACCACCATCACAGTTGCACTCTTGTATGGTAGGCTACATTTTTCTCTTATCCTCCAGACCAGAGAACAAACACAATTACTTTTCAAATTATTCCCCAGTACTTTCACTTATGTTCCCCTCTTTTGAGGTCCACTCAATCAGATTCTTCCACCTCTTCTCTCTGCAAATGACACTTGTTTACTGTCCTCGGGGTAAACCACAGAAGTTCCAAGATCACTTTCTAATCTGACTTCCCGATTTTCTATCTGTGATGTACCCGCTCTCATCACTGGGAGTTTAATATCCCTACTGAAAATCCACTCTCTCCATCTGCTGCTCATCTTCCATCTCTAACTTGCACTTTTTGCTTTCCACAACATGAACACGGGAGCATACTAGATTTTGTATTCTCCCAGCTCTGCTCAGGGTATGTCTTTGTTAACTCCCCTCTCCCATGCTCTGGCCAAAATACTTCTTTCTTTTGTTGCTCCTTTCAGGACACCCCTACATATCGTACAAATAGAAAATTTCATGCCATTAACACCCAGAAACTTGTGAGGAATATACAGTCATCATTGTCCCCAATCTCTCTGCTTGTCTGTTCTAATTTAGCTGATAAACAGTATAAAAAACACCTAAATGTGCCCTGGATGAACCAGCGCCCCCTATACACAGAACACATTGATACATATGATACAAACCCTGGCTCATGTCACAAACAGGTTTTCTTCAGTGATGCTCTAGGTGTGCCAAATGTGATTTGTTGAGGAGAAAAAAAAACATATTTGGCAGAATACTTCATCTACTGCTTTTCGTTTTCACTTTTCCAATCAAGCCTACTTCACCACCAACGTCACATAATTATCCAGTAATACATGACACTTGTCACTTCCTCCTTAGTCCTAAAGTGCAGATCCCCATCACAACTCTCCCGTCATCACTGCCCAACTAAAATATCTAACCTTTCTTTATTTTGGTATCGTTACTATTGCCTTCAAACATACTGGTATATCCCCATTACTAAAAAAAAAGTCCCTTGACCAGATTCCTAATCTCTAAACTGCTGTAACGATTGGTCTAACCTGTCTAATCCACTATTGTTCAGATAACTCTCTTCTTGATTCTTTACAATTTGATTTCCTAACTCTATACTTTACGAAACTGCTCTTAATAAAGACTCAATGACCTAAATCTAAGTTCAGTATTTGGTCAGTATTTTACATCAGTATCTGTAATCCAAAATTAGGAGTTGGGTGATAAATACAGAAGTGGTGACGTGTTTCTATTATACTTTTCCTCTGATTAAGCAAAAATCAGGAGTTGAACAATCAGTGGAAAAGTATCTTAGAAACACGTCACCACTTCTGTATTTATCACCCACTCCTGGTTTTGGATTACAAATACTGATGTAAAATACTGACCAAGTACTGAATGTGTGAACAGGGCCTAATGGTAACAGCTCCTCTTACTGTAGAAGAATTGGAGGTGGTGGCTGACTCCAAAACCAATGAGAAGGTATCAGAGTTTGATGGACTGTCTGTTGACGTTTATAAAAAATATGGGGACATCCTTCTCACTAAATTGTTAAGGATTTTCCAAGATTACCAGGAATGAGGCTCATTGCCTATGTCAATGTGTTTGGCCATAATTGTGGCGATGCCGAACCCAAGTTGGTGGAATCATATAGGCCTATGTTACCCTTGATGAGAAATGTACAGATACTTGCCAAAGTCTTATCAAATAGCCTCAACACTCGTTTGAATTTTTGATGTATGTGTTACTCTGTAATGTCTGATATGGTTTATACCTGTACCATCTAAATAGTAAAAAGAAATATTTTGGCACCGTATAAATGAAATTATTAATATTACTGCTTGGGAACTCAATACACGCGTGTCATATTATCTAGGACCAATCAGGTGTCCTAGATAATATGACTCAAATTCCCATCAGAACCAGTGACCCATGACCTTCTTGTATCTGGTCACTGAAGGACCACCGAGGATTATCTGGATGTGGAGAGGAGTCTTCTCTACTATACAATACATTCCATCACCAATACTGCAGCAGATATTCATTGACAAGGTCAAGAAAGTCCTATATGGACTGCATTATCGCTAGACATGATCAATATTTCCTCTATTCCCAGCTAAAGAACAGATCTCCCAAATACTGTTGGAAATGTGGCTCTAACTGTCGCGCGTTGGTTGTGACACCGACGTCACAACAACACTGTGGCAGCCAATCACTGAGCTCAGCGGCCCTGAGTGGGGCATTCTGCTTACACTCGCGCTGCTGCGATGTTATCACGACGTTAGTGCAGCAGCCAGTGCCAGATACTGGAGACTCCCCAGGGTGGCGAGTACAGACCAGTCTGCTAGTTTTACACAAACTGAGCATTATCCGAAAAGGGACAACCGCTTTAAGAATTTTGAAAAAAAAATTGTTTTCGGTCACCACCCGTAATTTTTATATTTCTTCATTGATGGAGCTGTAAGGGGTATTTTTTTTCATGGCGGTAGTTTATATATACATTTCGATCGCTTTTTATTGCATTTTTTATGGAGGAGAGGTTATTGAAAAATGGCAATTCTGGCTCTTAGATTTTGTCTTTCCTTTTATATTTTCATATATTAGACTTTTAAAGACACAGCAATATCAAATATTCATTATTTTTTTAATGGGAAACGGGGTGAGGTGGTAATTTGAAGTTATCATTAAATTATTTTTTTAAAAAACTTATTAGGCCATGATCCCACATAGAGTAAATGGTGCGGAATTGTGTGAAGATCGGTGTTTAACTGTCCGATCAAAGGTGGTGCGCGTTCATGAAAGCTCCTGCCCATTGTGCGTCTGGACATTCTGTGTGTTCATATTAACGCTATATGTGAACACGGCCTTAGGTTTATTCTTACTTTTATTTTTTACTCCCAAAAGGGACTCGAAGCTGCGATCATTTGATCACTAGTACATAGTATTATATACTGCAGAGCTCGATCTTCACCAGAATGGGAATATAAACTCCAATATTCACTACACAATGTACACGGATTACAGCCTGCTGCTGCTGGAGCACATAAAGGCTGATCAGCCAAAAACCTCATACTGAAGAGCTATCCTGGGGAGAAATCATCAATAAGTCACTGCCGAACATGAGAACCATTCCCAGAAATAACAGACACCCACCTACCTCCACCTGCAGAGCCGCACTCCACATATATGGCTGCTCTGTGCCCAGTAATGGGGAATCTCCAGCACCTACCTCCACCTGCAGAGCCGCACACCACATATATGGCTGTTCTGTGCGCACAGGACCTGTGATGAGGTCACAGGAGGGGAGGAGCCAGGGGTCACATGATCAGGGGCCTCAGTGTATGCAGGACTCTGCAGTGCTGGTTGTCATGGTGCTGGATGAGGGAAAGTTTCTGTGTGGGGTCAGGAGGGGTTTACAGGGTGGATGTAGCGGAGCCGTGTGTGTATGAGGTGTACGGAGCAGAGCCGTGTGTGTATGAGGTGTACGGAGCAGAGCCGTGTGTGTATGAGGTGTACGGAGCGGAGCCGTGTGTGTACGAGGTGTACGGAGCGGAGCCGTGTGTGTACGAGGTGTACGGAGCGGAGCCGTGTGTGTATGAGGTGTACGGAGCGGAGCCGTGTGTGTATGAAGTGTACGGAGCCGAGCCGTGTGTGTATGAGGTGTACGGAGCGGAGCCGTGTGTGTATGAGGTGTACGGAGCAGAGCCGTGTGTGTATGAGGTGTACGGAGCGGAGCCGTGTATGTATGAGGTGTACGGAGCGGAGCCGTGTATGTATGAGGTGTACGGAGCGGAGCCGTGTATGTATGAGGTGTACGGAGCGGAGCCGTGTGTGTATGAGGTGTACGGAGCGGAGCCGTGTATGTATGAGGTATACGGAGCGGAGCCGTGTGTGTACGAGGTATACGGAGCGGAGCCGTGTGTGTACGAGGTGTACGGAGCGGAGCCGTGTCTGTACGAGGTGTACGGAGCGGAGCCGTGTATGTATGAGGTGTACGGAGCGGAGCCGTGTATGTACGAGTTGTACGGAGCGGAGCCGTGTCTGTACGAGGTGTATGGAGCGGAGCCGTGTCTGTATGAGGTGTACGGAGTGGAGCCGCGTGTGTATTAGGTGTACGGAGCGGAGCAGTGTCTGTACGAGGTGTACGGAGCGGAGCAGTGTCTGTACGAGGTGTACGGAGTGGAGCCGTGTGTGTACGAGGTGTACGGAGCGGAGCCGTGTGTATACGAGGTGTACGGAGCTGAGTCGCGTGTGTACGAGGTGTACAAAACTGAGCCCTGTGTGTAGGTGTATGGAGCGGAGCCTTGTGTGTGCGAGGTGTACAGAGCGGAGCTGCGTGTGTACGAGGTGTACAGAGCGGAGCTGTGTGTGTATGAGGTGTACGGAGCGGAGCCATGTCTGTACGAGGTGTACGGAGCGGACCGCGTGTGTACGATGTGTACGGAGCGGAGTCGTGTATATGAGGTGTACGTAGCGGAGCCGTGTTCAGAGCGGAGCCGTGCATGTATGACGTGTACGGAGCGGAGCCGTGCGTGTACGAGGTGTACGGAGCGGAGCCGTGTGTGTACGTAGCGGAGCCGTGCGTATGCGAGGTGTATGGAGTGGAGCTGTGTGTACGAGGTATACAGAGTGGAGCCGTGTGTGTCCTAGGTGTACGTAGCGGAGCCGTGTTCAGAGCAGAGCCGTGTTTGTAAGATGTGTATGTAGCGGAACTGTGTTTCTACGACGTGTATCGACATGTATGTAGTGGAGCTGTGTGTTTGCGATGTTTACATAGCGGAGCCGTATGTGTACGACGTATTCAGAGCGGAGTCGTGTAAGTACAGTGCGGAGCAGAGCTGTGTGTGTACGGCGTGCACGTAGCAGAGCCGTGTGTGTATGGAGCGTAGCCCTCACATGGTGATTGTACTATTGTTACCATACATACATCAAACAAGATATGGTAATTTTAAACATATATGTAGTAATGAAGTGTTAACCACTTATAGCCTGATCTGGCTGATGTCCAGAATTACTTATGTGACTGGTCTCTGCAGAGACCTTATATGCTGTGTATGTAAACCAATTAGTGTACCGCTATCAGTGGTCAACCAGGTGAACAATCACAACCTTAAGTTATTTTTATTAATTTTTTTTTTACAAAATTTCATATTGGGCATTCATTCACACAAGTGGCCACTTGAGCACTATTTTAGCCTTGTCGGTTGTTTTTCCATAGCGCCGTGGTATTTGTCATAGAAAAGAATAAGATCCATAACACATCTTCAGTGAGGAAGCATTCACCCCTCTCCTCATACAGAATTGCAGTAGGAGAAAGAACTTACAATCTACAACATTTAATGAAGTAGAATTGCACAGTTGACATATGAGAAGTGAGGAAATTAGTGGTAGTAAGAAGTGACAAAACTAATTAAGACTCCCTACAGAGTACAGATAATTAAACAGGAAAGATCTTTTCTGAGGTCCAGATAACAAAAGAGACATGTAGTTATGCATAGATGGGGAAGCGGAGAATTCTCCTTTGTCCGCAGGAAGCACATCCTGAGCTGAAAGGAATCTCTACATCTGCAGTCGGTTCTGTGCCAGTGGAAAGTTATGAATATTGGAGTTTGTACAGATCTGATATTGATGAATATGCATATTTTTTCTTAATTGTGACACCTGCCAATCAGCCCCAATCAATAATGGCCAGATCGCTGACAGCAACCATGTTTCCTATTTATGGAACGGTAAAATTTCAATAAAAAATATGATGACAATATTGAACTCCTGTGATCATCAGGAATGAAGATATTGTGAATGTTAGGAATATTATAATCTTCTGAAACTGAAGCCACATCCCATGACCAGCTCTGTTATAAGTCATCAAAGGGAGATGTGCGGGTGTAACTTAAGTGCTGATAAAAGAACAAGTCGAATTATGATCTGTAATAATAATAATTTTATTTCTATAGCGCCAAGTAGTCCGCAGCATTTTACATTTAAGAGGGGACTTGTATAGACCATAAAAGATATTACAGATTAACAATAATCACATAAAACAGATACCAAGAGGAGTGAGGGCCCTGCTCGCAAGCTTACAATCTATGGAGGAAACGGGAGACACGAAAGATGGATGGTAACAATTGCTTGCATTGTAAGGTCCAGCCATTAATGTAATAAATCGGGTGTTCATGCAATTCTGTATGAACCAGTAACCAACCAGTATGTGTAAAAGTACAGACACAGAGGGCTGTTAATTGCATGAAGGGTGTGAGAACAGATGATACGAGGGTCCTGGTTTTGAAGAAAATTTTGCATCGGAAAAACAGGGATAGTTAGATCAATATGTTGAGGCAGTAGGCCAGTCTGAAGAAATGCGTTTATAGGGCACGCGTAAAACTGTGGATATTGAGGATTAATCAAATTGTCCTGGGTAGTGCATTCCAAAGAATTGGCGCAGCACCCATCTTGGAGACGGGAGTGGGAGGTTCAGATTATTGAGGGTGTTAATATTAGGGCATTAGCACTGGGCTGTGGAGTCGGTAAGCCAAACCTCCGACTCCTCAATTTCCATGACACCGACTCCACGACGCCGACTCCCTCATACATGGCTCATATTTAAGTTTAAGTGATAAATTTACTGTAGTAAAATGGTAACATCAGGCTTTTAATCATTATTATGATACAATAATCAAGCCATTTAGATAGAACATAAAATATATTTATTGGAAAACAACTTTAGAACAAAAAAAATTTGCATATTTACAATTTACTATACACTATGCAGTAACTGGAAAAAAGTTTTCAACAAAAACGTACGGAATAACATTTGTGCAGTCTATGAATTTGTTCTGAGAAATAGTATCGCCTCCATCAGATCCTCCTTCATAGATGACTGTTATGTTATGGTAGCTGAGGAGGCAGGAGCAAAAAACTGCATAGGCAGCCAATCACCAGAGAGGTTGGAAACTAATAGGTTGCAGACCCCTAAACTAACCGCACAACTAGAAGCAGCCATGGAGCTTACCTACGGTGGTCCTAGACGCCTCGGCACAGCCGGAAAGATAGCTATCCCTGAAGATGGAAAGAGGAAAGCTAACTGCCCAGGAGTAGACCCCAAAAGAGTAGGAAGCCCCCAAACATATAATGGCGGTTGGACAAGATGAAAATACGAACACAGACAGAAAATAGATTGAGCAAACACTGGGGCCCAAAACTGTCTAGATAGGACAGCACAGGAGAGAATACTTTCTGCAATCCAGAAAAACCCTAGGAAAAACTCCAACACTTCTGAATCCAAAAACACTGAGACCACATGGTCTCGACCACCTATATCAGATCTCTGGTGTGGACACGTAGCTACCCAGCAGAAAAATATCACAAGAACTGAGCAAATGAACAAATACAAAAAATGAACGGAGACCAGCCAAAGCCCCCATAGGGGACCTGGCTGAAGACAAAAAGCAATGCAGCAAAAAGCAAGGAATTCAGACCACAGTAAAAAAAAACTGAAAGAGACTTATCTGAACGCAAGCAGGAGACAGCAGGAAAGCAAGCTGAATTCCAAACTAAACCAGGAAGCACAATTGATCACCGGCGAGGATCATGGAAGATCAGCTCACTTATATCAGGCCAGTCAGTACCACCTGACACCCACTCGTTATCTGCGGGTGTAGGACTCTTGGTATTCAACATAGGCTCAATACCCTCAGCAACCACCAGAGGGAGCTTCAGCTCCGAAGTTGTCTATAAAACGTTCACAACAGATGACCTCAAATCTGACCTAATTATTTTAAGGCTGGAGAACAACATCTCTACAATAATTTGGGTTGGTGGCAAAGCAGTAACCACATGAGCAACATCTCTAACAATTTCAGGGTATAAAGGAATTGCCTCGTGCACAGTTAGTTTTGATGAACGATTGAACTCTTCTACTTCATTGAGAGCAAGTGAAAAATTCTGCTGAAATATATCAATCTGTTTTCTATGGGAGTGGAATATTTTTCCCTGCGGCAAAGCTTCGCCTGCTCCATGTCGTCCAAATACTTTTTGAAATCAAACTCCTCATCTGATGAGGATGAAGAAACGGCAGCAGCAGCACTGGCAGGACCCGAGTCCTCTTGCTCTTGGACATCCTGTAGCCCACTCATCCTAACTGCTACCTCAATCAGAGCTTCTTTTCCTTTAGTAAGCTGTTGATCATCCTGCAATATACGATGACTCGGGTCCACATAAAGAGCTGCCAGAAGAATTTTATTTTATAATAGCAGTGTCTCTCTCCATTTCATTGAAGCAGCATTGCCATCTGCGATTAAAACTCCTCTTTGGGACAGGCAAAACAACAGCTTGTAACTTTTTAGTCACTGTAAATGGGTGATGAAGCAATTCCTTCAATTCAGCCACCTGTGTCCATTGACCTTCATGTAGTTTTACCTGAGGGTTGGCCATATCTACAAGGAAGAGTTTCAGCTCAAGCAATCGCTCAATCATTAAATAGGTGCTGTCCCACTGAGTGGCTTGATCCACAATTGCCCCTTCTCCAGCACGTCTCTTCAAGATGGAATCAATTTTAGGGGTTCTGTCAGCAATAGCCAATTTCCTCACTTTTCTAATCAGAGTTTCAGCATGTCCTTGTTGCAGACTATCTCTTATTGCCAGCTGCAGTGTGTGCACAACACAGCGCATGTGATGAATAGGAAAGAGGTGTGAAGCAGCTTCAACAAGAACATCTAATTATAAAGAATCATTTTGCTGTTCTTCTGCAGTAATATCTATTTGTTCCTCTGTTTTGGGAACAAGACTGTGGCCTTCCATCTCCAACATACTGAATGTGAAATGTTCTTCTAGCTGCTGTTCACCTTCATTATTCTCATTCATCAGTTTAATTGTACTTATCATGTTTGAAGCAATATCAGTTACAATAGCAAGAACCTGTTCTTTTTTGAGTTCACAATCTTGCAGAACTTTTTCCACTAAGGTCTGGAGAAACTGGCTGCTGTGATGAGCTTTAGTATCTTTTACTGCCAGTGTCTTAGTAAAAAAATTTTTGTTGTCACAAACATATCGAACGTTGATAGCAAAATAGTTCACTCTGTGACGTGTGCAGGCATCCATTTTAAGAAACACAAAGTGTCTTGAGAGTCTTTTTAAGATCTTCCTTTTGGTTAAGGGCTTTTTCAGTCACTAGTTTTCTAATACTTTCTCTTTCCAGAGAAACACCAAGTTTGCAGGCCATTTTTCCATTAAGAGTTATAAAAGCTGGTCGTGCAAATAATGATAATGGTATACTATCCTTCACAACAAGCTCGATGAGCTGTATTTTAAACACACCTGTTTTGATTGTTACAGTAACTTTGTCACTTACAAAATATCTTGTAACTGACTTTTGAGACGCTCTTTCCTCCTCCTTGGCCTGGAGGGAAGTGCTGGTCTCTGGTTTCTTGGTGCTGCTGTGATCTTTTTCAATCACAGCTTTGTAAACTTCTGGGTGGCAGCATTGTAAATGTCTTTTTAGATTGGAAGCTCTTGTTGGAGCATTTTTACCACTGCCTGAGTATGCACTGATTTTGGCATATTAGAATTTGTTTTCAACTGGGTCACTTATACACTGACACACAAAATGTTTTTTTATCTTGAGTCACTGTTAAATGCTCAAATACAGCTGACTTCATAAGATGCTTCTCAGACATTTTGTAATTGTGTAAATGCGCTCTCAAAATAATTTTGTCCTGTAAAAAAATAAGGTATATTGTAATTCTTGCGAGAATAGTGAATCATGCACTGTATAATTTGGGATAGAAATAAAACAATCTTTGCATAAATCAATAGGACAGATGATAAGTATAAAGTTTGTACAATATGTCGTTAGATAGCTTTACTCTGAACTTTCAATGTCAAGCTTGTCTCAGTGTACAGCTCACTAAATGCTTCATATCATATTTCTTCACAGTCTATGAAGAGGGGAGGAGGGAGGGAGCATGTTTGTGCTGAATCATATTCCAGAACACACACACACAAAAATATATATGTCCTCATCGATCCTGTTACTGTATTTCCGAATTTGAGATGTTAGAAAACAGTTTTTCCTCTTATATTCTATGTATAGTGTATATAAGTCATCAGAGCAGCTAATTTCTCCAAACATGAGCTAAGAGGAAAAACAAACTAAAACATCAAGCATACAGAGACAACATATACTGGACATTTTGATTTATGCACAGTTTATTGAAAGTTTACATATGCTTTAAGAAGTACTTACCTTCCTTAATCCTGCTTTCCTGTTCACTCCATAAGTTCTGAGATGAATGTAGGCTTTCCTTCCCTGTGTGTTTGTTATTTTTTCCCCTTATCTGTAGAGGAGGAGCTTCACTACTTATGAACATAAACTGCAGCACAGATTCATCTCAGCTAAAAGTGTACACTCCCTGACAGAAGTTATGTCGCTTATCCACGTTATGTAAATAAAAGCTTATATAACGTGATGTTAAATTCATCCATTGGTTGTATAAATTATTCTTTTGAAAGCTGAAACCCTCCGAAATGTGGTTTAGGTTAAGAAAATAAATGGGCATCAATGCAGAAATATTGATCATTTAATGGACACAGAATGGTTAAATTTTGGCAAGACAAAAGTTTTGTCGCCTGGACAATGCACCCAATCCTAGTTTTACATCCTCACCTGTGCTAAATAAATGATTGGTTAATTAGTGGGTGTGTATAAAAGAAACCCAGCACCCCAGACCTTCACTTGAACTGCAACTTGAGCTCTGACAACATGCCAAAAATCCACCCTAGAACAGTTTGCAGGATTCTGTCTCGAAATGGCCTCCATGGTTTAATCGGTGCCCAGAAGCCAGCACTAAATAAAAGGCAAATAAAAAACCGTGTGACATTTGCTAAGTCCCACAGCCTGCCAAACAGATGGACGCTGGAAAAGTGGCAGAAGGTGGATTTCTCTGATGAATCTTCAGTAGAATTACACCACAGCCGCTGCAAATACTGCAGGAGACCTACTGGATCCAAAATACACCCAGAAAACAGTTAAATTTGGTGGTGGAAAGATCATGGTCTGGGTTACATTCAGTATGGGGGTGTGCAAAATATTTGCAAGGTGGAAGGCAATATCAATAGCCTAAAATATCAAGAAGTATTAGCTACCTCTTATATTCCAAATCATAAAAGGGGTCAAATTCTGCAGCAGGATGGTGCTCCATCTCATACATCCATCTCTACAACAAAGTTCCTCCAGGCAAAAAAGATCAAGGTGCTCAAGGACTGGCCAGCCCAGTCACCAGACATGAACATCATTGAGCATGTTTGGGGTAGGATGAAAGAGGAAGCTTGGAAGACAAAACCAAAGAATCTAGATGAACTCTGGGAGTCATGTAAGACTGCATTCTTTGCTATTCATGATGACTTCATTAATAAATTGTATGAATCATTGTTGAACCGCATGGATGCAGTCCTTCAAGCTCATGGAAGTCACACAAAATATTAAATATGACTCTAATAGCACCACAACTTCATTCACCAATGTTATGCAACATATATTTGTATTTTAAGTTAATTATTTGTTTGAATATCATTACTTTCTGTGGGCGACAAAACTTTTGTCTTGCCAAAATCTGACCATTCTGTGTCCATTAACCCCTCTCTGACATTAGACGTACTATCCCGTCCATAAAACCCGTGCCATTCTGACCATGGACGGGATAGTACGTCATCGCCACCGGGTGTCAGCTGATTATCACAGCTGACACCCGTGACTGTGTGTCAGGAGCGGTCACGGACCGCTCCCGGCACATTAACCCCTTGCACACCGCGATCAAACATGATTGCGGTGTACTGGGGGCACAGGGGAGGATCGCACAGGGTGGGGGCTCCCTGCGTGCCCCCCTGAGACCCTCAGAGCAGCGCGATGTGATCGCGCTGCTCTGAGGGCTTCCTCCCTCCCAGGACCCGGATCCAAGATGGCGCTGGGGTCCTGGAGGGAGGCGGCTTCCTCAGTGCCTGCCGAGAGCAGGCATGAGGAAGCGTCCTGCACTGCCTGTCACATCGCTGGTGTGACAGAGTGCTGTGCACACTGTCACACCAGCGATCTGATGAAATACAGTGATGTCCCACCCTGGGACAAAGTAAAAAAGTAAAAAAAAGGAAAAATAAACATGTGTAAAAAAAAATCCAAAATAAATTAAAAAAAAAAAAAAATATTCCCCAATAAATTCATTACTTATTGTAAATAAAAAAAATAAAACAATAAAAGTACACATATATGGTATCGCCGCGTCCGTAACGACCCCCCCTATAAAACTGTCCCACTAGTTAACCCCTTTTGTGAACCCCTTAAAAAAAAAAAAAAAGAAGCAAAAAATCAGTGCTTTATCATCATACCGCTGAACAAAAAGTGGAATAACACGCGATCAAAAAGACGGATATAAATAAACATGGTACCGCTGAAAACGTCATCTTGTCCCGCAAAAAACGAGCCATCACACAGCATCATCAGCAAAAAAATAAAAAAGTTATAGCTCGCAGAATAAAGCGATGCAAAAATAATTATTTTTTATATAAAATTGTTTTTATTCTATAAAAGTGCCAAAACATAAAAAAATGATAAAAATGAGGTATCGCCGTAATCGTACTGACCCGAAGAAATAAAACTGCTTTATCGATTTTACCACACGCGGAACAATAAAAACGCCTCACCCAAAAGAAATTCATGAATTGCTGATTTTTGTTCATTCTAACCTCCCAAAAATCAAAATAAAAAGCGATCAAAAAATGTCACGTGCTCAAAAATGGTACCAATAAAAGCGTCACCTCGTCCCGCAAAAATTAAGATCTCACATGACATTGTGGGCCAAAATATGCAAAAATTATAGCTCTCAAAATGTGGCGATGCAAAAAACTACTTTTTGCAATAAAAAGCGTCTTTTAGCGTGACAGCTGCCAATCATAAAAACCCGCTATAAATAGTAAATCAAACCCCCCTTTATCACCCCCTTAGTTAGGGAAAAATAATAAAATAAAAAAAATGTATTTATTTCCATTTTCCCATTAGGGTTAGGGTTAGGGTTTCGGCTAAAGTTAGGGTTAGGGTTGGCGCTAAAGTTAGGATTAGGGTTAGAGTTAGGATTAGGGTTGGGATTAGGGTTGGGACTAGGGTTAGGGGTGTGTTGGGGTTAGGGTTGGAGTTAGAATTGGGGGGATTCCGCTGTTTAGGCACATCAGGGCTCTCTAAATGTGACATGGCGTCTGATCTCCATTCCAGCCAATTCTGCGTTGAAAAAGTCAAACGGTGTTCCTTCACTTCTGAGCTCTGCCATGCATCCAAACAGTAGTTTATCCCCACATATGGGGTATCAGCGTACTCTGGACCCCAAGAGTTATTGTGAAATTTGTCCTATTTCTTCTGTTACCCTTGGGAAAATAAAAAACGGGGGCGAAAATATTATTTTTGTAAAAAAAATAAGATTTTTTTGTTTTTACGGCTGTACATTATAAACTTCTGTGAAGCACTTGGGGCTTCATAGCGCTCACCACACATCTAAATAAGTTCCTTGTGGGGTCTATTTTCCAAAATGGGGTCACTTGTTGGGGATTTCCACTGTTTAGGTGCATCAGGGGCTCTCCAAATGCGACATGACGCCCCCAGACCATTCCATCAAAGTCTGCAATCCAAAACGTCACTACTTCCCTTTCCGAGCCCTGACATGCGCCCATACAGTAGTTTTCTCCCACATATTGGGTATCAGCGTACTCAGGACAAATTGGACAACAACTTTTGGGGTCCAATTTCTCCTGTTACCCTTGTGAAAATAAAATATTGGGGGCGAAAAAATCATTTTTGTAAAAAAAAAAAGGATTTTTTATTTTTACGGCTGTGCGTTATAAACTTCTGTGAAGCACTTGAGGGTTCAAATTGCTCACCAAAGATCTAGATAAGTTCCTTAGGGGTCTAGTTTCCCAAATTGGGTCATTTGTGGGGGTTTCCACTGTTTAGGCACATCAGGGGCTCTCCAAATGCAACATGGCATCCAATCTCAATTCCAGCCAATTTGGTTGGAAAAAGTCAAATGGTGCTCCTTCCCTTCCGAGCTCTGCCGTGCGCCCAAACAGTGGTTCCCCCCCACATATGGGGCATCAGCGTACTCAGGACAAATTGGACAACAACTTATGTGGTCCAATTTCTCCTGATACCCTTGGGAAAATAAAAAATTAGTGACTAAAAGATAATTTTTGTGGGAAAAAAATAGGATTTTTTATTTTCATGCCCGGGCATTATAAACTTGTGTGAAGCACTTGGGGGTTCAAAGTGCTCACCAAAGATCTAGATAAGTTCCTTAGGGGGTCTAGTTTCCAAAATGGGGTCACTTGTGGGGGATTTCCACTGTTTAGGCTCATCTGGGGCACTGCAAACGGAACATGACCCCCATTAACGTCTGCATTCCAAAACGTTACTACTTCCTTTCCAAGCCCTGCCGTGCGCCCAAACAGTTTTCCACCCCCACATATGGGGTATCAGCGTACTCAGGACAAATTGGACAACAACTTTTGGGGTCCAATTTCCTTGGGAAAATTCAAAAATTTAGGACTAAAAAATCATTTTTGTGGAATTTTTTTTTTTTTTCTTTTTCACACCCAGGCATTATAAACTTTTGTGAAACACTTGGGGGTTCAAAGTGCTCACAACAGATCTAGATAAGTACCTTAGGGGTCTAGTTTCCAAAATGGTGTCACTTGTGGGGGTTTCCACTGTTTAGGCGCATCAGAGGTTCTCCAAGCGCGACATGGCGTCCAATCTCAACTCCAGCCAATTTTAGTTTGAAAAAGTCAAACGGCGCTCCTTCCCTTACGAGCTCTGCCGTGTGCCCAAACAGTGGTTTTCCCCCACATATGGGGTATTGGCGTACTCAGGAGAAATTGCATAACAACCTTATCTGTCCATTTTCTCCTTTTACCCTTGTGAAAATAAAAAAAAAGTTTGTAAAAGATCATTTTTGTGGCTAAAAAGTTAAATATTCATTTTTTCCTTCCACGTTGCTTTAGTTCCTGTGAAGCACCTGAAGGGTTAATAAACTTCTTGAATGTGGTTTTGAGTACCTTGAGGGGTGCAGTTTTTAGAATGGTGTCACTTTTGGGTATTTTCTGTCATGTAGACCCCTCAAAGTGACTTCAAATGTGAGGTGGTCCCTAAAAAAAATGGCTTTGTAAATTTTGTTGTAAAAATGAGAAATCGCTGGTCAACTTTTAACCCTTATAACTTCCTAACAAAAAAAAATTTTGATTCCAAAATTGTGCTGATGTAAAGTAGACATGTGGGAAATGTTATTTCTTAACTATTTTGTGTTACATATTTCTCTGTTTTAAGGGAATAAAAATTCAAAGTTTGAAAATTGCTAAATTTTCAAAATTTTCGCCATATTTGCGTTTTTTTCAAAAATAAACGCAAGTTATATGGAAGAAATTTTACCACTAACATGAAGTACAATATGTCACGAGAAAACAATCTCAGAATCGCGAAGATCCGTTGAAGCGTTCCGGAGTTATAACCTCATAAAGAGACAGTGGTCAGAATTGTAAAAATTGTCCCGGTCATTAACGTGCAAACCACCCTTGGGGGTGAAGGGGTTAAATGATCAATATTTCTGCATTGATGCCAATTTATTTTTTTAACCTAAACCACATTTTGGAGGGTTTCAGCTTTCAAAAGAATAATTTATACAACCAATGGATGAATTTAACGTCACGTTATAAGCTTTTATATACATAACATGGATAAGCGACATAGCTTCTGTCAGGGAGTGTACACCTTAGATCAGGAATAGGACAGACATTTATAGGACATTTCATAACTTTCCCAAATTCTTATGAAAAAAATATTCCCCACAAACTGCATTGAGCTCCTGTACCTAATTTATTATATATTTTAGGAGTCGGAGTCGATCCATTTTATACCGACTCCAACTCCAACTCCACCAAAATGGGCTCCGACTACGACTCCAAGAGTAGGGTGGTAGACTGAGATGATGGAGGAGATGTAAAGTGGTGCTGTGGCATGGGGCGCTTTGTGGGTGAGCGTAATAAGTTTATATTGAACTCTGTAGTGGATGGGTAACCAGTGCAATGACTGGCACAGGGCAGAGATGTCGGTGTAACGGTTAGTGAGGAATATGATTCTGGCTGCTGCATTCAGGACGGATTGGAGAGGGGAGAGTTTAGTAAGAAGGAGACTGATTAGTAGAAAGCTACAATAGTCCAGCCGAGAATGAATAAGATCAACAGTGAGCATTTTTGCAGAGTCAAAAGTAAGAAAAGGTCGAATTCTAGAAATGTTTTTGAGGTGTAGATGACATGAACGAGTGAGAGATCAAATGTAGGGAGTGAATGAAAGCTCTGAATCAAGTATGACCCTGTTATGATTTGGTAGCGGGGAGGACAGGAGCTAAAAACAGCCAAGGCAGCCGAACACCAGAGAGGTTGGGAACTAAAAGGTTACAGACCCCTAAACTAACCGCACAACTAGAAGCAGCCGTGGGACGTACCTACGGTGACCTAGACGCCTCGACACAGCCGTAAAGATTAGCTACACCTGAAGATAGAAAGAGGAAAGCTAACTGCCCCGGAGTAGAGCCCCAAAGGAATAGGCAACCCCACACATATAATGGCGGTTAGACAAGATGAAATACAAACGCAGGTAGAAAATAGATTAAGCAAACGCTGGGGCAAAAGCTATCTAGACAGGACCGGATAGGAAAGAATACTGTCTGCAACCGAGCAAAACCCTAGGAAAAATTCCAACACTTCTGATTCCAAAAATGCTGAGACCACACGATCTCGCCCCCACTTAATCAGATCTCTGGTGTGAACACGCCACTACCCAGCAGCACTGAAACAACAGGAACAGAGCAAAAGAACAGAAACAAATGAGAATCAGAGACCAGCACAGGCCCCTGTGGGGGACCCGGCTGACCTCACCAAGCAGGGCAGCAAAAATAAAGAAAATCTAACCACAGAAAAAAGCAGAAAGTAACTTATCTGAATGTTCGCAGGAGACAGCAGAAAACCAGCTGACTTCCAAACTAGACCAGGAAGAGGAAACTAATCACCGCAAGGATCATGGGAGGGCAGCTCACTTATATCAGCCCAGTCCGTCTCCCCTGATTGCCAATCCTCGCTTCCAGGTGCTAAAGCCTTGTCATTCAATGCAGCTTCAATACCATCAGCAACCACCAGAGGGAGCCTCAGCTCAGATGTCATTTCCAACATATTCACAACATGACCCCATGACAACTGGCATGTTGCTGGAGAGTAATGGTAGAACCCCACACGGAAATGGCAATAACGGACATGGGTAGGTTAGTGGAGGGAGGAAACAGGAAAAGGAGAGGGTTTAGGACTGATCCTTGATGACCCCGGCAGTAAGGAGAAAAGCAGAGAAATAGGAGCCAGCAAAAGATACAGTGAAGGAGCGGTCAGAGAGGTAGGAGGAGAACCAGGAGAGAACGGTTTCCTTGATTGCTGATAGAGCAGAGCATACTGAGGAGCTGGTGATCCACAGCATCAAATGCTGCAGAAAGATCCAGGAGAATCAGCATGGAGTAGTGACCATTAGATTTAGCGGTTAGTGGATCATTAGAGTTTTTAGTGAGGGCAGTTCAGTTTCAGTAGAGTGTAAAGAGCAGAAACTGGATTGTGAGGGTCAAGAAGAGAATTATCTAGAGATAGAATATTAGACTCGAGTGGACCAAGCATTCCATGAGTTTACAGATGAAGGGAAGATTAGAAACATGTCTATAGTTAGCAGCACAGTTTTGGTCAAGGGATAGCTTTTTAAATAATGGATGTATGCTGGCATGTTTAAATAAGGAGGTAAATATACAGGAAGAGGGAGAGGTTGAATATTTTTGTTAGGTAAGTGGTGACAGCTGGGAAAATGGACTGGAGGAGTTGTGACACAATATGGTCACTGGTGCATGTAGTAGGGCTAGAAGATGCTAGGAGCCTGATCACTTCTTCTTCCCTGACTGGTTCAAAAACAGAGAGTGAGCTAGATGCAGAGGGGGAGGGAGTACAGTTCATGGTATGAGGGGAATGTGAGAAAATTTCCTGTCAGATATGTTCATTTTTTTCTTTTAAGTAATTGGCCAGATTGTCAGTGCTGAGATCGGTGGTCAAGGCCTGTACTCTTGGACTTGGGTGGGAATAAAAAGTGTCAATGAGGATTCTTGGGTAGTGAGTAGGGTTGAGCATTCCGATACCAAAACCCGATTCCGATACCTGAAATCCAATGTAAGTCTATGGGAACAAAATATCGGAAGTTTTTAAATTCCGATATTTTGTTCCCATAGACTTACATTGGATTTCAGGTATCGGAATCGGGTTTTGGTATCGGAATGCTCAACCCTAGTAGTGAGGTGATGAGGGCATTGAAATAGGTTTGTTTGAAGAGGTGAAGAGCAGAGTTGTATGTTTTAAGCATAAACTTATAATGGATGAAATCTTCAGCCAGTTTGAATTTTATCCACAGATGTTAGGTGCTCCTGGAGCACCGCTGTAGGAAACGTGTTTGCAGCGTGTACTAGGGTTGTCACCATCTGTGCCGAGTTATTCTAGTGTTGGAGGTGCAGCTTCATCCTGGGCACTTTGCAGAGTTTCATTTTTGTGTAAATCATGTTTATTGAATTAACAATATTAAAATAAAACATTGCTTTCAACAATATCATGTCTGGTTCTTGAATGGGAAAACAAATTGCATATTAATTCCATTATTGCGTACTTGACACCAATATTATCTTCTAATTGGAATAACAACTATTAATACCATTCAGTCCAGAAAATTGTCATACACAAAGCAACCTCTGTGTTGTGTATTCTCATGAAAATTAAAATAGAGGTTTGATGAACAACATTAAAATAGAAGGAGAAAAATGAAAAAGAAGTCATAGGAAAGAAAAGAAAAAGGGAAGAGAGGAAGGAAGAGAGGGGGAGAGAAAAAAAGAGGGGGAAATAAAGGTAAGGAGAAAGTTATAAGTAGAGGGTCAAGTAATCCAGACCCCCCTCGAGCACTTTTGTGTCCTCCGTCCTACCACGGAGGAGATAATAAGTTGGTCAAGACCGTTTTAAGCCAAAGACAAACAGGTCAAACCAAGTGAACAAGATTTAGAGTGTACAGAATATTTCTGAAGCTATCCTATATATGAATTAAGGTCCTGATAACCAGATATCTACACTGTGTGCAGAATTATTAGGCAAATGAGTATTTTAATCACATCATCCTTTTTATACATGTTGTCCTACTCCAAGCTGTATAGGCTTGAAAGCCAACTGCCAATTATGTAAATCAGGTGATTTGCATCTCTGTAATGAGGAGGAGTGTGGTCTAATGGCATCAACACCCTATATAAGGTGTGCTTAATTATTAGGCAACTTCCTTTCCTTTGGCAAAATGGGTCAGAAGAGAGATTTGACGGACTCTGAAAAATCAAAAATTGTGAGATGTCTTGCAGAGGGATGCAGAAGTCTTGAAATTGCAAAACTTTTGAAGCGTGGTCACCGAACAATCAAGCGTTTCATGGCAAATAGCCAACAGGGTTGCAAGAAGCGTGTTGATAAAAAAGGCGCAAAACAACTGCCCATGAATTGAGGAAAATCAAGCGTGAAGCTGCCAAGAAGCCATTTTGTTGTGAATGTGCTAGAGATGGTTTCTGAGCAGAGGCTCCCTCTGGTGGTTACAGACAGTACTGAACCTTCCAGCGAGAAATGGCAATCTGGGATCACTGACTGGACTGATATAAGGGAGGTTCCCTTCCAAGATGGTCGCCGGTGATCAATTGTTCTTGTCTCAATTGTGGTTCCTGGTTCATTTGGAAGTTTGCTGGAGTCTTGCATGCATCTGCTGCTTTCAGATAAGATATTTTCTGCTTTTCTTTTTGTGCTTGCTTTTTGCATAGTTTTCTGCACTTTTGTGGAGGTCAGCCGGGTCCCCTCCTGGGGCCTGTGCTCCTCTCAGTTTATCTGTAGCCACTGTTATTTGTTCATTTGCTTTTTCCTGTTTTTTCAATGGCTGCGGCTTGGTTTTGTTACACCAGAGATCTGATTTAGGTGGATGAGATCGTGTGATCTCAGGTTTTTTGGTAATCAGAAGTGTTGATATTTTTTAGGGTTTTTTGTTGGATTGCAGTCAGAATTCTTTCCTGTACTTTTCTGTCTAGACAGATTGGGCCCCAGCGTTTGCTCATTCTATTTTCTGTCTGTGTCCGTGCTTTCTTCTTGTCTAACCGCCATTACATGTTTGGGGGCTTCCTATTCTCTTTGGGGATCTGCTCCGGGGCAGATAGCTTTCATCTTTCTGCCTTTAGGTGTAGTTATCTCTCAGGCTGTGACAAGGCGCCTAGGATCAACGTAGGAATGCTCCACAGCTACCTCTAGTTGTGTGGTTAGTTCAGGTTACTGCAATCCAATAGGTTCCAGCCTCTCTAGTGTATTACCGTTTTTGCTATTTCTCCTCAGCTACCTAAACATAACATCATTTGCCAACAGTTTTGCCATATTTCAGAGCTGCAACGTTAGTGGAGTATCAAAAAGCACAAGGTGTGCCATACTCAGGGACGTGGCCAAGGTAAAAAAGGCTGAAAAACGACCACCTTTGAACAAGAAACATAAGATAAAACGTCAAGACTGGGCCAAGAAATATGTTAAGACTGATTTTTGTAAGGATTTATGGACTGATGAAATGAGAGTGACTCTTGATGGGTCAGATGGATGGGCCCGAGGCTGGATCAGTAAAGGGCAGAGAGCTCCACTCCGACTCAGATGCCAGCAAGGTGGAGGTGGGTGTTATGTTTTGGTAGCTGAGGAGAGCAGGCAAAAACGGCAATACACCAGAGAGGTTGGAATCTATTGGATTGCAGTATCCTGACTAACCACCAGAACTAAAGGCAGCCGTGGAGCGTTCCTACGTTGGTCCTAGACGCCTCGTCACAGCCTGAGAGATTAACTACACCTAAAGATAGAAAGAGGAAAGCTATCTGCCCCGGAGCAGATCCCCAAAGAACATAGGAAGCCCCCAAACATGTATTGGCGGTTAGACAAGAGGAAATACAGACACAGACAGAAAATAGTATGAGCAAACGCTGGGGCCCAATCTGCCTAGACAGAAAAGGATAGAAAGGATACTCACTGCAATCCAAAAAAAACCCTAAAAAAAGCCAATGCTACTGATTGAAAAAACACCTGAGATCACACGACCTCTACCACCTAAATCAGTCCTCTGGTGTAACAAAACTAAGCCGCAGCCACTGAAAAAACTGGAAAAGGCAAATGAACAAACAACAATGGATCCAGCGGGACTGAGAGAAGCCCAAGCCCCCCAGGGGGGAACCTGACTAACCTCACAGAATTGCAGAGAAATATGCAAATGGTAAGCACAAAAACAGAAAATATCTTATCTGAAAGCAGAAGAAGAGGCAAGACTCAGCAAGCTTCCAAGTGAACCAGGAACCACAGTTGAGACAAGAACAATTGATCACCGGCAACCATGATGGGAGGGAACCTCCCTTATATAAGACCAGTCTGTGTCTCCTGATTACCAATCCTCAATGAATGGTTCAGTACTGTTTGTAACCACCAGAGGGAGCTTCTGCTCAGAATTCATTTCTAAAACATTCACAACAGTACCCCCCCTTGAGGAGGGGTCACCGAACCCTCATTTGTGCAACCAGGTCGGTCAGGATGAGCTCGGTGATAGGCACGGATCAGTCTCCTAGCATGGATGTCCGAAGCAAACACCCAAGATTTGTCCTCCTGACCGTAACCTCTCCACTTAACCAAATACTGGAGTTTCCGTCTAGAAAAACGAGAATCCAATATTTTCTTAACCACATACTCCAGATTGCCCTCAACCAAAACAGGGTCAGGAGTAGGGTTGAGCATTCCGATACCAAAACCCGATTCCGATACCTGAAATCCAATGTAAGTCTATGGGAACAAAATATCGGAATTTAAAAACTTCCGATATTTTGTTCCCATAGACTTACATTGGATTTCAGGTATCGGAATCGGGTTTTGGTATCGGAATGCTCAACCCTAGTCAGGAGGCGCAGCCATAGGAACCACTGGCTCAACAAACCTCTTCAATAAGGACTTGTGGAACACGTTATGGATCTTAAATGTCCCTGGAAGAAGTAAACGAAAGGAAACAGGATTAAGAATTTCCATGATCTTATAAGGTCCAATGAACCTAGGCTTAAACTTAGGAGATGCAACTCTCATAGGGATATTTCTTGAGGACAACCAGGCCAAGTCCCCCACTTTAAACTGAGGACCATCAGTCCTATGCCGGTTGGCAAACCGCTGGGCCTTCTCCTGAGAGAGGGACAACCTCTCCACTACCTGGTCCCAAATCTGCTGCATACGCTCCACAACAGAGTCAACACCCGGACAGACAGAAGCCTCAGTCTGTCCGAAGAAAATCAAGGGTGAAACCCAAAATTGCAGAAAAATGGAGACATCAAAGTGGCAGAGCTTGCCCTATTATTAAGAGCAAACTCAGCCAAAGGCAAAAAAGAGACCCAGTCATCTTGATCAGCAGACACAGAGCATCTCAGATAAGTCTCCAAAGTCTGGTTTGTTCTCTCAGTTTGTCCATTGGTCTGAGGATGAAAAGCAGAGGAGAAAGACAATTGAACACCAAGTTTAGAACAAAAAGTCCTCCAAAATCTGGAAACAAACTGGACTCCTCTGTCAGACACAATGTTCTCAGGAATGCCGTGTAACCGAACCACGTGCTGAAGGAACAAAGGCACCAATTCGGAGGAGGAAGGCAACTTAGGTAATGGCACAAGATGTATCATCTTGGAAAACCTATCACAAATCACCCAGATAACGGTCATTCTCTGAGAAACAGGGAGGTCGGAAATAAAATCCATAGAGATATGGGTCCATGGTCTCTTGGGCACAGGCAATGGCATCAACAAACCACTAGAGCGAGAGCAAGGCTTGGAGCGAGAGCAAGTCCCACAGGACTGCACAAACTCCCTGACGTCACGAGACAAAGTAGGCCACCAAAAGGACCGACTCACCAAGTCTCTGGTACCAAAAATTCCGGGATGACCGGCCAACGCGGAACAATGAATCTCAGACATCACACTCTTTTTCCACCGGTCTGGGACAAACAATTTCCCAATAAGGCAACGCTCGGGTTTATCCTCCTAACACCCTTCCAGAGCCAGTCTCAAATTGGGCGAGATGGCGGAAAGAACTACACCCTCTTTCAAAATAACAGCAGGATTAGATAACTCAGGAGAGTCCGCAAGGAAACTCCTCGAGAGGGCATCCGCCTTAACATTCTTAGTGCCAGGAAGAAAGGAAACTACAAAATTAAAACGTGTGAAAAACAAGGCCCACCTGGCCTGTCTAGGATTAAGTCGCTTGGCTGATTCCAGATAAACCAGATTCTTATGGTCCGTGAGGACCACCACCTGATGTTTGGCTCGCTCCAGCCAATGTCTCCACTCTTCAAAAGCCCACTTCATGGCCAATAACTCCCGATTACCCACGTCATAATTACGTTCAGTTGGAGAAAATTTTCGAGAGAAAAAGGCACAAGGGTTACTTTTAGTGGTCTCAGGATCTCTTTGGGACAAAACGGCACCTGCCCCAATTTCAGAGGCATCAACCTCCACCTGAAATGGCAGAGAAACATCAGGCTGCCATAGAACAGGAGCAGAAGTGAATCTCTGCTTAAGTTCCTGAAACGCAGAGACTGCCTCAGGAGGCCAATTCACCAAATCAGAACCCTTTTTGGTCAAATCAGTCAATGGTTTAACAATAACAGAGAAATTACCAATAAATTTACGATAAAAATTGGCAAAACCCAAGAATCTCTGAAGAGCCTTTAATGAAGTAGGTTGGACCCAATCACAGATGGCCTGAACCTTGACCGGGTCCATTTCAATAACCGATGGAGACAAAATGAATCCCAGAAATGAGATCCTCTGTACGCCAAAAAGACACTTTGATCCCTTCACATACAGAGCATTCTCTATCAAAATCTGGAACACAGTCCGAACATGTTTCACATGAGAGTCCCAGTCATTGGAAAAAATCAAGATATCATCCAAATAAATAATCAGAAATTTATCCACAAAATCCCTGAAAATGTCATTCATGAAGGACTGGAAGACAGAAGGAGCATTAGTGAGCCCAAAGGGCATCACTAGGTACTCAAAATGCCCCTCTGGGGTATTAAACGCCGTCTTCCATTCATCCCCGTGCTTAATGCGAATAAGGTTATACGCCCCCCTGAGGTCAAGCTTGGTAAACCAAGTAGCCCTTTTCACCCTGGAAAACAGGTCAGAAATCAAGGGTAACGGATATTGATATTTCACAGTGATCTTGTTCAAGAGACGATAATCAATACACGGCCTTAATGAACCATCCTTTTTGGCCACAAAGAAAAAACCGGCACCCAAGGGTGAAGAGGATGGTCTGATATGACCCTTCTCCAATGACTCCTTGATATAAGACTGCATAGCGTCATGTTCAGGTACAGACAGGTTAAAAAGGCGACCTTTAGGAAATTTACTACCAGGCACTAATTCAATAGCGCAGTCATAGCTCCTATGGGGGGCAAGGATGCAGAACACATCAGAAAAATCAGTCAAAAAGTCAGGAACATCCTGAGACTGGGGAGAGGCAGAAAAAACAGGAGTGTTGGCATTAACACATTGGCAGCCCCAACTGGTTACAGACACAGATTTCCAATCCAAAACAGGATTATGAGACTGTAACCAAGGGAAACCTAGTACAATAATGTCATGCAGATTATACAGTACCAAAAATTTGCAACTCTCCTGATGATCAGGTTCAACCCTCATTATCACCTGAGTAGAAAACTGGGGTTTATTCTCAGCCAAAGGGGTAGAATCAATCCCCAGTAGGGGAATAGACTTCCGTAGGGGTATCAATGGAAACCCACAACGTTTGGCAAAATCAAAATCCATCAGGTTAATAGCTGCTCCCGAATCAACAAAAGCCTGAGCAGAAAATGTGGACAGGGAGCAAATCAGGGTAACAGTCAACAAAAATTTAGTCTGAACACTACCCAAGACAACTGAGCGTGCAAAACGTCCTCCCCGCTTAGGGCAGACAGAAATAGCATGAGAGGCGTCACCACAATAGAAACATAACCCATTGCGTTTTCGAAACTCATGACGCTGTGCCCCAGAAGCCACTCTATCACACTGCATGGGTTCAGAAGCTGGCTCACAAGGCAACACTATTCCACGCATACCTCTACGCTCACGCAAACGTCTGTCAATTTGAATCGCTACTGACATAGAATCATTGAGACCAGAGGGAGCAGGGAAACCCACCATAACATCTTTTACATTCTCTGACAGACCCTTCCGAAAAAGGGCTGCCAAAGCATCATCATTCCAATTGGTCAGGACTGCCCACTTTTGGAATTTCTGACAGTACAACTCAGCATCCTCAAGCCCCTGATTTAATGCCAACAAGGTTCTTTCAGCTTGATCAGTGACATTAGGCTCATCGTACAATAACCCCAGAGCCAGAAAAAATGCATCAACATCACTCAAAACAGGGTCCCCAGGTGTCAGTGAAAAAGCCCAATCCTGAGGATCGCCGCGTAGGAGAGAGATGACAATTTGAACCTGCTGTGCTGCGTTCCCTGAGGACTTAGGTTTTAAGGCAAAAAACAACTTACAGTTATTTTTGAAATTCAGAAATTTGGCCCGATTTCCCAAAAACAAATCTGGCATGGGAATCCTAGGTTCCACAACCGGCAACCCAGCAAGATAGACAGCAATACTCCGAACCTCAGTGGCAAGCTGATCCACAAGAAACAGACAGCTGTGCAAGCTCCATTGAAAAAAAAAAATCCTCCTCAGCACCCAGAGAAAAAGAGGGAAAAATGCAAGAAACAGAAAAAAAAATCTCTGACAACTTTTTTCTTTCCACACTATTTTTCCCTTCTGTGAGTACCATACAATTTTCAGTTTGGCCGGTGATACTGTTATGTTTTGATAGCTGAGGAGAGCAGGCAAAAACGGTAATACACCAGAGAGGTTGGAATCTATTGGATTGCAGTACTCTGACTAACCACCACAACTAAAGGCAGCTGTGGAGTGTTCCTACGTTGGTCCTAGACGCCTCGTCACAGCCTGAGAGATTAACTACACCTAAAGATAGAAAGAGGAAAGCTATCTGCCCCGGAGCAGATCCCCAAAGAACATAGGAAGCCCCCAAACATGTAATGGCGGTTAGACAAGAGGAAATACAGACACAGACAGAAAATAGTATGAGCAAACGCTGGGGCCCAATCTGCCTAGACAGGAAAGGATAGAAAGGATACTCACTGCAATCCAAAAAAAACCCTAAAAAAAGCCAATGCTACTGATTGAAAAAACACCTGAGATCACACGACCTCTACCACCTAAATCAGTCCTCTGGTGTAACAAAACTAAGCCGCAGCCACTGAAAAAACTGGAAAAGGCAAATGAACAAACAACAATGGCTCCAGTGGGACTGAGAGGAGCCCAAGCCCCCCGGGGGGAAACCTGGCTAACCTCACAGAATTGCAGAGAAATATGCAAATGGTAAGCACAAAAACAAAAACAGTAAATATCTTATCTGAAAGCAGAAGAAGAGGCAAGACTCAGCAAGCTTCCAAGTGAACCAGGAACCACAGTTGAGACAAGAACAATTGATCATCGGCAACCATGATGGGAGGGAACCTCCCTTATATAAGATCAGTCTGTGTCTCCTGATTGCCAATCCTCAATGAATGGTTCAGTACTGTTTGTAACCAATGTATAGCAGCAAAAAAATGGGGATGTAAAACTTAACATTTAATGACCTAATGTTAAAAAGGGGACACACAGACAATTACCATCCTCCAAACAAACAGTGAGGATACATGATATAATCAGAGAGTAAAGTCCAATAGGGACTACAAAATATAGGAGATATAAATATAAACCAGACAACTTATAGTTTGCTCTGCACCGCAAGAGCAAAAAATTGACTAACTAAATGCAAATGTATGCATCGCTTATTTGTAAGTCATTTGTCTGGAACGCAATCAAACGTGTGTGAGACAGTATGTATAAAAGGAATGATCTCACCCATTTGAATGGAGATATGCGCTCCAAAATTCATCTCCTAATAAAGTATGCATCTGGTCATTTCCAGAGTAGATAAGGCCCTTTCCCAACGCGTTTCCTCCTTTCAGGATTCATCAGGGGATATGGCGACTAGAGACATCTATATCAAATGCATTGCTCTCATAATATATACTTTATTAGGAGATGAATTTTGGAGCGCATATCTCCATTCAAATGGGTGAGATCATTCCTTTTATACATACTGTCTCACACACGTTTGATTGCGTTCCAGACAAATGACTTACAAATAAGCGATGCATACATTTGCATTTAGTTAGTCAATTTTTTGCTCTTGCGGTGCAGAGCAAACTATAAGTTGTCTGGTTTATATTTATATCTCCTATATTTTGTAGTCCCTATTGGACTTTACTCTCTGATTATATCATGTATCCTCACTGTTTGTTTGGAGGATGGTAATTGTCTGTGTGTCCCCTTTTTAACATTAGGTCATTAAATGTTAAGTTTTACATCCCCATTTTTTTGCTGCTATACATTGAAATACATTTTGGGGTATATCTCTATTTTATTGCTTTATTGACTGTTTGTAACCACCAGAGGGAGCTTCTGCTCAGAATTCATTTCTAAAACATTCACAACAGGTGGGGTATTGGTATGGGCTGGTATCATCAAAGGTGAACTTGTGGGACCTTTTCGGGTTGAGGATGGAGTGAAGCTCAACTCCCAGACCTACTGCCAGTTTCTGGAAGACACCTTCTTCAAGAAGTGGTACAGGAAGAAGTCGGTATCGTTCCAGAAAAACATGATTTTCATGCAGGACAATGCTCCATCACATGCATCCAAATACTCCACAGCGTGGCTGGCCAGTAAAGGGCTAAAAGAAGAAAAAATAATGACATGGCCCCCTTGTTCACCTGATCTGAACCCCATAGAGAACCTGTGGTCCCTCATAAAATGTGAGATCTACAGGGAGGGAAAACAGTACACCTCTCGGAACAGTGTCTGGGAGGCTGTGGTGGCTGCTGCACGCAATGTTGATCATAAACAGATCAAGCAACTGACAGAATCTATGGATGAAAGGCTTTTGAGTGTCATCGTAAAGAAAGGTGGCTATATTGGTCACTGTTTTTTTTTTTTTGAATGTCAGAAATGTTTATTTCTAAATTTTGTGTTGTTATATTGGTTTACCTGGTGAAAATAAACAAGTGAGATGGGTATATATTTGGTTTTTATTAAGTTGCCTAATAATTCTGCACAGTAATAGTTACCTGCACAAACAGATATCCTCCTAAGATAGCCAAATCTAAAAAAAACTCACTCCAACTTCCAAAAATATTAAGCTTTGATATTTATTAGTCTTTTGGGTTGACTGAAAACATAGTTGTTGTTCAATAATAAAAGAATCCTCTCAAATACAACTTGCCTAATAATTCTGCACACAGTGTAATTCCGGGGTTTTCCGGGGTTTCCCTGATTGCTAGCCAAGAGGCCCAGGTGTTATATAGTCTGTCAGGGTTCTCTGTGGTTTGGGTTAGCAAATACTCCATTCTATAAATTTCATTGAGTTCTGCAACAAATTCAGAGCGAGAAGGGTATTTCTCTTGCTCCCAAAACCGGAGGATCAGATTCCGAGTAGCCGTGAGAAAGTGCCTGAGGAGATTCTTCTTAAACCTGAAAATCGACATATCACATAAAGATAAAAGTGCAAGTTCCACTGTAGGTTGAATTTGACATATTGATAGCCTGTTGTAGAGATCAAAATCGACAACCACAACTTCTTTGTAGGCGGGCAGCCCCACTATATGTGAACATATGATCCTTTATCCTTTAAGCATCTCCAACATATGTCCGGAATCACCGGAAACATAGAATGCACCATCAGGGCCGGCTCCAGGTTTTTATGGGCCCCGGGCGAAAGAGCCTTAGTGGGCCCCCTTAACACAGACCACGATTCATGATGCACAGATACTGCAGAGAAATATGAGTATAGCACAATGCCAAACACTTCTCTTCTTCCATTACATGACTGATACTATTGTAAATTGTACAATAGCTCAAAAACCGCCAAATCCTCACAGCGCACAGTACAGACTGGACAGTACAGTCCTCCATACAATATTATGGGCACCACATAGTCTCCCCCTCATCACCCATATAATACCCCATGCAGGATGTCACCCCGCCATCCCCCATATAATGCTCCATACAGAATACTGGACCCAATATAATGCTCCATACAGGATACTGGTCCCCATATAATGCTCCATACAAAATATGGAGCTCTCCTCTACACTGTGCTGCGTTCTGCACTATTACGGCTCAGGAAAATCATCATTGCCTGCCCATCATCATCATCATTGCCTCCCCAATAATATCATCATCATCATTGCCTTCCCATTACCACTGCCTCCCCATCATCATCATTATCATTGCCTCTCCATTAATATCATCATCATTGCCTTCCCATTATCATTGCCTCCCCATCATCATTATCATTGTCTCCCCATTAATATCATCATCATTGCCTTCCATTATCATTGCCTCCCATCATCATCATTATCATTGCCTCCCCATTAATATCATCATCATCATAGCCTTCCCATTATCATTGCCTCCCCATCATCATCATCATCGCCTCCTCACCACCATCACTGCCTCCCCGAGGGCCCCCACCACCATCACACATACAGCACCGCAGGCAGCACTCTCTCACATACACACATAAGGCACACACACAGAAACACACACGCAGACACACCCACACGCATGCACACACACGCAGGCACACACACGTCTCACCTGTCCGGCATCCAAGCGCTCTCTGCCACAGCCGGCCGCTGAATGATGACATCATTCAGCGGCGCTGCTGTGAGAGAGAAAGCGCCGGCGCCCCCTGGAGCTCGGAGCTGCGGCAGCGAAGGCACGGGAGAGGTAAGTATTGCGCCGTCTTCTGCCGGGGCCCTGAGCAAGCGGGGGGGGGCCCAGTGGCGGCGCTGACACCGCTAACGGGCGCCGGGGTGCCCGACGGCGAGTGGGCCCCCTGCCTGCTCAAGGCCCCGGCACTTGCCCGGGTGTGCTGGGTGCTGACGCCGGCCCTGTGCACCATAGTGGGACACCTATACCACCTTGTTAAAATCTTGCAGCTCCTCTCCTGTGATACCGAGAATAATGACGTTCTAAATGTAAATAGAAGCTGCAGAGTTTCATTTTAATGTTTCAGTGCAGAGTCAGGACATGAAAGGGAGGATATTGAAGCCAATGATGACTGAAAATTCTTCACAAGTTTCTGGGTGTTAATGGCACGTATATTTCTATAAGTTGGAAGTGGGGTGTCCTGAGCGGGGTGGTAGTTCTTGACAGAGAATGAAAGAAGTTTGTATTCAGAGAGTGGGATAGGGGCGTTGGTAAAATCAGACACTGGGCAGAGCTGGGAGAATACCAGGTAAGCCGTGAAAGGCCGAAGGAGGAGGTTAGAGATAAAAGGTGAGTGGCAGATGGGGAGAGGGGATCACCAATGGGGATGTTACAGTCTCCCCTGATGAGGGTAGGGATGTCACAGGATAGAAAATGTGGAAACCTGGTGGCAAAGTGATCAACTGACTGTAGGGGCCTGGAGGACAATACACAACACCACTCGAAGGCAGAAGGGGCTGTAGAGTCTGACAGTACTGACCTCAAAAGAATGGAAGACAAGTGAGGGTACTTGGAGGATAACCTGAAAAGTACATTTTTTTGATAGAATCAGACCAACACCTCCACCTGTTCTGTTGTCAGATCTCGGGGTATGAGAGAAATGTAGGACACCATATGAAAGAGCAGCAGTGGCGGTGGTGTCTGATTGCTGGATTTAGGTTTCCGTAAGCGTCAAAAGGTTAATAGAATTAGAAACAAAGAAGTCATGGATGTAGGAGAGTTTGTTACATGCTGAGCGTGAATTCCAGAGGGTACAGTTAAAAGAGACAGAAGGCATGCAGGGAATATTAATGGGATGTGCAGGGTTTCTAAAAGTAGTAGGTGAGGGGTTCAACTTACTACAAGAAGGGCCAGGGTTGGAAGAGATAGCTCCTGCGACTAGGAGAACTGTGTTCAATGCTAAGGAAGATACATATCAGTGTAGGCTTGATCCACGTTTTCCAATCTGATTGCTTCCATCCACAAAAATGAGCCATCTCTGTGACGAGATTTAGTAAGTTTATTTGCTAATCCTTTTTATTTTATGTAATTGTATATTCTGTATTGTTTTGCCCCCTTTGTAAAATCTTTTGTATATTTTTATAAACCCTGCCTATTGTTCTGGATTAAATATAAAATTTAATAGATCTGTTCTGTAAACCACACTCCTTAAAGCCATACGCTACCTGGGACTGCATCCAATTGAACGGAAAACGATTGGTGGTGGCAGCGAATAGTTACTTGGATTGTGGATTTAGCAGTAACCGTACCGGGGGTATATACACATATTCCATGCATTGGAATCAGAGGTGTATATACCATGCGCTCACTGTTAGTTTCCCAATAACCAGCCTTAGTGGAAACAGACGCAGCCTCATCCATTAATCGTTGGTCAATTGCTTGATTGTCCTGGCAATAGAGGGCAGCACAGGGTTGTGACAAAAAGGTAACAGCCAGGGTGGTTCAGCGTGACCCCATGGATGCAATATTTGAGAGTATTTTTATATATTTTGTAGTTATTTGTTGTTATGTGCAACACCAGAAAGAGGGGTATATTATCCATCTCCGCAGCTTGAGAAACCCCTTAAGGGCCTGTGCACACGTTGCGGATTCCTAGCGGTTTTGCCGCGGTTTTTCACTGCAGAAACGCCGCGAAACCGCGGCAAAACCGCTTACACAATACAACTCATTAAGGACTATGGAATTCCGCAATGCTGTGCACATGCTGCGGGTTTTTCCGCGGCGGAATCGCATCGCGGGAGAATCCGCAGCATGCTCATTCTTTTTTGCGGAACCGCGGCGATTCCGCCACCATAGGAATGCATTGAACCGATTACTTTCCGCATTTGGCTGTGCCCACCATGCGGAAAGTAAGCGGTTCATGTGCGGATGGTACCCAGGGTCTGGAGGAGAGGAGACTCTCCTCCAGGCCCTGGGTACCATATCCATGTAAAAACAATAATTAAAATAAAAAATAATGATATTCTTACCATCCGGCGTCCCACGCAGCTTTCCCGCCTCTCAGCGACGCGCCCGGCCAATTCCGTTCCCAGGCGTCCTTTGCGAGATCACCCCAGATGACGTAGCGGTCTCGCGTGATGCTACGTCATCGGGGTGATTGTCGCAAAGGACGCCTGGGAACGGGATTGGCCGGGAGCGTCGCTGAGAGGCGAGAAAGCTGCGGGGGCCGCCGGAAGGTGAGAATATCATTATTTTTATTTTTTTTTATTATTTTTACATTAGATCTTTTTACTATTGATGCGACATAGGCGGCATCAATAGTAAAAAGTTGGTCACACGTGTCAAACACTTGTTTGACTCGTGTGACCAACCTGTCAGATCGCTTGTAAAACGCTAGCATTCTGCAAGCTAATTACGCTTGCAAAACGCTAGTTTTTAGCGGGAATACGCATACCTATAATATGCGTATTTCCCGCGGCAGGGAGGTGCGGAATTGCCGCGGAAATTTCCATGGCAATTCCGCAACTTGTGCACATAGCCTTAGGCTGTGTGCACACGTTGCGGATTTTGATGCGGATCCGCAGCATTTTTGGACGGGCGGAATTGCATGAAATCCACAGTGTAGCGCACAGCCAATGTTAATCAATGGTAAATGAAGAATTGCTGTGCACATGCTGAGGAAAAATCTGCGATTTGCAGCGCTTTTTTTTCCGCAGCATGTCAATTCTTTTTGTGGATCGACAGCAGCATTTTCTTCTCTTTCTCTCTCTCTCTCCCATCCTCCCGACCGAGCAGCAACAGAGGAAAATTAAAAAATCTGCACTACAAAAACGCATTGCAATCCGCAGGAAATACGCATCAATTTTGCATAAAATCACCAAGCGTTTTACCCTGCATTTTCTGCCAAAAGAGATGCGGATTCTCTGCAGAAAATTCCACAGGATAATCTGCAACGTGTGCACATACCCTTAGAGTGATCGCAGGTATAATATACACTGCTCAAAGAAATAAAGAAATAAAGGGAACACATAAACAACACAATATAACTCCAAGTCAATCACACTTCTGTGAGCCTGTCCAGTTATGAAGCAACACTGATTATGAATCAATTTTTAGTGCTGTTGTGCAAATGGACCAGACAACAGGTAGAAATGATAGGCATTTAGCAAGACAACCATTAAAAAAAGGAGTGGTTCTGCAGGCGGTGACCACAGACCTTTTTTCCTTTCTCATCCTTTTTGACTGTTTTGGTCACTTTTGCTTTTAGTCATTGCGCTCACTCCTAGAGGTACAGTAGCATGAGGCGGTGTCTACTGTACAAACCATAGAAGTTACTCAGGTAGTGCAGCTCATCCAGGATGGCACATCAATGCGAGCTGTGGCAAGAAGGGTAGGGTTGCTATGTCTGTCAGCACAGTGTCCAGAGCATGGAGCAGATACCAGAAGACAGACCAGTACACCAGGAGACGTGGAGAGGGCCGTAGAAGGGCAACAACCCAGCAGCAGGACCGCTACCTCCTCCTTTGTGCAAGGAGGAACAGTAGAAGGAGTGCCAGAGTCCTGCAAAATGACCTACAGCAGGCCACTAACATCCATATGTCTGCTTAAACTGTCAGAAACAGACTCCATGATGGTGGTATGAGGGCCTAACGTCCACAAGTGGGTGTTGTGCTTACAGTCCAACACCGTGCAGGGCGATTGGCATTTGCCAGACAACACCAAGATTGGCAGATTCGACATTGGCGCCCTATGCTCTTCACAGATGAGAGCAGGTTCACACTGAGCACATGTGACAGACGTGACAGAGTCTGGAGATGCTGTGAAGAACGTTCTTCTGCCAGCAACATCCTCCAGCATGACTGGTTTGGCAGTGATCAGTTATGATGTGGGGAGGCATTTCTTTGGAGGGTCGCACAGCCCTCCATGTGCTAGCCAAAGGTACCCTGACTTCCATTAGGTACCAGGATGAGATCCTCAGACCCAGTGTAAGACGATATGCAGGTGCAGTGGGCCATGGGCATGACAATGCTAGGGCTCATATGGCTGAAGAATGTCAGTAGTTCCTGCATGATGAAGGCATTGATGCTATGAACTAGCCTGCCAGTTCCCCAGACCTGAATTCAATCAAGCACATCTGGTACATCTTGTCTCGTTCCATCCACCAAAGCCACATTGCAGTAAAGACTGTCCAGGAGTTGACTGATGCTTTAATCCAGGTCTGGGAGGAGATCCCTCAGGAGAACATCCACCGCCCCATTAGCCCAGCCGTTGTAGGGAGGTTATACAGGCACGTGAAGGTCACTCACACTACTGAGCATCCTTTCCTTGTCTTGAGATATTTACACCTGAGTTGGATCTGCCTGTAATTTGATTTTCCACTTTGATTTTGAGTATCATTCCAAATCCAGGATGTGGTATTTTAATATTCCTTTTATTTTTTTGAGCAGTGTAATATAGCATTACAATACTTTGTTCTGCCCTCGGCAGGGCAGAGAGAAGTACGCTTGCGCAATGGAAGACACTGTGAGGATGACTTAGATCACGTCATCTATATGAACCAAAAAGGAGGCTGTCGATTAAAAGAAGAGGAGGTGCTGGATCAAGACCACAGACGCCCATCGGACCTGACTGACCCATAGGAGAGTATAATAAAAGCTTTTTTCTTAGTTATGCAGCGTGCAATGGGAAGTTATATACAGCACTCTAGAATGCTATATACGAGGGTGTACAGGTGCAGGCCCTACTTTATATGGGGAAAATCTGGTGACAGGTTCCCTTTAAGGCTAACATTTTGTATGCCAGTCTTAATGAGGGGCGTGTAGGAATAAGACACATGCCACTTAATGATTTCGGAGCATTTTATCAGTGGTGTGGAGTTACATTACTGGCATAAGGGATTGGAGAAACATTGCTGATTACTTTACATTACTTTCCATGAATTTGATTGGTGTTGCCAAGCCCCATCACCTCCTGTTTAGGCAAAACGCCTTGAAACTGGTGTCAAAACACTAAAACTCGCAAAACTTTTGCGCAACTCCGCATTACACAAAAAATTGTGATTATTGAAAGTGTTTTACTCTAGTATATTGGGTTAAATATGGGAATCAAGATAGATTCTGAAAAGAAACAAGAAGGAGGCTGGACTGCACAGAAGTAAATATGTATATACAGTTGTGCTTAAAAGTTTACATACCCCAACAGAATTTTTGCTTTCTTAGACTTTTTTCAGAGAATGTGAATGATAACACCAAAACTTTTTCTCCACTCATAGTTAGTGGTTAGGTGAAGCCATTTATTGTCAAACTACTGTGTTTTCTCTTTTTAAATAAAAATGACAACCCAAAACATCCAAATGACCCTGATCAAAAGTTTACATGCCCCATTTCTTAATACCGTGTATTGCCCCCCTCTAACATCAATGACAGCTTGAAGTCTTTTGTGGGAGTGGTGGATGAGGTTCTTTATTTTCACAGATGGTAAAGATGTTCACTCTTCTTGGCAAAAAGCCTCCAGTTCCTGTAAATTCCTGAGCTGTCTAGCATGAACTGCGCACTTGAGATCTCCCCAGAGTGGCTCAATGATATTGAGGTCAGGAGACTGAGATGGCCACTCCAGAACCTTCACTTTGTCCTGCTGTAGCCAATGAAAGGTTGACTTGGCCTTGTGTTTTGGATCGTTGCCATGTTGGAATATCCAAGTATGTCCCATGCGCAGCTTCCGGCTGATTATTGCAAATTTGTCTCCAGTATTTGCTGATAATGTGCTGCATTCATCTTTCCTTCAACTTTGACCAAGTTTCCTGTGACTTTGTAGCTCACACATCCACTTCTGTGCTTTGCAGTAGGAATGATGTTCCTTCCATCATTTCACGTTTATAGTTGTGGCCAAAAAGTTAAATTTTGGTCTCATCACTTCAAATTACCTTGTTCCAGAAGTTTTGAGGCTTGTCTCTGTGCTGTTTTGCATATTGTAGGCAAGATACAGTGAGCAATCAGCGGGTGTACCAGTGGTCTTTTGCAGAGTCTCGTCCCGCCAGGTCTCAGGCCTATGACCTATTGCAAAAAGAAACCCAGATACAAAAGTATAAAAATTTAAATAATTAAATCTTTATTATGCAAATTATTAAAACATTAAAATAGAAAAATAGGGAAAGGGAAAAACCCTGCAAAGACAAAAAGAGGTACACAATCCATTTACAAATAAATAAATTCATTAAATATACATAGTTTTGACAGTATTTGTAAAAAAACATTACATCAACATTCCTCTCTCCTCCTGTACTTGTGTGTCCCTTGTCTAGCACATGTTTATTGTACCTGTCTATATTTTTCCCTTTACATATGTAAAGCGCCATGGAATAAATGGCGCTATATAAATGTATAATGATAATAATAATAATAATAATAAATAAATTCTATGTGTAAACATGATTACATCTCATACAGGTATTATGGCTCCATCTAGTGGTTGTGTGCAAAAAATGCAGTAAAGGGGTAGATGTAATAGGAGCTTGCTGTCCTGCAAGTAAATATATTCAAGTAAGATGATAATTGATTTATACAGGTATATGAATTATAACTTTAGAGCTAAAACATTCATGAATGAATTAACAAATGGGGGAAATTAGTCACAATAATTTCTATGAGGACACAGAGCAAGTGCAGAAGTAATCAAGAACCCCCTGTTCACGAAAGAGTGATCAGGCAATATCTAATACATGCTAATGCTATGCCATATGTATCATAAGCATGGAGGCAGGCAACTTTGTTCAGTCTGGAATGAAAGTCGAAGGGGAATGTGATCCCGCTGCGGGCCTCCAAATTGTAGGAGTCAGAATTTTACTCTCTTGACCCAACCTCAGGTATAGCTTCTGCTCAGGTACCTAGAGACGGGAGAAATAAATCAGAGAGACAGACTGCTCGTTGTCTTTCCAAGATAATCTCTGTTTATTGCGTCAAAAGGATGATCTTTTATAGCACAAGATCAAAGGGAAATGGAGCGTTACATAATAAATTGGCAAAAATATGAGTTATACAATGGGTTGTCAAACACATCCTGGGATACAAGATAGATTACATGAGAAAATGTGGGGTTACTTCACTTATGTCAATGTGCTATGGTTCAGAAGTTGAAGTTGTCAAGATATGTTGGGCTTAGTAGCTAGAATTTTTAGGTGATTACAGACTATTTCTCCTAAAATTGGAAACAACATATCCTTGACAATTTTTGGGAATTGAAGGGACTAACCACTGGCCATAAAAATGTTCACACATACAGTCATGGCCAAAAGTTTTGAGAATGACACAAATATAAATTTTTACAAAGTCTACTGCTTCACTTTTTCTAATGGCAATTTGCATATACTCCAGAATGTTATAAAGAGTGATCAGCTTAACAGCAATTACTTGCAAAGTCAATATTTGGCTAGAAAATGAACTTTATCCCCAAAACACATTTCAACATCATTGCAGCCCTGCCTTAAAAGGACCAGCTAACCTATTTTCAGTGATTGCTCCATTAACACAGGTGTGGGTGTTGATGAGGACATGGCTGGAGATCAATCTGTCATGATTAAATAAGAATGACACCACTGGACACTTTAAAAGGAGGCTGGTGCTTGGCATCATTGTTTCTCTTCTATTAACCATGGTTATCTCTAAAGAAACACATGCAGTCATCATTGCAATGCACAAAAATGGCCTAACAGGGAAGAGTATCGCAGCTAGAAAGATTGCACCTCAGTCAACAATCTATCGCATCATCAAGAACTTCAAGGAGAGAGGTTTCATTGTTGCCAAAAAGGCTCCAGGGCGCCCAAGAAAGACCAGCAAGCGCCAGGACCATCTCTTAAAAGTGTTTCAGCTGCGGGATCGGGCTACCAGCAGTGCAGAGCTTGCTCAGGAATGGCAGCAGGCAGGTGTGAGTGCATCTGCACGCAATGTGAGGCGGAGACTCTTGGAGCAAGGCCTGCTCTCAAGTAGGGCAGCAAAGAAGCCACTTCTCTCCAGAAAAAACATCATGGACAGACTGATATTCTGCAAAAGGTACAGGCAGTGGACTGCTGAGGACTGGGGTAAAGTTATTTTCTCAGATGAATCCCCTTTTCGATTGTTTGGGACATCAGGAAAACGCCTCATTCGGAGAAGACAAGGTGATTGCTACCACCAGTCTTGTCTCATGCCAACTGTTAAGCATCCTGAAACCATTCATGTGTGGGGTTGCTTCTCAGCCAAGGGAATCGGCTCTCTCACAGTCTTGCCTAAAAACACAGCCATGAATAAAGAATGGTACCAGAATGTCCTCCAAGAGCAACTTCTCCCAACCCTCCAAGAGCAGTTTGGCGATCAACAATGCCTTTTCCAGCATGATGGAGCACCTTGCCATAAAGCAAAGGTGATAACTAAATGGCTCAGGGAACAAAACATAGAGATTTTGGGTCCATGGCCTGGTAAATCCCCAGATCTTAATCCCATTGAGAACTTGTGGTCAATCATCAAGAGACGGGTGGACAAACAAAAACCTAAAAATTCTGACAAAATGAAAGCATTGATTGTGCAAGAATAGACTGCTATCAGTCAGGATTTGGTCCAGAAGTTGATTGAGAGCATGCCAGGGAGAATTGCAGAGGTCCTGAAGAAGAAGGGTCAACACTGCAAATATTGACTTGCTGCATTAACTCATTCTAACTGTCAATATAAGCTTTTGTTACTCATATGTTTGCAATTATATTTCAGTCTGTGATAAAAAACATCTGTCAAAACACACATAAAAACCAGAGGGCAGCAGATCATGTGAAAATATAATATTTGTGTCATTCTCAAAACTTTTGGCCATGACTGTAGACAGATGATAACTGTGTACATACATAGGTCATTCCCTTTGTGATAGTATTCTGTTATATTTTATTAAACTTAGAAAACAGAAATTAACCATTTCTCTCACAACATAATAAAGATTTAATTATTTTAATTTTTATACTTTTGTATATGGGTAGTTCAATTCGTGGTGGTTTTCTATCGTTCTTTAGGAACTCCCCCAAAAAATTATTTCACCCCACTTTGTGGAAATTATGACCTATTGCAGTTGGTGGAGGAATGGCTCCAGCCTGATAATCTGACCTCAGCCCAGATGATAGAGAGGATGGCGGTCGACCGGCTGGTGAGGGCTTTGCCGGTCGTTTTGCAGTGTTGGGTGGGGCAAGGGGACCTGGGCACTCTGGACCTGCTGATAAGTTTTATTGAGCAGTATATAGCCACTCAGGACTTTGTTCTGGAGCATGGGAAAGGTCCACAAAACACTGTTGGGGCTAACCAGGACAAAGCCCGTGATGAGGGGGTAACCTGAAGTGAGGGTGACAAAGGTCCCGTTCCCCCTAAAGTGGCTCCAAGGTATAGTCATGATGCAGTTATTAAGTGTTGGCAGGGCCCAGACATATGGCTGTCAACTGCCCTCTGACATCTGAACCCATGGACTGCAGGTTTACTCGACGTGTGTCTATGTCAGCCCAGCCAGTCTGTACCGCCACTACAGACACTGTCGGCAAATCGCAGCTGTGCCGGGTACTCATCAACGGGTGCCGAACGGATGCTCTCCTGGACTCGGGAAGCATAGTGACTTTGGTCCATGGGTCCCTTATTGCCGGGGACAACCCCAAAGGATGGAAAGTGGAGGTGATGGGTATCCATGTGAAATCCGGGAGTACCCGACCGCGCAGGTTAAATTTTCCACATCATGTGGGGACATGAAACATGTGGTGGCAGTGGTGAAGACCCTTCCATATGGGACTGTGTTTGGAAGAGTCTTGCCCCTGTTCTGGTCCCTGTGGGAGACCAGGGTTAACCCTCCCAATGTAAATGTTGTTCCGGGAGTAGAACCCGAAGATCTTGAGTCAGGGATATATGCCATAGGGGTCGCCAACACAGGGACAGAGTGTAACCCGATAGGCTCCCCCTAGAGGTATTGGCAGGAGAGTTCGAGGAGACCCCACCGAACCCCGAGATGGAAATGTTCCCTGGTAAGTTCGGTACAGTCCAGTTCCAGGGACCCACAGAGAAACGCGCGAATAAAACGAAAGCCTTGAGGAACCGGGAGTGTGTGGTCACGGAGGGACTAGGGAAGTAAGCAAGAGGAATCCTCTGGCACCAGCCAAGGATGTGGACGGGGTAAAATGGATAGCGCTCTCGCTAGACAGCAGAGTCGGGAGGCTCGGGTTTGGGTGTAATGTGGTACGGATGTATGCCCGGAGTTTCCGGGGCGGACCTTGACGTTTCAGCGGGATGTAGTCACCGAGGCACAGGTAAGGGTACGGAGGAAATGGTCTCAAGTGCCCGAGGGCAGATACCAGCTGCGGGGTTAGTGAACCCTAAATAAACCGGATCGAGGCCGCCGGAAACTGGCCCAAGTCAACTGTCAGTCAGGAAAGGGGGCATGTCGTCTGCAACAGAGAATGGGGAGGTGGTTGGTCACGTAATGAAGGATGCTTCCGTCAACCAGTGGTTCCGTTCCCTACTTTGGTTTCTCAGTACAATGTCGGGTGGGAGTGAATCACAGTCATGCGGATGCCCTGTCACGCGCCCATGTGGGGTGACAAGTGTTCAACCCCACAGAAGCCAAACGGCCAAGGGAGCTGAAAGGCCTGGCACCCACAGCGGTGCAGTCACCCACGGCAACCAGTCTCGGAGGTAGACTGTTGTTATGAATGTGCTAGAGATGGTTTCTGAGCAGAGGCTCCCTCTAGAGGTTACAGACAGTACTGAACCTTTCAGCGAGGAATGGCAATCTGGGATCACAGACTGGTCTGATATAAGGGAGGTTCCCTCCCATGATGGTTGCCGGTGATCAATTGTTCTTGTCTCAATTGTGGTTCCTGGTTCATTTGGAAGTTTGATGAGTCTTGCCTGCATCTTCTGCTATCAGATAAGATATTTTCTGCTTTTATTTTTGTGCTTGCTTTTTGCATTGTTTCCTGCACTTCTGTGGAGGTCAGCCAGGTCCCCTCCGGGGGCTTGTGCTCCTCTCGGTTTATCTGGAGCCACTGTTGTTTGTTCATTTGCTTTTCCCTGTTTTTTCAGTGGCTGCGGCTTAGTTTTGTTACACCAGAGATCTGATTTAGGTGGTAGAGATCGTGTGATCTCAGGTGTTTTTGCAGTAAGAAGAGTTGGTATTTTTTAGGGGTTTTTTTGGATTGCAGTGAGTATCCTTTCCTGTACTTTTCTGTCTAGACAGATTGGGCCCCAGCGTTTGCTCATTCTATTTTCTGTCTGTGTCCGTGCTTCTTCTTGTCTAACCGCCATTACATGTTTGGGGGCTTCCTATTTTCTTTGGGGATCTGCTCCGGGGCAGATAGCTTTCATCTTTCTGCCTTTACGTGTAGTTATCTCTCAGGCTGTGATGAGGCGTCTAGGATCAACGTAGGAACGCTCCACGGCTACCTCTAGTTGTGTGGTTAGTTCAGGTTACTGCAATCCTATAGGTTCCAGCCTCTCTGGTGTATTGCCGTTTTTGCTTATTCTCCTCAGCTACCAAAACATAACAGTATCACTGGCCCAAACTGAAAATTATATGGTACTCACAGAAGGGAAAAATAGTGTGGAAAGAAAAAAAAAAAAAAAAGTCAGAGTTGTAAGAGATTTTTTTTTTCCCTGTTTGTTGCATTTTTTTCCCTCTTTTTCTCTGGGTACTGAGGAGGATTTTTTTTTCTCTCAATGGAGCTTGCACAGTTGTCTGGCCGTGTGGATCAGCTTGCCACTGAGGTTCGGAGTATTGCTACCTATCTTGCTGGGTTGCCGGTTGTGGAACCTAGGATTCCCATGCCAGATTTGTTTTTGAGGGATCGGGCTAAATTTCTGAATTTCAAAAATAACTGTAAGTTGTTTTTTGCCTCAAAGCCTAAGTCCTCAGGGAACATTTTGAGTACCTAGTGATGCCCTTTGGGCTCACTAATGCTCCTTCCGTCTTCCAGTCCTTCATGAATGATATTTTCAGGGATTTTGTGGATAAATTTCTGATTGTTTATTTGGATGATATCTTGATTTTTTCCAATGACTGGGACTCTCATGTGAAACATGTTCGGACTGTGTTCCAGATTTTGAGAGAAATGCACTGTATGTGAAGGGATCAAAGTGTCTTTTTGGAGTACAGAAGGTCTCATTTCTGGGATTCATTTTGTCTCCGTTTGTTATTGAAATGGACCCGGTCAAGGTTCAGGCCATCTGTGATTGGGTCCAACCTCCTGCATTAAAGGCTCTTCAGAGATTTTTGGGTTTTGCCAATTCTTATCGTAAATTTATTGGTAATTTCTCCGGTATTGTTAAACCATTGACTGATTTGACCAAAAAGGGTTCTGATGTGGTGAATTGGCCTCCTGAGGCAGTCTCTGCATTTCAGGAACTTAAGCAGAGATTCACTTCTGCTCCTGTTCTATGGCAGCCTGATGTTTCTCTACCGTTTCAGGTGGAGGTTGATGCCTCTGAAATTGGGGCAGGTGCCGTTTTGTCCCAAAGAGATCCAGAGACCTCTAAGAGTAACCCTTGTGCCTTTTTCTCTGGAAAATTTTCTCCAACTGAACGTAATTATGACGTGGGTAATCGGGAGTTATTGGCCATGAAGTGGGCCTTTGAAGAGTGGAGACATTGGCTGGAAGGAGCCAAACATCAGGTGGTGGTCCTCACGGACCATAAGAATCTGGTTAATCTCGAATCAGCCAAGCGACTTAATCCTAGGCAGGCCAGGTGGGCCTTGTTTTTCACACGTTTTAATTTTGTGGTTTCTTTTCTTCCTGGCACTAAGAATGTTAAGGCGGATGCCCTCTCCAGGAGTTTCTTTGCGGACTCTCCTGAGTTATCTGATCCTACTGTTATTTTGAAAGAGGGTGTAGTTCTTTCCGCCATCTCGCCCAATTTGAGACTGGCTCTGGAAGGGTGTCAGGAGGATAAACCTGAGCGCTGCCCTATTGGGAAATTGTTTGTCCCAGACCAGTGGAAGAAGAGTGTGATGTCTGAGATTCATTGTTCCGCGTTGGCTGGTCATCCCGGGATTTTTGGTACCAGAGACTTGGTGAGTTGGTCCTTTTGGTGGCCTACTTCGTCTTGTGACGTCAGGGAATTTGTGCAGTCCTGTGGGACTTGCTCTCGCTCCAAGCCTTGCTCTCGCTCTAGTGGTTTGTTAATGCCATTACCTGTGCCCAAGAGGCCATGGACCCATATCTCTATGGATTTTATTTCCGACCTCCGTTTCTCAGAGAATGACCGTTATCTGGGTAATCTGTGATAGGTTTTCCAAGATGATACATCTTGTGCCATTACCTAAGTTACCTTCCTCCTCTGAATTGGTGCCTTTGTTCCTTCAGCACGTGGTTCGGTTACATGGCATTCCAGAGAACATTGTGTCTGACAGAGGAGTCCAGTTTGTTTACATATTTTGGAGGTCATTTTGTTCTAAACTTGGTGTTCAATTATCTTTCGCCTCTGCTTTTCATCCTCAGACCAATGGACAAACCGAGAGAACAAACCAGACCTTGGAGACTTATTTGAGATGTTTTGTGTCTGCTGATCAAGATGACTGGGTCTCTTTTTTGCCTTTGGCTGAGTTTGTTCTTAATAGGGCTAGCTCTGCCACCTTGATGTCTCCATTTTTCTGCAATTTTGGGTTTCACCCTCGATTTTCTTCGGGACAGGCGGAGGCTTCTGTCTGTCCGGGTGTTGACTCTGTTGTGGAGCGAATATAGCAGATTTGGGACCAGGTAGTGGAGAGGTTGTCTCTCTCTCAGGAGAAGGCCCAACGGTTTGCCAACCGGCATAGGACTGATGGTCCTCGGTTTAAAGTGGGGGACTTGGTTTGGTTGTCCTCAAGAAATATCCCTATGAGGGTTGCATCTCCAAAGTTTAAGCTAGGTTCATTGGACCTTATAAGATCATGGAGATTCTTAATCCTGTTTCCTTCCGTTTGCTTCTTCCAGGGACATTTAAGATCCATAACGTGTTCCACAAGTCCTTATTGAAGAGGTTTGTCGAGCCAGTGATTCCTATGGCTGCGCCTCCCGACCCTGTTTTGGTTGAGGGCAATCTGGAGTATGTGGTTGAGAAAATATTGGATTCTCGTTTTTCTAGACAGAAACTCCAGTATTTGGTTAAGTGGAGAGGTTATGGTCAGGAGGACAATTCTTGGGTGTTTGCTTCGGACATCCATGCTAGGAGACTGATCCGTGCCTATCACCGAGCTCATCCTGATCGACCTGGTTGCACAAGTGAGGGTTCGGTGACCCCTCCTCAAGGGGGGGGTACTGTTATGAATGTGCTAGAGATGGTTTCTGAGCAGAGGCTCCCTCTGAGGGTTAGACAGTACTGAACCTTTCAGCGAGGAATGGCAATCTGGGATCACGGACTGGTCTGATATAAGGGAGGTTCCCTCCCATGATTGTTGCCGGTGATCAATTGTTCTTGTCTCAATTGTGGTTCCTGGTTCACTTGGAAGTTTGCTGAGTCTTGCCTGCATCTTCTGCTATCAGATAAGATATTTTCTGCTTTTATTTTTGCGCTTTCTTTTTGCATTGTTTCCTGCACTTCTGTGGAGGTCAGCCAGGTCCCCTCCGGGGCTTGTGCTCCTCTCAATTTATCTGGAGCCACTGTTGTTTGTTCATTTGGTTTTCCCTGTTTTGTCAGTGGCTGCGGCTTAGTTTTGTTACACCAGAGAACTGATTTAGGTGGTAGAGGTCGTGTGATCTCAGGTGTTTTTGCAATAAGAAGAGTTGGTATTTTTTAGAGTTTTTTTTGGATTGCAGTGAGTATCCTTTCCTGTACTTTTCTGTCTAGACAGATTGGGCCCCAGCGTTTGCTCATTCTATTTTCTGTCTGTGTCCGTGCTTCTTCTTGTCTAACCGCCATTACATGTTTGGGGGCTTCCTATTTTCTTTGGGGATCTGCTCCGGGGCAGATAGCTTTCATCTTTCTGCCTTTAGGTGTAGTTATCTCTCAGGCTGTGACGAGGCGTCTAGGATCAACGTATGAACGCTCCACGGCTACCTCTAGTTGTGTGGTTAGTTCAGGTTACTGCAATTCAATAGGTTCCAGCCTCTCTGGTGTATTGCCGTTTTTGCTTATTCTCCTTAGCTAACAAAACATAACAGACTGTCCTGTGCTCGGCTGTGATCTGGAGGTGGACTGTCTTGTGCCGGCTGTAAACTGGCATGTTTATTGGCTGCAAACTGGAGGATATGGTTTCCGGCTGTGATCCGGAGGATATCGTGTGCTGTGTTGTACTTTGAGTTGGACATTAAAACAAGTTTGCTGTGAACTTTTCTGGGTCACTGCCTCATCACTGCTCAGTGTGGATACCGTTGCACTACATTTGTAATTATAATTTAAAAAGAGAAAACACAATAGTTTGACAATAAATGGCTTCACCCAAACACTAACCATGAGTGGAGAAAAAGTTTTGGTGTTATCATTCATATTCTCTGAAAAAAGGCCAAGAAACCAAAAATTCTGCTGGGGTTATGTAAACTTTGAGTACAAACTGTATATATTTATGTGATAGACAATCGGGTAGGGATAAGTGGGGGTGCAGGGAATGAATATTATCACCTTTAACAATAACTTTTAGTTACAGTATAACATGTTTAACTTCACCACCACTCTGTTTCTACACTAACCATGGGTCCAACATCTATGCCACAACAGTTAAAGGGAACCTGTCACAATGTGCTGCATCTATTATGTGGACAGCATGGATTTTGATGTTCCCTCATGAAGGTTTCTTCATTGCCCTACATCACTGCTCATAAAGGCTATCATGGTGCAGAGCAAGACAGCAATGAAGCCTGGAATGAAGGTCTGTCCTCTCAAGTGACAAGTCAAACTTTTGTCTTGGATACATTGACAGCAACAGATGGGTCTGTGGTCCACATGTTCATCGCCATGAAGATTCCTTGATGAGGTAATGTCCTGACAGTCCTAACTCTAGGGATTATGGAATGGGTTGACATGATGTACATGAGCCAGACTCCTTTAATCTTCATTCCAAGTACACTAACAGCTCGATGTTACATTCATTTGGTCATGAAACCAGTGATATGGCGACTTCTCCTGAGACATCTAGAATTCTAGGACTTTTCCTTATTGGTGTTGCAATTTGAATGTTAAAAAATGTATATACGAAATATTGTATGCATATAGTTGATATAACTGAATGGGCAATTTTATGATTGGAGCTACCTTGTATAGAATTTAGACAAGTGACCGGTAGTAGAACATATAATCTAGAGTATACCAAAAAAAGTGTGATCTAGGAAAACAGTATCCTGTGGACATCAACAACCTTTTGACGAAGGGATCAGTGGAGGATGTTAGGAAGTGTTCTGATGATAACACGTTGCTCAGTTATGCATTGCAGCTCAATACAACACAATTGTGTACAAAAACACAAACTTATAGTTATTTAGCACAGTTGGACTATAACAGCAAAAGCCCAGTTTGAGTGCTATTGGCATAGATCTAAAAATCCAAATTTTTACACCAACTGCAAGAATCTATTCTGTCCATATAAGCAAATAATCCTTCAGAAATATTTCAATACATAATGAAATCTATGCCACATTGAATTGTCACAGTTCTAAAGTCCAAAGGAGGTCCAAAGAACAATGGGAGTTATTTAGATTATATTTGCTTTTCAATAACAGATGTTTATTGGTAATTGCAAACATTTCCTAATCATTTAAAGTTCTAAATAATCTGTCGTCCTTTTTTCTTGTGTGACTGTAAACTGACTTTTTTCCTTTACAATTTGTCAATAAAATGATTTAAAATAATGTCTACTTCTCTGTGTGATTTTTCTGATGTTTAAGAAAATATGATTTGCGGGTAAAACATTTCCCACAGAAAGAACATGAAAATACTTTTCCTGTGTGAACTCTTTGATGTTGAATTAGCGATGAGTTTTGGCTAAAACAGTTTCCACATATGGTGCATAAAAATGGCTTCTCACCTGTGTGACTTCTCTGATGTCTTATAAGGTGTGATTTAGCTGTAAAACATTTCCCACATTCAGGACATAAAAATCCTTTTCCTGTGTGAGTTCTTTGGTGTGCAAGTAGTGACGCATTTTGAATAAAACACTTTCCACATTCAGGACATGAATATGGCTTCTCCCCTGTGTGAATTCTCTGATGTCTAACTAGATGTAATTTCTTCATAAAAGATTTCCCACATTCTGAACATGAAAATAAATTTGCTACTGTATGAATTCTCCTATGTGTAACAAGTTCTGAAATTTGGATAAAACATTTCCCACATTCTGAACATGAAAAAGGCTTCTCCCCTGTGTGAATTCGCTGATGTTTTACAAGGTCATATTTTCGAGAACAACATTTCCCACATTCTAGACATGAATATGGCTTTTCCCCTGTGTGGCTTCTCTGATGTTGTACAAGATCAGATTTCTGAGAAAAACATTTCTCACATTCTGAACATGAGAATGGCTTCTCCCCTGTGTGAATTCTCTGATGTCTCATAAGATTTGCAGTTTGGTTAAAACACTTCCCACATTCATAACATATAAATGGTTTTTCCCCTGTGTGGGTTCTCTGATGTGCAACAAGAATTGATTTGTGGTTAAAACACCTCTCACATTCAGAACATGAAAATGGCTTCTCCCCTGTGTGAATCCTCTGATGCGTAACAAGGTCAGATTTCTGAGAACAAAATTTCCCACATTCAGAACATGAAAATGGTTTTTCTCCTGTGTGAATTCTCTGATGTTTAGCAAGATCTGATTTCCTAAAACAACATTTGCCACATTCTAAACACAGATATGTTTTCTCCTCATTGTGAGCTCTTTGATCTTCAATAAGCAATCTGTTATCATTATTTTGCTTAACAGTCTGTGAGGAATCAGAAAATAGAACCCGTTGAAAAGGATCAGATAACATATCTTTGCGGTGACGGGATGAGAGTACATCTGGATTAATGGCATGCTCTTCATACGCATCTGGTGCTATACCAAGATCATCTGCTTTAAAATCTGAAAATATCAGATGTCTCTCCGAGTTCCTGGTATAGTTATCTGCAAAGAATAAAAACTATTGTATTATTCTTCAATAATAATGTCTTGAAATTAAAGTAATACTATTATCTACTTTAAAACATTTCTATATAAAAATGTGTAAACAAAGCGAAGTATTCCATTTTTAACTGAATATGAACGTTGAAGCAACAGTAGATCTTGTGACACTGCTAGATATTGACCTTGGCTTGCTCCTGACTCATTCTCATGCTTACACATCCACCTGTCTGATTTCTGTGTATAAATCTGGCTCAATCTTTACCTTGATTTGCCCCTTACCTGTAAATTGCCAGTCAGTGACTATTGTTTGAATTGGAAACTCCTGCAAAATGCGTGAATACAAGGGAGTCCTCGGTCTTACAGTCTCGTTTACTCAGGACATGGCTGACTGAGGCTTGCTTAACATTGCTTGCAAGCACAATCATATCCAAATAATAGTCCAGGACCATTATGATGGACCGTTAGCAATCAGTTGGATGAAGTTCTTGGATTCTTTCATCATGAAGAGACCAAACAAATTCAAAACTCAGGTAGTATCCTTTAAAGATGTATTCTCATATCATTAAATTGAGTCAGTTGGACAACATGAAAATAAGCAAGTTTGCAATTGACTTGCTTTATCTACCTGCTTTCATTATCCTGCTGTAAGAACTTTTCTCTTATATTGTGCACAGATTATTTCCAATGAGAGCCTGGACAAGTATGCCAGTAGTTACATTCCAGGAAAGGAGTCAATTCCTAAAACCTCAGTCAACTCTCGCCATCCAATTGATTTCTATAAATCCGTTAGTTGCTCATCTCCCTCCCACTCACTCTCATTTCCTGAGAGGGCTCATATCAGTCTTGTGGAATCAAATTCCCCCAGCAGTCAGCATAGGCAGCTTCCAGAGCAGTTATACTAGTTACAGCTCACTTTCATGAGCTGTGTGCTTTTTTTTAAGTCCCTGTTATTGCTATATGAAAATAGTGATAACAGTGTAAACTAAGAACAGTCACTGACAGACTGTTAGGCTATGTTCACATGTCCAGTAGTGATCAGTTGGAGCAGATCCAGCAGCAATCCGTTGGCAAAAAAGTTGCGCAGACACAACTTTTGAGTCTGTTTTTAAATACCTGATCTAACATGGATCTGTTTTAAAATTTTTGCTTACTAGATCCAGTAAGACTTAAAAAAAAAACAATTAAAGTTGTGTCTGCACAACATTTTTGCCAACGGATTGCCGCTGGATCTATTCTAACTCATCCACTACTGGACATGTGAACATAGCCTTAATGGGTAAAGGGTACAGAGTGCCTGACCAGAACAGTGACTCAAACAACCAGGAAATAAGGAGACTGCAGAGCTATGAGCTGCTTAAGGGACAACTTGAGACTACCCCTCTAATGCTCATGAAAGCATGGTACATTGATCTCATTGTTCTTCTGGAGTTCAAAAGAAATTTGTGGTTTTGCACTTAAGTTGTAAATATTAGTTCAAGTTCCACTCTACAACTTCTTCTCCTTACCAACAATATACTAAATTTACTATTTCTTTATTGCAAGAGGATCTTCATTGCCTCCTGTACCTACATAGCTGTTATCTGTAGAAATCTTTGATGACCAAAGCAGAGTGAGCAGAATAAAATTGTTCTGAGACTATTGCTCATAGTTTAAACAGTGGGCTACAGATTCCCAGCGCAATGATTCTGTGATCTGATGTCATATTCTTTTGACGTGTGTGTGAGAATCCTTACCGAAATTCCACAACTTGTACTTTCTATTTCCTGTTCTTGATTCTTCATTTGATCTAATGGTACAGCCTTTTTGGTGATAGTGTACAGATTCTAAAGAAAGGCACACTTTTTATAACTGATCTTCTTACTGCTGTCTGTGGCTACACAATGACAACTGTTGATCAACATGACATTTGTGATTTTGCATGTGATATTGTGATGGAACCATCGCAAACACTCCAAACCTATTGAATTTTAGGCTGCTTATTTACAGCCAAATGTCAGCTCCGAAAAAACATCAATGTAACAGCAAACCGCGGGCACGTTGCACAAATGTTTTTGTCTTGTGGTCACGCCTAACATGTTGCTGTGCAGCTCCAGACTTAAATGCATCTTTCATCAGCAATACCATTACATTTTGCCTTTGATTGATGTGCACCGTTGTCACCAAAATTCTTTTGAGAATTCTATGTAATGATTGCAGGTCAGTTTATATTCCTTTTCAATTCATCACGCTCAGTTCAAGTGACGTTGAATGGGTCAATCAGTTTCAGCCTTAAGACAAAGGTTGGCTTTATTCAAAACATATCAAGCAGGCTAATCTGCTGTGCTACAAACTACATATTTTACCTTCTTTGCAAATTCCTTATTATTTTCTCTTCTTAAATGAGTTGTCCGTGACTTTGACATTGATGGCCTATTCTTTAGATATGTCATCAAGGTCTGATCAGTGTGGGTAGAACCCCCAATACTGGGAACAGCTGATCGGCGGGGGTGCTAGATTGTCGCACCCCCACTGACCAGACATAAATGACCAATCCTAAAAACAGGCCATCAAAGTTCAAGTCCCGGAGAACCCCTCAAAGCCACTGACTCTCAACAGTTTCTCTAAAAATCCCTCTCATATTTCAGAGTCCTCTTCTGGTCATAATGCCGAGGTCAAAAAAATTATGGTTTATAAGAGAACCAAAAGGGAAACTATTTTATCTTGCAGGTTAGAAAATCTATAATTCAAAAGGAAGGATCTTGCAAACTTTGAAGATCAATAAAAAGACCTTTTTTAAAAAAAAAAAAATAAAAAAAATAAAGCACAATTATTATTAACTTGCTTTTTCCTCACAGCCCTTTTCAAATAATGTTTGGCTCCTCACTTATTTCTGTACTTCCGGTTATAATTGATGTAGCCAGTGAATAGATAAAATATCTGACTTTAATGACTATCTCTCACCTGTGTGGCTACTGATAAGAAACTCCTCTTTATATCGCTCATCACACCTCACACATGTCTCTGTAGTATTAATATGGTTCAGTTCCGTCCTCTGAAACACAGATTGTAAAAGTTACTGACAGAGAAGTCACAAGAATAGTTTTTGAACAGTACAGAAGTTTTTTGAACATAAAAGATCATAAATTATCAAGATGTCCAAAATGATATGATGGCAGTAGTCTCAAATATCTGCAGGTCTTCTATATAAAGCCAAGAAGTGACATAAAAAAACAGCAGAAAATAACTGCAGACTCACTGGAGTACATTTCTTGTGGTGGCACATGGCAGCTGAAAAATGCATGTTTATGGATTTTTTCAAATTAGGATAAATATCAAGTTTAAAATTGGCTGGGCTGCTGCAAAAGAAGTCTCCTGCTTTGATATTTCCTGAAAGTTCTTTATTAAGCACTACTAGTTTCAACGCCGAAGCGGAATCTTTCTCATGTAAAAAAAAGCCAACATATAATACATATTGGATACAACATACTGGATGTCATGTTGTATCCAGCATGCATAATCTGTTGATTTTTTTTACATTTGAGAAAGATGTTGGTTCTGCTTTGAAACGAATAGTAGTTAATAAAAAACCTTCAGGGAGTATCGCAGCAGGAGACATAATTTCCAGCAGCACAGCCAATGTTAAACATGATGTTGATCCTAGATTGGAAAGCTTCACTCTATTGGGCGCTTCTCCCTCTAATTATTTATTCTCTATTTTTATGGATTTTGCCCGTTATACTCTAGTCTAGTCCAGAGTACAGTCATGGACAAAAGTTTTGAGAATGACACAAATATTAATTTTTACAAAGTCTACTGCTTCACTTTTTCTAATGACAATTTGCATATACTCCAGAATGTTATAAAGAGTGATCAGCTTAACAGCAATTACTTGCAAAGTCAATATTTGGCTAGAAAATGAACTTCATCCCCCAAAACACATTTCAACATCATTGCAGCCCTGCCTTAAAAGGACCAGCTAACCTCTTTTCAGTGATTGCTTCATTAACACAGGTGTGGGTGTTGATGAGGCCATGGCTGGAGATCAATCTGTCATGATTAAGTAAGAATGACACCACTGGACACTTTAAAAGGAGGCTGGTGCTTGGCATCATTGTTTCTCTTCTGTTAACCATGGTTATCTCTAAAAAAACACGTGCAGTCATCATTGCAATGCACAAAAATGGCCTAACAGGGAAGACTATTGCACCTAGAAAGATTGCACCTCAGTCAACAATCTATCGCATCATCAAGAACTTCAAGGAGAGAGGTTCCATTGTTGCCAAAAAGGCTCCAGGGCGCCCAAGAAAGACCAGCAAGTGCCAGGACCGTCTCTTAAAAGTGTTTCAGCTGCGGGATGGGGCTACCAGCAGTGCAGAGCTTACTCAGGAATGGAAGCAGGCAGGTGTGAGTGCATCTGCACGCACTGTGAGGTGGAGACTCTTGGAGCAAGGCCTGGTCTCAAGGAGGGCAGCAAAGAAGCCACTTCTCTCCAGAAAAAACATCATGGACAGACTGATATTCTGCAAAAGGTACAGGCAGTGGACTGCTGAGGACTGGGGTAAAGTTATTTTCTCTGATGAATCCCCTTTTCGATTGTTAGGGACATCAGGAAAACGCCTCATTCGGAGAAGACAAGGTGAGCGCTACCACCAGTCTTGTCTCATGCCAACTGTTAAGCATCCTGAAACCATTCTTGTGTGGGGTTGCTTCTCAGCCAAGGGAATCGGCTCTCTCACAGTCTTGCCTAAAAACACAGCCATGAATAAAGAATGGTACCAGAATGTCCTCCAAGAGCAACCTGTCCCAACCCTCCAAGAGCAGTTTGGCGATCAACAATGCCTTTTCCAGCATGATGGAGCACCTTGCCATAAAGCAAAAGGTGATAACTAAATGGCTCAGGGAACAAAACATAGAGATTTTGGGTCCATGGCCTGGAAACTCCCCAGATCTTAATCCCATTGAGAACTTGTGGTCAATCATCAAGAGACGGGTGGACAAACAAAAACCTAAAAATTCTGACAAAATGAAAGCATTGATTGTGCAAGAATGGACTGCTATCAGTCAGGATTTGGTCCAGAAGTTGATTGAGAGCATGCCAGGGAGAATTGCAGAGGTCCTGAAGAAGAAGGGTCAACACTGCAAATATTGACATGCTGCATTAACTCATTCTAACTGTCAAAATAAGCTTTTGTTACTCATATGTTTGCAATTATATTTCTGTCTGTGATAAAAACATCTGTCAAACACACATAAAAACCAGAGGGCAGCAGATCATGTGAAAATATAATATTTGTGTCATTCTCAAAACTTTTGGCCATGACTGTATTGGAGTAAAGACCATAAATCAACATGAGGCCCAAAAATGAAATAACAGCAGTAGTTATCAAATCATTGCAGGTGTCTCTAGTATATTGGCTGTTCAGTGTATAATAATGGTAGAAAACAAGACTGAACACAAGACCTTCACAGCTTCTCTCCATCTACCTGATGATCCTGAGGAACATCGGGATCTTCCTGTGGAAGAAGAGGACGGGGACATCTCTCTGGTGTTGTCCTCTTACTGGATAGAACTGGGGGAAACACATACAGGGACTGAATACATTCTTTACATACAGATAATTATAGGCTGTGTGTATTTAGTCCTGTCTATTACCTGGTGATGTGAGGGGCTGAGTAACCTCCATTATGAAGTCCTTGTACAGATCTTTGTGTCCTTCTAAATACTCCCACTCCTCCATGGAGAAATAGACGGTGACATCCTGACACCTTATGGGAACCTGACACATACAATGATATCGTCATTCCCCGATCCTTTCATAGCTTTACTGTATAATGTCCCAGCATTCCCAGCAGTGTCACCTCTCCAGTCAGCAGCTCAATCATCTTGGAGGTGAGTTCTAGGATCTTCTGGTCATTGATGTCCTCATGTATCAGGGGGTGAGGTGGAGGCCCCGTGATTGGGCTCAGGGGTCTTCCCCATCCCTCAGACACAGGGGCCTGACAGCGCTCACTAGAGGTCTTCTTCACTACTGTGTAATCCTGGTTATGGAGAGACACATTAATAAATCTCACTACAGACATTTCCAGAGTCCTCACCTCTCCAGTTCTGTCCATCTGTTATTCCCATAGATAAGAATGATGTAATGTGACGTCATCAGAATCTCTCACCTCTCCAGTAAGGCGGAAGAGGATCTCTAGGGCGAGGTGTAATAGCCTCTCCGCCATCTTGTCCCTATCCATACTTATAGGGTCACTCAGGAGAATTCTCTTATATAGAAGAGCTCCACTGAGAGGATCCGATGTCGTAGGGACCTGAATGGGGAGAAGACGGCGATGTCACATCATAAAGAATCGTAAAAAAAAATATGAAGCATACTGAAGAAAATTGGTATAATTTAAATGAGGGCAAGTATGACGAGAAGAAATTTGTTGTGTTTCAACTTTCGCATTTCTATGTCCAACATATGAAAACAAAACATCATCATTGCAGGAGCTGTAGAATTATGGAGGGATGTCATGCAGTGAGGTAGAGACTTTTTTTAGTCTCCCTACAGAGTGTCAATCTTTAGTATTGTGGTTTATAGTAAAAATAACGATCTCCTATGAAAGCTGGACACAAGCAGCCGTCGAAACCAGAACATAAGAAATACAGTTCTCAGAGACTGACAGCAGCATTTACAGGGAACCTGTCACTTTAACCCCTTTCTGCCATCCGACGTACTATCCCGTCCAAGAAACCCGGGACAATCTGACCATGGACGGGATAGTACGTCGCAGCGATCGGACGCGTTCCCAGGGGAAGCGCGTCCGATGGCGGCCGGGTGTGAGCTGATTATCACAGCTGACACCCGGTACTATGTGCCATTAGCGGTCACGGACCGCTCCCGGCACATTAACGCCTGGCACACCGCGATCAAACATGATCGCGGTGTACCGGGGGCACAGGGAAGCACAGGGAAGCGTGCTTCCTGAGACCCTCAGAACAGCGCGATGTGATCGCGCTGTTCTGAGGCCTTCCTCCCTGCAAGACCCCGGATCCAAGATGGCCGCAGGGTCCTGCAGGGAGGCGGCTTCCTCAGTGCCTGCTGAGAGCAGGCGCTGAGGAAGCCTGCAGCACTGCCTGTCACATCGATGGTCTGACAGAGTGCTGTGCACACTGTCAGACCAGCGATCTGACATTATACAGTGATGTCCCACCCTGGGACAAAGTAAAAAAAATGAAAATCACAAGTGTAAAAAAAAAATCCAAAATAAAGGGAAAAAAAAAATATTCCCAATAAATTCATTTCTTCCTTAAATAAAAAAACCAAAACAATAAAAGTACACATATTTGGTATCGCCGCGTCCGTAACGACCCGCCCTATAGAACTGTCTCACTAGTTAACCCCTTTAGTGAACCTCTTAAAAAAAAGAAAACAAAGCAAAAAAATCAATGCTTTATCTTCATAACGCCAAACAAAAAGTGGAATAGCACGCAATGAAAAAGAAAGATATAAATAAACATGGTACCGCTGAAAACGTTATCTTGTCCCGCAAAAAACGAGCCACGATACAGCATCATCAGCGAAAAAATAAAAAAGTTATAGCTCGCAGAATAAAGCGATGCAAAAATAATTATTTTTTATATAAAATTGTTTTTATTGTATAAAAGCGCCAAAACATAAAAAAATGATATAAATGAGGTATTGCCGTAATCGTACTAACCCGAAGAATAAAACCGCTTTATCGATTGTACCACACGCGGAACGGTATAAACGCCCCCCCCCAAAAGAAATTCATGAATTGCTGATATTTGTTCATTCTAACCTCCCAAAAATCGAAATAAAAAGCGATCAAAAAAGTCACATGCTCAAAAATGGTACCAATAAAAACGTCAACTCGTACCGCAAAAAATAAGACCTCCCATGACTCTGTGGGCCAAAATATGCAAAAATTATAGCTCTCAAAATGTGGTGATGCAAAAACTATTTTTTGCAATAAAAAGCGTCTTTTAGAGTGATAGCTGCCAAACATAAAAACATGCTATAAATAGTAAATCAACCCACCATTATCACCCCCTTTTTTAGGGAAAAATAATAAAATTAAAAAAATGTATTTATTTCCATTTTCTCATTAGGGTTAGGGATGGGGCTAAAGTTAGGATTAGGGTTGGGATTAGGGGTGTTAGGGTTAGGTTTGTGGTTAGGGTTATGGTTGGGACTAGGGTTAGGGGTGTGTTGGGGTTAGGGTTGGAGTTAGAATTGGGGGGTTTCTGCTGTTTAGGCACATCAGGGGCTCTCCATATGTGACATGGCGTCTGATCTCAATTCCAGCCAATTCTGCGTTGAAAAAGTCAAACGGTGCTCCTTCACTTCTGAGCTCTGCCATGCGCCCAAACAGTAGTTTACCCCCACATATGGGGTATCAACATACACAGGACAAATTGCACAATAACTCATGGTGTCCAATTTCTTCTGTTACCCTTGGGAAAATAAAAAATTGGGGGCGAAAATATAATTTTTGTAAGAAAAAAAAGATTTTTTTGTTTTTACGGCTGTACATTATAAACTTCTGTGGAGCACTTAGGGCTTCATAGCGCTCACCACACATCTGGGGTCTATTTTCCAAAATGGGGTCACTTGTGGGGGTTTTCCACTGTTTAGGCACATCAGGGGCTCTCCAAATGCGACATGACGCCCGCAGACCATTCCATCAAAGTCTGCAATCCAAAACATCACTACTTCCCTTCCGAGCCCTGACGTGTGCCCATACAGTAGTTTTCTCCCACATATGGGGTATCAGCGTACTCAGGACAAATTGGACAACAACTTTTGGGGTCCAATTTCTCCTGTTACCCTTGTGAAAATAAAATATTGGGGGCAAAAAAATCATTTTTGTAACCAAAAAAAAAAAAAGATTTTTTATTTTTACGGCTGTACGTTATAAACTTTTGTGAAGCACTTCGGGGGTTCAAAGTGCTCACCACACATCTAGATAAGTTCCTTGAGGGTCTAGTTTCCAAAATGGTGTAATTTGTGGGGGATTTCCACTGTTTAGGCAGATCAGGAGCTCTCCAAACACGACATGGCGTCCAGCAAATTCTGCGTTGAAAAAGTCAAACGGTGCTCCATCCCTTCCGAGCTCTGCCATGCACCCAAACAGTGGTTTACCCCCACATATGGGGTATCAGCGTACTCAGGACAAATTGCACAATAACTTTTGGGGTCTTGTTACCTTGGAAAAAGAAAAATTGGGGTGAAAAGATAATTTTTGTGGAAAAAAATGATTTTTTAATTTTACGGCTCTACGTTATAAACTTGTGTGAAGCACTTGGGGGTTCAAATTGCTCACCAGAGATCTAGATAAGTTCCTTTAGGGGGTCTAGTTTCCAAAACGGGGTCACTTGTGGTGGATTTCCACTGTTTAGGCACATCAGGGGCTCTCCAAATGCAACATGGCGTCCAATCTCAATTCCAGCCAATTTTGGTTGGAAAAAGTCAAATCGTGCTCCTTCCATTCCGAGCTCTGCCGTGCGCCCAAACAGTGGTTCCCCCCCACATATGGGGTATCAGCGTACTCAGGACAAATTGGACAACAACTTTTGTGGTCCAATTTCTCCTGTTACCCTTGGGAAAATAAAAAACTGGTGACTAAAAGATAATTTTTGTGGGAAAAAAATAGAATTTTTTATTTTCACGCCCAGGCATTATAAACTTGTGTGAAGCACTTGTGGGTTCAAAGCACTCACCACAGATCTAGATAAGTTCCTTAGGGGGTCTAGTTTCCAAAATGGGGTCACTTGTGGGGGGTTTCCACTGTTTAGGCACATCTGGGGCCCTGCAAACGGAACATGACCCCCATCAACGTCTGCATTCCAAAACGTTATTACTTTCTTTCCAAACCCTGCCGTGCGCCCAAACAGTTCCCCCCCACATATGGGGTATCAGCGTACTCAGGACAAATTGGACAACTTTTGGAGTCCAATTTCCTTGGGAAAAATCAAAAATTTGGGACTAAAAAAATAATTTTTGTGGAAAATTGCTTTTTTTTTTTTTCACACCCAGGCATTATAAACTTTTGTGAAACACTTGTGGGTTCAAAGTGCTCACAACAGATCTAGATAAATTCCATAGGGGGTCTAGTTTCCAAAATAGTGTTACTTGTGGGGGGTTTCCACTGTTTAGGTGCATCAGAGGCTCTCCAAACGCGACATGGCGTCCAATCTCAATTCCAGCCAATTTTGGTTTGAAAAAGTCAAACGGCGCTCCTTCCCTTACGAGCTCTGCCGTGCGCCCAAACAGTGGTTTCCCCCACATATGGGTGTATTGGCTTACTCAGGAGAAATTGCACAACAACTTTATCTGTCCATTTTCTCCTTTTACCCTTTTGAAAATAAAAAAAAGTTTGTAAAAGATATTTTTGTGACTAAAAAGTTAAATATTCATTTTTTCCTTCCACGTTGCTTCAGCTCCTGTGAAGCACCTGAAGTGTTAATAAACTTCTTGAATGTAGTTTTGAGTACCTTGAGGGGTGCAGTTTTTAGAATGTTGTCACTTTTCGGTATTTTCTGCCATATAGACCCCTCAAAGTGACTTCAAATATGAGGTGGTCCCTAAAAAAATGGCTTTGTAAATTTTGTTGTAAAAATGAGAAATCGCTGGTCAACTTTTAACCCTTATAATTTCCTAACAAAAAAAAAAGTTTGGTTCCAAAATTGTGCTGATGTAAAGTAGACATGTGGGAAATGTTATTTATTAACTATTTTGTGTGACAAATTTCTCTGTTTTAAGGGAATAAAAATTCAAAGTTTGAAAATTGCAAATTTTCAACATATTTGCTATTTTTTCAAAAATAAACGCAAGTTATATCGAAGAAATTTTACCACTAACATGAAGTACAATATGTCACGAGAAAACAATCTCAGAATCGCGAAGATCCGTTGAAGCGTTCCAGAGTTATAGCCTCATAAAGAGACAGTGGTCAGAATTGTAAAAATTGGCCCGGTCATTAACGTACAAACCACCCTTGGGGGTAAAGGGGTTAAAATTCTATTTATCTCCAGCTATGACGGGAATTTGCAGGTAAATATTGCTTTAATCATAGTCAGCTGGATGAGGGAGCCGCGGCTACAGGGAGAACCCAATGTTACATTCTCCCTGCTGCAAACTGCTTCTAGTTATCTGCCAATGCAGGCAGCAGCACCACCCCCGGGTTAGCCCCCCCCTTAGTGAGAATTTGGGTAAAAAATGATTACATTCGTTAGATCTTTGTTAGATCCGGTTTGATCAACCAAAACTAACATTAGATCACCCCTACAAAATGAGATATTTACGATCTTTTTAAATTGATTAAAAATGAGACCACATGAGGAGTTTTTGTTTAGTCTATGTACAGGCTTTTTTAACCCCTTGACGACCGTCCATTGACTTTTGCCGACGGGGCTAGCCGGGCCTTATTCCTCCGCCATAGAGTTTTCACGTCGGGCAGGGAATGGCCGCCCCAGCTAGCCCCGTCGGTAATCGCGGGATCCCAGCTGTCCTACCGTCAGCTGGGATCCCAACCCCCAAAAATTAAATATTTTAATATTTATTCCACACGGTAAACGCCATAAAAAATAAAAAAAGCCATAATTTCTATTTTTTTCACTGTTTGAGTCACAAAAAAAGGCATAAAACGCGATCAAAAAATCGGATATACCCCAAAATGGTCCGAATAAAAACTACAACTCTTCCCGCAAAAAAGGAGGCATCCCACAGCTCCGTAGTCAGACAAATAAAAGCTCTACGGGGCTGCGCATGCGGCGAGACCAAATCCTCTCTCATTATTTAAAAAAAAAGTTTTACTTTTTAAAAGTAGTAAAAAAAAAATTACATAAATTTGCTATCGGTGTGTCCGACCTGACACAGAGAATAAAGTTATTCTATTATTTTTACCGCACGGGAAATTAAAAATAAAACTCAAAAAACATTAGCGTAATTAATTTTTTTTTAATTTTCCCTCTCCTAAACAATAAAAGTTATACAAAATATTATATGCACTCCAAAGTGGTGCCAAGGAAAAATACAACTTGCTACGCAATAAACAAGCCCCCTGTACTTAGAAATTTGCCTGTTTTTATATGGATTCTGATAGATACTGTATTCGTTAGATCCGTTTCAGCAGCGGCAACTTCGGCGGGGGCCAGTTGTGGACAGCATCCGGACTTCATTGGCGAAGTGTCGCGGCGAGGAAGGGGGGCAGTGTGCTGCAATGATTGCGAAGAGGCAGGCCTGTAGGCATCATGGGGGACGAGAATGAATCACTGACCGAACTTTCAGATTGTCCCACTCACTCACCACCTCCTCACTTCACTCTCTCTGTTGGTCTCCCCCAAATGGACCCCTCCTCTTCTCCATCTACACCTCAGGACCGATGCTGAAACGGATCTAATGAATATCTATCAGAATCCATCCAAAAAATGGCAAATTTCAAATTGGGGGGGGCTAACCCGTACCTAACCCCCCACCTGACACCCCCAATATCTCGGGAACGAAAGGAGATCTAACGTTAATTTTTGCTGATCAAACCGGATCTAACGAATATCTATCAGAATCCATCCAAAAAACTGCAAATTTCAAAGTTGGGGGGGCTAGCTACGGGTTAGCCCCCCCCCTGGAAAAGATCGTAAATATCTCATTTTGTAGGACTGATCTAACGTTAGTTTTGGTTGATCAAACCGGATCTAACAAAGATCTAACGAATGTAATCATTTTTTACCCAAATTCTCACTAAGGGGGGGCTAACCCGGGGTGGTGGCAGCAGCTACAGTCACCGCTCATTACGCAAGGAGCGCAGCTGTAATCACTCCCCAGCACATAATAAACTACATGTACCCCAGAATGGTGCCCATAATAGAAACGGCAGTATGTTATCCAGCACTGAAGGGGTTACTGCACCCTGCGCCCAGTAATGGGGAATCTCCAGCACCTACCTCCACCTGCAGAGCCGCACACCACATATATGGCTGTTCTGTGCGCACAGGACCTGTGATGAGGTCACAGGAGGGGAGGAGCCAGGGGTCACATGATCAGGGGCCTCAGTGTATGCAGGACTCTGCTGTGCTGGTTGTCATGGTGCTGGATGGGGGGAAGTTTCTGTGTGGGGTCAGGAGGGGTTTACAGGGTGGATGTAGCGGAGCCCTGTGTGTACGAGGTGTACGGAGCGGAGCCGTGTGTGTATGAGGTGTACGGAGCACAGCCGTGTGTGTACGAGTGTACGGAGCGGAGCTGTGTGTGTATGAGGTGTACGGAGCACAGCCGTGTGTGTACGAGGTGTACGGAGCAGAGCCGTGTGTGTACGAGGTGTACGGAGCAGAGCCGTGTGTGTACGAGGTGTATGGAGCAAAGCCGTGTGTGTACGAGGTGTACGGAGCAGAACCGTGTGTACGAGGTGTATGGAGCAGAGCCGTGTGTGTACGAGGTGTACGGAGCGGAGCCATGTGTGTACGAAGTGTACGGAGCGGAGCCGTGTGTGTACGAGGTGTACGGAGCGGAGCCGTGTGTGTACGAGGTTTACGGAGCGGAGCCGTGTGTGTACGAGGTGTACGGAGCGGAGCCGTGTGTGTACGAGGTGTACGGAGCGAGCCGTGTGTGTACGAGGTGTACGGAGCGAGCCGTGTGTGTACGAGGTGTACGGAGCGGAGCCGTGTGTGTACGAGGTGTGTCGTGGCGGAGCCGTGTGTGTACGAGGTGTACGGAGCAGAGCCGTGTGTGTACGAGGTTTACGGAGCGGAGCTGTGTGTGTACGGAGCGGAGCGTGTGTGTACGAGGTGTATGTAATGGAGCCATGTGTGTACGAGGTGTATGTAACGGAGCCATGTGTGTACGAGGTGTACGACGGAGCCGTGTGTGTACGAGGTGTACAGAGCGAGCCGTGTGTGTACGAGGTGTACGGAGCAGAGCCGTGTGTGTACGAGGTGTACGGAGCGGAGCCGTGTGTGTACGAGGTGTACGGAGCAGAGCCGTGTGTGTACGAGGTTTACGGAGCAGAGCTGTGTGTGTACGAGCGGAGCAAGCTGTGTGTACGAGGTGTATGTAATGGAGCCATGTGTGTACGAGGTGTATGTAACGGAGCCATGTGTGTACGAGGTGTACAGAGCGAAGCCGTGTGTGTATGAGGTGTACAGAGCGGAGCTGTGTATATACGAGGTGTACTGAGCGGAGCCGTGTGTGTATGTTGCGACCACGCACCACAATTGTGGATACCAGGGCTATGGGGTACTCGGAGCCGAGCCCATGGAAATCTATGGGAGTTGTCACTGGTAGCGGTGGCTCGGTCCGTGGCCCTGGCGGTCGTGCAATGGGGGGTATTTACAGGGGATTTTTAGGTAGGTAGTTCGTGACGCCACCTGTGGTTTCTGGTAATTGTACCAGCGCTGCAGTAAGGGTCTTCACAGGGGATGTTATGGGGCAGCTTGGTGATAAGTCTCCCACAGGTGAGACTGGTCCCTGGAAGTCTATGGTGGAGATGATGCAGGGTGTAGTAAGAATTCAGTCACACACACGGTAGCTCCTTTTCATACCTTTTACTGATGATGGTTCAAGCAGATCCCGGGGAGCTGGTCGGGGTGGAGAGTGCACATTCCGGTAACAGCTGAGCAGGTTAGAGGCCTCCTTAACTTCAATTGTAGGTGAGTCCAACTTGCCTGAAGCGAAGTTAACTCTGAAACTCCAGCTTTCTCTATAGCTGTACTGCCCGGCCAACGTTGTGAGGGAGCCTTCTAAGTGATGAAACTAAGTCCTTACTTTTGTCTGCGCTTGACTCAAAGTCCCTGTTCCACCTGACTCCAGTTACGTGTGACACTTAGGGCTGCTCTCTGCGACCTGTAGTCCAGATGCCTCCGGTAATCTTGTTACTAAGCTTAAAACTGTAGCAACACCTCGGACTCCGGTGTCCGGCAATTTAGTGCAGGCAATCCAATACCTAAAGCACTTCTTTAACTTCTCCACTGTGCCCTTCGCCCTGCTTTCCGCTCTTAGCACAAGCAATGGTCACTTCGATGGTAATGTCAGCTTTCTTCTAGAGCTCGCCGAGCAGCTCTCAGTATCCTCTTCCTCCAGCTTCTGTTGAGGTACTGATTAAGGGTAGCTCTGACTAGGCTAGGATGATCCACTTCACCCGTACTAGCCTCCACTTGCTTGTCAGGTGAGCTACGTTAGCTCTGCGAGGATTCAGTCCTCCCTTCTCTCTCTCCAAGTCCAGACTCCACTGGACTGAACTGCACTGTCCGAAGACAGGAAACTGACTGAACTCAGATTGCTAAGTGTCACTTCCTCTTGTACCCCTGATGGGTGTGTCTAAAAGTGTGAGTGAAGTGCATAGATATCAAGCTTTGCTGTTACCTTCCTGTGCACTCTCCTGGATTTTCATGTGTGCCTGCGTAGCTGGGCTACACATCCCCCCTTGGTAAAACACAGCACTCCCGGGCTGTAAAAGACAAAAAGAATATTTTGTTTTGCATTAACATAAACATTATAACTCTTCCCATCCGGGAGGTAAGACTTCTTGAACGTTACAATTTGTACAATGAAATACAAAATATCAAAAGTATCAAAATATCAAACATTCTCATATATACAAGATACTTGTGGAGGACCCGCACCAAAAACCTCCCACGTGGGTCCTGGGTGGGCTGCAGGACTTCTGACTGCAGACCTCACTCTAGGCCCACCATACGGGTTTTTCTTCAGAGGTTGATAGTAATGGTTTCGTGTCAAACCAAGATAAGGCACCGTAGTGCAACTATTTACATGAAAGTTTTTGGGCTGGCATAGTCCACAGCCACGCAGTCCTTTGGCATGGTTAAAACACATTGATATATATAAATTTCAAACTTTATACATTTTGTCAGTGACAATAAACCCTGTCTGGGTCTTGCTGACTAGTCTACTAGGACTACTCCTGATAGCGAATAGGTAGTTTACCTTTAGTAATACGTTCTGACCTACGTGGGGTAGCATCAGGTATGGTATTCTCTAACCTTTCTGTTCTGCGTAACGGCAAACTATAATACTGTCTCAACCTTTCTATGGATCTGGCAAGCGTACTAGTGACTGGACGAGGCGGTACTGCTTCACCAGCTTCACCAAGGGATTCCACTTCTTGTGGCGCTGCTTCCTGCGGGTCCGCTTCTTGGGGTTCCTCTGGTTGAGGTTCCTCTGGGACTGGTTCTACTGGCACAATTGGTAGGACCGGTTGTAGAGACTCCTCTTGCGGTTGATAAAACTGCAGCACAGGAATAATTACAGCGTCTCCTAATCTGGACCAATCTGCAGGTAAATCTCCCAAATCCGTGTGTATGACCGCTTCAGCACTCTCTTCTTGATGAACAACAGGGTTTTCTTCACGGAGCTTCAATGGGTCAGGACACAACTTCACATGATCTCTAGACACAGTTGCCATCGTTTTTCCCCCATCCTTGCTGATGGTACAGACCTTGCTGTTATCGAAATTGGAATTTTGCACGACATAGGGCTCCTGTTCCCACTGATCATCCAACTTGTGTGTTCTTCTTTTCCTTTTTAGCACCATTTCTCCAGGCATTAAAGGCTTAGCGGGAGCATTTTTGTTATAGTTCATCTCTTGCTTTTCTCTTACTTTGTTGAGACTGTTTTCCACGCAGGCTTGTACTCTCTTGTACTGTTCTTGTCGATTTTTGTCCCAATCTTCAGCGTTGTTATCAGCCTCTGGTTCTACCACACCGAGTTCTAAGTCCATTGGCAGCCTTCCCGGTCTTGCTCTCATAAGGTAGGCTGGAGTGCAGTTGGTGGAACTTACTGGTATGTGGTTATACAAGTCAACCAGGTCAGGTAACAAATCTGGCACCGATTTCTTTCTTCCAGTGGTACAGTTTTCAGTAAGTTGAGGACAATGTGATTCATTTTTTCACAAAGGCCGTTGGTCTGAGGGTGGTATGGTGTTGTTCTGATCTTTTTACATCCATACAATTGACAAAATTCCTGAAACAGTTCAGCTTCGAATGCAGGACCTCGATCAGTCAGTACCTGCTCCGGATATCCGTGTGGTCTGCAGAAACTTGCTTGGAAGGTTCTTGCTGCGGTCTCTGCTGTCAGATCTTTGACAGGGGCGACCACCAGAAACCTGGAATAGTGATCCACCATGGTCAGGGCATACGAATATCCTGACCTGCTCGGGGACAACTTGACGTGATCCAATGCCACGATCTCCAAGGGACGAGTCGTCCGGATAGGCTGCAAGGGTGCCTTCTGGCTACTGTAGTCTTTTCGCCTGAGGCCACAGGGTCCACAGTTCCGGCACCACTTCTCGATGGAGCTGCGCATCCCTACCCAGTAGAACCGGCACCTCAACAGGGTCTCCAGCTTTCTCCAGCCAAAGTGTCCTGCTTGATCGTGGTATGCTTCCAGCACCATTTGGATGTCTGCTCTCGGGACCACTATTTGCCAAACCATCTCATGGGTCCTTGGGTCGACGTATCTCCTGCACAACTTCTCACGGTATATGAACAACCGGCTTCTCTCATTCCACAGGAGCTTTGCTGGCATGGATGCTTCTTTCTCCAAGGAGGAACCTTCCTGTTTTATCAGCTCCTTTATACGGCTGACCACGGGATCGCTGTCCTGAGTCTCCTTCCAGCTGTGATGAGGTAAAGGGTTCAACATCTCACCACACCGATTCCTGAATCGTTCCTGGCACCCTTTCGGTGGAACCAGGAGCCGATTCTCAGATCGCTGACTTCTCGGCAGATTCATGCGCATCTGACAGGGTCGTTAGCATTTTACGCCCGCTCTGTATTTGATGGTAAACTGGTAGTTTGATAACCGAGCCATCCAACGTTGCTCCATGGCTCCCAGCTTGGCTGTTTCCAGATGCGTCAAGGGGTTGTTGTCTGTAAACGCAGTGAACCGGTTGGAGGCAAGGTAATGTTTAAATCTTTCGGTAATGGCCCAGACCAGCGCCAGGAACTCCAGTTTGAAGCTGCTATAGTTTTCCGGATTCCTCTCAGTTGGCCTGAGTTTTCTGCTGGCATATGCGATGACTTTTTCTTGGCCGTTCTGCTTCTGACTGAGGACCGCTCCTAATCCTTCGTTACTGGCATCTGTGTATAGCAGGAACGGTTGGCTGTAATCTGGGTAGGCTAAGATTTCATCGCCGGTAAGGATCTCTTTCATCTCTTTGAATGCCTCAGCTTGTTCTTTTCCCCAATTGAATGGAAGGTTTCTGCTCTTAAGAGGTTGTCCTACCAGGAGGTCCTGCAAAGGTGCCGCTTTCTTAGTGTAATCTTTCACGAACCTCCTGTAGTAACCTGTTAGTCCCAGGAACTGACGCACCTCCTTTAGATTCTTCGGCTCTGGCCATTTCTGAATAGCTGTGACCTTCTCGGGGTCCGGCGCTACTCCTTCGGAACTGACAATGTGTCCCAAGTACTGTACCTTCCGTTTGAGCAGGTGGCATTTAGAGGGCTTTAGTTTCATCCCAAACTTGGACAATGACTCAAATACCTCCGCCAGGTGCTTCAGATGATCTTCATATGTCTTAGAGTACACAATTACGTCGTCCAAGTACAGCAGCACAGTTTCGAAGTTGAGATGTCCCAGACAGCTCTCCATCACCCTCTGGAATGTTCCTGGGGCACTGCTGAGACCAAACGGCATCCTATCGAACTCGCAGAGTCCCATTGGGGTGGTGAAAGCAGTTTTCTCCCGGTCCTCCTCAGCCACAGCCACTTGCCAGTACCCACTAGTAAGGTCGAGGGTAGAAAAGTAGTTAGCCGTTTTCAGAGCAGCTAAGGATTCCTCTATACGTGGTAATGGTATGCATCTTTATGTGTTATACGATTTACTTGCCTATAGTCTACACACATTCGCATGCTACCATCCTTTTTCTTCACTAGAACCAGAGGTGCTGCCCAGGGGCTACAACTATCCCTTATCACCCCGGCTTTCTTCATGTCATGCAGCATTTCCTTAGCTTTCTGATAATGGGCTGGAGGTATGGGCCTGTACCGCTCTTTGATGGGAGGATGACTGCCTGTAGGGATATGATGCTGTACTCCCTTAATTGTCCCAAAATCAAGTGGGTGCTTGCTAAATACTTGTGCGTACTCTTGTACCACCCGTAGTACCCCCTGTTTCTGGTGGACGGAAGTGGTGTCTGTCCCTATATGAAGCTGCTGACACCAGTCCGCTACCGGGGTTGCCGGATCATTATCCTCCGCTGGCTGGCGGGAGGCTAAGGACTCGGTTGTGAGGATTGAATTATTATCTACGGCATGCAATTTAGCAACTGTAGCATAACGTGGCAAATTTACTTCATCGTCCCCCCAGTTGAGAAGTCGTACTGGTACTCTCCCATTTACTACTTCCACTACCCCTCTAGCAATCATGAGTGTAGGTCTGTGTTCTGAGCGATGGGGTTCTACTACTGCTTGGTAGTTCTGTCCCCTCAGACCTATGGCTGCTCTACACCATATTAACATTTCACTCATTGGGGGTATTACAATGGGGTTCGAGTCTGTGACCGTACATTACCGATTTCACCATCTGTAAGCTTCGCTTGCTGCTGGCACATCAGGGCCCGGATCTCCCTCTGGATCACTCCCTTCTGCTTTGGCTTGGCAACTTCAGCGAGCTGTTGGAGCAAAAACACAACTTCTCCCAGACAGTTACTGATAATGTTAGTACCTAGTATCACATTTAAGGCATTCTCCTCATTTACAGTCTTTACCACTAAAAGTCCCTGATCCTTCAGCTCCACCCTGCCCACTTTTACGTTCACATTTTTGGCTCCAATTACTTCAACAGGGAGACCATTGGTAGCGTACACTGTCAAGTCAGGGCTCGGGGGCTGGAGGCTGTCCATGGACCAAAATTTATTGTAAAGGACGTCAGGTATGATGGTCACCTGAGATCCAGTGTCCAGCAGTGCAGGGATTGCAATCCCATCCAGAATCATGGACAGGTAGGGCCGTCCACCCACGAACCTGCGGTTCCAGTCTAAGGGGCCTGATGAGTCTACTCCTGGGTGTTGGCCCTCTGACCCAGGATCGGCTCGTTTAAAGGACATTGCTGAGCCATATGACGTTTTTGGTTGCAGCGGTAGCAGACGATCTCCCGGCGAGGATGGTGTCGCTCCGGAGTCGCTCCTGGGGGTGGCGTGGTCCTCCTCCGGTGTGGCGACGTCCTCCATTTCCTCCGGTTCGTCCAAGGGACATCCTCCGGACAGTCGGCTAGTAGGATCTTTCCTCCTTCCTCTTTCCGCAGTTGCAGGGCCTCCATTACAGTGGCCAAGTTCTTAGTCAGCTGGCGCACTTCTGAGCGCAGACATTCCAACTCACTAGGGGGCGCCACCTGCATTTTAGCTTCCGCCACCTGCGGAGAAAAGGTGGGTACTGCCGGCTTAAGAGTGGCTTCACCCGGGTGATACTGATTTGCCACCTCAGGCTTTTCCAGGGGTCGCAGTCCCTTTATTGCCATGTCCTTTAGAGCATCAAAAGTGGCATCTGGATGATCCAAAGTCCACCAGTTTACAGTCCTGCCTTCCTCTGGAGACCTCAGTCCCCGCACGAATTGCTCTTTTAACATTTGGCTCTCATCAATGGGACTTGTGGGGTTAGCCTGTTTGAGAGCTCGCAGGGCCCCCTGTAGTCGGCAGGCGTAGTCCCTAATACTGTCACCCGGTCCCTGGAAGCACTGATAAAATGCCATCCGGAGATCCGTTTCTGTGTGGTCCTCGAAGATGGCCTGTAGCTTTAAGAGAATCGCAGGTACCGACTCCTGGTCTGCAATGGGCCAAGTCTCTACTTCTCTCTCAGCCGCACCAGCTAACTGTCCTATTACCACAGCAGCTTTTTGCTTCTCAGTCATGGAGTACATATCTAGGATGCTACATATTTTCCTTTTAAACCCTGGCAGGGTGTCTGGCTCGCCGCTGTACTGGGGAAGCCACTTCGCTCCAGGCATGTATGGGAGCGCTAGGGGCATAAGCGGGACCACCGGACCGGGTGAGGGGCCCGCACCTCCATCCTGCACTACAACGCCAAGCGGTGGGCTATTGGGGCCTCCGGCGGGGGCCGCTCCGTCTGCCGGTTGCTGCGACATATTGGTGCCCCCTTGGTTAATCTGAGCCTACCTCTTTTGCAGGCTGCAGCGTCGCAGGCACAGCGGTGGAGACAGGACCTTCGTGGCAGGCACAGCGGTGGAGACAGGACCTTCGTCGCTGGACTGTGATGTCAGAGCGTTCACTTCCTGTTTCACAGGACCTGCCGCCGCGTCAGAGCTGGGGGCGGAGCCAGGCAACAGCGCGCTTTTACAGGTACGCCCCCCTTCTTCACCAGCGCCTGAGGGCGCGAATATTGCGGTAAAGATGGCGGTATTTGGCGCCAAATGCAGCAAACAGTCTTTTCCACACAAACAGTTCAATATAGGCACACAGGACTCACAATTGCAAGTTTCGCATCCTGTTCGTGACGCCAAAAAGTTGTTGCGACCACGCACCACAATTGTGGATACCAGGGCTATGGGGTACTCGGAGCCGAGCCCATGGAAATCTATGGGAGTTGTCACTGGTAGCGGTGGCTCGGTCCGTGGCCCTGGCGGTCGTGCAATGGGGGGTATTTACAGGGGATTTTTAGGTAGGTAGTTCGTGACGCCACCTGTGGTTTCTGGTAATTGTACCAGCGCTGCAGTAAGGGTCTTCACAGGGGATGTTATGGGGCAGCTTGGTGATAAGTCTCCCACAGGTGAGACTGGTCCCTGGAAGTCTATGGTGGAGATGATGCAGGGTGTAGTAAGAATTCAGTCACACACAAGGTAGCTCCTTTTCATACCTTTTACTGATGATGGTTCAAGCAGATCCCGGGGAGCTGGTCGGGGTGGAGAGTGCACATTCCGGTAACAGCTGAGCAGGTTAGAGGCCTCCTTAACTTCAATTGTAGGTGAGTCCAACTTGCCTGAAGCGAAGTTAACTCTGAAACTCCAGCTTTCTCTATAGCTGTACTGCCCGGCCAACGTTGTGAGGGAGCCTTCTAAGTGATGAAACTAAGTCCTTACTTTTGTCTGCGCTTGACTCAAAGTCCCTGTTCCACCTGACTCCAGTTACGTGTTGACACTTAGGGCTGCTCTCTGCGACCTGTAGTCCAGATGCCTCCGGTAATCTTGTTACTAAGCTTAAAACTGTAGCAACACCTCGGACTCCGGTATCCGGCAATTTAGTGCAGGCAATCCAATACCTAAAGCACTTCTTTAACTTCTCCACTGTGCCCTTCGCCCTGCTTTCCGCTCTTAGCACAAGCAATGGTCACTTCGATGGTAATGTCAGCTTTCTTCTAGAGCTCGCCGAGCAGCTCTCAGTATCCTCCTTCCTCCAGCTTCTGTTGAGGTACTGATTAAGGGTAGCTCTGACTAGGCTAGGATGATCCACTTCACCCGTACTAGCCTCCACTTGCTTGTCAGGTGAGCTACGTTAGCTCTGCGAGGATTCAGTCCTCCCTTCTCTCTCTCCAAGTCCAGACTCCACTGGACTGAACTGCACTGTCCGAAGACAGGAAACTGACTGAACTCAGATTGCTAAGTGTCACTTCCTCTTGTACCCCTGATGGGTGTGTCTAAAAGTGTGAGTGAAGTGCATAGATATCAAGCTTTGCTGTTACCTTCCTGTGCACTCTCCTGGATTTTCATGTGTGCCTGCGTAGCTGGGCTACACATCTACGAGGTGTATGGAGCAGAGCCGTGTGTGTACGAGGTTTACGGAGCGGAGCTGTGTGTGTACGGGTGTACGGAGCGGAGCCATGTGGATATCTGAGGTCACTGACAGAGATACAGCCTCCTCCATTATATCTCATCGTTATTTATAGTCAGCAGTCTGAACAGTGTGAATGGGACTTTGTGAGGAAACCACTAAGATTTTACCCATATCAGTTATCAGGTCCATCCTGCTGTGTTGTATATTATATATACAATGGGGAAAATAAGTATTTGATACACTGCCAATTTTGCAAGTTTTCCCACCTACAAAGAGTGGAGAGGTCTGTAATTTTTATCGTAGGTACAGTTCAACTGTGAGAGACAGAGTCTAAAAATAAAAACCAGAAAATCACATTGTATGATTTTTAAATAATTAAATTGCATTTTATTGCATGAAATAAGTATTTGCTCACCTACCAACCAGCAAGAATTCTGCCTCTCACAGACCTGTTAGTTTTTCTTTAAGAAGCCTCCTACTCTGCACTCATTACCTGTGTTAATTGCACCATTTTTAACTCGTTACCTGTATAAAAAACACCTGTCCACAGACTCAATCAATCACACTCCAACCTCTCCACCATGGCCAGGACCAAAGAGCTGTCCAAGGGCACCTGCATAAGGCTGGATGGGCCACAGGACAATAGGCAAGCAGCTTGGTGAGAAGGCAACAGCTGTTGGCACAATTATTAGAAAATAGAAGAAACACAAGATGACTGTCAATCTTCATCGGTCTGGGGCTCCATGCATGATACCGCCTCATCGACTAAGGATGATTCTGAAAAAGGTTATGAATCCACCCAGAACTACACAGGAGGACCTGGTCAATGACCTGAAGAGAGCTGGGACCACAGTCTCAAAAATTACCATCAGTAACACACTACGCCGTCATGGATTAAAATCCTGCAGGGCACACAAGGTCCCCCTGCTCACACCAGCACATGTCCTGGCCTGTTTGAAGTTCACCTGTGCCATCTGGATGATCCAGAGGAGTCATGGGAGAAGGTCATGTGCTCAGATGAGACCAAAATAGAACTAATTGGTATCAACTCCACACGCCGTGTTTGGAGGAAGAATGATGAGCAGGGGCTTAACTACCACGGTCGCAGCGGTCACAGCTGCGACAGGGCCTGGTGGGTCAGAGGCACGCCGACACCTGCAAAAGTTAAAATCTGTTGCCGTGCAGGAGATTCCTCCCGCACTGCAACAGTTAACAGCCACTGGCCAATTACAGGCTGGCAGTTGACGTCAGCGTGGATGTCGCCAACGTATGACATCACTGTCATACGCCGGAACGACGCTGCGTGCATCAGCCGTCTGCTCTTCCTTCGCCTCTATTTCCCTCTTTCCTTATCTTTTCTTCTCCTCCCGCTCAGCTCCATCCTTCCTTCTCTCCTCTCTGCACTTCTTCCTCCCAGATACATTGTATCTTTATTCTTTCCCATTGTTGTCAGCGTATCCAAGTTTTCCCTTATCCACTGTCTCACTTCATCCGTCTTCTCTCTCTCCGTCTATCACATTTCTCTCTTCTTTCCTCCCGGTCTCACTGTTTGAACTTCCTGTCATCATTTCCCACCATCCTTTCCAGACTGCAGGTAAGCCCCAGCATGGCGGAGGGAGGGCATGACCAAGGGCGCCTGGAGGATGGACGGGTAACCAGCCTGCAAAGGGTTGGATGAGGAATAAGAGCTGAGAGCAGGGACCGCTCCCATGGCACAATGTGAAGAGGCCACCCTGGGAAACGCAGACACCCCGCTGCCGCATGAAGAGGCAGCTGTCCTACAGGTGAGTGACCACACGTTCTATGGATCCACTGTAACATTATCCCTAGATGTCAGAATTATCGCTATATGTATCTACTAAATGGACAATTGGCTGGAGACGTAGCAGAACTGATTTAATCATAACTCATTAACGTGGCACAAAAGTGCAGGTAAAGGCGGCAAAACTGTGCCAGTGAATCCTGACACCAAGTACCAGGATATTGTCAGTTATATAGCAATTGTCTCCAGCTGTCGCTAAACTACAACTCCCAGTATGCCATGATGAACACATACAGGTACGACCCAGCTGATGGTGATCGATGCCCTATAGAGATGAGAAATTATCTATCTAAATGAGTAATTTGTCTATTATCTATATATTATGTCTATAATCTATCTATCCAGGAGCATAACAGTTAACAGCCACTGGCCAATTACAGGCCGGCAGCTGACGTCAGCGCGCATGTCGCCAACGTATGACATCACTGTCATACGCTGGAACGATGCTGCGCGCCTCAGCCGAATCGTGAGTGAGGACAACGCTGGAGCTCTGCCAGGTAAGGAAAGACTTTTTTTTTGTAAAGCTGTAGTATGGGGTACATTTTACCAGTATGGGGGTGGTTTATACTACTATGGGGGGTCGAGGGGAGGGAAGGACTCCGGTGTCCGGCAATTTAGTGCAGGCAATCCAATACCTAAAGCACTTCTTTAACTTCTCCACTGTGCCCTTCGCCCTGCTTTCCGCTCTTAGCACAAGCATTGGTCACTTCGATGGTAATGTCAGCTTTCTTCTAGAGCTCGCCGAGCAGCTCTCAGTATCCTCCTTCCTCCAGCTTCTGTTGAGGTACTGATTAAGGGTAGCTCTGACTAGGCTAGGATGATCCACTTCACCCGTACTAGCCTCCACTTGCTTGTCAGGTGAGCTACGTTAGCT